>CM033032.1:4062500-4812500 GCA_019207045.1 Branchiostoma floridae x Branchiostoma belcheri
ATATTTAGTAATAAGAAAAGTGATATAAAGTTATACTCGAAAGTTTTTTGTAGTGAGGTGCAGCAGATGTTAAAAGATGACGTGTCTTTGTAAATTGCCAAAAAGTTTCAGAATTTCAGATTATTTAGTTGGAAAAACAGGGTACAGGAGCCAAAATGTTTTTTGGGGGGGGTAAAAAAAATGACAAAAAACACACAAAATTCATCATTTTGCTGTACTGTATGACAAGCATTCGGCTCGAAACCGAGAGGTGGCGGGTTCGAATCCGACTGCTGTGTCACCGATCTTGTGCCCTTGGGAAAGGCACTTTACACGACTTTCCTCACTTAACTCAGGTTTAAATGAGTATCTAGCTTCGGCATCTCAAAGATGTCCACGTTCAAGGTTCAAGGTTCTAGCTTCGGCTAGTGGCCTTGGCGGGGCTTTGTGGCCGAGACAAGCCTTAGGGGCATGTTCGGGCATGACGCACCCGCCATGACACACGAGTTGCGCGATCGGGGGTAGGAGGAACCCCTCACATCCTTGGTCGGAAGTCCTCCTAGGAGACGGAAACTCCAAATAATAAACCTGCATCTGCTGAGGCCGTCTTACGTGGCAAACAGTTCTGTCCCTGTATGACTTAGTGCGCCAGTAGACGAGAGGGTGGAGAAGGGAGTGCACACCCCTCCTTCACCTTAAAAATAGTCACGTGCAGGCCAGGCAGACTGGTCGTCTAATCAACCTTTTCTGCCTACCATTGATCTTCGGATACGAAGAAACAGCCATCATCATGCCAAAATTATTATTGACTCTATGTGCGCATGTGTCCAGGGCATTTCCATACCAAATTTCAGGTCATTTAGTTGTAAAACCAGGGTTCAATGGGCCAAAAATGTACTTTTGGCGCCAAAAATTACAGAAAGAGCCAAAAATGTACTTTGGGTAAAACAATGACCAAAAATTACAACATTACGCGTTTTGTTGCACTGTATGCAAAAACGGGTTATAAAAGCCATTCCCAAGGCGCTCCTATACCAAATTTTTACCGGTTATTTACTTGGAAAACCAGGGAACAGGAGCGAGAAATGATTTTGGGAAAAAAGAATGGCAAAATGTTCAAAATAAAGCATTTTGTTGTACTGTATGCAAAACATGTTATTGAATCCATGTGCGCATACATGTATGTTCAGGGCATTGCTATACCGAATTCCAGGTCATTCATCAGTTGTAAAACCAGGGTATGGGAGCCAAAAATGTACTTTTTTGGGAAAAAATTAAGCATTTTGTTGAACAGTATGCCAAAATGGTTATTGAATCTATGTGCGCATGTGTCCAGGGCATTCCTATACCAAATTTCAGGGCATTCGGTTGTAAAACCAGGGTACAGGGGCCAAAAATGTACTTTTTGGGCCGAAAATGCCAAAAAAAGTCACCAAATTCAGCACTTTGTTCTATTACATGGCAAACCAGTTATCAACCCATGTGTGTACTTGTCCAGGACATTCCTATACCAAATTTCAGGTCATTTGGTTGCAATACCAGGGTGCTTGGGCCAAAATATACATTTTTTGGTCTAAAAATGACCAAAAAAACTCAATAAAATCATTTTAAAAGCAATTATAAAAAAGATCTAGAACAACCCTGCTTTTGTAAGTGATAGGTAAGTTCCTCTTCTACATAACATGAAACTGAAATTCATTTTTGGTAAGCTATGACTGTTTTTCCAGGAATAATTCTATGGTTACGATTTTCTTGAAATGGAAATATTGGTTTACTCTCGGGGCCACCACGGTTCGATACGTAAAAGGCCCAAACTTTTTTTTACATATGATGTATACAAAGGTTCAAACTATAACTGTGCCAAAAATCAAGCAAATTGATTTGCCTGTAAATGAGCTAATGGTCAATAAAAATGGTCAAAAAATTGATTTTTGTCAATTTTGGAAATTCACGAAAACACATCATTTTCAAACATCTGCTGCACCTCACTACAAAAACATTTTGAGCATCACTATATATCATTTTTTTCATTAGAATATGGGTAATAACATATCCGAGAATCAATAAGATATCTGTTAATTTGTGGGGGCTACAGGAGTCCAAAGAAGGCCTATTTTGGACGCGACCAAGGCCTTCCCTTGCTGAAAATCCGCCATTTTGAAAAATGGCCGTTGCCATGGCAACCGGTGACCGCAGATCTAAAACTTTGCCATTTTTGTAGGTTTGGACCAAGGCCCTACCACCACACAAAATTTAAGGAAAATCGATTTTTTGAGTTTGGCCACCCTATGCTTGGTTTTTACAGACAGAGCCTCTTAAAGACCCCCAACTGTATTTTTTTAATCCATAACAGTGACCACTAAGTACCTGATTAGCTACTGTGATAGCCTGCTGTGGTGTGTTGTAGCTGGCTACCTGTGGTTTGAGTGGTCATCAATCCTAGGTTCTCCCCCCTCTGATCAAGGGCCTTCCGAGAACCTCTCTACAGCCATCCTGCCAGACCCCAACACGAAAGGTATTTGAGGTTGGGGTATGGTATCCAGGCAGCATCAAAGTAAGTTAGAAAGCTAACGTCTACGACTGTTTATCATTACCACACCTATATATTTCCTTGGTTCTTATACATTTTAAAGTGGTTCTGTTGTAACTTAGGTAAAAACAGACTGAGAAAAACTAAATATGCCTCATAAACAAAGTGAACAACATGTGTTACGCACTTTCCTTGTCCCAAGTTTGATTTGAATTCAGTAGTTTTTTCAATCCAAGAACCCCATAATCAAATGATTGTAACAGTGGAATGAAATTCATTCTTGTGCAGCAAAGTAAAATCCTATTATGAGCTATTCCTTCACATTGATACAATGATATGTTGATTCTGTGATCTAGATAGAACTGAAGATGAACATCATTTTAAAGAAGAATGTATGTGGTTTATACAACAACGAGAGAGTTGACCTTTATAGACTGATGGCACCTAATGGTATGTTTTCCTACTTTATACACAGATTAAAGCCATCTTTTCATCCAGAGAAGAGTGCTATTTCCTAAAAGACCACATCTTTATGTAAACAAAATCGACTAAATTTGTAACAGATAATCACAGATGAGCAAATAAATGGACCATTTATAATCCAGTAACTGAGTATTGCCCCTTCATGCAGACCCATCAAGTGTGATGCTATTGGTGAACTGTTGGTTCCTATGGGATGATTACTAAAGTCAACTTTGGGTGAAATAAATTGAAGAATTAGGTTGCCAAGGATGGAGAATGATGAACTATTCACACACATGCTGCAAACATTGGACCTCGATTTCCTAAGAGCTACCCATTTTTATGAAGGCTCCTTTTCCATGTCTTTTAAATATGGGTAAATGTATGGGTTTCAATGGGAGGATTGACAAAGATCAAAGGCCATTTGTGACAAACAGCAAGTGGGAAATGAAGTTACTAAGGCTGCAAGTTGTCAAAAAAAGTATCCAGAAACACATTGCAAAAGTGATTTAGAACCTCAACCAAATATTTCTTAAAAGTTACCAAGTTGAAGTTTATCCAATGGTTGTTCGCATTATAATATGCTACACTTGGCTGTAAGTTGACTGAACATCCACGTTCCTTCATTTCGCCATCACAAAAAGGGAGAATTCAAATTCACCTATAGATTATTATTAAATAGAAATAATAATCATTGAAAATGTTAGGTTGACATTGTATATTGTATCTGTCAACTATTCTTTTGTTGCGACTTGTATACCTAACCCAGTGGGTATATATTTATAACGTACAGTTATTGTAATGGTCTTTATTCATTCACATCATGTACATGACGAGCATCAGTAATTGGTTCACTAACCACATGTCCTTTTTAACCAAGAGAAGATGCATATTGCTACACTTCTAAAGCAAAACAGTGGCTTCATGCTTGTAAAATAAAGGACAGTGTCATTGTGACAAAGAACCTTCCTCCTTATCTTTTTCTTCCTTTTCTTCAATTGTTCTAGTATAACTTGGTGATAAAGTCTGCATTTTTGCCAAGATTAAGACGCTATCATTTATTTCTTACTTTTCTTCCTTTTGCCATAATTTCTTCCATTTGCATTCCGATATGCCTCCCTTTCTTTCTAACATGTTGATTGGGAATATAGTAAGTATAGATTGAAATTTCAAATTATGCTATTTAATCTCTACAACTGGATAAAAACGAAGGTGTCTCTCAAAACATCTCAAAAAGTAAATTTCCAGTTGCAGATTAAACTGTATTTGAAATTCTAAACTTACTTTGATAGATTAAGTCACTTCAGATAACAACTCTTTCTTTCATATCATGGAATAAAGAACTGAATTTTGCACATAGATCAATGAAGTCATCGTCATTCATTCCCACCCATGTTTTTTAGCCTTGCAAATGTATGCAAATTTATTGTTACAATTCTGGTCGGTCCACTTTCCCTTGCCCCTGTAATCTCCCCAGAGCCATTGCTTTCCGTCCTGTTGAAAATAGTATAGGTAATATTTAAAAAGACGTTCCCACGCCATACTATGCTTTATAGGGCAGCGCCCATCTCCATTTCCTTAGCCCTTGGGCCACACAGCCGTGCAATCAGTGATCATATTATGACAAGAAGCTAGTCCACTGCTACATTTTGTAGTGATGCATGTTTTTTCTTCAACTTGAAGGCTTTTGTCAAGATTTCATTTTGAGGTCAATATTTAAACGAACAGAACTTTTCATCTAACAAAACATCAATTTTTAATGAATCGGCCCCGTGGTAAAACTGACGAAATACAAAATAGACATTTATCTCAATTTCTGTATGCAGAACAATACAATAAAACAGTATAAAACCCTTCGTTATTATAATAACGAAGGGTTGTCCATTGTACCACCTACAGCAAGATGGTATGGAATGGAATTGTTTATTGACTCGTTTAGTTGTTTTTTTTTCTTCCGTTTTTGAGGTTACCAACTTCAATTTGCTGAAGACTTTTGTAGCCTATAAAGGAAAGTCGTGTAAAGTGCCTTTCCCAAGGGCACAAGACCGGTGACACGTCGGGGTTTGAACTCAGGACCTTCTGGACCTGAGTCAAACGTGCTGACGATTGCGCCACGCGGCCCCACGCAACGGCTTATCACTACAACATCTACTCTTCCAGGAGCAGTAATTAAAGTACATTTCCACATAACTTGTACACAACATATATGTCATTCAAAATATCATTAAAAAAAGAAGCACCCACCTTGGCGGATATACCAGCACACGAAGCATCTAAAGTCCAGAGGCCAATCTTGTCGGGTTCACCTGATGCCCAGTTAGTGTAGTACACTTCGGTTCCATCTGACCACTTCTTCCACCCGCCATACACCCGTTTCATTCCAAACCAGACATCCGTCCCATCTACCCGGGCTGAATTGGAGAAAAAAAGTTTTAATTTAACGTAATACTTTTCATTACACTTGTTTAAACCTTCCTTTATTCATGAAAGATCAAATCGGCCTGTAGGCCGCTTTTCATTGAGGTCATGAGGGGAGAGGCAAGGGTCAGACAGAGTATATAACAGAGATACAGTTTACATCGTTTAGAAGTCCTTAGAAGTTTATAAGTCTATATTCACAATTTTTACATGCATGGTACAAAATACATGATACAGAGAACTGCTATATGATTCAAGCCCTTTCATTTTAGCCGTTCCCATTACTTTAAAAGTCACATTGTGTAGCCTTTTATGTAACGCTGGTTCACCTTTATCCGAGGGTAACCTATATTCGTTGTTTGTAAGAAAAAAATCATATTTAAGGATATGAGGTCGACGGACGGCGGTTTCAAATCGGAACATTTTGAAAAAATTGCAAATTTGAAACCACTGTCAGCAGACTGGCGTCCTAAATGTGCTGTTTTAAAGACAGCGGATAAAGTTCACCGCACGGATAAAGATGAACTGGCGTTATCCGGTTCATTATTCAATGAATGTTCATTGGTTCCGGGCTAATTACTCTCTTTTTGTCTGATAAAAACTTTCCTCAGATTCTCTTGCTAGAGATAAATTGATCCTATTGAAACCGGAAGAAATAACCACATCCCTCTGGGACAAAGACTTTTATGTAACGCTGGTTCACCTTTATCCGAGGGTAACCTATATTCGTTGTTTGTAAGAAAAAAAATCATATTTAAGGATATGAGGTCGACGGACGGCGGTTTGAAATCGGAACATTTTCAAAATATTGCAAATTTGAAACCACTGTCAGCAGACTAGCGTCCTAAATGTGCTGTTTTTAAAGACAGCGGATAAAGTTCACCGCACGGATAAAGATGAACTGGCGTTATCCGGTTCATTATTCAATGAATGTTCATTGGTTCCGGGCTAATTACTCTCTTTTTATCTGATAAAAATTTTCCCCAGATTCTCTTGCTAGAGATAGATTGATCCTATTGAAACCGGAAGACATACCCACATCCCTCTGGAACAAAGACTCGAAATCTATTCCCCTATTTCATACACTTAAATTCTTTAAAAGAAACTATATTCCTAGACAAACCATCGATCATAAAACATATCATATTCTGTTCTCTTATCTCCACCATAACTGAAAGGCAAGTAGAAGTTGAATTTATCTAAAGATAGTTTTATCTTGTATCTGTTAAATACACTTTCTTCAGCATGTCTTGTTGTGACCTGCCCAGTGTGGCTCTAATGTGCAATAAAGGTCTTCATTTACTTAAATCCTTAGACGATAAAGAGCTGTCCATAACGTACCACGAGTAATCAAAGAACTGACGAAGTTCATCTCGGCCTGGCCATTGATAGAAGCAAGATTTGCCCGCTGATTTTTACACCTTGTGTTTGCTGTGTGCCAGTTGACTCTCTCTGTCACCAGCTTGTAGCAGTGCTTGTTGTATTTTTTCCAGCCACTCTGGCATTCACGGGCTGCAAAAAAATCCATGTACGTACATCATCGAAAAGGTTCATCAGTCCCTTCCAAAACTCAGTTCAATAGTCGAAACACACTCAGTAGAAGAGGAGATATCTCCTGTGTGTATCTCCCTTTTCCCCTAGTTAGAGGGTTCCTATCCTTATTGCCAAACAAGGACTTTGATTCCAATGTGTTTCTCTTGCGTTTCATTGTAATCTATCATTACTGGAAGAGTGACATAAACTACAACGAGGCACTGCCACCCCCCAGTTAGGCACTTCCCCCTGGAGCAGACCTACCGAGGAGGGAGTGGGCAACTCTGAACAAGGCGAGGTCAAAGGTGGGAAAAACTGGTGATAACATGCTGAAATGGGGCAAATCCACAAGTGCTGCTTGCCCTTGCGGAGACGATCCACAAACAATACAACATCTGATGCAACACTGTGAGCTCCGGGCCCCAGCTGTTCAGACAGTGACCTAAGGGAGGCCCACGAGGGGGCCCGCTGTTGGATTGGGATTTGGAGCGGCAAGATATGATGATTACTGGGAGGAGAGGATACTGCATTTAGCAGACAGCAGCCTGGCAGGTCCTTGTTTTTGTCAGAGCAATACACTCATTTGACCTGTCTTTTTAGGCAAGTCTGGGATGTTGTACAATGCAAACACATGAAACATAAAACACATTACAACATCACAACACAGAAACTATTAACACTAATTCACCTTTATTCGTTGGGTAACCTATATCCGTTGCTTTTAAATGCAGGGTACGTAGGCACATCAAGTCGACAGGTGATAGTTTTAAACTGCAATATCCTGAAAATATTGCAATTTGAAACTAGCTTCCGTCGACGTGATATCCCCAAATACCTTGTTTTTAAAAACAACGGATATAGGTAACTCAACGGATAAAGGTGAACTAGCGTTATACAATATAAGCAACGAAGCAATTGTACAACATGTGCAATATAAGCAAAGTGTATTACAATAGTGTGGTGTGTAACGTTATGTGGAGATATTCTGTGAATCCTTTTTGTTTCAAAATGTACAAGAACCAAGGAAATAATTTGGTGTGGCCTTACCGGGGCATTATCAATAATCAATAACTAGTTTTGCCTCAGCTTGCATATAAATTACATAGAGCACCTAAAGGATCAATGTGAAATTAGGCCGCAGTAATGTCATTTGCTGTTTATTTGAATATAGCAAAAAAATATTTCAGCAACCTTTCTGACAGTTCTGTCCAGTCCATCCAGTTGAGCAGGTACATTTGTAGCCGCCATCTTTGTTCACACAGCGTCCATGTTGGCATGGATACTTGATGCATTCATTTATGTCTTTGATAAAGAAAAAGACACCATCATTTGAATAAACATGATGCTCTTCTTGACAAAGGTGATATAACCTACTATAAAGAAAGAAAACAAAACTGAAAGAAAGGCCTGGGGTGAATGGACCGACGAATGGAAACTCACCTTGCTGACAGTTCTGTCCAGTCCATCCAGGTGAGCAGGTACATTTGTAGCCGCCATCTTTGTTCACACAACGTCCATGTTGGCATGGGTTCCTGGTACACTCATTTATGTCTATTGTGAATTGATAGAATAAATAAAAGAAGGCATGGGTTCCTAGTATGCTTATTGATGTCTGTTTGGTAAAGCATAAAATAATGGCTACATCATTACATACATGTACAAGTCCATTATAATTTAAGATATAAGAGTTAAAAAGAAAGAAAAAAAGAATGGATGGATGGATGGATAGATGGATGGATGGATGAATGGATGGATGGATGGGTGGGTGGATGGATGGATAGAACTGGGAACTTACTCTTACCTTTCTGACAGTTCTGTCCAGTCCATCCAGGTGAGCAGGTACATTTGTAGCCACCGTCCTGATTCACACTGCGTGCATGTTGGCATGGGTTCCTGGTACACTTATCTATGTCTGCGAGACAACAGAATGATACGATTTTGCACCTAAACCATCTGAGATGGAAAGTCAAGTTGTCTACAACACCTAGCAAATGCTTTGAACAATGATGATAAATTATTCCATGATTATTGAGTTTCTTTAACCAAACCAACAAAACATAAGCTACCTTTCTCAAGGCATAATGGCCTTTACTACTCCGACATCAATTCTACACAACTCAAATTCTAATTTTACTTAAAGTTGATAAAAGAACTATAATACATAAATAACTCACTTTGCTGGAAGTTCTGTCCAGTCCATCCAGGTGAGCAGGTGCAATTGTAGCCGCCAGGCTTGTTCACACAGCGTCCATGTTGGCATGGGTTCCTGGTGCACTTATTAATGTCTGTTGGTCATTGATAAAGTAATAAAAAGAAGGCGTGTATATGAATGGTTCACTTATTGATGTCTGTTTGGTAAAGTATGAAATTATGACTACATAATTACATACATGTACTAGTACATTATAAGTTAAGACATGTATCATCATAAAAAAAGAAAATTAAAGTGACAACGAAAGAAAGAAAGAATAGATGGATGGATGGATGGATGGATGGATGGATGGATGGATGGATAGAACTAATAACTTTCCTTGCTGGCAGTTCAGCCCAGTCCACCCAGGTGAGCAGGTACATTCGTAACGGCCATCTTTGTTCACACAGCGTCCATGTTGGCATGGGTTCTTGGCGCACTCATTTATGTCTGTGTGATTAATGAAATATTGTGACATTGTTTAAAATTATATTGATACCTGTGAAAATAGCTACGGGTTAGATTGTATATGCTGAATGTCTACCTTTATTAAGGCATATTGGCCTTTACTTCTCCTTTAATCTCCACAATGCAAATCTAAGAATATATATATATCTTCAAGTTAAAGAAAAAACTCACCTTGCTGACAGTTCTGTCCAGTCCATCCAGGTAAGCAGGCACATTTGTAGCCGCCATCTTTGTTCACACAGCGTCCATGTTGGCATGGGTTCCTGGTACACTTATTGATATCTGTGTTTCAAAATTGAAGAATAATTTTTTAATCATATTCTTTTTAATGACGTATGGGATTTTATCTACACCACCTAACTGCTAGGTACTGGTTTGTTGAGTACTTTTGAGTGACACATTCTTAGCTACATTCCTTAGTGCATAGTGGATTCTCTTATTCCTTGCATTTTATGCTACGAAATGAAGAACTGACCTTGCTGACAGTTCTGTCCAATCCATCCAGGTGAGCAGATACATTTGTATCCTCCAGGTTTGTCCACACAGTGCCCATGTTGGCATGGGTTCCTGGTGCACTGGTCTACATGCATGTGATCAGAAGAAGAAATTATGTTGGGCAGGCAACCAAGATGATGAAATGCTGTGATCAGTCACATGTTCATGACAGGAAAGGTCTTTGAAAACAATATTATGGAAATATGTCGGTTATGTAGAGGTGGGCACAATACTGTTTCTTCTTGTTGGACCTAAAAAAGATCAGTTGACAGGACTTTGGACCGAGTAGAAAATGACAAGATTATATCGGCAGGTTTACAAGTTTCGGGACTTACCGGTTCAACAAAATTACAACAGCAAATTAGAGTTTAGACTTTTAGAGCCATTTCTACATCGAAATCTTCATAGTTCACATGAAGTCAGGATTTTAAGTGCCAGTGGGAGTCTGATACTTCGCCAAATAGATTCCTTCGTAGAAAAATGGACCATCGTTTTTGAATATCACCAATTAGGTCCAGGTTCTGTACCTGTACCTGAGTTTTCTGTACCGGTACCCGACCCTATTAGCATGACTTTCCGATTGTACTTATGTGTGCTAAGTCTTCTGAAAATAACACTATTTGAGAGCAAAATACAAAATAAGAGCAACGTAGTAAGAGTGCAGCCACCAATCACAAAGAAGGAAAGAGTTATATTTGCTCACCAACACTTAGCAGAGTCGTGACTGGCACAGTTGTTTGTGACTTTTCCGTGTTGAGGCCGGTACTTGGAAAGGATTTTAAATTTCCTCCGAGTCTTGCTGAGGCCGAAGTGACAGTGCTGGAGATGTTTTCCTTGGAGAGTGATGCCACCAATGGAGTTTCATTTGTCAACACCGGAGACGACAAAGTTGGAGTTTCATTTGTCAACACAGGAGAAGGCAACTTTGAGTGAACAACGCTTGAGTTTTCCTTTTCCTTGTAGCTTGTGGTCCACCAAGGAGTTGAGGTCGTGTTGATGCCGGTACTTGGAAAGGATGTGGAATTTCCTCCGAGTCTCAGTGAGGCCGAAGTGACAGTGCTGGAGATGTTTTCCTTGGAGAGTGATGCCACCAATGGAGTTTCATTTGTCAACACCGGAGACGGCAACGTTGGAGTTTCATGTGTCAACACCGGAGAAGGCAACTTTGAGGGAACAACGCTTGAGTTTTCCTTTTCCTTGTAGGTTGTGGTCCACCAAGGAGTTGAGGTCGTGTTGATGCCGGTACTTGAAAAGGATGTTGAATTTCCTCCTAGTCTCGCTGAGGCCGAAGTGACAGTGCTGGAGATGTTTTCCTTGGAGAGTGATGCCACCAATCGAGTTTCATTTGTCAACACCGGAGAAGGCAACTTTAAGGGAACAACGCTTGAGTTTTCCTTTTCCTTGTAGGTTGTGGTCCACCATGGAGTTGAGGACTTGTTGAGGCCGGTACGTGGAAAGGATGTTGATTTTCCTCCGAGTCTCAGTGAGGCCAAAGTGACAGTGCTGGAGATGTTCTCCTTGGAGAGTGATGCCACCAATGGAGTTTCCTTTGTCAACATCGGAGAAGGCAACGTTGAGGGAACAACGCTTGAGTTTTCCTTTTTCTTGTAGCTTGTGGTCCACCAAGGGGTTGAAGACTTGTTGAGGCCGGTACTTGGAAAGGATGTTGAATTTCCTCCGAGTTTCGCTGAGGCCGAAGTGACAGTGCTGGAGATGTTGTCCTTGGAGAGTGATGCCACCAATGGAGTTTCATTTGTCAACACCGGAGAAGGCAACTTTGGAGTTTCATTTGTCAACACCGGAGAAGGCAAGGTTGGAATTTCATTTGTCAACACCGGAGAAGGCAACGTTGAGGGAACAACACTTGAGTTTTCCTTTTCCTTGTAGATTGTGGTCCACCAAGGAGTGCTTGACTTTTCAGTGTACGCCCAGAATGCCGGGCCATCACTATTCTTTGAATCAGGGGCTTCCTAAAAGCACAATAGATATCATGCAAACTATATTTAGAACATGTCAAATCATTCGACCTTTGAATGCTCAAAGATGCATCAAGGACAGGGTAAAAACGTAAATACAAACAGAACTGCAGTATTGGTTGTAGTATGACAACCAAAAGTGAATGATATGTGTGTATAGGGGTGGGTACCGGATCGTACAAAGCCATGGTTTTTTTCTTGTTGGACTGGTCCGAAAATAACGGACCTGAAAAAATTTGGTGAAACGGATGTTGGATTTTTTACCAAGTTTTACAGTTAATCGGACAGAGGCAGTTAGTCTTGCAGCATTATAAAACACCAATGGGAAACGAATACTCCACCAAATAGATTTCTTTGTAGTGAACTGAACCATTGTTTTGAGTATCATCCATTCACCAGTTTACACATATTACTGAGTTAGGTCCAGGTTCAGGTCTGGACCTTGGCAGGATTTTTTGGACCCGGACCTTAATTTCCTGCACCGGTAACCACCTTTTTGTGTGTATATAAATGCTGACTCCGACCTCTCAGCTGACCAGTAATACTAGTACATTTTGCATTGTATCCCCATTTTGGAGTCAAGTCGACCAACAGAAATTAATTTTTATATTGTAATACAGCAATGTGCCCAATCTACCGCAGTCCATATTCGTGTTCTTGTTCATCTTGATATTTCTTTAAAAAAGTGAATCAAGAAATCATTTTGATGTGACCCGGGTAAAACTTTTTTCTATTAGGCCATGTTGATTTGATTATATGGATGACATCCTCTGGGAACTCCGAAACTGATGCGAGCGAGCGAATAAAAAAAAAAAGTTTGGCCAAAAAAAAAGTTGCCTTCAGTATGGAATCAAAGTGGCCAGGAAGGTTGAACATAGGACTAAACACACATAGTATGGTATACCAACAGTTAGGTGTAGGGACCAGTACATCATATTTTTTTTCTTCTTGGACCAATCCGAAAAAAACAGACATGAAAAAAAAATCAGAGGAACAGGTTTTGCCAATTACGAAATGGACACACTATGTCATCAGGCATTTTGGGTCTTACTGGGGCCAAGAAGACAACAAGAGCAAAGTCAAGTAGAGTTTATAGTCAATTTTAGCAAGTTTCTACAGTCAAAGGTACAGAGACAGTTAGCCTTTATTACATGGAGATAGGATTTTAAAATGCCAGTGGGAATCGGATAATCAACCGAACAGATTCCTTTGTAGCAAAATTGACCAATTACCATTGTTTTGAGTATTGCCAGTTCTCAAGTTTCCACAGACAATAAGGTCCAGGTTCAGGTCCGGACCTGAAAATGATCCTCTGGACCTGAACATGACCTTTACCTGGATTTTCTGTACTGGTACCTCCCCCTACCAACAATAGATTTTTTTTTTTTCTGTCCTTTCACATCTTATTCTTTGACTTTAGATTTATTTTGGCATTCTATGGCATTAGTTATCTGTTTTCTGATACTTTTTATTCAATCTATGGAATATTTCTGCTCATTTTACAGCTGCTTTGCACAATTTATTGTGTGGTCGAAAACTTTTTTTTTTGTTGGAAACGGCCGAAAATTGGTGCGAGCGCGGATGTCATCCATATAATCAAATCAACATGGCCTTATGCTTTTGGGCAGACGAGGACAATGTGGCACTGCACTCAAGCTAGTAACTTATTTCAACAGTGCCACATAAAAAGTACAGACAGAAGGTAGAGATAGTATTTTACCTCCCCGACCATCAGGTCCCCATTGTTACATCTGAGTGAAGTGAGAAAGGTTGTGTAATGTGCATTTCCCATTATGGTACAATGCCGGGGGCATGACGAGTATCGAAATTTAGACTTCTAGCTTCCGAGCCCAACACTATACCACTAATGCCACTCATGACGTCACAGGTTAAATTTCTTGGCCTACCTTGAATCCGGGTTTGAGAATCACGGTTGTGAAGATTACAGTGGTAACAACGGCTGCTGCCACCAGGATTCCGCACACCAGTGCAATCAGGCAGATGTGCTTTGGACATTTCACGTTCCTGATCCATCCACCGGCACTGTTCCACATCTCCGTGATGCAGTCTAGGACACAATAGTAATGCAGCATGTTTGAACACCAAGCACAGGTCTGTTTGCCTACGTGTGAAATTCGATGAATGTCAGCACCAGTCTGCTGACCTATGTGTGAATGTGAGTCAGCACCAATGGCAGGTCTGTCCATCTAAGTGTGAATGTGAGTCAGCACCAATGGCAGGTCTGTCCACCTAAGTGTGAATGTGAGTCAGCACCAAGGACAGGTCTGTTGACCTATGTGTAAATGGCAGTCAACACCAAGGTCAGGTCTGTCTGCCTATGTGTGAATGTGAGTCAGCACCAAGGACAGGTCTCTCCACCTATGTGTGAATGTGAGTCAGCACCAAGGACAGGTCTGTCCACCTATGTGTGAATGTGAGTCAGCACCAAGGACGGATGTGTCCGCCTTTGTGTGAATGTTGGTCAGCACCAAGGACAGGTCTGTCCACCTATGTGTGAATGTGAGTCAGCACCAAGGACAGGTCTGTTCACCTATGTGTGAATGTCAGACAGCACCAAGGACAGGTCTGTCCACCTATGTGTGAATGTTGGTCAGCACCAAGGACAGGTCTGTCCGCCTATGTGTGAATGAGAGTCAGCACCAAGGACAGGTCTGTCCACCTATGTGTGAATGTTGGTCAGCACCAAGGACAGGTCTGTCTACCAATGTGTGAATGTGAGTCAGCACCAAGGACAGGTCTGTCCACCTATGTGTGAATGTGAGTCAGCACCAAGGACAGGTCTGTCAGCCTATGTGTGAATGTGAGTCAGCACCAAGGACAGGTCTGTCCACCTATGTGATAATGTGAGTCAGCACCAAGGACAGGTCTGTCTGCCTATATGTGAATGTGAGTCAGCACTAAGGACAGGTCTGTCGGTCTATGTGTAAATGTGAGTCGGCACCAAGGACAGGTCTGTCCACTTATGTGTGAATGTGAGACAGCACCAAGGACAGGTCTGTCCACTTATGTCTGAATTTGAGTCAGCACCAAGGACAGGTCTGTCCACCTATGTGTGAAGGTGAGTCAGCACCAAGGATAGGTCTGCCTATGTGTGAATGTATGCTTACTTTCATGTTTCTTGTATCATACATGATTAGAGATAAATGAAATGTTGCAGCTCCTAGTACAGACAAACATAAGGATTGTGAAGGTTCACAACTCCAATTCTACATGGCACTTACCTGCATTGACATAATTATGAATGAATACAATGGAAGAAAATGATTCCCTTTAAAAATCCAAGCAAACATCAGAAATGTCTGCACAACTCCCGTTTTGCCTTAACTAGCCTGTAGAAGCATATAATGCACAGAACCCAACCACCCTTACGAACCAATGTACACAGACAAGCAAAACATTATATGCACATGTGTGCAGTTTTATGTACACGTACACAGATATGACATTAAGAAAATATATCTGGACATACCTTTAACTTTGTAGAGGAACCCAGGTCCCTTTTCCCCTTCCTCTCCATCAGTATCATTTGATGTGTTGTACTCGTCGGAGTATGGGTCGTCATCGCATGGCAATTCCACAGTGTGGTCTCCTATGTCCGATTTGCGCTGCATGCCAGAGCTCAGTGTCAGATTTTTGTTCTCTTGTTCAGAATCTTCTTCATTGCTTCCATTCTTGCGTGTCAGGTATTCTTTGTACAAAAAGTATCTCATTTCAGAGCTCGATTCAAAGGTGCTGTAACGATTCGGATTCCCGTCTGTGTTCTCACTGTCTGATTCTTTGTTTCTTTCTTTCCCTTGTTTTTTCTCTTTGTCTCCCATGTCAAGATGGTGAAAAAAGATACTGTCACCAGCCGGATCCACATCTTCATAGTCCATGTCCTCATTGTCTCCATATACTTGTGAATCCCTTTCCAGCCCAGAGGTCGATTCTGAGGCATCGAAATCCTCATCTTTTTCTTTCTGTTTGTGATCACCATCCTTTTGGCCAATGACTTCCTTCGCTTCCTCCTCTTCTTTAGCCTTGTCTCCTATGACGAGTGTGCGGGGAGGAGGAAGATCGGGAACAGCGCGTTTCAACCCACAGCCCAGTATCACATCTATACCCTTGGACTTCGGGTTTACATCTTCGTACTTCCTTGGCAGTGGCAGGGGTAGAGGGGCCTTTCTACCATCTATATCTTCATCACATTGTCCCTTTGTCGATTCTGGGGTATCGAAATCCTCCTCTACGTCCTCTTGCCACATCACGATGTGATCACTCATGTGATGAAGAGAGGGCAGATTTTGATCACCACTCTTTTGGCGAATGGCTTCATTTTCCCTATCTTCTTCTTTGCGTTTGTCTCTTGCGCTGAGTGTGCGGGAAGGAGGTAAATCGGGCACAGCACGTTTCAGACCAAAGCCCAGTACCACATTTATACCGCTGGAATCTGAGCCCACATCTTCATACTTTCTTGACGGTGGTTTTCTTGCCGGCAACGGCGGCGTGATCTTTCTACCATCTACATTTTCATTATCTTGTTGTTTTGGCCCAGGACCTACCGGCACCGCAAAGACACTTTCACCATGCAGGTCCACGTCTTCTTGATTTTTTGGTGATGATGGTTTTCTGGCAGGCAACGGCGGCGGAACCTTTGTATCACCTACATTTTCATTATCTTGTTGTTTGGGCCATTGACCCTGTGCAAAGACACTATCACCACGCTGGTTTACGTCTTCGTGTTTTTCTGGCCGTGATGGTTTTCTTGCCGGCAACGGCGGCGGGATCTTTCTACCATCTACATTTTCAACATCTTGATGTTTTGGCCCAGTACCTACCGGCACCGCAAAGACACTTTCACCATGCGGGTCTACGTCTTCGTGTTTTTTTGGTCCTGATGGTTTTTTTGCCGGCAATGGCGGCGGGACCTTTCTACCATCGTAATTTTCATCATCCTGATGTTTTGGCCCAGAACTAAATGCAAATACAATACTCTCACCATGAGAATCTGAGTCTTTGAACTTTTTGGATGGCAGCTTTTTTCTCGGCAAAGGCGGCTTAGTGGTCTTATCATTAGTACCATCCTGTTGTTTTGGTGCCACCTTCGATTCACTCAATTCCATTCCTGCTTCAACTTAGGAAAGATGTGGTTCCTTGGGTGCGACAAGTCGGAGCATGGAGCGCAAAGCCACCCACGTCTTCGTGATGTGATGTTTTGGTTGCTGCTACTTTGAGCTGTTTAATTCCAAATTCCTGCTTCCAAACAAACCAAAGAAAGGAATTCAACCATGGATACGAATCTCTGTTTGGCGAATATCACGAAAATCACTAATTCCCTTCTCCGGTCTCCTCTTAGAAAGATTTTTAAAAAATGCTGTTCAAGAGCTAGTTGCTAGAGGACTCAAACATGTGCTACTTGTTCCTGAAGTCAAAACATATCTGCCACCAAAAAACAAGATCATAGCATGCATATTCAAGACAAAAAACAACAACTATTTTATGATGCACTAACAGTTAGGCCTTTAGGGGTTTAAACTCGACCTAAACCTTTATCTTAATTATCCGCATGCCAAATATATTCACAACCATCAAGATATATAATTTCATGCTGACCATAGATAACATACATTACCATAATACCGCCACGTTAACTGCGATTTCTCAAGCGATACTAAGTTGACAAATTATCAACGCATCATTTCCTCCAGTTTTTCAGGTGAAAATGAGTACCCAGCTTCGGCTAGGGCCGTCCTTCGGATAGGACGTTAAATGGAGGTCCCGTGTTCGGGGAGAGCAACGTCCCAAGCAGTTTAAAGAACCCGCCACATGTGCGAACATGAGCGTATCAAACCATTCCTGTCAAAATGGGGTGGAGAATTTCCCGAGCAGCCCTCGTAACCCCTGCTTCGCCTATTGGGTCAGTTAGTCCTCACTCGTATTGAGCAATTGGGCTGGTCTCAATCATGATGTTTCTGACCTAGGGCGAAGAGATGCTGTTACAGGTACAATCATGTAACCCGTAACCTTGAGTGGTCTTCAGGTCTTGTTACGTGGTAAGTAAAAGAAAACCATTAAGTAAAAAGAAAAGGAAAAAAAAGTTACATGTTGCTGTTACAGCGCACCTTTGCCACTGTGTATCTTTTTTGTCTCTTTTCTCCTGCTAAAAACGTAGTATTGCTATCGTAACACTCCGCGGAGAACGGACGCGTAGATGGGGGTGGGGTTTCCATGCTAACACATGTACCGCCTATGTACCTTCATACATACTCTGTTGTTCCTTTTTTCCTGTTGGAAATTGTACAAGACAAAGCTGCATGAGCATACACAATGTCATATGAAAATGGATGTACATTGTCAACAATTTGTCATTAATCTTTCCCCGATGTAAAATTTTTGCTTCCATGTAAAACTTTACTGCTAGCATATAAATAGAAATGTTGCCCTTTCAGCCGTAGATCAGGGCTTTTATGCAACGGTTCTTTACACTTTCACACAAGTTGTAGGTCACCAACAGAAATTTAAGATTGCCGTTGAATAATGCTCGTGTTGTGTCGTAAGCATCTGTGATTATCATCCACAAATCCGGCACTGAACGTGACAGTGTGTTCTTCCCACGACGAGCTCACCTGCTCCGAAAAGGAACTGAAAACATTTGACCTTGTGATGAATGCATTGTTGTCGAAGCCTTTTTAAAAATATGTTTAACACCTGGGCAGGGATCTAGCCAGCTCGAATTTGTTTTCCGTCAGCCAATTCCAATCGTCGTGAAAACCGCGAAAATTCATTTTCCCTATGGCACTACAAAGTAACTGTTGCCATTGAGACCTTGAAAAACGGGTTTTAATCAGATTATCGTACGGTATGCGAAAGAGCGCCGACATACATTGTCAACAATCATAACAATCGCAAAACAAACAGTGTGTGGCTTGTACAGCCGTCGACGGCATCCCCAAGCCGCCTGTAACTTCCACCAAGGATTTTTGTCTGTCAAGGTTGACGGATTGGTTTTAGAAATTTTCCGTCAAACGCAGCAAATTTCCGGCAATTGATGGAAAAACGGACGCTAGCTAGAGCCTTCAAGCACCTGGGTGTGTGAAGTGTGCGTAACTCTGAAATTACTATTGCTTCACGAGTAGATCTCCCTAAATTGATCGCTTATCTATTTGGTGGTATTATTATTAGAGGCAGTATTATGGTAATGGCTGTTATATGGAAACAGCCTCACAGAAAACATACCCGAAACAATGCCTCTATATTCACTGAGGTAAAAAAAATACACTCACATTCAAAATAAAACATAAAGTTGGATCATGTTAACTGCACAATTTTCAATTCAATTCTGACTAAACATGAATGTGCATGAGGTACTTCCAGCCCTATAAATGATTGGGCTGAGTAAATATCTAGATCATTGGGATATTTTGGAATAATCTAATCTAAAAAAAAAAACATTTGACAGAATCTAGAACAACCACTGCATCAACTGTTACAGTATCAATACCATTTATCATGTGCTACCAGTTATCGTCCACTTCGGGTCATCACACTGGCATGCCTTTATCATGTAAATTCACATGCCGCTTACGTTCTTGATATCATTGTTTTCTTCAACAGCGTCAAAAACGGTGATTTTACTATATTTTGTTTGGGGACTAATTTGGGCCATCTTTGCACACATTGTTCATGGCCTACGTATTTAATAGGTATAACACTGGAAGTAGAAGACCCATGTTGACAATCCTGGCACAATTCTTCTTAAAGAGACTACTATAATTCCTAATTCCTGATTTTTTCAATGTCATATGTCATATGCCCAATGTGTTCACGGTTTTCACGGTGATGACTGTAACGTGAACTTATCATTACTGATAACAAATAATACAAGATGCATTTTTATACACACCTGTCACCACCGTGAACATTTAGTTCCAAGAACAAGTTAAACTTTCTCAGACCGTGAAAGTTTGGTACTGAGAAGACAAAGTAAATATGCATAGCGTTAAACAGGCAGAGAAAACGTTTCAGACCCTACCATTCAAGAAAATTGTGGCGCTTGACAGCTGACTCCGTTGCGACGGATTCTGTGCAGGGAAAATGGCGGCAGAACGTTTGACAATCGATTATCTCTCAAGGTTAGAATCACACACAAAACAACTTACTCCGACCACGTTGTGAGAAGAAACGTCATTTTCAGTCTGCTATGATTGAGCGAACTGTGCGACTGTAACATTCATTCACATGGTGCAATCGCAGTATGGAGACTAATTCCGAATACGTTTATAAATATGTACTCATGATAAATAAGTACAGTGTACACATTGGGCATATGACAACATACAGAGGCTTATGCCAAACCAATCCTACTGTGACACAGAGGCTTGATGACAACAAACTGATTGAAAACGTCATCAGTCTCTGAGAAACATAATATAATTTCATGCCCGAAGGTAGCAATAAGAATACAATGAAAATAGCCACCTGTATACTGTAACCATTTTCTTGACAATTTATATTGCACTGTAAATTGTTCGTAGTGGTTTCGTTTTTGTAGAATAAATGATACTAAAAAAATATAACGCCATAATGAAAACACTGGGAAAGGCTCCTCTCCCCTGCTTTTCATGAGTGTTTCAGGTTTGCGGGTTTAATGTGTTGAATTTTCATAGGTTATATAATACTGATATACATGCACACACACACGCACGCATCCACACGCACACACACATTCACTCTCTCACACATACACACACACACATTCACTCACTCACACACACACACACACACACACACACACACATACAAGATGGAAACCTCTGCTTGGAAAATTCAGTTTGGCTATATGTCAATGTCCAACTGTAGATGGTCCTTACTGTAGATGTTACAGGTTTGTCTTTACGCTCATCTCCGCAACCTTTAACGAAATAACGGACCTTTGTGTTTGTTTTTTGCATGGTAAGAAACCCTCCAGTTTTGTATAATGAGTACACAATCTTCGTACGATTAGACTGTTTGTACCTGTTATTTGGAGTTAGTCAGCTGGTTTCAAGATCGAAGTAATTTCTGGTGGCCATATTGGCTTGTCTGTGTAAGGCTAAGGGCACAACCCGCCGTGCGTGCAATTTGTCCGTACGTTATTTGGAGAGGCCACGCCCGCCATGTATTTCTGAAAACGTTCAGGCTAAACAGGGCAGGCGCGTCGCCCTTACTGGCACGTACGGGGGGCGAATCCGCAACCCGATGGCACACTACGTTTTGCCTGCACGTAAAGTTCTACGGTATGTCTGCGTGCGCCAAAATACGTCGAATTCCCTACGAGTTCGTACGGAGGCGGTACTTACCCCTTACGGATCCCAAAAGATTGCCCACGTTTTGGCACGTAGACAGCACGTATTTGCACGTACGGCGGGTTGTGCCCTTAGTTTAGGAGTCTGTACGGGGGCGTTCTCAATACCTTCTTCGGTACACAGACGACAGTATATTTACACAATAAAACCGTAGATGGTGTTTGCTCGTCATAGATTATAGCATAGCATAATTGTATCATAATTTGTGAACTCATAATACTTGTATACCATTTTCAGTCAGAAATTTCGTCGGTCTTGAAATCGCTCACTAACTCACTAAAGGTGATTGTTATTAGACATAAATTATGCAAATTAGTATAAAGTTTAACGTAATTAATCAGTGAAAACTAAAATGGCCTTCTCTGTTACGATAAGACTCCCATACTTTTGATTCGTGAAATTAGAAAGGGAGGATGATCAACCAAGGCAAATTATGCAAATTAGGACCTTATTTGCATAATCAAATGGAAAAAAATAGATACTTTACTCGAAAAGATTCAAACCATTTGGCGAAGGTATGATATCGTTGAGCTCTAGTTATATTCTGAATGCTGCCTTAGGGCGTGAAAGGAACGCTTTCAAAGTACACAAGGCATGAATATTGAAGAAATCCCACACAATCATATTTTTTCAGAGATTAATGACGTTTTCCATCGGTTTGCTGTTGTAAAGCTTCTGCGTCACTGTAGTATTGGTCTGGCACAAGCCTGTATGTGATGTATTGTTACCAGTGTGAACACTACATATTTATCAATATACCTCAGAATTAGTCTCCATACTGCGATTGCACCATATCAATGAATTTTACAGTCGCACAGTTCGCTCAATCATAGCAGACTAAAAATGTTGTTTCTCACAATGTGGTCGGAGTAAGGCTTTTTCTGTGTGATCCTATCCTTCAGGGAGTACCCATTGTCTCTCTAAGGTTTGCAGGCATTTCTACTGACGTTGACATACACATGTACGTCGCACACCATTTCCCAGTCCATAGACTCCGTCACAACAGAGTCAGCTATCAAGCTCCACAATTTCCATAAAAGGTAAGGTGGTTTATACATACCTTAAGGTAGCGCTACCTATTATCCGATTTATTAAAATCCTCAGATATCTTAAAAATATGCGGACAGAGCCAAATATAAAACCCAAGGGAAAAATATAAACCCTTTTAAGATAGAAATGTATATGATCTGCAACGTTTTTAGTGTTAAACGCTATGCAAACATTCTCTTTAAGAACAATTGTGCCAGGGTTATCAATTATCATCCACGTGAGTTTTCTACTTCTAGTGTTCTACCTAGTAAATACATAGGCCAGGAAAATGTGTGCAAAGATGGTTCAAATTAGTCCCAAAACAAAATATAGTACGTCACTGTGTTTGTCACACAGCTTGCTTGACGCTGTTGAAGAAAACAGTAATATTACCAACGTAAGCGGCGCGTGAGATTTACATGATAGAGGCACGACAGTGTGATGATCCCTAAAGCTAAGGGCACAACCCGCCGTACGTGCAAATACGTGCTGTCTGCGTGCCAAAACGTGGGCAATCCGTAAGTGGTAAGTACCGCCTCCGTACGAACTCGTAGGGACTCCGACGGGTTTTGGAGCACGCAGACACGTCGTAGAACGTTACGTGCATGCAGAACTTTGTGTGCCGTCGGGCTGCGGATTCGCCCCCGTACGTGCCAGTACGGGCGACGCACCAGCCCTGTACAACCTGAACGTTTTTATAAATATGTGGCGGACGTGGCCTCCGAAGAAAACGTACGAACAAATTGCACGTACGGCGGGTTGTGCCCTTAGCTTAAGATAACTGGTAGCACACGATAAATGGTATTGCTACTGTATTGATGTGCAGTAGTTATCCTAGATACTGTCAAATGTGTTTTAGGTTCGATTACCCCAAAATAGCCCAATATTATAGATATTTACTTAGCCCAGTCAATTACAGGGCTGGAAGTACTGCATGCCTAATCAGGTTTGGTCAGAAAAGAATTGAAAATTGTTAAGTTAACATGCTCCAACCTTATGTGTTTCTTTCGAATGTAAGTGGATTTTTACCTCAGAGTGAAAATAGAGGCATTGTTCAGGTGTCTTTTCTATGAGGCTGTGTTTCCATATAACATCCATTACCATAATACCGCCACTAATCATAATACCGCCAAATAAAAATAAAGCGATTTATCTAAGCAGATCTACTTGTGCAGCAAGAGTAATTTCCGAGGTATACACACTTCAGACATTCACGTGTTCAGCACATTTTTAAACGTTAACGATAACCATGCATTCAAAGACAACAAGGTCAAAAGTTTTCAGTTATTGTGTTATTTTGCTTTTTGTTATTTTTTTGTATATATTCTTCTCTGTTCAGTCTTGTGAAATCTTGGTTTGATGGTTTTGATTTCTGTGATTATGATATGATATCTGATATTAGGGTAATGAATGTTATCTACGACAGCATAAATTGATATACCTTGATGGTTGGAATGATATTTGGCATGCGGATAAGATGATGGTTAATGTAGAGTTTGAACTCCTAACGGCTTAACTGTTAGTGCATTAGAAAGTCCGTTCTTTTTTGTCTTAGACATCAACGCTATGGTCTTGATATTTTGTTGGCAGATATGCTTTGACGTTAGGAACAAGTGGCACAGGTTTGGGCTCCCTAGCAGCTATCTCTTGAACTGCACTTTTTTTCTAAATCTTCCGTAAAGGAGACCCGGAGAAAGGAATGAAGGATTTTCGTGATATTCGGCAAAGATCCATTATAGAATATTTTAATCAAAGTCATGTTGACGGCTGTATTCCTTTTTTCTTTTCCTTTTCCTTTGGATCCAAACAGCTCAAAATAGCATCACCAATAAAAGCATGAAGAAGTGGACGGCATTGCGCTCCGTGTTCAGACTTGCCACACCCAAGGAAACACCTCCTTGCCAAGGTGAAGCAGAACTAGACTTGAGTGAACCGAGGCTGGCACCAGAAAATCAGGATGACGTTGATGATAAGACCGCGAAGCCACCTTTGCCAAAAAGAAAGGTGCCGCCAAAAAAGTATGAAGACGTGGATCCTCATGGTGAGAGTAACTTTGCATTGAGTTCCGGACCAAACCAACAGGATGATGAAAATGCAGATGGGAGAAAGGTCCCCTCGCCGTTGCCGGCAAGAAAAGCCTTACCACCAAAAAAATACGAAGACGTGGACCCGCATGGTGAGAGTGTATTTGCGGTGGATCCTGGGCCAAAGGGACAGAGTGAGAAATATGTGGATGGTAGAAAGGCCCCTCCAACCCTGCCACCGCCAAGAAAGTATGAAGATGTTAACCTAGAGTCCAGTGGTATAGATGTGGTACTGGGCTGTGGTCTGAAACGTCCTGTGCCCGATCTACCTCCTCCACGCACACCCTTCACAGGAGACAAACGGAAAGAAGGAGGAGAATCAGAGGAAGATGTTGGCCAAGAGGATGGCGATCAATATCCTCCCTCCGATCATCATCTTAACATGGGCGACCACTTGGTGATGTGGCCAGAGTATGGAGAAACGTCTTACCTTGACACATACAACACAGCGGACAATACTTACAAAGACAGGATATCTTGCTCATTGCCAAATGACACCCCTCAAGATCATCCTACAGAAACAGAGGTATATAATGCAAAGCAGTCACAGAAAGAAAAAGATGAGGATTTCAATGCCCCAAAATCGACCCCTAGGCTGAAAAGGGAAAGTCGAGTATACGGAGGCAATGAGAACTTGGAAAGGAAGTATGAAGATGTGGATCCCGCTGGCGACAGTATCTTTCCATTGAGGTCTAAACCCAACGTACCCTCTCTTCAGCATCTTGACAAAGAGAAAAAACAAGTGGATAAAAGAAGCAAAGAATCAGACAGTTCTCACAAAGACGGGAATCTGAAATACGACTCCTTTGCATCGAGTTCTGAAAAGGGACACTCTTTGCACAAGAAGGGAAGCAAGGAAGAAGGGTCTGAAGAAAAGAACAGAAAGTATGAAGACGTTGACATAGAGCATGGTGGTGTGAATCTGAAACACAGCTCTGGCTTGCAGCGCGACGCCCCTCCCAAACTGGACATGGGAGACCACACTGTGGGATGGCCTTCCAATGACGACCCATACTCCGATGAGTACTACACATCAAAGGATACTATGGGAAAGGAAGGAGGTAAAATTAAAGGTATGTCCAGATATTTTTTCTTAATGTCGACACTACATACATGTACATAAAACTGCATACGTGTGCAAGTAGGGTTTTGGTTGCCTGTGTGGTTAGTTTTTGTGAATTATCTTCATATACTGGTAAAGTGTAGGTAAGACAGGAGTTGTGAAGGAATCTTTAATGTTTGCATGGAATCTGTATCTGTATCTATATAGCCGGTATAACCGCCGTTCGGCGTAACACACCAGCAGGAACTTCATCAACTAGAAATAATTTGATTCGATTGTATTCTTTCATTTTTATGTCCATGCAGTTAATTGTCTTTTAGGATTGGAGCTGTGAAGGTGTTCCTGATGTTTGCATTGACCAAATGCTGCAAATTTTATTTATTTATAATCATGTATGATACACGAAAGTAAGCACACATTCACACATAGACAGACAGACCTGTCCTTGGTGCTGACTCACATTCAAACAAAGGCCCGCCATTGGTGCTGACACACATTCACACATAAGAGGACAGACCTGTCTTTGGTGCTGACTCACATTCACACATGGGCAAACAGACCCGTCATTGGTGCTGACTCACATTCACATATAGGCAGACCTGTCCTTGGTGCTGACTCACATTCACACATAGGTGGACAGACCTATCCTTGGTGATGACTCACATTCAAACAAAGGCGGACAGACCTGTCCTTGGTGCTGACTCACATTCACACATAGGCGGACAGACCTGTCCTTCCTGCTGGCTCACATTCACACAAAAGGCGGACAGACCTATCCCTGGTGCTGACTCATATTCACACATAGGCGGACAAACCTGCTGACTCGCATTCACACATAGGCAGACAGACCTGTCCTTGGTGCTGACTCACATTTTCCACATAGGCGGACAGACCTGTCCCTCGTGCTGACTCACATTTTCCACATAGGCGGACAGACCTGTCCTTGTTGCTGACTCACATTTTCCACATAGGCGGACAGACCTGTCCCTGGTGCTGACTCACATTTTGACATAGTCAGACAAACCTGTCCTTGTTGCAGGCTCACATTCACACTTAAGCGGACAAACCTGTCTGTATCTTTATCTGTATCTGTATCTATATAGCCGGTATAACCGCCGTTCGGCGCAACACACCAGCTTCGCAGGCACGCGGCGCGGCAGCAGCTGGTTACATTACACCGAACGACCCGTCACACCTAACAACCTAACACTTAACGGCACATCTATCTGCAAGCGTTCTTTGAAGCTATTCAGAGAAGATGCCCCTACTGTGCTTGGTGATAACAAATTCCACTCTACGATAGTTCTGGGAAAATACGACGCCATCCTTGGTGCTAACTCACATTCACACATAGGTGAACAGACCTGTCCTTTGTGATGACTCACATTCACAAATAGGCAGACATACCTGTCCTTGGTGCTAACTCACATTCACACATAGGTGGACAGACCTGCCTTGGTGCTGACTCACATTCACACATAGGCAGACATACCTGTCCTTGGTGCTGACTCACATTCACACATAGGCTGACAGACCTGCCTTGGTGATGACTCACATTCACACATAGGCAGACAGACCTGTCGTTGGTGATGATTCACATTCACACATATGTGGACAGACCTGTCCTTGGTGCTGACTCACATTCACACATAGGCGGACAGACCTGTCCTTGGTGCTGACCAACATTCACACATAGGCAGACAGACCTGTCCTTGGTGCTGACCAACATTCATACATAGGTGGACAGACCTGTCCTTGGTGCTGAATCACATTCACATATAGGCGGACAGACCTGTCCTTGCTACTGACTTACCTTTGCTGGTTTGAAGTTCTTTATAATTTTTTTCGGCATTCCTCATCATCAAAATGTGCCAGGCTTTGTTTGGGGGCCAAATACTAATTGCAGGATAGGAATGAGGAGGAATAGTATGTGGTTGGGTGGTTTTGGAATATCGCTGGTAAAAGAAATGCAGCCTTTTGGTACAGAATCTGACACAGGTTTTTTTAAGGTTACATACATCCCCATGTTCAGCCCATCCACTTATCTCCAGACAACTCAGAACCCTAAGCCCTAACACAGGTTGTCGTAATTTAGCTATATCAAGAATCCTCTACAGCACAGTTAGCATAATGTAGTCGTGTCACAAAAGTGTCTCAACAGAGGGTTGTGAGAAAATATCTCCAAGCTGACCACATTTAATACAGTCAATCTTTGCACAGAGGGGGCATATAAAAATATACTGCATTTGCAGGCAAATGTTGCCTTTCTGGTAAAAAAATTGCCTTTCCTTTTGTTTCCTAGACTGTATCACAGGTATGTGGAACAAAGTAAAATCTGTCAGTCCCTGCTGGAACAAGGTGATACCCACTTGCTGTAGGAAGATGAACCTGAAATGCCCAAAGCACATCTGCCTGATTGCACTGGTGTGCGGACTCCTGGTTGTAGCAGCCGCCGTTACCATTGTAATCCTCACAACCGATATTCTCATACCCAGAGTCGAGGTAGGCCAAGAAGTTTTAACACCGAAGTCGTGTGTCATGTAAATGCTAGAGTGTTGAGCTCGGAACCTAGAAATTCCGAGTTCGATACTCCATAACGAGTTAGTTTGACGTCATCTATGTGATTGTATTATCTGGAACCATGGAAAAGGGCATTCTCAGAAAAGTTCAAGGCATGCAACAAATATGTAATGGCCAGTGTGGATAGCAGAATGTTAATGTCTGTCAGGACTTGTCCATACCAACATTTGTGGTCTGCCATCTTGGGCCCGCCAACTTGGTTTTCCCAAAAAAATTCTTCATAATGAGAATATTATGCAAAATGTACATGTATTACTATTAAACTGAAAGGTAATTTTCAGCACTTACATGTATGTACACACATATTAAGTACTCTTGGTTGTCATTACTATCAACAATACTGTAGGTTTGTTCGTGTTTATGTTTTTCAACTTACCCTTGATGCATGCGCATGAGTATTAATAGGAAATATGATTTGACAACTTGTAGATACTGTAATATGTTGCATTATCCATTGTATTTGTAGGAAGCCCCTGATTCAAAGAATCAAGATGGTGCGGCACTGTGGAGGTACCCTGGAATGTCAAGCACTCCTTGGTGGACGACAATCTACGAGGAAAACAACACAACAGTTGTTCCCTCAAGGTTGCCTTCACTGGTGTTAACAAAGGTAACTCCAAGTATATCTTTAGATGCTACAGTTCCTATAATGCCAAAAAGGTAAACATATAAAAGAAAACTTTCTTATCAGAAAAAAACAAACAAAACAAATAATAAGCCCTCTTGATTTTAACACCATATCAAAGAATTACTGGAATATTAGCCCTATTGTTATGTTAATTAGGATGTTATGCTTTATATTGGATGCTGAGCTATATTTTGAACTTTGTGTAATGGCTGTTGCCATACATTGCACCTGACGTACAATTGCCATGCAATAAAGTTCTTCTATGATCTCAAAAAGAAGGTAACACAATGGAAGGCACAAGTCGCCAAGGACAACATCTCCAGCACTGTCCCTTTGGCTACAATGACACTCGAAGGACGTACACAACCGTTTCCAAGTACCGGCCTCACCACGGAGAAGTCACCCACAACTGTGACTGTCACAGTCACAACTCTGCCAAGTGTTGGTGAGCAATTATAAATCTTTCAGTTTGTTATTAGAGGCTGTACTCCTACTACCTCTTATTTTGTATAGTCCAACTGCTCACAGAGTGTTAATTCCACGAGGCTCAGCATACAGCAGAATTACAAATGGGAAACCATACCAATAGTCATCTCCATTGTTTTTAAAGACCTTTCCATGAATAATGTAAATGGATCATATCCCCAGGCTATTACTAGTACCCTGTTGCTTGTCTGTCCAATATCATTGTTTCTTCTTATCACGCAGATGTACACGTAGATCGGTGCACCAAGAACCCATGCCAACATGGACGCTGTGTGAACAAAGATGGTGGATACAAATGTACCTGCTCACATGGATGGACTGGACAGAACTGTCAGCAAGGTGAGTTCTTTGTTTTGTGGCATTGAGATACAAGAAGTAGGAGAGTACGATATGCACTAAGGAACGCAGCTAAGAATTTGTAAGTCAAAAGAACTCGATATACCTAGCAGTTAGGTGAAGTAGATCGCTTGAGATCCCATTTATGATGTCTTAAAATCAATGAGTTTTAAAAGTATTCCCTTCTATTGCCAAACAGACATTGATGAGTGTACCAGGAACCCATGCAAACATGGACGCTGTGTGAACAAAGACGGCGGCTACAAATGTACCTGCTCACCTGGATGGACTGGACAGAACTGTCAGCAAGGTGAGTTCTTTGTTTCGTAGCATTGAGATACAAGAAATAGGAGAGCCCACTATATGCACTAAGAAATGCAGCTAAGAATTTGTAAGCCAAAAGAACTCGACATACCTCACTAAGTAGTTAGGTGGTCCAGGAGTAGATGGCTTGCAATTCCATTTATGATTTGGTATTCCCTTCTGTTACAACATAGACGTCAATGAGTGTGCCAGGAACCCATGCCGACATGGACGCTGTGTGAACAAAAATGGTGGCTACAAATGTACCTGCTCACCTGGATGGACTGGACAGAACTGTCAGCAAGGTAAGAGTGAGTTTCTTTTCTAGCCATCCACCCATTTTTCTTTCTCTTTTATGCTCATTGTTCATGTTATGTATGTCTTTAATCGTAATTTACTTGACATGTGGATGTATGGCATTATGTAGTCATTATTTTATACTTTACCAAACAGACATCAATGAGTGTACCAGGAAACCATGCCAAAATGGACGCTGTGTGATCAGAAATGGTGGCTACAAATGCGCCTGCTCACCTGGATGGACTGGACAGAACTGTCAGCAAGGTGAGTTCTTTGTTTTGTGGCATTGAGATACAAGAAGTAGGAGAGTACGATATGCAGTAAGGAATGCAGAAGAATTTGTAAGTCAAAACAACTCGACATACCTAGCAGTTAGGTAAAGTAGATGGTTTGAAATTCCATTAATGATGTTTTAAAATCAATGATTTTTAAAAATATTCCCTTCTATTGCCAAACAGACATTGATGAGTGTACCAGCAACCCATGCCAACATGGACGCTGTGTGAACAAAGACGGCCGCTACAAATGTAACTGCTCACGTGAATGGACTGGGCAGAACTGTCAGCAAGGTTACAAACATTTTGTGTCACCCTGATTCTGCACGTATAGTTCCATGTTTTATCAGCTTTTAAGGCCCCATTAATCTATTTCCTTGATTGTCGAACATTTGTAGGTAATTTCTTATAGAATAAAAAAATTGCAAAAAAACAACAACAAAGACTGTGAGGAAAACATCAATATGTCACATTCAGTCACATTTAGAAACTGAGTGTAACAAGGTATAGGCACTCTCAGAAAAATTTGTGTGGTCTAATTGCACATTGACCATTTAGGTGCTTTGGCTATATGTAAGCTGAGGTATAACTCATTAATGATCATAACTAATTAATTGATATTACACCCGGTAAGGCCACGCCATTTTATTTTCTTGGTTCTCGCACCTTTCGAAATAAAAGTTTAAAATATGTATTCATAGAAGGCAGGGAGGAATACTTGCATTTTACTACAGTAACTGTGTAATATTTATTCAATTATATATATATATATTCCTGCAATATTGTGCACAAACGAAGGTACAGCATTCAGAAACTTTGAGTCTTAGTTTTGAACTCAATTTAGCATATTTTGGAATCAGAGAACTAACAATGACATTGGTGAGGTCTACACTATGACAGTCACAGTCACACGGATTGAAGAATATTTCGTTAACCTATTCATACGTGACTCAGCTCTGTCATGCAGTAGACACACACTGGGACACGTTTTGGTTGTAATTCCTATGTATGATTGAAGGATACAAATGCAAAACTTAATGAAATCATGGCTAATATCTGTGACCAACTACTCCACCCACAGAAGCACAAGGAAATGCCAGTCTGCTGTCTGCTAAATGCAGTATCGTCTCCTCCCAGGAATGATCGATTACCATGAAGCAGAAAAGAAGCATATTCGAATTGATTCATTGATTGGCGATAAGGAGACCTTTCGGACATATCTCATCCAAAGCAATAAGGAGACCTTTCGGATATATCTACTCCAGCAAACAGACAAACAAACAAACAAAGCAAACATTACGACCCTCTGACAAGGAAAAAAAGGGAAGATACACACAAGAAATATCTCTTCTTCTACTGTGTGTGTTTCTCCTGTGCTTCAACTAACTTGAACTGAATTTTAGAAGGGACTGATGAATCTCTTCGATAATGTACATGTATGTACATGAATTTGCTTTTTGCAGCCCGTACATGCCAGAGTGGATGGAGAAAACACAACAATTACTGCTACAAGCTGATGACAGACAGAGTCAACTGGAAAACAGCAAATGCAAACTGTGAAAATCAGGGGGCAAATCTTGCTTCTATCCATAGCCAGGCCGAGATGAACTTGATCAGTGCTTTGATCACTAATGGTACGTTACTACCAGTTCCTTGGTGTCTATGGACATTAAGAAAAAGAAGACCTTTAGTGCTCATTTTTGCCACACTGGGCTTAAGTACAGATCACAACTTAACCCTATTCAGACCGGGCTTTTTTGGTCATCCCTGGACCGGGGGGGGGGGGGGCTTTTGAGGCCCTCCACTTCTAAGTCCTATAACTCTTGAACGACGTACCGTAAGGCCACCAAAGTTTTAGGACATAATATTGACGTAATATCTAACAGGTATTTGACGTTGACGTAAGATGACGTAATTATGACGTCATCAATTTGATCATATTGGCCAAACCCATGAAAAAAGGGTATTCTCAGAAAACCTCAAGTTATGCTACAAAAATGTAACAACAAGTGCAGATAACATAATAATAATGTTTGTTACGCCTTGCGTTGCCAATAGCAATATCAATGACGTCAATATGACGTCATAAAATGACGTCATGCACATCTAAGATACGATATACAGGGCACACCTGAAAAGCAGTACGCAAAGTACTGAGTGTGTCCACCCTGTATAAAGAAAACAGAAATAAATAAATAAATAGTTGGGCTCCGCCATATTATATCCACCACCTTGAATTTTTTTAAATACTTTTTTTGCAACAAATAATCACAAAGGGCAATGGAAATAGACTAAATTCATTCATTTAGATGGTTTTTGATGAAAAAATACCAGGTAGTTACAAATTTTAAGGGAAAATTAGCGTGTTATTCTTGATCTGGCCATTCGGTCCGCCATCTTGGATTTTGGGCTGATGATGTCATCAAATTAGCATAATTTATGCATATATAATTATGAAAGATATGCTAAATAATATAAGATTTTATTTATGTAATAAAATCGCAGTAATATAGCAAATAAATGTGAAAAATCCATTGTTAGAACCAAAAATAGTGATTTTTAGCAAAACTGCCTGTCAACAAAAGGTTGCCATGGCAACAAGAAAAATCTGTCAAACTTCTTAAAATTGTTGCCAACAATATTTCAGGAAAACTCACCAAATTTGGTGGCTTTAGCGTAAGCCGTTCTGGCGTTATAGGACATCGAAGTTAGCGCGGGCCTCAAAAGCCCCCCCCCCCCCCCGGTCTGAATAGGGTTAAGACATACTTTTGACAAAGATTTAAACAGCATACACACAACTTTCAATTAGCTTGGGGAAGCTTTCGAGACGAACTTTGTCTCTTTGCCAACCCGAGGTCTCATCTTGGAGTTTCTCTGTCACGTGACGTTTGATGGACAAGACGTGACAAGACACAGTTATACACAGGTCTCAGATAGACATGTTGAATTAAATTAAAATAAATTTAACAGATATAAGATAAAACTATTGCAAGATAAATTCAACTTCTCACTTTTTGGTTATGGTGGAGATAAAAGAACAGATGATTATGTTTTATGATCGATGCTTTGTCTAGAAATACATGTATATCGAATTTTTCTACAGAACCTAATGTGTATGATATAACTACATACTACTACAAAATGACATTCATTCTCTATTCTATTTAAGTTACAATATTTGCATAGTCTTTGTTTCAGATGGGTCCAGTTTCAATAGGATCAATGTATTTTCTTTAGTAAGTTATTCTATCTCTAGAATCTCACTAGAGGAAAACGTTTATTAGACAAAAAGGGTGATTGGCCCAGACCCAATGAACACTGTATAATAAACCTTATACATAATAGGCCACATGATATCATCAGGAAAAAAAAAAGATGTTACAACAACTTTTTCTCTGAATCAGCCCCTCAGGGTAATCAGCCAGTTGTCTGGTTTGGGTTGAACCGGCGGGGTGGTGGGTGGAAGTGGTCGGATGGATCCAGACTTACCTACACAAACTGGGCTCCAGGTGAACCCAGTGGAACAGCCCTCTGGACCTTAATGGCCTCTTGCTCTGGTATTGCCTCCAAGGTGGGTGCTTTTTTCATTGTTAAGTAAATACTAAATAGTTATCTTCATAGATTCTTAATTGAATTTCATACTGTCTTGTGGTACAATTGACAAGTATTACTCATTAATCTATGTCTTCTAATGATAATAGTAAAGGGTTTTAGAAAAGGTCCTATTTTTTTGTTCTGCATACAGAGATTGAAATCTTTGTTCATTTCGTATTTCTTAAGTTGCTACTATGGAGTCACCAAATTGACGTTTTAGTGCAGATTTAAATTCTTTTCGTCGAAAAATTGACCTTAAAGTGAAATCTTGACAAGAGCCTTCATGAAAAATCCTGTTCGTTGAAATATTGACCAGAAAATGAAATCTTGACAGAAGCCTTCAAGTTGAAAAAAAAAAATCGGGAATGTCATTGTGCGAAAGCGACCGTAAACAAAAGTAAAAAAAGTGCCAGGACCAGTTATGTTCTGCTTAATAATTGTCAATACCTTTAAGGCTATATCTGGGTAGGTACGTAAATGGCGATCTGATTCCACAACCAGTCATACCAAATACGCCAAAGAATGATATGCGCACATAACGCTTGTCTGCTTAGCAATCTGCACTTGAGGGAAAGAATTTAGAACCTGAGCACACAGTAGGACCAGTGGACGAGCTGCTGTCATATGATTGCTGCCTGACAGTGGCCCAAGGGCTAAGAAAATGGAGATGGGGCTGCCCTATACACTATATGTTTTCGGAAGGTCTTTAAATATGGTGTAAAACATTGTTATAATTATGATCAGATTTTGTAGTTTGATTTCTTTTACAAAACCAGTAGTGTCTCAGAGGAAGATGTCTAATATGCATCAAAATATAGACATGTGAGACATTATTGGTTGCCTATGTTCTACCAAGCTGATGAAATTATTTTCGGAAACATTCTTTTTATTGTTTTCAACAGACTGGCAGGCAGTGGCTTTTGGGAACTTGGATGAAAAAGGGGCTCTGGCATGACCAAAAATGTAGCAATGACTTTGCATACGTTTGCAAGGCTCTATATTAAGAACAGAGATGATTGTGACTTGATCTAAATTTTTTGTGTGTGAAAAAATTGGTTCTTTAATGTCCCAAAATAAGAAGAATTTTAATTTGTAGTGATTTGCTTAAGTGTATTATTTAAGTGTATAAGTACCAGTTGTTTTCAACCTTTTCATACGTTTGCAAGGCTCCATTAAAATGAAGAGTAGAGATGATAGTGACTTTATTGATCTAAATGTTTTATATGAAAAACTTAATTCTTTACATGTCCCTAAATAGGAATAATTCTAATTTGTAGTGATTTGCTTAAGTAGGCTATTTCTTAAATGAAATGTAGTAAATTTAGAAAAAAAAGTCACAGTTGTGTTCTCTTTAATAGCCAATATGTCACACATGTCCAGGCTGGGTAGAGTACTTACTTGCCATGTGGCAGATTGGAGTCTTATTCTACAACCAAGTCATAGCAAACATGTTAAGAATGGTGCATGTACTTCTCTGCTTATAAGAAAAATGAACATGCACCACCAGTAGTGTGGTAGCCCCTGTTGTAATATGATCACTGATTGCTCAGCCGTGTGGCCCAAGGGAACAAAGGAAAATGAGATGGGTGCTGCTCTTTACATTAGAGTATGACTCGGAAAGGTCTTAAACATGACATCATTTTCCACAGACTGAAGAGCAGTCGTTCTGGTTGCTTTTATAATAGTAAAATAATGTATCCATGTATTCCCAATAGATATTATACAAGAAAGAAAGGAATGCAAAAGGAAAAAAAAATAAGAAAGGAAAAACAGACAGGACAGGTAAGAATAACATTATGGTGGTGAATGATTGTCATCATGTACATGATGTGAATGTATGAATACCATGATAATAATTATTGTACATTATGAAACGTACCCATTACTGGGTTAAATACAAGTAGCAACAAAGGAATAGTTGCCATTTACAATTCAAGGGGTATATTCTATCGGTGATAAGAGAATTTGACTTCTCACGTTTTTGTGATGGTGAAAATGTAGGAACAGAGATGTTTTGGAATTTTAGCATGAAAGTTCATCTGCGTTGGTAGAATATATATATATCATATAATAGAAAAATTGCTAAACTTTACTTCCAACACTGTATTAACTATAGGGACTTACCCCTCTAAATTTTCATGACAGGTTTGTCTAAATTCCTTACTTGCTGCTCACTTATCCTCTTCATCCCATGTGGGACATAAAGTTTCCTCCACTGGAGTCTGTTCTGTGCTAGGGGATGAGCCAGCTTCCCAGGGGATCCTAATGCCCGATAGGTCTTTACAAGTATGAATGAGGGTCTGCATGCTCTTTTACATAAGGTGTAGGCAGCCTATTTCTATTTCCCGTAATTCGAAGGGATTAAACCATCTTATCTACGTAATTCGTAGCGAGGCGACCAAATTTAGCGTAATTGCCTTCCTTGATTTAGCGTAATGCGTTGAGGGTTCTTCTGAATTCAGCGTGAATCGTTGTCAGGACCCCCCCATGCAGACCCTCATGAATATCAAATATCATACTGGGTGTCGCCTGCAAAGTAATAATCACAATGATTTAAATTTTGGTACACATTCATATAAGACTTTGTACTTGACATCTATGCTTTGAAATCTGAGTTGTGCTTATTATTTCTGGGTTAGGCCGAGAACTTATTGATCACCCTTCTTACATGTAGCATGTAATTATTGTCAGTATGATACAGTTGTGTACTACAATATTAAACTGTTAGTTGTTTAGGCGACACTAATGTAATTTTTTTGTTATTGGATTGAAAAAAAATATGCTGAATTGAAATCATACTAGTACAGGTCGTAGCGCTAGTGATAAGGTACAATTTTGACATAAGAAAAAGGTATCTTGTCATCTCTACATATGCTAATGCATTCTAGTATGTACAACTTCAACTTCTTCTCGCTTCTTAAACCAGATGTAGACATAAGGATGGAATCAATAATGTATGGTTTGTCTAATTCATCAGTACAGTGAAAACTAAAATGGCCTTCTCTGTTACGATAAGACTTTCATACCTTTGACTCGTGCGCCTTAGAAAGAGAGGATGATCAACCAAGGCAAATTATGCAAATCAGGACTTTATTTGCATAAACAAATGAAAAAAAAATAAATACTTAACTCGAAAAGATTCAAACCATTTGGCGAAGGTATGGTATCGTTGAGCTCTAGTTACATTCTGAATGCTGCCTTAGGGCATAAAAGGAACGCTTTCAAAGTACACAAGGCATGAATATTGAAGAAATCCCACACAATCATATAATGTTTTTCAGAGATTAAAGACGTTTTCCATCGGTTTGTTGTTGTAAAGCCTCTGAGTCACTGTAGTATTAGTCTGGCACAAGCCTGTGTGAACATGTATCAATGTACCTCAGAATTAGTCTCCATACTGCGATTGCACCATATCAATGAATTTTACAGTCGCACAGTTCGCTTAATCATGGCAGACTAAAAATGTTGTTTCTCACAATGTGGTCGGAGTAAGGCTTTTCTTGGTGTGATTCTATCCTTGAGGGAGTACCCATTGTCACTCGAAGGTTTGCAGGTATTTCTACTGACGGTGATGCACGTTCCAGTACCATTTCCCAATCCATAGAATCCATCACAACTGAGTCAGCTGTCAGGTTCTACAATTTCCTTGAAAGGTAGGGGTGGTTTATACATAAAGCTTAAACTTAAAGCTAAGGGCACAACCCGCAGTACGTGCCATTTGTCCGTACGTTTTTTTGGGAGGCCACGTCCGCCAAGTATTTCTGATAACGATAAGGCTGTTCAGGGCAGGCGCGTCGACCGTACTGGCACGTACGGAGGGCGAATCCGCAGCCCGATGGCACACAGTGTTGCCTGCACGTTAAGTTCTACGGCGTGTCTGTGTGCTCCAAAATCCATCGGATTCCCTACGAGTTCGTACGGAAGCGGTACTCACCCCTTACGGATCCAAAAAGATTACCCACGTTTTGGCACGTACGGCGGGTTGTGCCATCAGCTTAAGGTAGCGCTAGCAATTATCCTACCATTTATTCAAAACCACTGGTATCTTAAAAACATGCGGAAAGAGCCAAATATAAAACCCATGGGAAAAAATATCAACCCTTCTAAAAATAGAAATGCATGATCTGCAACGTTTTCACTGTTTAACGCTATGCATACATTCTCTTTAAGAAAAATTGTGCTAGGGTTATCAGGTATCATCCACACGAGTCTATATTCTACTTCTAGTGTTCTTCCTAGTAAATACATAGGCAGAAATTGTGTGCAAAGATGGCTCAAATTAGTCCCCAAACAAAATATAGTAAAATTATTGTGTTTGCCACACAGCTTGCTTGACGCTGTTGAAGAAAACAGTAATATCACCAACGTAAGCGGCGCGTGGAATTTACATGATAAAGGTACGACAGTGTGATGACCTCTAAAGCTAAGGCCCTAAAGGGCACTACCCGCCGTACGTGCCGTTTGTCCGTACGTGTTTTTTTGGGGAGGCCACGTCCGCCACGTATTTCTGAAAACGTTCAGGCTGTACATGGCAGGTTCGTCGCCCGTACTGGCACGTGCCCTTCTAAAAATAGAAATTCAACGTTTTTACTGTTTAACGCTATGCAAACATTCTCTTTAAGAGGAAAATCTGTTGAGGAAAACTATATACCAACGTAAAGCTAAGGGCACAGCCCGCCGTACGTACAAATACGTGCTGTCTACGTGCCAAAACGTGGGCAATCTTCTGGGATCCGTTAGTGGTAATACGCGCCTCACATTAGGCGCGATTCGATCGGAAGACTAGTTTACGAGCTCTATATGACATTTTCGTGAGTAAGACGCCCGGTGTTCTCACGATCATCTTGCGATTTTTAGGGATCGCCGGCAATTTTCAGGAGTCTTACGACGGTCGCGGTGCAGCGAAACATGTTCTTAACATAAGCGACAAGTCGCAGGAGATCTCCGAGATCGCAGAGCTCGTTACCGAGTCGCAGATGGTGCGTGCAAATCGTGCGTACCTCGCAAGGGTATCGGTCAATAGTCTTGCGTCAATCCAACGATTGAAGACCGATAGGCGAGCACAGACATAGTTATTAATCATCAAACGCAAATCGGATGGCGAACGCCCGTTAGTCGGGCGACGTTCGGGCGACGTTCACCCGACTTCCGATTGTTTACAAATATTGAATTTCTGGGAATGTGAGGGTAATTCTAACATTGTGGCCCCTGTGGCAGTATGTAGGCTGGCTTTGTGACACGGCTTTCCTTTCTTGTGTCATTTCTATTATGCCCGCGCATTCCATTCATTGGTTAAAAAGATTCCGACAACAAAATAAGCAACATTTATTAATCTCTTGCCTTTTTTGAGGAACTTTTTGTGTTCCCTTGTCCGCGTGCAAGAGGTCATGGGAGGTTCATTATCATAGATTTATTCACCGTCGATCGCACGAGGCTCGCTTATATGTGAGGGGAACAGATTTTGGGCGAAAAATACGCAAGACCATCTTAAGATCTTAAAATCAGCCGACCTTCCTGCGATGGCGAAGTACGTCCGAAGATCGTATATAATGTGAGGCGGGTATAAGTACCGCCTCTGTACGAACTCGTAGGGAATCCGACGGATTTCAATTTGGAGCACACAGACACGCCGTAGAACTTAACGTGCAGGCTGAACTTTGTGTGCCGTCGGGCTGCGGATTCGCCCCCGTACGTGCCAGTACGGGCGACGCGCCTGCCCTGAACGTTTTCCGAAATACATGGCGGACGTGGCCTTCCAAGAAAACGTACGAACAAATTGCACGTACGGCGGGTTGTGCCCTTAGCTTACGATAACTGGTAGCACACAATGAATGGTATTGCTACAGTAATTGTAACAGTTAATGCAGAAGTTATCCTAGATTCTGTCAAATGTTTTTTTTAGGTTAGATTACCCCCAAATCTAACCCAATATTCTAGATATTTAGTCAGTCCAATCCTTTACAGGACTGGAAGCACCGCATGCATATTCAGGTTTAGTCAGAAAAGAATTGAAAATTGTGCAGTTAACATGCTCCAACCTTATGTTTTTTTTTCGAATGTGAATTTTTACCTCTGTCAGTAAAAATAGAGGCATTGTTTCAGGTGTCTTTTCTGTGAAGCTGTGGTTCCATATAACACTCATTACCATAATACCGCCACTTATCCTAATACCGCCAAATAATCAAGAGCTCGGAGACCTCCATGAAATATTCTGATTATACAAATGATTTCACATCTACATAATTTATGCTTGCTTATATGCAAATTAGGGACTTATTTGCATAATTGGTATGTGCTTATTGTCCATGGTATACACACTTTAGACAACCACGTGTTCAACCCATTTTTTAAAAAGGCTTCGATAACGATAAATTCGTAGACAACAAGGTCAAGCTTAAGAGTCTTTAGTTCCTTTTCGAGACAGGCGAGCTCGTCGTGGGAAGAACATACTGTGATCACGTTCATTGCTAGATTTGTAGATAATAATCACACGTGCTCACGGGACAAGTGTGTTTTTTTGTCTTGGACGCTATAGTCTTGATATTTTGGTGGCAGATATGTTTTGACGTCAGGACCAAGTGGCACAGTTTTATTTGAGCATCCTAGCAGCTATCTCTTGAACTGCACTTTTCTTAATTTTCCGTAAAGGAGACCCGCAGAAAAAAATGAGAGATTTTCATGATATTTGTCAGGGATTCGTATCCATTATAAAATATCTTAATCAAAGTCTCATTCTGACGTCTGTATTCCTTTTCTTTGTTTGCTTGGAAGCAGAATTTTTTGGAATCAAACAGCTCAAACTATCATCACCAAAAACAGCATGAAGAAGTGGACGGCATTGCGCTCTGTGCTCAGATTTGCCACACCCAAAGAAACACCTCCTTGCCAAAGTGAAGCAGAACAAGAGTTGAGTGAACAAGAAAACATTGAAGATAAGACCATCAAGCCGCCTTTGCCGAAAACTAGGCCGCCACCAAAAACGTACAAGGACGTAGATGCATTGGGTTCCGTGCCAAAACAACAGGATAATGAAAATGTAGATGGGACAAAGGTCTCCCCGACGTTGCCGGCAAGAAAACCATTATCACCAAAAAAGTATGAAGACGTGGATCCCCATGGTGACAGTATCTTTGCATTCAGGTCCGGACCAAACCAACAGGGTGATGAAAATGCAGATGGAAGAAAGGTCCCGCCGCCATTACCGGTAAGAAAAACGTTACCATCAAACAAATACGAAGACGTGGACCCGCATGGCGAAAGCATCTTTGCATCTGGCCCTGGGCAGAAACAAAAAGATGATAAACCTGTAGATGGTAGAAAGATCACGCCTCCGTTGCCGGCAAGAAAAGCATTATCACCAAAAAAATACGAAGACGTGGACCCGCATGGTGAAAGTATTTTTTCAGATAGTCCTAGGCCAAAGGGACAGGATAACGAAGATGTGGATGGTAAAAATCCCCCATCCCTTCCACCGCCAAGGAAGTACGAAGATGTAAACCCAAAGTCCAGTGGTGTAGATGTGGTGCTGGGCTGTGGTCTGAAACGTGCTGTGCCAGATCTACCTCCTCCCCGCACACTTGCCACAGGAGACGAGCGGAAAGATGAGGATGAAGCAGAGGAAGTCACTGGCCAAGAGGATGGTGATCACAATCTACCCTCCCTTCATCATCTAAACATGGGCGACCACATGGTGATGTGGCCAGATAACGGGGAAGAGTCTTACTCTGCAACATACTACACAGCGGACGATACTTACAAAGACAGGGTGTCTTGCTCATTGCCAGATGAAGCCCCCCAAAACGATCCTACCGAAACAGAGGTATACAATGCAAAGCAGTCAAAGAAAGAAAAATATGAGGGTTTCAATGCCCCCAAGTCGACCCCAAGGCTGAAGAGAGAAAGTCGAGTATATGGAGGAAGTGAAGACTTGGAAAGGACGTATGAAGATGTGGATCCCGCTGGTGACAGTATCTTTCGATTGAGGCCCAGCGTAGCCTCTCTTCAGCATCTTGACACGGGAAACAAAGAGAAAAAACAAGAGGATCAAAGAAGCCAAGAATCAGACACTTCTCGCAAAGACAGGAATCGAAAGAACGGTTCCTTTGCATCGAGCTCTGAGCTGAGATTATCATTGCACAAGAAGCGAAGTAGTATTGAAGAGTCTGAAAAAGGGAACAGCACGTATGAAGACGTTGACATAGAGCATGGCGATGTGAATCAGATACTGAGCTCTGGCTTACAGCGAGATGACCCTCCCAAACTGGACATGGGAGACCACACTGTGGAATGGCCTTCCGATGACGACCCATACTCCGACAAGTACTACACATCAAAGGGTAGTAAGGGAAAGGAAGGGGGTAAGACACCTGGGTTCCACTACAAAGTTAAAGGTATGTCCATATATTTCTATTAATGCTTTTGCTTGCCTGTCTGTACCTTGGTTTCTTAGAGTGTTTTTGTGAATTATCTGCATATGCAGGTTAGTGTAGGTAAAACAGGAGTTGTGCAGGAATTTCTAATATTTGCCTAAACCTACATGAAATTAGGAATAATTTTATTCGATTGTATTCATTCATAATTATGTCCATTCAGTTAATTGTCTTGTAGGATTGGAGCTGTGAAGGTGTTCCTGATGTTTGCCTTAACAAAAAGCTTCAAATTTTATTTATTTTATTCAATACATATAATCATCTATGATACACGAAAGTAAGCACACACTCACACATAGGCGGACAGACCTGTCCTTGGTGCAGACTCACATTCACACATAGGCAGACAGACCTGTCCTTGGTGCTGATTCACATTCACACATAGACGGACAGACCTGTCCTTGGTGCTGACTCACATTCACACATAGGAGGACAGACCTGTCCTTGGTGCTGACTCACATTCACTCATAAGCAGACAGACCTGTCTTCGGTACTAATTCACATTCACACATAGGCAGACAGACCTGTCCTTGGTGCTGACTCACATTCACTCATAAGCAGACAAACCTGTCTTCGGTGCTGACTCACATTCACACATAGGCGGACAGACCTGTCATTGGTGCAGACTCACACTCTAACATAGACAGCCTGTCCTTGGTGCTGACTCACATTCACCCATAGGCAGACAGACCTGTCCTTGGTGCTGACTCACATTCACACATAGGCAGACAGACCTGTCCTTGGTGCTGATTCACATTCACACATAGACGGACAGACCTGTCCTTGGTGCTGACTCACATTCACTCATAAGCAGACAGACCTGTCTTCGGTGCTGACTCACATTCACACATAGGCGGACAGACCTGTCCTTGGTGCTGACTCACATTCACATTTAGGCAGACAGACCTGTCCTTGGTGCTGACTCACATTCACACATAGATGGGCAGACCTGTCCTTGGTGCTGAAACACGCTGCTTTACTTTTATATCCTAGACTGCATCACGGAGATGTGGAACAGTGCCGGTGGACTGATCAGGAACGTGAAATGTCCAAAGAACACCTGCCTAATAGCGCTGGTCTGCGGATTCCTGATGGTAGCAGTCGTTGTTACCACTGTAATCCTCACAACCGTGATTCTTGTACCCGGAGTCGAGGTAGGCCAAGAAGTTTTAACCGCTGGCGTCGTGTGTCGTGTAACTGTTATACCCCCGTCACATTATCCACGATCTTCGGGCGTATCGATGGAAGATTGGCCATATTTAAGATTGACAGAGGGTTGCATGTATTTTCCACCTGAAAACCGTCCCTGCCATACTTTGTACCTTGTACAATTGTTGTACAATAAAGTTATTAATATAAGCTAGGGTCGGGTGATTGCCGCAGAATCGTCATCCGATCGATTTTTGCCAAATGTGACAGGGGTTTTAGAGTGGTGAGCTCAGAACCTAGAAGTCCCGAGTTCGATTCTCCATAATGAGAATATTATGCAAAATTTACCTGTACTACTGGTAAACTGAAAGGTCAGTTTCAGTAATTAGGTACACACATATTAAGTACTCTAGGTTGTCATTACTACCACCAATACTGCAGGTTCGTTCGTGCTTATGTTTTTAACTTAACCCTATGGCATTTTTGAGCATTAATTGGAAGAGGATTTGACATGTTGTAAATACTGTAACATGTTTCATTATCCATTGTGCTTGTAGGAAGCCCCTGATTCAAAGAATGAAAATAGTGCTGCATTGTGGACGTACCCTTGGAAGTCAAGCACTCCTTTGTGGACGACAATCTACAAGGAAAACAACACATACATTGTTCCCTCAATGTTGCCTTCACTGGTGTTGACAAAGGTACCTGCATGTATATCTTTAGATGCTAAAGCTCATATAATACAAAAAAGGCAAACATATAAAAGACAACCTTGTTATAAGAAAAAATACGAAAACTAACTGATTATTCCTCTTGATTTTAACACTATATCAAAGATTTGCTGGAATATTAGCCCTATTGTTATATTAATAATGATGTTATGCTAATTATGGATTATAGGATGTTGAGCTATATTTTGTACTTTTGTGTGATAGTTGTTGCCATACATTGTACAATTGCCATGCAATAAAGTTCTTCTATGATCTCAAAAAGAAGGCAAAGCCTTGGAAGGCACCAGTCGCCAAGGACAACATCTCCAGCACTGTCCGTTTGGCTACAATGAGATTGGAAGGACGCACACAACCGTTTCCAAGTACTGGCCTCACCACGGAGAACTCACCCACAACTGTGGCAGTTACAACTCTGACAAGCCTTGGTAAGCAAATATAAATCGTTCAAAGTCTGTAATTGGAGGCTATACTCTTACTACCTTGCCCTTATTTTGTACAGTCCAGCTGCTCACAGAGTGTTAATTCCATAAGGCTCAGCACACAGAATTACAAATGGGAAACCATACCAATAGGTATCTCCATTGTTTTTAATGACCTTTTCTTCTCGTGAACAAGGTAAATGGATTATATCCCTAGGCTATTATCCTCATTACCCTGTTAGTTGTCTGCCCAATATCATTGCTTCTTATCATGCATATGTCATGTAGACCAGTGCAGTAGGAACCCATGCAAACATGGACACTGTGTGAACAAACCTGGAGGCTACAAATGTACCTGCTCACCTGGATGGACTGGACAGAACTGTCAGCAAGGTGAGTTCTTCATGTAGTAGCATTGAGATACAAGAAGTAGGAGAGTCCACTATATGCACTAAGGAATGCAGCTAAGAATTTGAAAGTCAAAAGAACTCGAAATACCTAGCAGTAGGTTGGAGTAGATGGCTTGAAATTCCAATTTTATGATTTCTTAAAATCTATGATTTTCAAAAGTACTCCCTTCTGTTGCCAAACAGACATTGATGAGTGTACCAGCAACCCATGCCAACATGGACGCTGTGTGAACAAACCTGGTGGCTACAAATGTATCTGCTCATCTGGATGGACTGGACAGAACTGTCAAAAAGGTGATGCATATTAAAATGAATATCACAAAATTTACAATGTCATGAAGTTACTAAGACTATTACCACCTGGCTGAGTGTAAAATTTTCCTAAATATTGTCTTTCAAAAGTTGCTTATTACTATAGTAATGTTAATATAACATATCATTTTTCAATTCAACTAGTAAAAGAAAAAATGCCATCTAATAACCACATTCTTGTGTTTTGACATTGAGAATGGGCCTTTATTCTTTTTATTTATGAATGATAATTCTTTCCATATCCTAAAGACATCAATGCTCAGTGTACCAGGAACCCATGCCAACATGGAACTTGTGTGAACAAAGATGGTGGCTACAAATGTACCTGCTTACCTGGATGGACTGGAAAGAACTGTCAGCATGGTGAGAGTATTAGTTCCTTTTCAAGCCATCCATTTTTCTTTATCTTTTACGCTCTTTCTTTATGTTATGTATATCTTTGATCACAATTTACTTGCATATGATTGTATGTCATTATTCTCTACTTTACCAAACAGACATCAATGAGTGTACCAGGAACCCATGCCAACATGGACGCTGTGTGAACAATGATGGCGGCTACAAATGTACCTGCTCACCTGGATGGACTGGGCAAAACTGTCAGCAAGGTGAGTTTCTAATTCTATCAAATAGTATCTGTTTATAGGCCCACCAAGTTGACTCTCTCTGTTTTTCTTTTTTTCTTCAACTTCATTTCTTTCTTTATAAATGGTTATATTACCTTTGCCTAGAAGAGTATGTTTATTTGATTTATGATGTCTCTTTCTTTTTCAAAGACATAAATGAATGTATCAAGTATGATCCATGCGGAAATGGTCGCTGTTTGAATCAAGATGGGAGCTACAATTGTACCTGCTCACCTGGATGGACTGGACAGAACTGTTCAAAAGGTAAGTTCTCTTTCTCAGTCTAGCTATCATTCACTGTGTATCACCTCTTCTGTCTTTTTATTTGCTCTTTCTGGTTTTATCAAGTACATGTACATTGTACATGTCAGATGATGCATGATGATTTCGTTCTGTATTGCACAGACATCAATGAGTGTACCACCGGGAGCCCATGCAAACATGGAAGCTGTGTGAACCAAGATGGTGACTACAAATGTACCTGTTCACCTGGATGGACTGGACAGAACTGTCAGCAAGGTTACAAACATTTTGTGTCACCCTGATTCTGCTGTAAAAATAGCATGTATAGCATATCCATGTTTTATCATATCCTACCGTCACTGCTGGAGAGAGAAAGGATCATTCTGTGAACAAGGTCGAAGGAGATCGACTGAAAAGTCCCTACGTTATCTTAGTGTTGGAAGGAAAGTTTAGCAATTTTTCTATAAATGTACATGTATGTACATGAACTTGATTTTTTGCAGCCCGTAACGTTACATGCCGGAGTGGATGGAGAGAACACAACAATCACTGCTACAAGCTGATGACAGACAGACTCAGGAGCTGGTACTCAGCAAACGATAAGTGTAAAGATCAGCGGGCAAATCTTGCTTCCATTCACAGTTGGGCCGAAATGAACTTCATCAGTGCTTTGATCACTAACGGTACGTTACTACCAGTTCCTTAGTGTTTATGGACTTAAAGCACAGGCGGTAGGCCAAGGAATTGTTGTTGTGGATGTTACGAGTGTGAATCTAAAATGAAGTACTAGTCTGGTACATGTAATCGGGATCGACTGCCCGAGCGGGTGCCGAACGTCGGTGAGTTCCGAGCGAAGGCACCCAAATTTGTTGCAGCCAACAACAATTCCGAGAGCTAGCTCAGCTTAATGGATAGCTGATGGGGGCATTTTATGAGTGCAACAGGTTGCCATTGTCTGGTGGCTTGGCTTGAGTGCCAGTTTGCTTGTGTGGCACCACTGTGTAGTCTTAGGTACTATTTGTTGCAGCCAACAACAACAATTCCAAGGCCTATTTCCCTGATAAAGCTTAAAGTAAATGAAGGCCTTTAGAGATCAATTTTGCCACACTGGGCTTAGTACAGATCACAACTAGACATGTTGAATAAATATGACTTGACTTGACTTACTTGACTTATGTCAGGTGTCGCTCCTCCCCTGCCACCCGAACCACTGTAGCAGCCCAGAAGACTCTGTCAAGCATCGCTTTCCCCAAGCTGTCTATCTCTAGACCTGTGTCCCGTCTCAACACATCTATATTCATTTAACAGAAACAAGATAAACTATTTATTTATCTATTTATCGGTCTGGCTGTTCAGAACACACAGCCAGGGCTGCCCAAAAACAGAGACAATACATATGGATTTGAATAGATTTGTCCTCTAAAACGCCCCATGATATCATAAAATGTCATGATGTCATATCATGTTACAGCAACTTTTTCTCCACCTCAGCCCCTAAGGGGAATCAGCCAGTTGTCTGGTTTGGACTGAAACGGCGGGATGGTGGGTTGAAGTGGACGGATGGATCTGGACTGTCTTACACCAACTGGGCACCAGGTGAACCCAACGGCAAAGCCTGGCTGACTTTATCTGCTAAGTGCATTGGTATGGCCTCCAAGGTGGGTGCTTCTTTTTTGTGGTTAAGTAAATACAGTACTAATTGTCACTTTTCATATTACATTCTTAATTCAAGTTCATAGTGTCTTGTAATAGGTGGTACAATTGATAAATATTACTCATTAATCTATGTTAATTAGTCTACTAATGATAATAATAAAGGGTTTTAGAATAGGTCCTATTTTTTGTCTTCTGATTACAGTGATTGAAATCATGTTCATTTTGTACTTTGCCAGCTGTTACTATGGAGTCACACAAATTGATGATTTTTTTCAGATTAAAATTCTTTTTGGAAACATTTTTATATTGTTTTCCACAGACTGGCAGGCAGTGGCTCTGGGGAACTTGGATGCAAAAGGGGCTCTGGCATGACCAAGAATGTAGAAATAAATTTGCATACGTTTGCAAGGCTCCAATTTAAGAGTAGAGATGATAGTGACTTTATTGATCTAAATTTTTTACATGAAAAATCATTCTTTAATGTCCCTAAATAGGAAGAATTCTAATTCATAGTGATACTAAGTATACTATTTTTAAAATCAAATATTATACTAGATTTAGAAAAAAGGTAAAAAAAAGTACCGGTTATTTCCTTTATAATGATAGCCAATATGCCACACATGTTCAAGCTGGGTAGAGTACTTTCTTGCCATGTGACACGTTAAGAATGGTGCATTGTACTTCTCTGCTTGTTACAAAATGAACATGCACTACCAGCAGTGTGGTAGCCCCCTGTTGTAATATGATAACTGGTTGCACAGCTGTGTGGCCCAAGGGCTAAGGAAAATGAGATGGGTGCTGCTCTATACAGAATAGTATGGTCCGGAAAGGTTATTAATAAACATTTAATTTACATCATTTTCCACAGACTGGATAGCAGTGGGTCTGATAGCTCTTATAGTAAAATAATACAGCCATAACCTTCATTGACGTACCTACATGTAGCACAAAATTGTTGAGTCAGTTAAATAAACAAACAAACAGTTGTGTACTACAATATTACACTGTTATATGTTTAGGTGACTCTAGTCTAATGTTTTGGTTATTGCATTGAAAAGAATTTGCTGAATTGAAATCATACTTGAATGAAAAATGTGTATGTTTTTTTGCGAGGCATAAGTTTTTCTTGATCTGTTTATACCTCAAATACAGCAATCTCTTTTGTATGTTCTAGAACAAATTGTTGCCTCAGCTTTCTTAAGTTTTTCTTGATCTGTTTATACCTCAAGTACAATAGAATTATTACTTTTAGTATGTACGAGAACAAATTGTTATGTCAGCTTTTTAACTTTCTTTGATGTTAATAGTCGGATAAGTTGTTTACTCAAGATCAAAAGCTGTGGAATTGTGCTGAATAATGAAACAGCAGATGGAAAACATGAGGAATAAGGTACTTACTGATTCAGAAGAAGATACAAGTGCACATCCAATATCTGACTCTGTCCTCTATTGTTTGTTTTAATTCTATCTTCATTAATTTAGTGTTACTCTGTCAAGTCTCATAATATTCTGCCTGAAGTCATACAACTGCAGTTTGAATTACAATTAATTAAATGAATAGTGAAGAACAAAAACTTCTGATATACAAAAACTGTGGTTAATTAAAAGTGAGAGGGGGTAGAGGTCAAAATTAAATAATGGAACCTGTGCCTTGGTGAACACAGTTTCCGCAAGAATATTGGAATGTATGCATTGTTGTAATTTTCTAATAATTTGAAAATGAAAATAAGTTTTCAGTCCTTTATTTTCCAATGCCCCCTTCCTTTTCTGGCATATCAGGGTGCCTTGTTTCAATTTTCAGTAAGAGAAAGAAATATTAAGTTTTCTTACAGTCCTTTATTTTCCAATGCCCCCTTCTTTAAGAATCAGCTGAAAATGTCTGAAAGGTGTGGCCTTTGAATAGAATATCAAGACTTGTGTGGGAGTGTAGCAGTCAGATGTCACAATACTTGCCATACTTTAGAAAGGTCACAAATCAATAATATTAATAAAATAAAGATTATTACGTATGATATCTTTTTCTACAGTCCTTTATTTTTTCAAAGCTCCCTTCCTTAAGAATCAGCTGAAAATGTCTGAAAGGTGTGGCCTTCAAATAAAATTGCGTGGGAGTGTAGCAGTCAGATATCACAATACCTGCCATATTTGTGAAAGGTCACAAATAAATAATAAAATAAAAAATTATTATATATATCTTTTCCCACAGTCCTTTATTTTTGCAAAGCCCCCTTGCTTAAGAATCAGCTGAAAATGTCTGAAAGGTGTGGCCTTCAAATAAAACTGCGTGGGAGTGTAGCAAGTCAGATGTCACAATACTTGCCATACTTCTGAAAGGTCACAAATGAATAATAAATTTAAAGAAAAATTATTATATATGATAGATTGTCATAGTCCTTTATTTTTGCAAAGCCCCCTTGCTTAAGAATCAGTTGAAAATGTCTGAAAGGTGTGGCCTTGAAATAAAATTGCGTGGGAGTGTAGCAAGTCAGATGTCACAATACTTGCCATACTTGTGAAATGTTACAAATGAATAATAATATAAAAATCATTATATATGATAGCTTTTCCTACAGTCTTTAAATTTTCATTTTTGCAATGCCCCCTTGCTTAAGAATAAGCTGAAAATGTCTGAAAGGTGTGGCCTTCAAATAAAACTGCGTGGGAGTGTAGCAGTCAGATGTCACAATACTTGCCATATTTGTGAAAGGTCACAATTGAATAATAAAATTTAAAGAAAAATTATCATATATGATAGATTTTCATAGTCCTTTATTTTTTGCAAAGCCCCCTTGCTTAAGAACCAGCTGAAAATGTCTGAAAGGTGTGGCCTTCAAATAAAACTGCGTGGGAGTGTAGCAGTCAGATGTCACAATACTTGCCATATTTGTGAAAGGTCACAATTGAATAATAAAATTTAAAGAAAAATTATTATATATGATAGATTTTCATAGTCCTTTATTTTTTGCAAAGCCCCCTTGCTTAAGAACCAGCTGAAAATGTCTGAAAGGTGTGGCCTTCAAATAAAACTGCGTGGGAGTGTAGCAGTCAGATGTCACAATACTTGCCATATTTGTGAAAGGTCACAATTGAATAATAAAATTTAAAGAAAAATTATTATATATGATAGATTTTCATAGTCCTTTATTTTTTGCAAAGCCCCCTTGCTTAAGAACCAGCTGAAAATGTCTGAAAGGTGTGGCCTTCAAATAAAATTACGTGGGAGTGTAGCCGTCAGATGTCACAATACTTACCATATTTGTGAAAGGTCACAAATGAATAATCAAGAAAAACTGAACAATAGCAGCAATCAAATCAAAAACGTCTTGAGTGGGTGGATTAAAATAAAGTGATAAAACTGCTTGATTTGAATCTAAGCTTTGAACAAGGATACTGCAGTGTGTTTTTTTCTAAACAACACTAATTCACCGTTATTCGCAGGGTAATCTATATCCGTTGTTTTAAAAAAAAGCTAGTATAATATAATATATAATTATTATATATTGGTGGTTTAAATTGCGATTTTCAAAATATTACAATTTGAAACCAAAGTCTGTCGACTTGAAATCCCTAAATACCATGTTTTTAAAAACGACAGATATAGGTTACCCCACGGATAAAGGTGAACTTGCGTTATGTCTCCAAGGCTCAATCTTCTCTAAATCTCGAAAGAAAGAAAAAATTTATTACATTATTATTAATTTATTACGTAAGATTGTTTTGAGAACAATTCAGTACTATAATGAGTCTGGAACGGGCAGGGCTTTGAAGGCTTTTTTGTGCTAAATAGATGCCAACATGTTACCTCTTAGCACACTGAAGAATTGAGTTATTCTTCCGAATGTACTTCATTTTTGTTAAGGGATGAGGCATCACGGAGAAGTTTGAAGAATATAAGTCGGGTATAACTAAAAGAGCATTGTCTATAATTTAATCCTACTGATCATTCTACTCTTTTTGCAGATTCAGAAATAGAATCGACTGAAAACCTGTTTTTCTCTCCAACTCCACTTCTCCCTCCTTCCCTTCACTCTTACACTCCTTCACTCCTCCCTTCCTATTTGCCATTTTCCCTTCCCTCACTACCTCCTGAAACCTCTTCTCATTACCTCTCCAACTCTACCTTCCTTCCTTCCTTCCTTCCATACCCCCTCCCTCCCACCCTCCTTCCCTACCTCCATACATCCTGAAAACAACTTTCTCATCCCCCTTTCCAACTGTCTTCTCATTTCTACCTCTTCCATTCTTTCCTTCCTCCTTTCTTATTCTCTCCCTCCCTTCCAATCTTACTCCTCACTCAGCCTCTCTCTCTCTCCCTCCCCCTTGTAGTTTGCTGTGGTTCTATATTGAACTTCACATATGTTTTCAGGAACCTCTCCACTGCAAAACCATCACACTGCCAACATTATTTATTTTGACACTTCAGTTTACTTTCAATACTTCTTAATATGTTACACTTGTACACTTGTGTTGACTTATGTTTTTTGATTGTTTTGTAATCTTAAATGGACTCCAGGAAGAATAAACTTTGTGATTATATTTTAAAGTGTAATGGAGATCAAAACAAACAAACAAACATGTATTCAACCACCATGCACCACATACCCCTTTGGTTATCATAAAGGCCATGATCTTTTTTCCCTACTGCAAACTTAAGTCTCTGCAAACATAAAAGAATTTACAGTATTTCCTGTGATGGTGACGAGCAGAACAACAATTTATTCAGAACCACAGACAGCATTAGAAGATCTCTGCTTGCACAGCACACAAAGCTAAGGCCATGTTGATTTGCTAATATGGACAACATCTGTGTGTGCATCAATTTTTTGTCTGTTCCCAAAATTAAAAGAAAGTTTTCAGCCATACTGTAATGCCATGAGCACATATACCCGGTATAATGTAAACTGAAAAGGGATGATGGAAAATGGATACTAATGTCATAGAATGCCAACATGAATTCCAGAGTCAAAGGAGGAGATGACAAAATGGAAAATTGAAAAATCCATTGTTCTGTTAACCATTCTGTGTGTTTGGTCATTTTGTTCAACTTTCATTTTTTTCAACCTTCCTTGCTACTTATGAATTTATTTACATAAAAGTAAAATTAAGTCAGCATGGCCTTACCATCATGTGTAATGAAAGTCCTTACTGTGCAGCAAAGGAAGTAAAACCCTGCTATGAGCTATTCCTTACTTTGTTATTATGAATATATTGGCACTGTAATCTGATAGAATAGAAGATGAACTGTTTTAAAGAAGAATGTATGTCATTAATACTACAAACTTTTTAGATAGAGTTGAACTTTTCAGACAGATAGAACCTGGTATGTTTCCCTAGTACTTCATACACTTATCAAGAAATACACTCAGACAAATTCATATTTAAAGGAATTTAGTGATCTTTCATCATTCTAAACATCTCAGAGTCTGTTCCTACATTTTTACAGTCACAGAGATGTGAGAACCCAGTGGGAATACATTATGATATAAATGCACAATTATTATTGTAATGGTCTGATTTATTTACATCATGTACACATCACAAGCATTAGTAAATGGTTCACTTAGGGCACGGTCACATATAGGTCGTTTGATCGTCGCACAGAGACTTTGAGACTTTATTTGAAAATCCTTTAGGAAATGCCACTTAAATCTTCCTGGACTTCATGACAAAACAAGACGTACGATTTTGATACTGGATTTTTAAGCAGACAGTAACGGAGCCAACCATCTACAAGGATCCAAGAGAGCGGTTTGTGCAGCAAGTCAGCTTAACATGGTAGGACACATGCATGGCTGTCCTAAAAATGCCTCAAGTTAGCGATCGTAGGACGATCACACCAACTATGTGACCGCACCTTTATCACAGTCATGTACTTTTTAACCAACAGAAGATGCATAATGACTTACACTTAGAAATTGACAATAACTTCATTCTTTTTAAATAAAGGACAATATCACAGAAAACATCTGATTCTTCTCAAAAACTTTCCTTTCCTTTCCCTTCTTCATTTCTTCTAAATAAAGGCTAGCATAATTTTTTAATATTACTAAGATTAAGTCACCATCATTATTTTCTAAGACTTGTCTTTTTTCCTTTCTTTTATTTTCTTCCTTTTGTATTCATTCCTTTCTTCCTAATGTTTCTTGGGAACACATGGCTGCATTATTTTACACATATATTAAGTATAGATTAACCCGCTAATTATTCTTGATTCCTTTTTTATTACTATTTTGGAATAATTTACTTACTTAGATTAATAAATGACTACAAATTACAATTCTACTATTCTCCATTTCCTTAGCCCTTGGGCCACACAGCTGCTACATTTTGTAGTGGTGCATGTCATAGAGTGTCAAGTATGCAGAAAAGTATACAGAGTTGGCGATTCATAACATGTTTGGTATGGCTGTGGAATAAGACTCCAGCCTTCCATATACCAAGTAAGTAACCCAGCTAGATGTGTAATATCATTATACAGAATGTAATCTGTACTGTCACTTTCTTTTCCTTAATTTACTATTTTACTATCATGATGGCATACTTAGATGAATCACTACAAATAATTTCTTCTTTCACATTAATTTTTATGATCAAGAACTGAATTTTGCATAATTTATTTAGATCAATGAAGTCACTGTCAGTCATTTCTACCCTTATTTTGGAGCCTTGCAAACGAAAGCAATTCATAATGATGGCATATAGATGAATCAGTACAAATTAGAATTCCTTCTTTCACATTTTAGAATCAAGAAATGAATTTTTCACATTTAGATCAATGAAGTCACAATAAAAAGTCACGATGAAGTCGGTCATTTCTACTCTTATTTTGGAGCCTTGCAAACGAAAGCAAATCCAGCATCACATCGTTGGTCGTTCCAGTGCCCCTTTTCCCTGTGAACTCCCCAGAGCCACTGCTTGCCACCCTATTCAAAATTGAATGATAGTGTTTAGATATTATGCCATAATGATGGTTTATTCATTTCAGTCTTATTTGCACAGACTACCCACATCGCAGCAAAAGGCTGAATCGCTTCTAGTAGGAACCCGGTAAAATGATCAATAAACCAGTAGCTTAGCTAATATCAAATATGTTAGGTTGGGTTTGCCATGTATTGCATTGTCTGCAATCTCAACAAATTAAAACAAACCAAATTAAATATGATTACTTGTTATTAAAAAAAGCAAAATGATAATTTCATCAGGTATGTAATGCCAGTTTATAATGCCTCATTGATATCTATCAGACATTGTCCTCAAAGCTTCTGACATAAAAAGAATTAAATTCCAACATCTGATCATAATTGTTCTACAGCAAATTTGAAGAATTTTCGAAATCATATGGTGTATAGGGCAGTACCCATCTCCATTTCCTTAGCCCTTGGGCCTCACAACTGTGCAAGCAGCAATAATACGACAGCAGCTCGTCCACTGGTCCTACTGTGCGCTCAGGTTCTACATTGAATTCTCTCAAGTGCAGAGTGCTAAGCAGACCAGGGCTCGAAATACACTTTTCAGTCAACTTGCACCTGTGCAAGTTAAGCCAAAGGTAACTTGCACCAAAAGAAACTTACTTGCACAACCCAAAATAGTGAACTGTTAACCCCTTATCTCCTCTTCTGAAAATTTGCAAAATGTACGTGAGTAAATGGGGATACATACCTGTAAAGACCACATGTTTGGATATTTGAACATTTTTCCGTAGCGTATCTTATTTTTGGTTTGAAATTGTACAAACTGTTTCATTAAAACTGTGAATTTAGCCTCAATTAAAGACAATTCAATGTCTACAACTCAATAAGATCCATAGATTTCTTCTGAACTCTTCGAGTGACATCCATCACAGTAACTACTATTCTTAAGCATCTCCAGAATGAAGTGGTAGAACAACTCAATACAATACATATAACTGGAAAAACCAGTTGAACATATTGAAGTCACTAATTAGTATGCAAATGTAACTCATATGCAAATCAAGGTAAGACAGCACCATAGGAATCATTAGCATTATAGAGATGGATTTGTCTAAAAAAATAGTTTACCTGGATGTCTAACCAAATTTAGAAATAACAAATTTAGGCTTTTTCAGTGTTATCTTATTTTACCTTTCAATGACAGACAATATTCTCGGTGTGTGTAAGCTTTTTCTAATGTCAGGTACTAGAGGACAAAAGTAACTTGCACTGGTGCAAGTTTGGTCTAAACTTACTTGCACCACACCAATTTTACTTGCACAAACTTGCATATGCATGTGGTATTTCGAGCCCTGCAGACAGTCTTTATGTGCGCACATCATTCTTGACTGTTGGTATGACTGGTTGCGGAATCAGACTGCCATCTACTATCTACATGAAAAGTATTCAAGGTCTTTATTCTTTCCCTCATGTGCAGAGTGCTAAGCAGACAAGCGTTATGTACACCACCATTCTATGATTATTTGGTATATAGTTGCGGAATCAGACTGCCATCTACCACATAAAAAGTGAGCACTCTACCCAGCTATAGTTTACAAGTTAATGACTATCATTAATAATTATTATGCAGAACATAACTAGAGCTGACACTTTCTTTTCACTTTAGTCACTCTTGGACAATGATACTCTCAAGTTTATATTTTTCAACTTGAAGGCTTTGGTCAAAATTTTACTTTAAGGTCAATATTTCAACAAACAGGATTTTTCAAAGTTCTTCTCAAGATTTTACTAACTTCAATATTTCAACGATTCAGACTTTTTCATCTACCAAAAAAAAATCAATTCCATGGTCACTGCTGGCAAAATAGAATAAACATTTTCAATCTCTGTATGCAAAACAGTACAGTAAAACAGTACCTTTTCTAAATCCTTTATCATTATCATTGGAAGACTAATTAACACATTAAACAAAATATGGCTAACAATTGTCCATTGTACCATCTACTACAAGTTGGTCTGATAAGTCAGCAAATTTTATGTATGCAATAATTATTGAATTAAGAATCTATGAAGAGTACCAATTAGTATTTACAATTAACAAAGAAAAAGAAGCTACCTTGGAGGATATACCTGCGCACCCAGCAAATAACGTCCAGAGGGCTTTGCCATCCGGTTCACCTGGAGCCCAGTTGGTGTAGGTCATTCTGGATCTATCCGACCACTTCCACGCACCATCCCGCTTTTGGAGTCCAAACCAGACAACTGGCTGATCCCCCTGGGGGGCTGTATTGGAAGAAAAAGTTGTTTGTTTGTTTGTTTGTTTGTTTTATGATTTATTTTACCAGGGGTAACATATCACCTTTTCTAGGCGCTTTTCAATGTGCCCCCAGACATACATACATGTATACATACATATCAAATAAAATAAGAAATAACATCACAGGAGAAAATCAACATTGATGCATATACCCATCAATACAAATCATAGCAGCATAGGAATAACCAACACATAAAATCATTTTACGATATAAATAAATCAAAATTGCAATTATATCAACATAATGATATTACTGAAAACATATATTAACTTACTGAAGAATGAAATCATAAGGGAAATGAATTTGCATACCAACATGAAATAAAAAGACTTAATGGATAACAGTTTAACAATATTTTGATATTCCCTTGAGTACTTTGTTTTGAAAGTACTGGTTCTTATTTTTTAAATGTTTTTTTTTATGACCTTCTCTGTATAAGGTTGGACTTTCCTCAGATTCTCTTGCTAGAGATAGAATAACTTTAAGTTTAAGGAAATATACTGTTAGTCTGATACTATTGAAATCGGAAGACATTTATACCCAAGACCCTCTGGAACAAAGAGTAAGTAATTATGCAAATATTGTAAGTTAAATAGAATAGAGATTGTCATTTTGTAGTGGAATGTAGTTTGCATGATAGAGAAGGAAATGAAGTGTACAGGCTTGTCCAAAATCTATTCGAAGGCAGCTATTTCATACACTTGAGTCCTACAAAAAAATGAATTTATTCATAATGAAACTAGACGAACCATTGATCGTAAAACAAATTCTATTTTTATTTTTTATTTTATCTCCACCATAACTGAAAACTGAGGAGAAGTTGAATTCATCTGCAATAGTTTTATCTTGTATCTGTCATATTTATGCCTTCTTGTGACCTGTACTTAGCCCTATGTGGCAAAGATGTGCAATAAACTTAAGGTCTTCATTTACAGACAACTAGGAGCTACGTACCATTAGTGATCAAAGAACTGATGAAGTTCATCTCAGCCTGGCTGTGGATAGAAGCAAGATTTGCCCCCTGATGTATACACTTTGTGTTCGCTGAGTTCCAGCCCACTTTCTCTGTCATCAGCTTGTAGCAGTGACTGTTGTGTTCCCTCCACCCAATACGACATGCACGGACTGTAAAAAAAAATTATACGTCATATAGAATACAAGACGGTCTATTCCGTATCACCCGAGGTACCAGCCCGACCGCGGGAAGGACCGCCCAACGGCCGAAGGCCCGCATTATTTATGTCATACCCACCTGAGAAAACACCTTGTACCTTGTACCTTGGTCCCTTAACCCAGTATTCCCGGGTCGTGGGGGCGCTGCATGGTGGCACTGAAAACACATACTTACATAAACCTAAAAGAATATTTGGAAACTAATTGGGTGCACAGCTCCAATCTTGGGTGCACCTGGGTGCACATGCATCCAGTATTTCGAGCCCTGATACAAAATTGCAAATTTTTAAAAGTATAACAGTTACTGCATGAGTTTAAACTAACCTATCTGACTGTCACAGTTCCTTCCGATCCATCCAGATGAGCAGGCACATTTGTAGCTGCCAAGTTGGTTCCAACAGGTTCCACCATGTCGGCATGGTTTCGTTACACATTCATCTATGTCTGGATCATATAGAGGCATATACTTGGTAAACTCATCAACAAGAAAGAGCAAGTCAGTTAGACAAGACAAGAAAAAAAGGTAGGATGCCAAGCAGAGGTTAGGCTCTGACTGTTTTTTAAACGTTTTTTTAGTCGTTTTTATCGGGCTTTCTATTTTGTATTTTATCTTGCTGTGTCAAAACCTAACTGGCGTACTTCAAGGAAAATGACAAAATAAAAAAGCCTGATAAAAACGACTAAAAAAACGTTAAAAAAACAGCCGGAGCCTTACCTCTGCATGGAGAGTATGATGACAGACCATGGATCCCTGTACAATTTAACTGTGACAGCCATAGTTCAGTCCTCACCGATTTCACTGTTGATTCTCTGATAAAAAAATTGTTACTAACGTGTCGTGACTTAAAGCACATTGATGTTTTCCTATCAGTCCTCTGTTTTACAATTTTCTTTTTTTATCAAGAAATTACCTCATTTCAAATATTTGACAACAAGAGAAAGAAGTTGGTGGGGTCTTAAGTTGACAAAACATGGAAAAAATGTGACACAAAAAGTTTGTAACCTTGCTGACAGGTCTGCCCATGAAGAAAATGAGTGAAGGTAAAAGAGAAAGAAAGATGGATAGTTAGAAGTAGGAACTTTCCCTTACCTTGCTGACAGTTCTGTCCAGTCCATCCAGGTGAGCAAGTACATGTGTAGCCGCCATATTTGTTCACACAGCGTCCATGTTGGCAAATTGGGTTCCTGGCCATGGTACACTCATTGATGTCTGTGTGATACAGGAGAACAACCACTGACAGTTTATCATCAAATAGTCAATGAACTAATGACAAAACCATCATCCAGTTAGGGTAAAAAGAAAGAAAGGAAGGATGAAAATCAATACAATGCACAGTGAACGATAGCTAGAGAAAGAGCACTTACCTTGGTTACAGTTCAGTCCAGTCCATCCAGGTGAGCAGGTACATCTGTAGCTGCCACCTTGGTTCACACAGTGTCCATGTTGGCAAGGGTTTCTGGTACATTCATTTATGTCTTTGATAAAGAAAGAAACATCATGAATAGAATATAAACTATTTTTAATCTTCTTGGCAAAAGTAACATAATCAATTGCAAATAAAGGATAAGAAAGAAAAAGAAAAAAAGAAGAACAGAGAGGTGGAAGGATTGATGGACTCATCCGACAAATGGATATAATAGAATTTAGAAACTTACCTTGCTGACAGTTCTGTCCAATCCATCCAGGTGAGCAGGTACATCTGTAGCTGCCAGCTTGGTTCACACAGCGTCCATGTTGGCATGGGTTCCTGGTACACTCATCTATGTCTGTTGTGAATTGATAAATCAATAGAATGATTATATTATTGATAAAGAATTATCATTCATTACAGATAAACACATAATTAAAGAAGGAGTTTGAAAGTAAAGGAGGGAGGGAGGGAGGGAGGGAGGGAGGGAGGGAGGGAGGGAGGGAGGGAGGGAGGGAGGGAGGGATGGACGGATGGAATTACGAACTCACCAAACTGACAGTTCTGCCCAGTCCATCCAGGTGGACAGGTACATTGGTAGCCCCCAGCTTTGTTCACACAGCTTCCACGGCTGCATGGGTTCCTGGTACATTCATTGACGTCTTTCGGATATGGAAAGAATTAACATTCATCATGTAACAATAAAAACAATTAAAGCCCATTATCTTTCCGAAAAAAAGCGAAGGTACCAAATGTAATGTAACAACATAGAAACACACCGACTTAGTACTCACCTTGCTGACAGTTCTGTCCAGTCCATCCAGGTGAGCAGGTACATTTGTAGCCGCCATCTTTGTTCACACAGTGTCCATGTTGGCATGGTCTGCTGGTGCACTCATTGATGTCTGTGAGAATGATACAATTTTGCACCTTAAGTATCTAAGACTGAAAGTCCTGTCGTCTACAGCACGTAGTAAATACAATAAATACTCCATGATAACTGACTCGGAGTTTCTTAAACAAACAAAAAAACTTCATCTACCTTCCTTAGGGCATAATGGCCTTTACTACTTCTAAATCCAGTTAACACATTCAAATGCTATAAGACACTACAAGTTAACAAAAGAACTACCCTATGTAAATAACTCACCTTGCTGACAGTTCTGTCCAGTCCATCCAGGTGGGCAGGTACATGTGTATCCACCATCTTTGTTCACACAGCGTCCATGATGGCATGGGTTCCTGTGGCACTCATTGATGTCTGTGTGTTTAAGAAAGAAGTAACATCATCATAGTCGTACATCTATTAGATATCAGATGGTACACTCATTGACGTCTGTGCATTAAAAAAAGTAGCATTATCATTATATGATAGTATTACGTACTCATTGTTAAGTAGTAACAAAAAAAGAAGAAGATCCGGAATGTCTGCAAAATGAATAGTTAGTAGGAAAAAAAACTAGTACTCACCTTGGTTACAGTTCTGTCCAGTCCATCCAGGTGAGCAGGTACATTTGTAGCTGCCATCTTGGTTCACACAGCGTCCATGTTGGCATGGGTTCCTGGTACACTCATCTATGTCTGTGTGTTTAAGAAGTAACATCATCATTATACTTAGTATACATACTACCAATTACAAAGAAAGAGAAAGTCAAGAAAAAGAAAAAAGGATGAAAAATCCATGATGACTGCAAAGTGAATGGTAGCCACGGAAAAAAAAACTCACCTTGCTGACAGTTCTGTCCAGTCCATCCAAGTGAGCAGGTACATTTGTAGCCGCCATCTTTGTTCACACAGTGTCCACGTTGGCATGGGTTCTTGGTACACTCATTGATGTCTGTGTGTCAACATAAAAGATGTTTTATGAATAATATTTTAATAAATCATGGAATTTCAATATATCTACACCACCTAACTGCTAAGCATGTTTAGTTAAAAGATACAAGATGACTTTATTGGGTATCGCAGTGTTGCCACTGAATTAAAAACGATTTTACAATGTTTAAAAACCTCTGATTTGACAGGCACACATCACATGTGACTTAGCGATACTTTACTCTAACAACAATGCTTTACGTTTGCACTTAACATGATAAGGGCAGACGATCAATAGAATAACTAACATTGACATGAGGAAAAGAGTCGATCACAGTCCATTCTTATTCATTAGTCGGGTCAGGTACGGTATGGTAGAGTTCAGGTACCGGTTCGTTTTTGCTCTAGGACAGTTCAGTTTGTGACTGTTGCGAGTTACTCTGCCAGTGATGTGACCTCTTAGGGGTGGTAGCCAGTTTCTAAAGTCAGAGTCCATGAGCAAACTGGCAAACTTAAGACACAACTGTTCCCATCTTGTGGCAAGTGAGCACAGTCCAAGCTGCTCCAGCGCATGTGAATACCCGGGGTAGTCTCTGCCCATGATGGTGCGGCACGCTCTTTTCTGGAGCTGTTCAAGTTGGTCAGACTGGCGCTTGGTCAGGCCAGGATGCCAGACAGGAACGGCATACTCTAATATTGGTTTATTAGTTCTTTTTACTTACAAACTTCTTAGTGCATAGTGGTCTCTCATGCTTCTTGCATCTCAATACTATAATCTAATAAAGACCTCACCTTGCTGACAGTTCTGTCCAGTCCATCCAGGTGAGCAGGTACATTTGTATCCACCATCATTGTTCACACAGCCTCCGTGTTGGCATGGGTTCCTGCTGCACTGGTCTATGGCTGAGTGATCAGTAGATGAAATTATGTTGAACAGAATCTGATGTTTATGAGAAGACTTTAAGGTCGTAAAAAACAATGGAGATATTTTGGTATGGTTTTCCATTTGTACTTCTGCATGCTGAGCTTCATAGAATTAACACTATGAGGAAAATACAAAATAAGAGCAAGGTAGTAGGATAACAATCACCAAAGTTTGAAAGATTTTATATTTGCTCACCAAGTCTTGGCAGAGTTGTGACTGGCACAGTTGTTGGTGACATCTCCATGGTGAGGCCGGTACTTGAAAACGGTTGTGTGTGTCCTTTCAGCCTCACTGTAGCTAAAGGGACAGTGCTGGAGATGTTGTACTTGGAGACTGAAGCCCTCCATGGAGTTGCCTTTTTTGAGATAGAAAAACTTCATTGCAGGACAATTGTTTTTACCAATTGTTCATAAGGTACAATGTATGGCAACAGCCATTACACAAAATACAAAATATATAGCTTAACATCCTATATAAATCATAACATCCTAATTAACATAACAATTTGGGCTAAGATACCTGTCCAGTGATTCTTTGATGTAGTGTTAAAATCAAGAGGGCTAATTATTAGTTTTGGCGTTTTTTTCTAACGACAGCACGCTTGGATGATGATGATAATGGTGAGGATGATGATGAGAGTTGTCTTTCATATATATTTGCCTTTTTTGCATTATAGGAGCTGTACCATCTAAAGATATTGTCTAGTACATAGACTTACCTTTGTCAACGCTGGTGATGGCAACATTGAGGGAACAATGGTTGTGTTGTTTTCCTTGTACATTGTCGTCCAGAAAGGAGTGCTTGACTTTCCAGGGTACATCCACAGTGCCACGGCATCTTGAGTCTTCGATTCAGGGGTTTCCTATGCAACAAATTACCACATCACGTCAAATGATCGACCCTTTCAATGCTCAAAAATACATCAGAGACAGACTGAAATCATACTCATTATCTCATATACACATTCAAAAAAATTGGTGGTTGTAAATTGAATTACAACCAAAAGTTCACACATTGTAATATGTGTGTGTATCTAAGAGCTGACTCTGACCTCTCAGCTTACCAGTCATACTTGTACATTTTGCATGATATTGCCATGATTACAGTCAAGGCCAACACAAATTCAATTTCGAATGCAGCATTGCAGAAAATGTACTGCAGTCAATGGTCATTTTCCAGCAAAACTGAATTTTTCTTAAAATTAAGCAGATTGGTGTGACGTAGTCAATTTTTTTTCTATATTTTGCTTACGGACTGATGAGGACAATGTGGCATTGCACGGAACTTAGTATTATCATATTTCAATAGTGCCACATACAATTTGTAGACAGAAGGTAGAAGTAAGTATTTTACCTCCCCGACCAAAGTCAGGTACCCATTTTTACACCTGGATGAAGAGGTGAGGGTTGTGCAAAGCACCTTTCCCAAGGGCACAACGTCGGGGGCTTGCTGAGTATCAAACCCGCCCCGGGACGTCTAGTTTCTGAGTCCAACACTCTTAAAGGCGCCCAGAGCAGTTTTTGAGTCTTTTGAAATTTAATTTTCAATACATTTTTACACGCAGTAAGGTTAAATAACACTATCTCATTGCATATTGACATTTATTGAGCAAAGATGAGACGTCGTTGGGTGGTGAGAACTTATTGAAAATCTGAGCGCTACACGTGCCATTATTTCAAATTTTCGGAACGCACGCGAACATGACAAATGAATCCCGAACGCTTCCGGAAATGTCGTCACTTGTTCGAATAAAGTTTCGATTTGCGAACGGGCGAATCAGATTCAATTCGCTTGATGACCTCATGCGTTCGAAAATCTCCGAAAAGTACCGACGGGAAACCGTTAGTGGCTCGATCCTGTGCTGATTTATTGTAGGATATAATAAATCAAAGGGGTCCGTTTGCGGCATGTTTGTGGGTCCTTTTAAACGCTGAAAGTACGAAATAATGACACACATGTGCTAGAATGGTGAAGTAAATGTCAATACCGTACCGATTGTCTCATCCAGAATATCCCCAATTTTAATGCACTAAAAACTGCTCTGGGCGCCTTTAAGAGTCACACCACACATGACACCACTAAATAAAATGTCTTGGCCTACCTTGGCTCCGGGTGAGAGAAACTCAGTTGTCAGGATTGCAGCTGTGACAACGGCTGCTATCACCAGGAGTCCCCCAACCAGCGCCATCAGGCATTTCCCTTTCATCTTCTTCCAGCAAGGGTGCTTTGCCAATTTCAGCTTCTTGAGCATTTTACTTGGACTGATAGATTTTACCTTGTTCCACATCTCCGTGATGCAGTCTAGGAAACAAACGTAAATGCAGCATGTTTACCAGAAAGGCAGCATTTGCCAGAAAATGCAGGATATTTCCATATTCCTCATCCTTTACCCTGTGGAAGGATTGACTGTAAATATGGACTAATTATGATTTTAAAAAAATTGGTCAGCTTGGGCATATGTTCCCACACTCCTCTGTTCAGACACTTTTGTGTGCTGACACATTACACTAACTGTGCTGTAGGGTATGCTTATATAGCAAAATTATGACAGCCTTGAGCCTTTGTGAAGGTTTAGGGCTTGGGGTTGCTGGAAAAAAGAGGGGCCGAACATGGTGGTGTATCCTTAAAAACTTAATTCTGTACAAAGAGACTCTTATGCCAGCAATATTCCAAAACCACCCTGTTCAACCCCAATACCAGCTTTATGCTATTAGGCCCCAAAACAAAGCCTGGCACATTTTGTGGATGAGGAATGCCAAAAAAAATGCTTCAGAGCTTCATACCAGCAAAGGCAAGTCAGTATCAAGGACAGGTTTGCCTATGTATAAATGTGAGTCAGCACCAAGGACAGGTCTGTCGGCCTATGTATGAATGTGAGTCAACACCAAGGACAGGTCTGTCCGCCTATGTGTGAATGTGAGTCAGCACCAAGGACAGGTCTGTCTGCCCGTGTGTGAATGTGAGTCATCACCAAGGACAGGTCTGTCCGCCTATATGTGAATGTGAGTCAGCACCAAGGACAAGTCTGTCTGTCCGTGTGTAAATGTGAGTCAGCACCAAGGACAGGTCTGTCCGCCTATGTGTGAATGTGAGTCAGCACCAAGGACAGCTCTATCTGCCCGTGTGTAAATGTGAATCAGCACCAAGGACAGGTCTGTCTGCCTATGTGTGAATGTGAGTCAGCACCAAGGACAGGTCTGTCTGCCTATGTGTGAACGGGAGTCAGCACCAAGGACAGGCCTGTCTGCCCGTGTGTGAATGTGAGTCAGCACCAAGGACAGGTCTGTCCACCTATGTGTGAATGTGAGTCAGCACCAAGGACAGGTCTGTCCACTTATGTGTGAATGTGAGTCAGCACCAAGGACAGGTCTGTCCACTTATGTGTGAATGTGAGACAGCACCAAGGACAGGTCTGTCTGCCTATGTGTGAATGTGAGTCAGCACCAAGGACAGGTTTGTCCACCTTTGTATGAATATGAGTCAGCACCAAGAACAGGTTTGTCCGCCTATGTGTGAATGTGAGTCAGCACCAAGGACAGGTCTGTCTGCCTAGGTGTAAACAGGAGTCACCACCAAGGGCAGGTCTGTTGACCTATGTATGAATGTGAGTCAGCACCAAGGACAGGTCTGTCCACCTATGTGTGAATATGAGTCAGCACCAAGGACAGGCTTGTCCATCTATATGTAAATGTGAGTTGGCACCAAGGACCGGTCTGTCTGCCTATGAGTGAATGTGAGTCAGCACCAAGGACACGTCTGTCCGCCTATGTGTAAATGTGTGCATACTTTTTTGTTTCATGTGTCATAGATGATTTTAAATATTTGAGATGTTGCAGCTTTTGGTCCAGGCAAACATTGGAAATACCTTTACAACTCCAATTCTACAAGGCAATTACCTGCATGAACATAATATGAATGAATACAATGAAATAAAATCATTGTTACCTTTACATGTAGGTCCTGAATCAGAAATTCCTGCACAACTCCTGTTTTACCTAGACATTTACCTGCATATGCACATAATTCATAAACACCAACCACTTTTACAAACCAATGTACACACAGGCAAGCAAAAGCATTACATGCACATGTATGCAGTTCAATGTACATGTATGCAGTTTTGACATTAAGAAAAAAATATCTAGACATACCTTTAACTTTACCTCCTTCCTTTCCCATAGTATCCTTTGATGTGTAGTACTCATCGGAGTATGGGTTGTCATTGGAAGGCCACTTCACAGTGTGGTCTCCCATGTCTAGTTGGGGAGTGGCATCGCGCTTTAAGCCAGAGCTCAGTATCAGATTCACACCGCCATGCTCTATGTCAACGTCTTCATACTTTCTGATCTCTTCTTCAGACTCTTCTTCCTTGCCCCCTTCCTTTCCCATAGTATCCTTTGATGTGTAGTACTCATCGGAGTATGGGTTGTCATCGGAAGGCCATTCCACAGTGTGGTCTCCCATGTCCAGTTTGGGAGGGGCGTCGCGCTTTAAGCCAGAGCTCAGTTTCAGATTCACACCGCCATGCTCTATGTCAACGTCTTCATACTTTCTGATCTCTTCTTCAGACTCTTCTTCCTTGCTTCCCTTCTTGTGTGGCAGGTCTTCTTTGTGCAAAGAGAATCTCAGCTCAGAGCTCGATGCAAAGGAACCATATGTCGGACTCAAGTCTTCATGTGCACTGTCTGATTCTTTGTTTCTTTTGTTCCCTTGTTTTTTCTCTTTTTCTCCCGTGTCTTCAAGATTGTGAAAAGAGGGTACGTTTGGTTTAGAACTCAATAGAAAGATACTGTCACCAGCGGGATCCACATCTTCATACTTCCTTTCCAAGTTCTCATTGCCTCCATATACTCGACTTTCCCTTTTCAGCCTAAGAGTCGATTTGGGGGCATTGAAATCCTCATCTTTTTCTTTCTGTGAATGCTTTGCATTGTATACCTCTGTTTCTGTAGGATCATTTGGAGGGGTTTCATCTGGCAATGAGCAAGATACCCTGTCTTTGTAAGCATCGTCCGCTGTGTAGTATGTGTCAGAGTAAGACTTTTCCCCGTCCTCTGGCCACATCACCACGTGGTCGCCCATGTTAAGATGATGAAGGGAGGGATGATTGTGATCACCATCCTCTTGGCTAATGACTTCCTCTGCTTCATCCTCTTCTTTTCCCATGTCTCCTGTGATGAGTGTGCGGGGAGGAGGTAGATCGGGCACAGCACGTTTCAGACCACAGCCCAGTACAACATCTACACCGCTGGACTCTGGGTTAACATCTTCGTACTTTCTTGGCGGCGGCAAGGGTGGAGGGGCCTTTCTACCATCCACATCTTTCTCACTCTGTCCCTTTGGCCCAGGATCTACCGCAAAGATGCTTTCGCCATGCGGGTCCACGTCTTCATATTTGTTTGGTGGTAATGGATTTCTTGCTGGCAACGGTGGTGGTACTTTTCTCCCATCTGCATTTTTGTCACCCTGTTGGTTTGGTCTGGAACTCAACGCAAATATACTCTCACCATGAGGATCGACGTCTTCATACCTTTTTGGCTTCTCGGTATTGTCATCGACGTTATTCTTTTCACTCGAGTCCATTTCTGCTTCACCTTGGCAAGGAGGTGTTTCCTTGGGTGCGGCAAGTCTGAGCATGGAGCGCAATGCCGTCCACTTCTTCATGCTGTTTTTTTGGTGCTGCTACTTTGAGTTGTTTGATTCCAAATTTCTGTTTAAAAAAAAAAGGAATACAACCATCAGAATGAAATTTTGGTCGATATCTTTTATCATGAAATCCAAATCTGCCACCCAAAAATTCAAGACCATAGTATGCATGTCCAGGACAAAATAAACATCAGATGCAGTAACAGAGAAGCCATAAGGAGTTCATATTCAAATACAATTCAATCTCTACAACTGGATAAAAATGGATATTTATTTCCAGACGTTTCGAGTGACATCCATCACTCATCTTCAGCTTTGAAAGAAGGAGTAAGGAGTTCATACTTACTTCCCAAACAGAGGTTTGGTGGGAAAAATTGTGACCTTTTTCTTTCATCCGTTTTTTCGATCGGCCTTCGAATAGCAGATGAAAGGAAAAGGTCACCATTTTTCCCACCAAACCTCTGCTTGGAGAGTAGTAAAAACTCGACCTAAACCTTTATCGCAATAATAACAGTCATCTGCATGCTAAACATTGTTACAACCATCAAGATCTTTTAATCTATACAACAACAACAAACGAAAACAGCAAACAGCAAATCGCTCCTATGGCCTCACAGAAAAAGACACCTGAAGCAATACCCGTATCTTCCAAATATTCCAGTTCTTTGCTCAGTGAAATCATCTTGGAAGTACTGCATGATTATTTAGGTTTAGTCAGAAAAATTTGAACTGTGCACCTGACATGCTCTAACCTTATATATATATATATATATATATATACTGTAATATATTCGAAATTAAACATAAGGTTGGAGCATGTCAGGTGCACAGTTCAAGTTTTTCTGACTAAACCTAAATAATCATGCAGTACTTCCAAGATGATTTGACTGAGCAAAGAACTGGAATACTTGGCTATTTTGGGGTATTATTTAACCTGAAAATACATTTGCCAGAATCAAGGACACTCACAACTACTTAAGCCTAATGTATGTAGCCTACATATTAAATGCTGACTCATAGCTTCCGACTACTAAACAGCCTTCTTATCTACAGTTACTTAGCAATACTAAAATTTTCTTCTCATTTCCTAAATTTCGACCTCTTACATTCCCGTAGAATGTTATTTACTCTCAAGCTTCCATTATTTCGTGTTTCCATCATGTATATAACGTCTTATGTGAAATTGTCTTGTAACGTTATGTTATTTTACTTGTGCCTATGCTGTACTGCATTTTTAATATTAAATAAAAAAATATTTAACTACTGCAACTAAATGTACAGTTACTGATCACTACCATTTATAATGTGCTACCAGTTATTGTCCACTTTGGGTCAAGTCACACTGTCATGCCTCGATCATGTGAAAATCACTGTATCTGTATCTATATAGCCAGACTGAGCATAACCGCCCTTCGGTGTAACACACCAGCTTTGCAGGCATACGGCGTGCAGCAGCTGGTTATATTACACTGAATGATCCGTCACACCTAACTTTTGCACATCTATCTGAATTCAAAGCATTTTTTAAGACTATCCAGAGAAGATGCCTGCTGTACTTTGTGATAACAAATCCCCCTCTACAATAGTTCTGCATGAGAAAGTACAAATTTTTGAACACATCAATACTAGGTTGCAATTGGTAATTCTGATATTTGAAGGTAAAGGGGCCACTATGGCTCTGGAAAGATCACAGGAAAAAGGGACACACTACAGCATCAAGCTAGTTGTGTGGTAAATACAGTCTGTGACTTTATTATATTTTGTCTGGGGATTATTTTGGACCATCTATTCAGTCACTTTTTTCCTGGCCTAATTTTTAAAATTTTTTACTAAGTAGAACACTAGAAGCAATAAGAATCAAGAGGATTATAACTGGTAACCCTGGCACAATTCTAGAGTATGTTTGCATAGATGATCATGATGATTGGTTTATTGGAAATTAAGATGTCTGGCAGCCAAAGGCTGGATTGCATATCATCTTACAGAAATCACAATTCAATCATTAAAATTACAAGATAGAAATCACAATCAATCACCTAAATCTATATAGTAAATAACAGTGTAAAATGTGTCAGGAAACAAGTAAACTATACAGTTTCAAAATTGTACAATCAAAGATAAAACAAAGCGTTTAACAGGCAGACATAACAATGGAAATCATGCATTTTTTTAAGACTCTTATAAGAGTAGATATTTTTTCCCTTGGGTTATACATTTGGCTATGTCCTAACATTTCTAAGATAGTTAAGGTTTTTTATTAATTGGAGGATAACTGGTAGCGCTATCTTGAGTTATATATTGACCAACCTACCTTTTAAGCAAACTGTGCAGCTAGACAGCAGACTCCGTTGTAACGGATTCTTTGGATGGGGAAATGGCACTGCAACATGTGCCACCGTCAGTAGAAATACCTACAAACCTTTGAGAGACAATGGGTACTCCCTCAATGGTAGAATCACACACAATAAAACATTACTTTGCTCACAATCTGAGAAACAACATCTTCAGTCCGCTCCAAGTTAGCAAACTGCACGATTCTAGAATTCATCGATATGGTGCGCCCCCCGTACGGAGACTAATTCTGAAGCACATCAATAAATATCTTTAAGACGTGAGTGGACTCACTGCTCATAAGACATCATACAAAGGCTTATGTCAGACTAATCCTACGGTGAAAGAGAGGCTTCACAGCAACGAACCGATTGAAAATTCGATTAATCTCTGAGAAACATGATTGTGTGGGATTTCTTTCAATATGTATTGATAAAAGTAGCCACGTGTATACTAAGGGATAGGTGAGGTGAGGTGAGGACCTGTATACTGAAACCATTTTCCACAGGACTTAAAAACAAGTTATTGCATGTCGTGGTTTAATTTTTGCGGAATAAATGATACAACTACAGAATCGTTCCACTATAGTGGAGACACTAGTAAAGGCTCCTCTTTTGTAAAATTGCATGATTCATGTTTTAGGTTTGCATGATTGTGTTGAATTTTCATAGGTTTATATAATGCTGATATACATAACACAATGTCATGTAATGTTATATACTGTGCGCCAACAGACGGGAGGGTGGGTACGGAAGTGCACAACCCTCCTTCACCTTGAAAAGTCACATGCAGGCCAGGCAAATGGCGAGTAACTGTCTGTAACACACACAAACACACACACACACACACATATGCACACATACAAACACACACACACACACACACACACACACACACACACACATGCACGCACACACACACATGCACAAACACACACACACACACACAGAAACCTCTGTTTGGAAAGTGTTTGGCTGTATACTATGACAATGTCCGACTGGTGCTCCGTAAAATAAGTTAATGTTGTACTGGCTATGCTCATCTCCGCAGCCTTTATCAAAATAACGGACCTTTTTTTTCCCATAAGGCCATGTTGATTTGATTATATGGATGACATCCTCCGGGAACTCCAAAACTGATGCGAGCGAGCGAATAAAAAAAAAGTTTGGCAAAGAAAAAAAGTTGCCATCAGTATGAAAGCAAAGTGGCCAGGAAGGTTGAACATAGGACTAAACACACATAGTATGGTATACCAACAGCTAGGTGTAGGGACCAGTACATCATACGGGTGCAAAACATTTTTTTCTCCTTGGACCAATCCGAAAAAAACAGAGCTGAAAAAAAAACAGAGGAACAGGTTTCGCCAATTACAAAATGGACACACTATGTCGGCAGCCATTTGGGGTCTAACCGGGGGGCCTAGAAGACAACAAGAGCGAAGTCAAGTAGAGTTTATAGTGAATTGCACCAAGTTTCTAGAGTCAAAGGTACAGAGACAGTTAGCCTTCATTACATGGAGATGGGGTTTTAAAATGCAGTGGGAGTCCAATTAAATCCACCAAACAGATTCCTATGTAGCAAAATTGACCAATTACCATTGTTTTGAGCATTGCCAATTCTCAAGTTTCCACAGACAATCAGGTCCAGGTTCATGTCCGGACCTGGAAATGATCCTCTGGACCTGAATTTTCTGTACTGGTACCTCCCCCAACCAACAATAGATTTTTTTTTTCTTCCTGTCCTTTCACATCTTATTCTTTGACTTTAGATCCATTTTGATATTCTATGGCATTAGTTATCTGTTTTCTGATACTTTTTTTTTCAATCTACGGAATATTTGTGCTCATTTCACAGCTGCTTTGCACAATTTATTGTGTGGTCGAAAACTTTTTTTTTTTTGGAAATGGCCGAAAATTGGTGCGAGCGCGGATGTCATCCATATAATCAAATCAACGTGGCCTAAGAAAAACTCCAGTTTATTAAATAACACAATCTTTGTAACATTGCTCAGAGACTGCTTAAATATGAATGAAACTTTTCAGAAACACATTGGAATGACAGACGGAGTCTATAATTAGCGATTGAGGGAAACCTTTTGGATGATTATGCATCCTCCAAAGCAAACATTAGGTACTCTGAATAGGGAAAAGGGATGATACATACAGGAGAAATCTCCTTATCTGCTGGATGTGTTTCTTCAGTGTTTCCCCTGAGTTTCGACTATTGAACTGAACTTTGGAAGGTTACCATAACCGTAAGATCACTCCAAATCTTGTAAGATAGGAACTTAGAGACACATAACTTTTGTACACCTAGTGTTTAGCCTTGATAATAAAGGACAGAGTCAGATGTTGGCTGTGCACTTACATCTTCTTCAGATAGTTCCATTTGCCACAAAAGTTTCATTATTCTGCACAATTCCACAGCTTACAAACTTGAGCCTTTCCCAACTATTAACATCAAAGAAAGTTAGAAAGCTGACATTTTTACAACTGTTAAATCAAGGCCACACCAATTTGTTTTATTCGCTCTCAGACAATTTAAAGTAATGTTGTATTACTTCCGAGTAAGAGTGGGTACCGGTACAAAACTGTTTTTTTGTATTGGACCGGTCCGAAAAAAACTGGAGCCGAAAAAAAAATTAGTGGACCAGATGCTGGACTGATTAAAAAAGGAACAAATTATATGGGCAGGCGCCCACACATTTTAGGGCTTACTGGAACAAGAAAATAACAACAATGAAGTTAAAGAGTAGAGTTTACAGTCCTTTTTGCAGTAAAATGTACAGAGGAAGTGTATGCTAGTTCCATCTGGAGATCCCCGATCTACAGAAACTGGCTCCCACCATGCCGTGGGGAGATCTCAGGTAGAGAAACTCGGTCTAGTAACAGGCTCCAGACTCTGAAAGCGAACACTACTCGTTTCAAGAGAAGCCCGATTAACTATATGGTTTCCCTGCTAAACGATGACTCTGTGTGAATAGTTTTTAGATTGCTTAATGGTGTTAGTCGGTAGAATGCCTGTTTTAATGATGACAATATGTATTTTATTGCAATTGTAAATGTAAATGTGCCTATCAATTCAGCCTTAGGGCTGCTATCTGGGCCATGTATATTACATGTGTTTGAATAAACCAGTCATCATCATCATCAAGTGGCAGCGTTGTTTTACATGAAAATGCCAATGGGATTTGGATACTCCAACAAAGTGATTCTTTTGTTTCTCTTAAATCCCAAACCTACAAATCAAAGTGGTGTGGCCTAACCAGCTACCAGTAAGTGGTAACATACAAGTGTAGTAAACAAGTCTTATAAGACTCATAAGGATTTGAAACTATGTAAATTGTATCTGTTATATACTTTCAAATTGTCTGACCCTTGCCTCTTCCCTCATGACCTCAATGAAAAGCGACCTGCAGGCTGATTTGAATAAACATATTAATAAGCTATCAAACAAAAAAACAAACAAACAATTACATCATTATTGACTCAACTTAAAACAGGTGCAGCTACATTACAGTCTGTGGCAAGCTGAAAACTTGACATATTTTTGACGTATTTTTTATGTTTTGTATTTAGCACTTATCTCTATGCCAGATTTTTGTAACTTTTTCCCATCGCTTTCTTTCTTTCTTTCTTTTTTTCTTTCTTTCTTTCTCTCTTTCTTACTTTCTTCCTTTAATTTGCATTCATTATTTCCTTTTTTCTTAGGAATACATGACAGTAGTGTACTAAAAACTAAAACGCTTTGGTGTCTGCACTGAAGATCTCTGTGAGATTTACCTATTATATGTCCGACCTATCATGGAATATGCGGCCCCAGTATGGCATCCAGGTTTAACATGTCAACAATCGGATGCATTAGAACGCATACAAAAGCGTGCGCTAAGAATCATTCTGGGCAGCGAATATACTTGTTATACCGAAGCTCTATGTAGGCTAAATATGAACACTTTAAAAGCAAGAAGAGAATTTCTATGTCTTAAGTTCGCGAAATCCATGTTTAATTCACCCATTTTTCGAAGCTGGTTGCCAGCTACCCGTAATGAAGTTCACAACAGAGACTTAAAACGAGGGCTCGAGCTTAGCATACCTTTTGCCAGACATGATAGGTACAGAAACAGTGCTATTCCATACTTGTCCACACTCTTAAATACTGATTTATAGCCTGTTTATAGTCACATGATTACTACATGGAATCTTGATTACTGCTCATGTAAGCCTTTGTGTGCAGCAATTATTGTTAAATATGTTATATTGTATATATTAAGATGCTTTTAAGACTAAAACTAACTTAATTCAGCCAGTTTTACAGCATTGTATGAAAGGCTGCAACGTTGTTTTAGTATGTCCATGTATGTATGTATATGTATGTTTGAATAAACCATTGATATACTACTTTGAATTCATACAGATTAATCCACTTAGTAATGCTTAGTTCTTTAACTTGGTTCTTCCATTATCATAGGGATACTTTACTTAAATAAATCACAGTGACTACAAATCAAAACTATTTCTAATATCTTTTGCAGTACAGATCTGAAGTTTTCAAATGGACCAATGAAGTCACTATCATGTCCACTGCCTCTTATTTTGGAGTCTTGCAAATGCACGCAAATACAGTGTAACATCGTTAATCTTTATGTCGTTCTTTCTTTCTTCCTTTAATTTGCATTCATTACTTCCATTTTTTTTTGGTGATTACATGACTGCTATGTTTTACTTACACCAGGGCTCGAAATACCACCTGCATATGCAGGTTAGTGAAGGTAAAATTGGAGCTGTGCAGGTATTTCTGGTGTCTACCAGCACCTAACCTGCACTGGTGCATGTACTGGGTTTTATACATAAATGTCCTATGATATAGGTGTATGTGGGTTGTTATTAGCTGCATTGACTGTTACCATCTATAGAGTACAAAAGAAAAAAAAAATAGCAATGGTTCCTCGACAATTTTAGTATGATCCATAGTAAGTCTTCCTTAATTAGAGTGGTGCAGGTAAAATGTGTCTGGTGCAGGTAATTTTCAATGTTACCTGCACCAGTGCAGGTATGCAGGAAAAGGTATTTCGAGCCCTGTTACACGTATATTAATACACTAAGAATGCTTCTTTCCTTAACTTGGTTCTTCCATTACTATACTAGGCATACTTTACTTACTGATAAATCAGAATTATTTGTGATACATAATTTGGAGTACAGATCTGAAGTTTTCAAATGTATCAACGAAGCCACTATCATGTCCTCCCTTATTTTGGAGCCTTGCAAATGGACGCAAATACAGCATGACATCGTTGGTCTGTCCAGTGTCCCTTTTGCCTGTGAGCTCCCCAGAGCCACTCCTTGCCAGTCTGTTAAAAACGATATAAATCATATAATTATATTGGTTATGAAAATAATTTCATCAGGTTGGTAGATCATAGGATATTGGAGTTTTTTTATTACACAACTAACACTGTCTCTCACCTGGGGAGTGCTTGCATTATGATGCCTATCAGACAATGGACCGATCCCGTACTACGCACCAACTAATGGAACACTTCTACAAAGTCTGCTAGTGCAGAGTCCCATGTCGCATACATACCCTGCTCTACACGTGCAACCTGCCCACTATGCAGTGGCTCTAACTCCCACAATACCTATACTCGGTGGGTTTAGTCTTCAACAAAGAATAACATAGCATTTTTCTTTGGCCATTTCTGTTCAACTGGGGCTATTTTTGACGAAGGTGTTCGAAATAGAATAGGGGGTTCCACCTTGTTCTATTTGTTCGATATGACGTTTGATCGGGATCGGTCCATTCTTTCTCATGCAGTCACATCTTCCAAACATAAGTAGGTGAGGCTTTATGCTGGCTGAGAAAACTCCAAGATTCCGTTTAATAAATTTTTTTTCACCAAAGTTAAAGACCTTTCCACACCATATGGTGTACATGGTAGCACCCATCTCCAATTCCTTAGCCCTTGGGCCACACAGCTGTGCCAATATCAGCAATCATACTACTGGTCACAATGTGTTTTCATAAGTTTTATATTCTTTCCCAAGTGCCAAGTGACAAGTGCTAAACAGACACAGTCAAGCATATTGTATGTCTGGCATGACTTGGTTGTATAACCAGACTGTCACCTACCCTCTGCTACATTTGTAAGTGAGTGCTCAATACAGGCATTATCATTGTACTGTGACAGTCACTTTCTTTTCCCTTTCGATTACTTACAGACTTAAGCCAATTTTGCTACCTACAAGAATCATAGTACAACAATGTAAGTGACATGTATAACTAACTTGAAAAGCACCAACCTTGGTGGATATACCGGAGCACGAAGGGGGCACTACAGACATGTAGGCTGTCTTGTTGGGTTCACCTGGAGCCCAGTTGGTGTAGGTAACTCTGGATCCATCCGACCACTTCCACCCACCATCCCACCACCGATTCATTCCAAACCAGACAATTGGTTGTTCCCCGGACTGAGGTGCTGAATTGGACAAAAAAGTTGTTGTAACATCTTTTCATATTATCATGCCTTCCATGACATTGCATGGCCTTTCATGTGTAATATTAATACAACAATTTGATGTTCATTTAGTGATCCAATAACTCTTTCTTTTTCTCTAAATTTTTCCTCACATTCCTCTGTTTTCATGATCAGCTTATGCTAGAGATAGAATAACTAAGAACTAGAGATAATTTAGTAACCTTAAAGCCCATCGACAACAAAGAGCTGTTCATACCGTACCGTTAGTGATCAAAGCACTGACGAAGTTCATCTCGGCCTGGCTGTGGATAGAAGCAAGATTTGCCCGCAGTTTTTTACAGTTTGCATTTGCTGTTTTCCAGTTGACTCTGTCTGTCATTAGCTTGTAGCAGTAATTGTTGCGATCCCTCCACCCACTAGGACATGGCTTGACTGTAAAAATGTAAAAAGCAAATATTACAATTTACATTAATGTCGTACCTGGGCCGCGATAACGTTTGATGCACGTGTTCAGGACCTTGTGACAAAAAAACTGGCATTGGTTTTGAGGGTGTGTCACATGGGCTTTCAATTGAAAAAGTGAGCAGCTGTCGAAAATTTGAATACCCAATTTGGACGTTAGAATTGCAGCAGCTGTTACAATTTTTGTTCAGCGAACACCAAATTTTGTCCACTTCTGGCGCATTTTGTATTAAAATGTGCATTTTCTCGGATGAGTATTACATATTAAATAAAATACAACACGGTGTATTCCGCATCACCCTCGGTACCAACACCCACTACACTCCTTGATGTCTGTTAGATACAGAATGAAACTAATATAGAAAGGCAACATTTTTGCAAACATGCAGAATGTTAACTTTTCCCCCTAAGCATTGTGTCAAGCTACTTGCATACTATACTATACCTTATAAGTGAAAAAAAGAATATATGAATGGGGCAAACCCTTTCTGCTATAATAGGAGACAGAAAGAAAAAGAACACACCAACAACAACATGCTTTTTACTTCAAGAAAACATATCAATAATCACACAATGTTCTCAATAAAACCATCAAGAAAGAGCAATCAAAAAGAAAGGAAGGACAAAAATCTATGTTATAGAAAGTAAATGGTAGCTACAGAAAGAGAACTCACCTTGCTGACAGTTCTGTCCAGTCCATCCAGGTGAGCAGGTACATTTGTAGCCGCCATCTTTGTTCACACAGCGTCCATGTTGGCATGGGTTCCTGGTGCACTCATTTATGTCTGTTGTGAATTGAAAAGACAAAAAATAAAAGTTTCATAAATATGTTCAAATCATGAAGAAATAGAGTGAACGTTAAAGAGAATGAAAGAATGAATGGATGGATGAATAAAGGTGGCCACTCAGATGAATGGGTAGTACTACATGGATGGATGGATTAGTGGATAGATGGCTGGATGGACGCGTAAACACCTCAAACAACCTCAAACGACCCCAAACATCTCTAATATGCAGTGTACATTTGGCAAGAACTTTGTGCAGGGTTCTGGATACATTGTCTAATAGTATGCATTTATGAATTTAAAACAATCATGTTGTAAGTCCTAAGTATTTACCAGATATTTGGAGTTAGTCAGCTAGTTAGTTAATAAAACCATCAATTAGTTAAAACCGTCAGTTAGTTAGTTAACTTCCCCATACATACTTAACACACTCAGACATTATTCAATATGGCCGCCAGAAATTGCTTGATGGATCTTCAAACCGGCTGAATAACTCCAAATAACTGGTTGATACTTAGCACTTGCTGCTTTGTTTTAATTCATAAATGCATAAATAATGTATCCAAAGCAACACACAAGGTTGTTGCCCCATGGATGTACACTGCATATTGATTAGATAATGGATTATCAAACTCCTTTCCTTCCGTATGCGGAGTACGGCAGGGATGTAATCTTAGTCCTTTATTATTTAATTTATTCATCAATGATATATCTGAGTGCTTTGACCCCACAAAATGTGACCCTGCAGTCCTAACCTCAAAATCTCTAAACTGTTTATCCTGGGCAGACGATCTCGCTCTGATTTCATCGTCAAAACAAGGGCTACAGCATTGTATTGACTGCCTAGAAAACTATTGTAAGAAATGGAAGCTATCTGTCAATGTTTCAAAAACCAAGGTAGTTGTTTTTGGCAAAGGTTCTAGCAAGAATAACAAAGACCAATTCCATATTTATGGCAAAAATATAGAAATCACTGACAGCTATACATACCTCGGCATTCCTTTCACATTCTCCGGAAAATTCAAAACCGCCAGGAAATATTTGAAAACCAAAGCAATGAGAGCACTTTTCAAACTCAAGGCTCTTTTACTCTCTAACAAGGACATTTCAATCAATCTCAGAAAAAATCTATTTGACAAATTTGTAAAACCCATCTTTATGTACTGTTCAGAAATCACTTGCTTTGACCGTTTTTCTAAAAGTATAAGAATCATTGTATCACATACCAATAACATCTGCAAACCTTCCTCAAAGGTTTTTTCTACTTTACTTAAAAAACTTAATATTCAAGATAACTTTCCAGCTACCATTCGAAAAACCACCTCTTCTGCTTTGAATACTACTTATGTTGTATGTTTGGAAAGAAATACAGATAAAGAAATACTATTGCGTCATGCCAATAGCCATATTTTACGAGATAACGGTTTCCAAATTATAAACCTAGACTCAAATCAACAAATTCCAGAATTTGACATCATTGACATGCGCTTCCAAAAATTTCTGTTAGGCATTCATGCCAAAGCCTCAAACGATGGTGTCAGGGGAGAATTGGGAACTTTCCCAGCTAGGATTGATGCAGAAATGCAACTTGTGAAATATTGGCATCGTTTAGTTAATCTGCCCGAAGATGCCCTTCTTCGTGAGGCATACAATACTGTTTCATTCGGAGAACATGATTGGATTGTCCACGTAAAAAATATCCTCAACTACCAAGGCTTTGGACACATATGGCTGAACCCGAGGTCATACCACATAGACACAATCACCACTCAGTTACGACAACGTTTACAAGATATATACGTGCAAAATTGGCATTCCTCTATTCGAAACAATTCCAAACTCTCATCTCTTTCTACATTGAACAAGCATTACAAGCAAGAAAATTACATTTCAACCATAAAGAGCCTTGACGTTCGTAGGGCAATCACACAACTCAGAATTGGCTGTCACAAATTAAATATAGAAACCGGAAGATTCCAAAAAATCCCTATTGACCAGAGGGTTTGTCCATTCTGTCCAGAGCTAATCGAAGACGAATATCACTTTATGGTTGTATGTCCCAAATATTCCGATATACGCAATTTTCTATACAGAAGGCTGTCATTTTGTACACAAGGATTTATCCAAATGGACCTGAAGTGCAAATTCAGATACATAATGATATGTGACAATCCCTGCATGGCAGATATAGGAAAATATATCAAAGAAGGTTTTGACATTAGAAATTCCCCAAATGATTGTAAAAGCCTCCAATGATTGTAAGAAACTTATCCCATACTACAACTCCTGTATTAGTTAGATAAGCCCTAAGTTAAGTTATAGCACTGTAGTTATGTAGATGCCATACTTTGTACCTCGTACAATTGTTGTGCAATAAAGTTATATATATTAAAGTTGTTTGAGGTAAGTTGAGGTCGTTTGTGGGCATGTTGGCATGGGTCTTCTAATGCATTCATCGATGTCTGTGTAATGAATGAAATATTGTGTGATTATTAAATCAGGGAGATCAGGTCAGTGTTAGATTATAGATGTTGAACATGTTCAAATGAAATAGTCCAGAAAAATAACTCACCTTGCTGACATTTCTGTCCAGTCCATCCAGGTGAGCAGGTACATTTGTATCCGCCAGGTTTGTTCACACAGAGTCCACCATGTTGGCATGGGTTCCTGGTACACTCATTTATGTCTGTTTTTCGGTAAAGTATAAACTAGATGTCAAGTACAAGTACATTATAATTAAAGATACACAATACCATGAAGAGAGTGAGTGAAGGTAAAAGAGAAAGTATGGATGGTTAGAAGTAGGAACTTTCCTTTACCTTTCTGACAGTTCTGTCCAGTCCATCCAGGTGAGCAGGTACATTTGTAGCCACCATTTTGGTTCACACAGCGTCCATGTTGGCAAGGTTTCCTCTTACATTCATTGATGTCTGTTTGTTTAAGAAAGAGGTAGGGCTGTCATACATCATTATTCAACAGATCGTACAGAAAAAGTCTTAGACAAAAAGAAGGATGAAAAATCCATGAAGTCTGCAAAGTGAATGACAGCTACAGAAAAAGTAATCACCTTGCTGACCTAATCGGAATGACCGTACGAAAAATAACTCACCATTCTGGCAGTTCTGTCCAGTCCATCCAGGTGAGCAGGTACATCTGTAGCCAGCATCTTTGTTCACACAACGTCCATGTTGGCATGGGTTTCTGGTGCACTCATGGACATCTGTTTGAAATACAAATAATTAAACTGAAGTGTTGTACCTATCAAAAACAGTAAGCATTTTAGCACAGAATGGACTAAATCACCATGATACATTTTGTCTTAATTTACAGAAAAAGAGCCCACAATTCTGGCAACTCTTTCAGGATGAGAGACTATGATCCATGACATGTTCCTGAGGAGAAAAGGTCTTTGAAAATAATGGAGATATATTAAGTCTTGTTTCCCAACTGTAATTCTGTATGCTGAACCTTATGGCATCAACACTCTGTGAGCAGTTGGAATAATTATACAATAAGAGCAAGGTTGTAAGAGTACAGTCTCCAATTACAAACTTTGAAAGATTTATACTTGCTCACCAACACTTTGCAGAGATGTGACTGTCACAGTTGTGGGTGACTTCTCCATGCTCAGGCTGGTTGGAGCCAAAAGAACAGTGCCCTTGGAGACTGATGCCTCCCATTTAGTTAGCTTTGTCAATAACGGTGAAGGCAAGGTGGAGGTAAGTACGATTGAGTCGTTTTCCTTGTAGATTGTCGTCCAGCAAGGAGTGCTTGACTTTCCAGGGTACGTCCACAATGTTGTGCCATCTTTATTTGGTGCATTTAGGGCGTTCTACAAGCACAATAATTATTATAATGATATTGTAATAATGATAAAACATATTACTACAACATGTCAAATCATATGCCCTATCAATGCTCCAAAACACACCAAGTCCAACGATAGGCTTAAAACATAAACACCAACAGACCTGCAGTATTCTATGGAAGGGAGAGGGGGCTGGTTGGCTAGCTTGAAAGATGGCTAGGCTCTCTAATGCCGGAAAAAGGGAGTTTGCTGAGGAAGGTAGTTTGCCTAGAGAGGTAGTTTGCTGAGGTAGGATTTTTGCCCCGCATCAAGGCAATGCATCCAATGTCCCGCTGTCCATGGTCATTTTCCAGTTCAGTTTAATTTTTCTGAAAAGGCTGGGAATCAAGACTTAAAACTTCTTGGCCTACCATGTCTCCAGAAATAAAAAGCTCGGTTGCCAGGACGGCAGCGGTGATGACGGCGGCTGCCACCAGGAGTCCCCAGACGACCGCTATCAGGCAGGCGCGTTTTGGACCTTTCACGTTCCTGAGCAATCCACCGGCACTGTTCCACATCTCCATGATGCAGTCTAGGACACAAAAGTAATGCAGCATGTTTCAGCATTAAGCTCCACCTATGTGTAAATGTGAGTCAGCACCAAGGACAGGTCTGTCCGCCTATGTGTAAATGTGAGTCAGCACCAAGGACTTCTATTTTAATGATTTGCCTTGTTGGGCATTGACCGAATGCGCTTATTTCATTGTGATATTGCAACTGCAATTCAGCCGTTGGGCTGCGAGTGTGGCGATATGTCTTTGTTCAATAAACCATTACTGAGGACAGGTCTGTCTGTCTATGTGTGAATGTGAGTCAGCACCAAGGACAGGTCTGTCTGACTATGTGTAAATGTGAGTCAGCACCAAGGACAGGTCTGTCTGACTATGTGTAAATGTGAGTCAGCACCAAGGACAGGTCTGTCTGTCTGTGTGTGAATGTGAGTCAGCACCAAGGACAGGTCTGTCTGACTATGTGTAAATGTGAGTCAGCACCAAGGACAGGTCTGTCTGTCTGTGTGTAAATGTGAGTCAGCACCAAGGACAGGTCTGACTGTATGTGTGTAAATGGCAGTCAGTACCAAGGACAGGTCTGTCCGTCTATGTGTGAATGTGAGTCAGCACCAAGGACAGGTCTGTCTGTCTGTGTGTAAATGGCAGTCAGTACCAAGGACAGGTCTGTTTGCCAGTGTGTAAATGTGAGTCAGCACCAAGGACAGGTCTGTCTGTATGTGTGTAAATGTAGGTCAGCACCAAGGACAGGTCTGTCTGTATGTGTGTTAATGGCAGTCAGTATCAAGGACAGGTCTGTCCGCCTATGTGTAAATGGCAGTCAGCACCAAGGACAGGTCTGTCTGCCTATATGTAAATGGGAGTCAGCACCAAGGACAGGTCTGTCGGCCTATGTGTGAATATGAGTCAGCACCAAGGACAGGTCTGTCGGCCTATGTGTGAATGTGAGTCAGCACCAAGGATAGGTCTGCCCACCTATGTGTAAATGTGAGTCAGCACCAAGGACAGGTCTGTCGGCCTATGTGTGAATGTGAGTCAGCACCAAGGACAGGTCTGTCGGCCTATGTGTGAATGTGAGTCAGCACCAAGGACAGGTCTGTCCGCCTATGTGTAAATGTGAGTCAGCACCAAGGACAGGTCTGTTTACTCATTTGTAAATGTGAGTCAGCACCAAGGACAGGTCTGTCTGTCTGTGTGTAAATGTGAGACAGCACCAAGGACAGGTCTGTCCGCCTATGTGTGAATGTGAGCCAGCACCAAGGACAGGTCTGTCCACATATGTGTGATTGTGAATCAGCACCAAGGACAGGTATGTTTGGTTATGTGTAAATGTGTGCTTACTTTCTTGTTTCATGTATTTCATGTATCATGTTTTTCATGTTTCATCATCATAAATATTCAAATACCTTTACAGCTCTACAAGGCACTTACCTGCATGGGCATAGTTATGAATGTATACAGTTTACATGAAGGTCCTGGAAAACAACAGAAATACCTGCACAACTCCCCCTTTGCCTAAACTTACAAACAGCAAATTAAGAAGAATATTCACCAAAAAAACATCCTTGCAAAGTAGTTTATGCACAGACAAGCTAAAACATCATAATGCACATGCTTGCAGTTGTATGTACATTTATGCAGTTTTGATATCAAGACAAAATATGTGGACCTACCTTTGACTTTGGAGTGGAACCCAGGTGCCTTATTCCCATCCTCCTCTCCATTGGTATCCTTTGATGTGTAGTACTCATCGGAGTAAGGGTTGTCATCAGAAGGCCATTCGACAGTGTAGTCTCCCATGTCCACCTTGGGAGGAAGCGTGGTGCTGTCAAACTGCAAGCCGCCACCCCCGTACGGTACGTCAACGTCTTCATTCTTGCTGTTTCCTTGTTTAACAGACTCTCTCTTTGGTGGCCGCTCTGTGCAGCTTCCCTTCTTGCATGGTGGGGGTTCTTTGTGCAAGGAGTTCATCTCAGTACTCGATGCAAAGGTACTGTAACGAGTTGAATGGTGAAGAGAGGGTACGTTGGGACCAGAACTCAGTGGAAAGATACTGTCACCAGCCGGATCAACATCTTCATAGTTGCTTTCCAAGTCCTCATTCTCACAATATACCCTTTTCCTTTTCAGCCTGGAGGTCGATTCTGGGGCATGGAAATCCTCATCTCTTTCTTTCTGTGACTGCTTCTCATTGCACACCTCTGTTTCTGTGGGACTGTTTGGAAGGGTTTCAGTTGGCATGCTGTCTCGGTAAGCATCTTCCGATGTGTAGTATGTGTCAGAGTATGACTCTTTCACCTCCTTTGCCCACATCACCAAGTGGTCGCCCATGTTAAGATGACGAAGGGAGGGCTCATTATTATCACCATCCTCTAGGCCAATGACTTCCTCTGCTTCATTTTCTACCTTCTGCTTAGCTGCTTTGTTTCCTGTGCTAACTGTGCGAGAAGGAGGTAGATCGGGCACAGCACGTTTCAGACCACAGCCCAGCATCACATCTACACCGCTGGACCCTAGGACCATATCTTCGTACTTTCTTGGTGGTGGCAAGGGTGGAGGGGCCTTTCTATCATTCGCGTCTTCGTTATCCTTTCCTTTTGGCCCAGAACCGGCCGCAAAGATACTATCACCATGCGGGTCCACGTCTTCATATTTGTTTAGTGGTAATGGTTTTCTTGCCTGCAACGGAGGCGTGATCTTTCTATCATCTACAATTTTATCATCTTTTTGCTTTCGCCCAAAACCCAATGCAAAGATACTATCACCATGCGGGTCCACGTCTTCATATTTGTTAGGTGGTAATGGTTTTCTTGCTGGCAACGGTGGCGGGACATTTCTCCCATCTACATTTTCGTCATCCTGTTGGTTTGGCTCTGTACCCGATGCAAAGATACTCTCACCAAGAGGGTCGACGCATTCATAGTTTTTTGGCGGCAGCTTTTTTTCTGGCAGAGGTGGCTTCGTGGTCTTATCAACGTTATACTTTTCACTCAACTCTGATTCTGCTTCAGCTTGGCAAGGAGGTGTTTCCTTGGGTGCAGCAAGTCGGAGCACGGAGCCCAATGCTATCCACTTCTTCATGCCGTTTATCTTAGTGACGCTCCTTTTTGCTGTCTTCTTTATGATTTCTGCTTCCAATTCTTCTGAAAGAGAATGTTTGCATAGCATTACACAGGCAGAGAAAAATGTTGCATCTCATGCATCATGCATTGCTCATTTTAGAAGAGTTGAAGCTTTTTTCCCTTAGGTTATGTATTTGGCTATGTCGGTACATTTTTAAAATGGATGAGGTTTTAAAAAATCGGAGAATAGCTGGTAGCGTTACCTAGTAAGTTATTTATTGACCGTCCTACCTTTCAATCAAATTGTGGAGCCTGAGGATCCTATGGATGGAAAAATGGTGCTGGAACGTGTGTCACTGTCGGTAGAAATACCTGCAAACCTTCTAGAGAGACAATGCGTTACTCTCTCAAGGATAGAATCACACCAAAAAAACCTAAATACTCCGACCACATTGTGAGAAATATTTCCAGTCGGCTATGACTTAGCGAACTGCATGGCTGTAAGATTTATCGATATGGTGTAATCCCAGTATGCAGACTAATTCTGAAGGAATCAGTCTGGAAAATATTAAAAACAGTACTAGTGTACACACTAGTCATAAGGCATCATAGAAAGGCTCATGCCATACTAATCCCACTGTGAAACAGAGGATATACAAAGCAACTGATAGAAAAGTTGATTCAGTTCTGAGAACCGTTGTTACAGATTATTTGCGTGGGATTTCTTTCAACATGCATGCCTTGTACACTTTGAAAGGCTTAGCTTATACATGATTGTGTACCTTTCATGCCCAAAGACAGGACATTGTTTTGGGGGTTTCTTTGTAGATTGTTATGGTACTGAGCTGCTAAGGCATGAGTCAAACACTGCTGGATTGAGCTCTCTAGGGCGGGTCCCGTGGACAAGTCTGAAAATCTAACCCTCTGAAATGGCACTCCCTCCATTTTTTTTAGAAGAAACAAGGACTGTTGATAACAGTGCTGTCATGAGAGGGATTGCATTGCATCTTTTGGGGTATTACATACGACTGCTGTGTGGGGGCGTCTTTCCCTTTCTATCGAGAAATTTCATTAGTGTTCCAGCTCCGAAGGTAACTCATGTTGAATTTTCATATGTCGTATAATGCTGATATGAAATGTTTTATGTATATCAGCTCTAGTCTAGAGAGTAGACAGATATGAAACAAAACAATCTTGTAGGCATAAGATTCTTCATATGACGTCAGATGCCATCACCCTCATGTCTGACACTGAGACGGCTGTCCATCACCAAATGGCTGTCTCTTTCTTTTTTTTTCTTTCCCCAGCTTGTTTCTATTTTTCATGAAAAAATTGAATTGGAGGGGCCTTTAACTTTGAAGTTCGAAGAAACCATCAAAAGGACAAAACCTAATCTTAATGCTTGAACAAGGCTGTCTCCTAAGCTTTGAATTTTTCTCTACCACAGTGTGATATCTCATCTTGTTGATTCTTGTTGTTAAATCCATTTTAAGCTTTGAATACAGTTTAATCAATTTAAGGTTGATATTTTTGTGTGTCCCAAGCAAATTTCTGTTCCAGAACGGAGGGATGGGTCCTGGATACAGCCTTGCACTTGAAGTTATCTTAATCTCACTGCTTCTCACCTTAGAAAGTCATAAGCTCAGGCTATAGGATCAGCCCAAGTCAATCTCACAGGACTGCACCAAATTGTCTAAGAAATTCCTTAGTTTGTACTTCTATGCTGGGTTGTGTGGCAGTTCAAACCAGACCGAGCCTTGTTACCATCCACAGATAGTAGTTCTCTCCTATGTTCGCTTCTGCTATCTGTCTGGAGACCTGCACATTCACGTTTGGTGTTAACAGCAGTTAATGAGCGAAGTAAGGAATAGGTTCTAGAGCGTTCGTTCGATGACAACAGGCCTTCCACAAGCGGACGGAGGGCTTGTCTGGTGTTGGAAACCATTCCATAATGCTCATTATTTTGCACTTGTCTTCTTCTTCATGTTAAGTACAGTTAAAGGGACATAATGTAGAAATTTGGCGCCAAAATTTCAAATGTTCTGAACTTAAAAACCACCAGTCAGATTGACATTTGTAACTTATTTCCAACATATCTGCGTCATTTTATCACATTTCTAGCACTAATTAACAACGCCAAAGTAAGCCACAACCAAATTCATTTACTTCCGGGTAGCCTACCGGAAGTAAGCTGGCCGTAGATTTCCGAATCGACCGTTGCGGTCGCAGATCTTCGGAGCTTCGCGGGGACTTTCAACAAACTTCAGTAACGATTCGAGCGAACCACCGAACGTGTTCTAAAGCGCACTTTGGTTCGTCGGAGAGTTGAATAAAATGGCAGACAACTCAAGCAGCGGAGGGAAGTGCGCATATTTCAAGACATCCTCACCTCACAATAAAGTCGTATCAATACGTTGTAAATATTTCTGTGCAGTGTAATATGGTAGACTTAACTCATAATGTAGAAAAATGGCCGAAAACAGTAACTTTACATTTTACATTATGTCCCTTTAAGTTAAGACACCTATGAAACAAGAATTTATGATAATTTATTTGGTGGTTTAAAGAATCCCTGCTTTACACATTCCTCACCCTGGGATATTAGTAAAAGAGTACTTATTGAATATTGAGGTATTTTTGTTAACTAATAGTTAACATGTACACACATTTGTTTACATCACGCCTTACTCATGTATAAGGCTCAAAATGCCCACCTTCAACAGATAATTTGTTACATCATTATTTAAGAAAAACAAAATTCAACAACATTATAAATAGATAGAATATTTTGGAAGGAGAAGAATGTCAAGTGTGGAATGATCAATCACAGCTTAGTTAACACAATAAATAACAGCACTGTGCTGAACTTCAAAGTGTTATTTGCACAAAGTATTGCAGGTACGAGGGGCGTGCAATAAGTAATGGTCCTGACCCACTTCCAGTTGTCTGATCTAAATGAAATTTTGTATGTGTAATAATTCATATCTCTATGGGTTATGTTGCAAAAGACAGCTCTGAACTAATTGTGGTTTCTGATTTACTGGTGTTTGAACTTAGTCAGGTGCGAAATGGACCAGGTGTGAAATGGAACCAGTTGAGTGTCGCGCAGTGATCCGGTTTTTGTATTTGAAAGGACGCACACCAAAGAAGACTTTTGATGAAATAAATGAAACTTATGGTGATGATGCCCCATCATATGACCTTGTAAAACGCTGGCATCCTGAATTCAAACGTGGCTGGAAGTCTGTGGAAACAGCTCCCAGACCTGGTCGTCCCTCTTGTGCCATTGATGAGGCATCAGTTGGAGGACCAACCTGGGGTGTCCTACAAAATCGGTGTCCAGAGCTGCATCAAACGATGGGAGAAATGCATAACTCTGGGTGGTTCCTATGAAGAGAAAGACTAATAACTGTGCCAAGTTTCATTAATCTCCTGCTATGGGAAATGGGTCAGGACCATTACTAATTGCACGCCCCTCGTAAAATCCATATTGCAGGTAAAATATCTGACAAACTTTCAATATTGCAGGTAAAAGTGTTTGGAGCCACGTCAAAAATTACATAATGAGGTATCTTTGTTAGCTTACAGTTAAAGTATTACACAATGTCGATGTCGTGTTTTTTTTACACAACAGTGCTTAGTTCAGTGCAACCTACCTCTGGATCTAGAGTTTGCGAGTTCAAATCCTGCTGTTGTCTCTTACCCGGCGTATATTTGACATACAGTCCTTACGATGGGGGATTGGGCTGTGAGTACACTGTTCATTGTCTTGTCAAAAAGAGTTAAGCGCATTTCTCCACAATTAGTTGTCCTACAAACACTGACACAGTCACCATATGACTGTCTACTCTGTTGCAAACTGTGGAAGCTCTTCCGTTGATAGTGAGCTACAACTGAATCAAGTTCAGTAAAAAATATCTTAGATTCAAATTACTGATTTAAAGAGAACTGAAGGAAACTGTGAACATTTGAGCTCACCGTCCAACACTGAGCAGTGACGGGGGGTGACATAGGTTGCCTGGCACCTGCAACCCTTTGCTTATGTCACATGTCTCCAATGTCACATGTCTCCAATGTCACGTCAAAAAAGCTGCAGTAACAGTAGACTAGTCCATTCCGTAAACAAGGCTGATAGAGTCGTTGGGGAAGTCCCAACTCTCTTTAGCATCGGGTGTCGGTCGGTTTAAGGTAAAGTTTCAGAATTGGATCAAGTTCACTTCCTTTTCTCAGTCCCGACAGCCTCACCGAGCAGCTTTAGTGCACATGAACACCCCCAGAAACACCAGCGCCATGACACAGCTCACCACCTGGGCAGTGAACAGGTCGTGCCAGGGCATGGCTCCCATGATGCTGTCCATGGTGATGGAGGCACAGTACCCAAACACATCCAGAATGCTGACCAGCGTCGAGCAGTACCTCTCCCCTCCGAAGGACATGGAGAAGACTCCTCCGGGAATGTAGTACGGGGTGGAGATCGTGGCTCCGAGGATGAACACGACCAACCCCGCCAGCGGAATGGTGATGTCCGGAACCCTCCACAGGATGACGAGACACCCCGTCGATACCCCCAGGAGGGATGTGAGGAAGAGGAACCGAGAGTGAGGGCTGATGTGGTCGTAGATGATCCCCCCGATCATGAGGGAGGCTACGGCCCCAGCCTGGAAGGAGGAGGCAACTAGAGCTGCATGGCCGGGGGACAGGTGAAGGCTGTCTTTGAAGTACAGAGGCAAGATGCTTTGCATTTCCATACACCCTGTAAGTCAATCGGAAGTGAATTAAAACTTTTGGGGCCGTAGCCTGATCTGTTTCTTACCTAAATGCCATACAGCCACACAAGCATAATACATGTAATATTACTACTGAGATATAATACAGAGGCAGGATGCTTTGCATTTAAATACACCCTGGAAGTCAATTGGAAGTGAATTAAAACTTAAGGTCCTTCCAATGCTGTATGGGGAGATAGCCTGATCTCTGTTTCTTATCTTGCCATGCAGCCATGCAAGCATATTAATAATACTACTGAGATATAATACAGAGGCAGGATGCTTTGCATTTCCGTACACCCTGTAAATCAATTGCAAGACAGTTAAAAGAGGGACTGCATGCCACTTTTATGTAAAGAAATCTAATCGTACAATTGTGCAAAACTTAGAGGCACAGATAAATAGCAGTGGCCTCCCTTTGAAATACAGGGAAAAGATACTCTGCATTACCTTACACCAGGGTAAGCCAACAGAAAAAGTTACACACCTTTCAAATATACATGGGGCTGCAGTACTCATTTCTATTTCCTTAGCTCTTGGGCAATTACAGATAATACAACAGCAGGGTTACCTTTGAAATATGGGTGCAAGATGATCTGCATTTCCGCATAACATGAAACTATAGATAACTTCCCACACCATATGGGGTATACTGTATAGGGCAGCACCCATCTCTGTTGTGCAATACAGTTTTGCAAGCACTAAATCATAAGGGCTTTTACAGTCCACTGGATGTGGTGTGTTTACAACTAAGCACTGAGTGCCAAGCAGAGCAGCAGCATGTGCCATTCACGAATTTGTTGGTAAGACACATTTGTGGCTATCCAACCCATGACCTGAGTCCTGCATGCAAAGTAAGCGCCACATGAAAGAGAAGTAAGTTTGCTAAAGTGGAGAACAATTCAGATTCCATTAACTTTGAAGAATGCCCACTTTTGATTCTGTGGGAAGTACTTTGAAAGGTTTGAATTCTAAACTTCTAACATACCTGTAAGAAACAGATTGGCAATCCCCAGACACCAAAATGCCGGACTTCTGGCAAAATACAACAATGCTTCCATCAGTTTGGCTTTCTCCAGCGGATGGCCGTTGCCACCTTTGAAGTCATCTTTTGGCTTCTTGATGGAAGGTTGAAGGCCAAGGTCGACTGGCGACTCCCTCAAGATGCAAATACTCACGAGCATCATGCAGAAAGCAACAGTAGCTGCCACAAAGAGAATAACTCTCCAGTGAAGGCCTGTGTGAAAGTACGGAGAAATAAACGGCCTGAAAATTAGAAGATCAAGAGAGGCATGCAGGGGACTGGATTTAAGTAAGATTTTCAGAGGATATCTTTGATAACTAATATACGTCCACAATAAGACTCTCTCCCCTAGCAACATAAAAACTCTAATAAACTTTGAAATTCATAACAACCTTAGAATAGCAAAAGAAAGATACATTTCTTGCTTAGTGAGGTGAACGGTTGTTAAAAGAAAGAGAGCCTCTATGCAACTTAGGTTTAACGAATAGGACAATAAGCACAATTAATAAATAACTATGCGCAACAGTTTTTCTCTTCAGGAAAGCCCCAAATCACCATGTTAGAAATTTAAGGATCTATTAGGAAATATTAGGATCTATTTCATCTATAATGATCTTATAATCTTATTTGAATGTTGACATTCATGCTGATGTGTATACTAGACTAATAACTTATTAATTAATTAACCATTTGTAAATATAGAGTAAAGATTTTTCTAAATGGCTCTCATAGCAAAATAAGCAAAAGCATTCCAAAAAACTTTAAAATGCAGACTCCCCAACAGATGATACAAGCACTTGAGGAGTGCCATCATGGTAATAACATCTGTATGTGTAGACTGACACATCCTTCCAAGCAATAAGAAGACTTGCCTGCGGAGAGGAGCCCTCCCAGCAGGAAAGTTGACGCAAGCCCTCCTGATCTACTGGCTATGGACATTCCGCTGAAAACCTTCCCATAATGCTCCTCGTCAAACCAGATACAGACCAGCTTGGTCAGGGCAGGCCAGCCGCTGCTCTGGAGTCAGTGAAAGAAGAAGAAAGAAGAAAGTGGTCACAGTTGGCTATCGTACATGTGAAACAGGTGGCTATCATACATGTAGACAGGACTCATAAAGCTAGCGGCAATATGAAAGGGGGAACCAAAACTGCAGAGTGGTCATGATTGACTTTGCTAAGTTTTGTATAATCTGTTTGTACAGCTGAGTTTGATTTCTTATGTCAAAAATGGATACATGAAAAAGTAAATTAATGAAAAGATTTTACACACATTCCAAGATAATGCTTCTCACTTGTTTCATGAAATTTGTGAGAAGGCATTTGTTCATCCATTCCCTGTTCAGTTATAGCTGGCATACATGTACATTGTATGTGTACGGACCATAGTGCATAACGTCTTCTCATTTCTATTATTAAATGTTAGGTAATAATGCAAACTTACCATACATATTTTGTTGACCATGAATATTGCGATGAAGAACACCTTGATGTAGACGTTGGCATACAGCGAGGTAAAGAAAACAACTGCAGTCAGGGCAGAGATCATGACCCTCTTGCCCCCAAATGTGTCCGCTACCGCCCCTGCCAGCATTTTACCCACGATGTAGGCACCGTTACCATAGGCCAGGACAGTCCCTGCATCAAACTGCAATTGACAATAGATACTGTAAATGCATTTAAGTTCGCAGGGATTTAATTTCACGGTAGCAGGAAAAGGGACTTTTCGCGGTGGCTTTAAGTTTGCGGTAGCATTATGCACTATAGTCTGTTACTCACTGCAGCTATGGAAAAATATTTGTGGTGGTTTTATATTCATAGTGAAGCGGCCACTGGAAAAACCGCGAACATTAAACCACCGCGTAAGTTTCTACATTTACAGTACATGATTTGTATGGTTAGAGCTGACTGGTATCATTGGTTAAGCTAGCTAGTAGCTACATTTTGTTTGTTTGAACCATTCTTTTGTCATGAAAGCTCAAATCGGCCTGCAGGCCGCTCTTCATTGAGGTCATGAGGGAAGATGTAAGGGTCAGACAAAGTATATAGCAGAGGTACAGTTTTCCATGCAGGTTCTTGAATTATTCTAGAACTAGAAGAATGAGCTGTTTAATGATATACAAGTACTATGACTAACATTAAACCAATACAACACTTAAAGGGGTTTTACCTGATTATATTGATACCACAATAAACAGATTTACCTTGGTAAATTCTAGCTCTTTGTCATCTGTCATAGCTGCCAGAGAAACCTCGGTGCCGACCCTGCACAGGATGATGCTGAAGTAACCCAGGAACAGGCAGCAGAAGATGGCCACCTGCCACCGAACTCTGCGGGCTGGGGGTGGAAGGTAGTTTTAGTACTATTTAGTTACAAGTAGAAAGTAGATTCCCTCATTTTAGACACATGAGTAGCACTGACAAGTTTATATTCCTCATGTGTCTTGACAAACCAACCATAGCTAAACCCATACAGTTCTACATAATTTCACCATTACCAAGAAGCGAGAAGAAGCCGAACTTCTGTGTTAGACTAGATTTTGTAATACTCTTATATGTATATATATATATACATGTTTTGTCTTGTTGTGACCTGTACTTAGCTCGGTTGGGCAAAACTGAGTACAGTACAATAAACGTCTTCATTCATTCAGTAAAGTAGGTGTCAGTGTTAATCTCCAGGCAGATTTTCTGGTCACATAAGATAGTATCAAAGCTGGCCAATGAGCATTTATAGCTGGCCAAAGGGAGTTAGACGGGCACGGGTAGCATACGCACTCCTAGGATAGCTTCACTCCCCTGCCAGCTTTTGATACTATCTTATTGCTACCATAGGACCTGCTTGGAGATTGGTTAGTGTTGCATATAGATGGTAGATGACTAATAATATGAATGTTCATTTTGGTCTCTTTTTTCACGATGGTCTACCTCACTCTGTTACTTGCTCTAGATCTCTCTCTCTCTTTCTCTCACACACAGACAGACACACATGACATACACAGAGAGAGACATGAATACACACACTAGCTCACCTACACATTCATTCATTCACTCACTCACTCACTCACTCAAAACATTTAAAAATTATTGCGTTGCGCCTCCGCTCTTGTGCTGTCGCCAAAAATTTGTTGACAAACACTGACCATATGCGTGCATCATAGACAGTGGTTACAAAGTTATACGACACTTACTGAGAAAGGGTTTCTGTCTCCGAGTCTTAAGATCCCCATCTCTCGTCTTAAGACTGTCTAAGACGTCTCCACCACCATCTTCTTCAGGCGAAAGAAGGGGATCTCTTGGTCCTTTCATTTTCAGATCCATATCCAGCTCTTCCGAAAACTCCATATATTTGTGGGATCGACTTTGATGTCAACTTGATATGCAAATCGCGCTTGCGGTGTGCTTCAAATGTCTTTATCTTTGTTACAGTCCTCTAATTGGAAAAGTCTACATTTTTGATAGTTTTTCGCCAGTCTGGAACTCTAAGAAACTGGACGCACGACTTCTCACATTTCGACGTGGCCTCTTTCGGGTCAGAAATACGAGGGCGGCAAAACCTAGATCGTAAACATGACATCAAAGACCACAAAAAAGCCAATACATCGCAATGAATAATCAAACAACCCAAAAATACTAATAGTTTATGCTTTAAAATTATAGAATGTTTTAAAACTTGCACTACAATAATTTGCTAACATCAAGTAACTTTTGGCAATGATGTTCTGTCGCCCTTCGAAATTAGCTGAGGTCAACGGAAGAGTTCACTTTAATGTTGGTAACCGATATATTTCTTGAAACCATAATCTTATGAAGAATTTTTTGTGTGTATGATGTAAACGAATAATTTATAAAAGACGTTTAACAATCATTTTACATACCATTGTTGATAGGAAACGGGCTTTTTGTACTATATATAAATTAGTATCACCTGTCTACTTGGTTGCATCCTGCCATTTCTGCAGACGACACAGTCGACATCAACATACACATCTGTCTGCTATCTGAGGTTTGACTATCCAACTATGGCGACTGCTAATGACAAGCGGGTCCTCAACTCCATCTTTAACCCAAATTTACCTTTTGGAGACGTCGTAGAAGACGAAGAAGAAAGCAGAGAAGGAGAAGGTAACTTATTTGTGCAAGGAGAGGTGTTTTTGTTTAGTGTGTGTGTGAGGTGGGAGGGGGGTAAGGGGTGCTGTCGCTTCGTGCCTAGTGGCACGTATTATATTTACATAAACCTGGATGCCAGATTCCCGATCTCAATAATATCTAACTAACGGGGACCTGTTGTAGAAATTCTTGACAGCATGTTGGCCCTGGAGCCGAGGATCTGGCATCTCGACCATGTTTGGCATCAAGGCTACGTTTTAGCACGCAGCATTAGTTTCCTTGTGTTTTTTGTACTGCAAGATTTGGATGTTGATATACCTACCATATGCATGAAGATGGTTTTGTATAGGCTAGGCTTTCGTTTCTTTGCTTAGGCAAAGGTACCTTCTTGACAAAATATAACAAAGATACATAGATAATAGTATACGTAGTAGATGACATGATTGGAGTCCATAAAAATCCATAAACATATATCCTTTATTTATACCAAGGAGGTTAACCTCCTTGCTTATACATACATTATATATCCTTATACATACAGATATTAGGACTGAATGAGTGATGGACTTATATGTACTAGCCTGATTAAATCTCTCTAATAGCAGCCCGCCCAACATCTGCTTCAGCAGGGAAGGGGCTAGTTACAGCCCAGGTCAGCAGAGTAAATGTGTCACACAGACTATCATACGTACTTTGCCTTCTAGTAGTTCTATAATGATCTCCTTGACCTCATCAACACTGTTCACATCTGTAGGAACTGAAGACAACGAAGCAATCAAGGAGGCAAAGAGGTTAGAGCTTCTCGCCGTGCAGAGTGCAGAAAACGGAGACATTGACCAGGCACTGGACCTGTTTAACCAGGCGGTGGCAGTGGCGCCAGACTGGGCCTCCGGGTACAACAACAGAGCACAGGCACTCAGGCTGAGGGGAGATGTCCTAGGTAAGGCTACTCTCCAAGCAGAGGTTTATATAGAGCACAGGCACTCAGGCTGAGGGGAGATGTCCTAGGTAAGGCTACTCTCCAAGCAGAGGTTTATACAGAGCACAGGCACTCAGGCTGAGGGGAGATGTCCTAGGTAAGGCTACTCTCCAAGCAGAGGTTTATATAGAGCACAGGCACTCAGGCTGAGGGGAGATGTCCTAGGCTACTCTCCAAGCAGAGGTTTATATAGAGCACAGGCACTCAGGCTGAGGGGAGATGTCCTAGGTAAGGCTACTCTCCAAGCAGAGGTTTATATAGAGCACAGGCACTCAGGCTGAGGGGAGATGTCCTAGGTAAGGCTACTCTCCAAGCAGAGGTTTATATAGAGCACAGGCACTCAGGCTGAAGGGAGATGTCCTAGGCTACTCTCCAAGCAGAGGTTTATATAGAGCACAGGCACTCAGGCTGAGGGGAGATGTCCTAGGTAAGGCTACTCTCCAAGCAGAGGTTTATATAGAGCACAGGCACTCAGGCTGAGGGGAGATGTCCTAGGTAAGGCTACTCTCCAAGCAGAGGTTTATATAGAGCACAGGCACTCAGGCTGAGGGGAGATGTCCTAGGTAAGTCTACTCTCCAAGCAGAGGTTTATATAGAGCACAGGCACTCAGGCTGAGGGGAGATGTCCTAGGTAAGGCTACTCTCCAAGCAGAGGTTTATATAGAGCACAGGCACTCAGGCTGAGGGGAGATGTCCTAGGTAAGTCTACTCTCCAAGCAGAGGTTTATATAGAGCACAGGCACTCAGGCTGAGGGGAGATGTGTTAGGTAAGGCTACTCTCCAAGCAGTGGTTTATATAGAGCACAGGCACTCAGGCTGAGGGGAGATGTCCTAGGTAAGTCTACTCTCCAAGCAGAGGTTTATATAGAGCACAGGCACTCAGGCTGAGGGGAGATGTCCTAGGTAAGGCTACTCTCCAAGCAGAGGTTTATATAGAGCACAGGCACTCAGGCTGAGGGGAGATGTCCTAGCTGGTAAGGCTACTCTCCAAGCAGAGGTTTATATAGAGCACAGGCACTCAGGCTGAGGGGAGATGTCCTAGGTAAGTCTACTCTCCAAGCAGAGGTTTATATAGAGCACAGGCACTCAGGCTGAGGGGAGATGTCCTAGGTAAGGCTACTCTCCAAGCAGAGGTTTATATAGAGCACAGGCACTCAGGCTGAGGGGAGATGTCCTAGCTGGTAAGGCTACTCTCCAAGCAGAGGTTTATATAGAGCACAGGCACTCAGGCTGAGGGGAGATGTCCTAGGTAAGGCTACTCTCCAAGCAGAGGTTTATATAGAGCACAGGCACTCAGGCCGAGGGGAGATGTCCTAGGTAAGTCTACTCTCCAAGCAGAGGTTTATATAGAGCACAGGCACTCAGGCTGAGGGGAGATGTCCTAGGTAAGGCTACTCTCCAAGCAGAGGTTTATATAGAGCACAGGCACTCAGGCTGAGGGGAGATGTCCTAGGTAAGGCTACTCTCCAAGCAGAGGTTTATATAGAGCACAGGCACTCAGGCTGAGATGTCCTAGGTAAGGCTACTCTCCAAGCAGAGGTTTATATAGAGCACAGGCACTCAGGCTGAGGGGAGATGTCCTAGCTGGTAAGGCTACTCTCCAAGCAGAGGTTTATATAGAGCACAGGCACTCAGGCTGAGGGGAGATGTCCTAGGTAAGTCTACTCTCCAAGCAGAGGTTTATACAGAGCACAGGCACTCAGGCTGAGGGGAGATGTCTTAGGTCAGGTTTGCTGCTTCTGTGAATAGTTGGTTCAATCATTTATTGCAAAATCATACTCAAAGGCTGAATGCATGCACAAGATAAATTGACAGTATAGTAACAGATTATATATAACGTGTTATATATCTCTAATCAAATATATGATATTTACTTTTATTGTTGTGGGGGTTTACTTCTTTTTGAGGACAGTGGATTGTGAACAGACTATAGTTTTGCATAACCTCACTTTATCGGTCCCATAGCCTCACTGGCCGTAGGGGCAGCAATGCCATCAACAAACATTTCCCACCTCAGTTTTGCATAAAGAGTGGGTTATATGAGTCTTTTGGAGATCTGCTGTATGGTGAAAGCACTGTGAAATTGTTGTAACTACTACTGTTTGAAACAACAATTTTTGTTACAGGTGCCCTGGATGATTTGAACAAAGCTATCAACCTGAGCCAAGGAAAAGGGAAAGCAGCTTGCCAGGCTTTCACTCAGAGGGGTCTTATCAACAGGTAAAGGCAGTCTCAGTAGGGCAGGGCTCTAGCCAGCGTCCGTTTTTCCGTCAATTGACGGAAATTTGCTGCGTGTGATGGAAAAATTTTAAAACCAATCCGTCAACCTTGATGGACAAAAATCCTTGGTGGAAGCTACAGGCGGCTTGTGGACGCCGTAAAAACCACACACTGTTTGTTTTACTATTGTTATGATTGTTGACAATGTGTGTCGGTGCCCTTTCGCATACGATAATCTCATTAAAAACCCGTTTTTCAAGGTCTCAGTTCAGTCTCTCTAACTCCTGGAATAGTGTTTTCGCGACAATGGGAATTGGCTGACGGAAAAAAAATTCGAGCTGGCTAGAGCCCTGCAGTAGGGGTAGAGAAAATGTTTTTGTACATGTGTATTGTCACATGTTAAGCCATATCTATTTGTTGTTTGTTTTTGATTGAAAAAATATAATGCGGAATTGCAAGATCAAATTCAAAATGAAAATATGATCTGTTGAGTAACATTCAAGTTTTTCTCTGTACTTTGGAAGGAAATCATACCTTAACATGTTCTAGAAACAAGGAAATAAAGAACTGTGGTCTTATGTACATGTGCACTGTGACAAGGTTTTACAGAAGAGTTTGGATTCAATAACACATTTATGGAAATGGAGTTCTAAAAAAATGTTTATCGTCCCTTTTTCAGGTTGGAGGGGCGGGACGAAGAAGCCTTGGAAGACTTTAAGAAAGCTGCTTGCCTAGGGAGCGAGTTTGCCAAGACTCAAGTTGTCGCCATGAATCCTTACGCTGCTCTCTGCAACCAGATGTTGCGGGAGGTCATCGGCAAACTGAAGAGAGGAGAGGCAGATGAGGAATAAACAACCTGAGAACTCCTCTGAACTTATTAACGATACTAGCTGACTGACACTGACTGTCTATCATAAAAAAATTGACTATTCAACAGATATTATTGGTTTGACCAATGAGTGACTGCATCTGTATCTGTATCTGTATCTATATAGCATGTCCATCAATTTGTTTTTATTTTATTTTGCATTTTTATGTTTTGACGGAGGTGTCATCATCATCAATGGGGCAATTGTGAACTTTTTAACAATTTCAGTGGAAAACAACACAGAGGTGTTCTGCAAATGAAAACTGATACCTAAAAGACATAGTGAAGAAACATTGACAATAGAATTAAGAATTATTTACTGTTACAGTAGAGCTTGGCTCTGGACTTCTTAATAATTGTGATGGTACCTAGGGATTTCTTCCTATAGGGATTAAAGCTTAAAACTGAAGTTATGGTGGTGTTTTTGTGTATATGTATGCATGGAGGCTGATTTTGCAGTACTAGTCCTACCTCCATCTACGTGTTCAACAAGGAAAAACTCATTGAAAAGGTCAGCAGTGGAGCAGAAAGATTTAATCAATGACTACGTATTTGTACTGAACACAATTTGTACACACAATTAAAACAGAAAAGAAATATTTCCCTGCTGGACAACCATACCGTAGTTCTTTATCGTTTGATGAACTGGAATGTGTGCTTTGTGTGTTGCAACCTATAAGCAAGGCTAGTTTAACAGTGGGAGAAAGTTGTTATAGTCAGATGCTAGATTTTTTCCCAGCCAGCATTGCTTTTGTATCTCTTGCTAAGTTTTGGCTACAAAACGTCAGAGAATCAAGAAAATTTGATGGTATGGCCTAGAGCTGAAAATCTGCATTAGACTCAGTAGTATACAGAACAGGTCTGCTACTGTAACAGTACAATAAATTCAGATGTGTTCTGGGGATATCTTTGCCAGGTTATATCATGCCATATATGGAAAGACTCGAAGGCTCTCTTTGCAAGATTTTTGGATGAAAAGACAATAACGCAGCTTTTTCTCTCTCGAAAGTCCGAAACTCAAGGACCTCATGAATGATCACATGGTGTGTATCAACAAGATGTTTTTTGCTGCCAACTGAAATAGTCGTATCCTTGAAAGCAGAAAATAGTCGTATTTTCATTTATGGCTGTGAGCCTGCCATGCTAACTCAGAAAGTTGCATATAGCTTATATAGGCACATACATGTACAGCTCAACATGCACGAGTTTTTTCATTGTAAAAATATTCTGGGTTTCTTCAATTAAAACCCATTACTTCACGTCTTCCACAGAAGACATTGAAATAGATACAATGGTACAAAGAGAGCCCTTTGTACAATTTCTCGAAAGGTAAAGTTACTCTAATTGTTACTCCTTGGTTTGTTTGTCTGAAAGTTGCACATGGAAATGCGATGGCCAATGCAAAAGCTGAACACATCCTTCATACCATCAGTCAGAAGTAGCTCACAACGATTCTAGAAAATGCTTCAGACTTCCAGTATAGCTTTCATTGATAATTACATGTACAGGTTGAGTATTTACAGTAAGTCCAATAATTCTTTTTGAAATCAAAACCAAAGATTGTTCTTTGTAATGAATTCAAACACTGATGAACATTGAAGCTCAACATCAAATTTTGGTAACAACTAAACTGATCTAGGAATCAACTATTTACCCTTCCACAACACCCTTATGTTTGATTTTCATGCTTAAAGCCACACTGGCTTGATTTTTCAGTGACTGTGTGATTTTCAGATGTTAAGAAATAATTATGCCTTGATACAACGATTCAAATATTTCAAATCATGAAAAAACAGTCAAGTACAGAATGATTGAATATGTTGAATATGCTAAAACAAGACAACATATTTTTCGAAAGGATAGAGAATTTATTGTTTGTTACGCAATATCATGTTTTTTCCCTTCTCAGGGTATCCCGAGGATGTCACTTAAGAGATCAAGTAAGTGTGGCCGAAAGCTACTTCCTTGCAAACATCTGCAAGCTGACAGCACCAAACTATGCACAATGCTCAAGCACATAAAGTAATAATATACCAATTTCTAAACAAAGATTCTGAATCAGATACAGTACAACTCCACTACAAAAACTGAATTACGGCCAACAGCATAAGTCGGGGATCTGCATAAAAACCTGAAAATCGAAAACAATTCTCATTCATTAAATTTGGGGGGGGGGGGGGTTGCAGAAAATTGAAGAGCTCGCTGATATCATCCATAATACAAAATAATCAAATCAACATAGCCATATACAAAGCATTCACTTAGTGGGACCATATAAACTGCCAATGCTTTCATCATTCTGAGGAAGTTAGCAAAAGTACTTCCCAAAAAAAGTTGGCAGTGCTACAAAGAACTCTAATATCATCTACCAACCTGATAAAACTATGATACACACTGATTCAGAAGCATTTTAGATAGTCAAAATACAAAAGGACATTTGATACCAATATTGTATCACATTATTATCACAATTACAGGAGAGCCGAGGCTGAATAAATGACTTGAAGCACACCTTGTTTGTGATCGTGACATCAATTAGTGCCGCGTACCTAAACTCACATTCAGGTTCAGGTCCAAGCAGCAATATTTTGTCTTTTTCCAGTGCAATTTTCACATTTATGGAAAGTTTTACATAGTCCTGAACAAAAAGGAGAATATAAGTAAAGAGATAGCTTTTTGCATTAGTCCAGAATTGGTTCCCGGCGTTAAGGTTTTCTTGGACCTAATTTACCTAAACAATTTTAGAAGTCCAGTTCCGGTAGTTTTAGGTACGCAGCACTAAGGTCAGCTCTAAAATTCTGCCGGGGAGCCAAGAGTAAGATGCTGAAAAGGGTGACTCGGAAGAAATCTATCAATGCAGGACCAGTAATCCGCAAGCTAGACATACTTCGGATATCCAGATGTGCAAGACATTCTTGAGAATAACTTGGTAACATTTTCGTGTGTGTGTGTGTCTGTCAATGAACTGATCGTCCGACAGGATGACAAGAGGAGAAGTGTGTCATGTTGCGGCCTTAGGGTTCCAGGTAGCATTATAAGGATAGACATTACAAACATGGCAGTGCAAATGTTATGCAACAACTGAGTTTAAGTGAATATCTCACTGAAACGGCGGCACGTGGGCAGCATCACTGCGTCCTAAATTAGGTTTGTGTTACCCTGACTTTATAATAGGAATGTTGTGCTAAACAAGCGCTGTCTCCAGGACCCTTCCTTCCTTCCAAGGACGGAAATTTGCTTGTTGGGATGGAAAATAATATTGCCCCATCCGTCCCCAAAATGACATAAAACTGTTGAAAATGTACTTTCAGAAGTATAAAATTGACATAATATTTAACCAGGAAAATCAACAACATGGGTTCCCAAACAATGAGTGGCATGGGAAAAAAATTTGAGCTGAAGACAGCCTTGTGCAAAACTTACTCATGACAACAAAACACACAGTGTATAAAAAGATTTGAAATTTGTTGAGCAGTAAAATTGGAGTTGCTCGGATGCAGTGATGCCGCAAAGATATCTGGTTAACACAGAACTTTTGTCATAAATGCTGACAACTTACAGAATCAGAGAAATCTAGTGCTTGAATGTCATGTCACAAAAGCACACAGCAAATATGAAATTGTGGTAAAACCCTACAAAATGTTTTAACAAACATATCAATTCATGATAACTTTATAAGGGTTTTACCAAGAACAACTTGACCAAAACAACACCTATAAAATGAGCAAGTACATTTTATGCTATGTGTGCTTACTACAACAACAACAAGCAATTTGAAACTATTTTTGATGTTTAATTCTAAGCTCTTATACTGGTTTTATTTCAAACACTTCTGTTCATTATATACTCACAAAATCAATAAAGGGTTTACAATTTCTTTTAGTGGTCTGAAGTGCATTGTTGCCTGCTTTTTGATACGGAAGTGAGGTAAAAATCAGTCGTATTTGTTTTTACAGTATAAACTCTAAAACACCACAAATGTGAACATCTTAGCACAACTGCCAGCGGATACAACAAAATAATGAGTATTTTGTTACATAATAAGTAATTGTCTTTTTCCTTCAATAAAAATGGAATAATTTCAACAAGCTGTGTAATTATTAAGTATGTTATTCTGCCCAGTACATTTTTTAAGAGTTGCCTGTCCCTTACAGGCACCGAAAAGGGTATACTTTAAGGAATCTTAACTAAATTGTGGTTGGGGGTTCGAATTCTGAAATGCCCCCCACCCCCTCCTAGTCCTGCCTATCATGTCGCATGTTATATATATATACAATGTTATATATACAAAAATAAACAAAATAAGCTAAACCTGCATAATATATATTAACCAACTAAAGAAGCACACGATTCCTTTTTATCACAATTTAGTACACTATTTGGGTAACAAAGCTCTTTGACACACAACCAACCTGCTGTTGATTCAGTAGTCTTGATGCTACTTCGCACTGCTACAGTGAGAATGATGCAGTCCTAAATCAGTATAATAATGGATTTTGGACCATTTGGAAAATGAAAATGAAACTACCTGCAGGAGTTCACGTGTTTTGGGGCTTACAGATCCAAGAAAATAACGAGCAAACTTGGTCTAAAACAGAGGCAGTGTCAGATGCATTAAGATGGTGGACGTCGAATACTCCATGAAACAGAAAGAGTATCACCCATTCACAAGTTTTTGCAGATATCTAGGTCCAAGTTCAGGTACCTGCACCTGAATTTTCTGTACCAGTACCCACCCCTAGTGAGAATGGGATGGCATTTAAGCAGACTCAGTGCAAAATGAGTGGTGTTCTAAGAAACAGGTTCGAATCTGCAGAGGAGATGTGACCAATCTTGTCTCCCCTCTCATGACTCCGTGAGTAGATGTTCAGTCTGATTTTACACTGGCAGATGAATTTTTCTTAGCTGTGTATCAAAGAGCTTCATAATATCCCATTTATTAACCAACCTGATGAAACTAGTAATGGTTGATAAATCCATTCTGACTCGAAGTTTGAATTATCACAATTATCCTTTAGTACATTAGTAAGTAGGTTTGTGTGTGAAGTATCAAAGGTCTTGGGCGGCGGCTGCCTCTCTGGCGGTCTTCTGTCGTTTGTGTTGGTGTTGTCTTCTCCTGGTCTCTGCTCTGACCTGCAGGGAAAAAATAAAATCATTTCTTATGGACCAATCTCAATTTAATTTACATAAAAAAACTAGTTGTCAAACTTTGGTGAATTTGACCAAGGAGAACTAGACGACTGAAAACAAACGAAAGAGGACAGCAAGTCTCAAAATAGCTCCATGATGACATACTTCTTAAACTATGCAATGCTGTTACAGTGTTAGAAACCTAATTGAAAAGTGGAGCAAAGGACCTATTCTGTACAATGTATTTTCCCAATCGTTATCTTATTGACGTTATCTTATGGCTAACGTTCAATTTTTGATGTATGGCATTGCTATGTGTGATGACGTGGGAAATGAAAAAACATGAAACAAAGCTGATACTAGTGATAAAGAGCATTAGAACATGAGAGATACCAGTTATATCAACAGAAGGTATTGAGTTTAAGTTCAAGTTGCCCATGCATCTGTAACAGATGGTTAGGGGTGGTGACCATCTCCATTTCTGTAGCCCTTGGGCCAAACATTAGTGCAAGCCACAACAGCAGGGGGCTAGTCGACTGGGATGTGTGTTCAACTTCCATACTCACACTCCATACTCACACTCACTACTCCGCAATAGTGCTGAGTGCTCAGCAGAGAAAGCAGCATGCACCATTTTAAAATTTTTTGGTATGACTCGGCCAGGGATCGAACTCATGACCTACCAAATACAAGGCGAACACTCTACCCACTAGGCCATTCCACCGGTTATACAAGGTTTATAAATTTATATATAAATATGCATGATACAGAATATTGAAGTAGCCCTGACCTGCTCCACCAGCTGTGTAGAGTTGTTACTCGTGGTCCCTTCCGAGGCGACGACCGACATCGGGGCATCTGTCGCGTCCTGACCGTTACCTCCGGCTAGAAATAGAGGGTCATCAGGTTAGTTTAGAAGATATTCGTAGTTTTTTGGCTGCTACTGCAGCGACTGCCTTTGACACTGGTCTGGCTGTACATATTATCAAGGAGAGGTTTACCCAGGGTGCAGGGTAACTTCACGGTGTAGCAACAGCAACAGAGTTTAGCCCTGCATCAGGAACAGTGGCCAGAAAACCTCCTCAGTAAAGTACTAGTAATGACCAGTTCCATTAAGTTCTTGAACTTTTCAAAAGTAAACAAACAACAAAAAACTATCCCACATTCTGGCACCTCCCTAAAGAGTTCCATGGCCTCCCGAGTTCTCTAAAGTCTAAACAAACAAACAAACAACTCTCCCACCTTCTGGCACCTCTCTGAAGAGCTGCAGCAGCTCGACGACCTCCTGAGTTCTCTGCCTGTCCAGAATCCTCTGCTGACAACTCCCTAAGTTTCCTAAATACAAACATACAAACAAACAAACAAACAAACCTTCTGGCACCTCCCGGAACAGTTGGAGGAGCTCGACAGCCTCCTGAGTTCTCCGCCTGTCCAGAACCCTCTGCTGACAGGCCTCCTGCAGCTGCTCCACAGAGCCCTTATCCAGCTCCAGTTGGGACGTCAGCTCCTCCACATCAGCATCAGACAGGAGCTGAAGCAGAGAGAAATGCTTTAATATTAAGAAAAATGCCCCTGCAGATACAGTGCAAGTTGCCAGAGGGCCCATCACCATCATCATCTGTCATCCTCATAGAGAGCCCAAACCCATCATCATCATCATCTCCTTCTTCTTCTTCTGTCATCCTCTAAGGGTGCCCAATCCCACACAACTTCTTCCCTAAGTTACAGCACACTCACATACTCACTATCTGGTTTAACAGTTTTAAGCTACCAACCATCTAAATATCAAGACCATAGCATGTCCAGGAGAAAAGATAAATTAGCTGCAGCAAAGAAAAACACTTAAACAAAAAAATGCCCCTGCAGATCCAGTGCAAGCTGCTGGGGGCCAAACCCACACAACGTCTTCCTTACAGCAAAAGCTTAGACTGCCATCAAAATACCAAGACCATAGCATGTCCAGGAGAAATAGATACAAAAACCAGAGGTTCAGCTACAGTACCAAGTTCACACCAGAGGCCCCCAAACACTTAAGGTTATTCTAAACACAATGTAATTCTTAGTTGTGCCACAGTGGCATCTCACAGTAACTCCATAGGTTCAGAGTGACCTTGTACTGCAGAAATACCCACCTCCAGCTGAAAGGGTGTGAAGGACACGATGGCGGCGATGTCCTGGCGAAGCTTCCTGCAGAGTTGTTTAACTTCATTGTCGGTGGAGAGGTCTACGATAGGCCCGGCCGTGTCAGCCTCGTCAGTACCGTCTGTCTGGGTGACATCTGTCAATCAGAAAGTAGTGAAATTTGATGGGCAGGTCTTTTTATATTTTCTATCTAATAATATCTTGTAACATTTACTTGCTGTGGCCTTACTCCATAAAACTGAATTTACTCCAACTCCAAGGCATGAACCTGGTCCTTTGTTTATTAAATCGGTGTCCACTCACCGTCTGGTGCTTCTGGTCTCCACTCCTGGCCCTCTGTCAGCAGCTGTACGACCGTCTGGTCGGGGATGAACTGGAAAAACTCGTTGTCGGCCACGACCGTGCCATCCTCCTCCAGAACTATACTCAGGTCCTCCTCCTCGGGAAGGTTTAGGTGTTGTCTCCCTGGAGAGCAGAACAGACAGCAGTTCAGACTTAGTTAGAGAGAAGCATTGATAAAGGAAAGATAAAGGTGCCATCCTCCTCCAGAACTCTACTCAGACCCTCCTCCTCCAGAGGGTTTAGATGTTGTCTCCCTGGAGAGCAAAAGATTTGGACTTAAAAATAATTAGAAAGGCCAAATTTTTGAAAAATGCAGGATGTTTCCAATATCATGTACTCTTGCACACTACCAACTGAGCCACTTGTACGTACACTACATCATTGTGAATTTTTAAGGTACATAATAACTAAAGCTTCCTGACATCATCAGCTATGCGGAATTTTGATTGATTGACAATGGAAGAAAGATTTAGAGAATGTGGGCCAGTAGGCCAGCAAAAACAAATTGGTTTTGCTTTGGAAACATTGAGCCAGTGTTCTCACCAGGATTTTTTCCAAGCATAGACTGATAGAGGCATCTTTATGCAGCAAAGCCACGTGGTAAGTGATGCCCCTCTCCCCCCAAAAAAATTTGTGTAATTTAAATTTGTTACAATCACTATTTTCTGCATTTTGAGGGTCAAATCTAATGAAATAAAAGCTAACATTTTTTTACCATTGATACAAAACAAGTTCAGCTTGCTGGTTGACAGTTTCACGTATTGTAATGTTTCTAGTTGCCCAAATCACAGCATAAGGGCCATCTACCGTGTATGCTGAAAAGATCTGGCGAAAACATGGCGAAAACATGGCATCATGTACCAAATATCATGTACCAAGGACGTTATATCTGATATAACGTCCTTGCATGTACCAAATCCATTTGGATTAAAAGAAGGGTTAAGGTCATCACATATTTATTTCTAAAAACCGTAGGGGCAGTGGGTTGTTATCCAATGTGTTTAGGGCATGGCACTGGGACACATTGCCCATCCCTGTTCTCCACTACCTTTTACCTTAGGCCACACCAATTTAATTTCTTGGTTCACGGATTTTTTCATAAAAAATATGGAGCGAGAGGGCGAAATAAAAATAAAAATAAAAATTGTAAAATGGTTGGGGTAAAGGTAACGGCTAATCCAAAACATGAAGAAAAAAAACGTTTTCATCTTGAAAAAAGTACAAAAACACTATTATTGTACAGTAACAGCACCTGTACCCACACTTTAAGGAGCTTATAATATAAAGGCCAATTTGCTACACCAGAAAGTTGGTGAATGGTTTCATTAATGGTGAAAATTTGCTGAGTGGTAATTTTTATTTTTATTTTTTTTCCCAAAAAATAGGAGCGAGCGAATCCGTGAACCAAGAAATTAAATTGTTGTGGCCTTATGTAACTGAAGGTACCCATTTAAAGACCTGGGTGGAGTGGGGAAAGTTATGTCAAGTGCCTTTCCCAGGCAGTTTACATTTCACAGTCATTCACAAAAACTATAACCTGATTGACTTCTTAATCTTACAAAACGGCTTCAATGGTAAGACATTCTTAAACCTACGTATAGTTTGCTGGCAGCCAGTCTGTCCCAACCATTGGCATAGCACCAAGATACTGTCAATACCACAAAGCTCCTAAATATATCACCAGCAGGAACTGATAGACTTACGCTTATTTCACCTTTACTGGGCTCTGACCCTGAGTATAACAGTCACAGCTGCCAGGCTGAAAATGGCCCTTTGTTCACATGCAAAGACATCTGCTTTTTAACACTGCCACTCGGATGACATCATTAGAATTTGTTCTCAGCATACAAGTAGAAGCCCAACATTGCATGCCACAGAGATGTGTGTGGTAAGTCAAGGACGGACTTTGCCACAATAGGGTCAATCCCCTCGACAAAATTCAAACCTGACCATGGTATCCAGTCTATTTGTGAGGGTCTGCATGCTCTTTTCCGTAAGGCGTAGGCAGGCCTTTTTAATTCCCGTAATTCGTAGGGTAAGCTATTTTATTTCACGTAATTCGTGGTGAGGATGGAAAATTTACCGTAAAGCGTAGCCAGTGTATTTCACGTAAGGCGTAATCTAGCCTAAAATTTCACGTAAAGCGTAATTAAGCCTAAAAATTACCCGTAAATCGTAGCCTGTCCTCCCAAATTTCGTAAGTCGAAACGTAGTCTACCAGTAAATTTAGTCCTTCAAAACACAGGAAATTGCGTTTCAGAGGATCAAGATTTCAAAATTTCGCCGGACCTCACTTGCGACTCCTTTCACCTTCGGTCATCGACAGGTAAAAATATGGTATATACCCTCTGAAATCTTCTTTTTTTTTGCAAATAGAAATGTCATTGAAGTTAGCTTAGTCTGCCAGAAAAATTTGCCCATCAGAATGCAGGAAATATCATTTTAGAGGGTCAAGATTTCAAAATTTCCATGGTCCTCCTTGTGCCGCCTCGCGCCTTTGGAACTCGAAATTCTGAATTATGTTGCGGATGTGTGTCAACCTCAAAGATCTGTTTTGCTAATAGAAATTTGCCCATCAAAATGCACAAAATATCGTTTTATAGAGGGTCAAGATTTCGAAATTTAGCCGGATCTCCTTTGCCACTCTATTCACCTAAAAATATGTATCATGGCTGGGGGATGTGACGTGTCAACCTCAAACACATTTTTTACTGATAGAAATGTAATTTCACTTAGTTTTCTATAATAGCCCAAAAAACTGGCGTTTCAGGGGGGCAGGATTTCAAAATTTTCCCGGACTTTCCTTCGGCGCTCGACGTGGCAAAAATAAGTTGGCTGGCGTCACCCTCATAAGCTTACGCTGAACCCCTGGGACTCTTTAATTAGATATGCCATTTAACTTAGCTTTGTTTGCCAGCGAAAATTTCCCTTCAAAATGCAGGGAATAGTGTTTCAGAGAGTCAAAATTTCAATCTTTCTTGCGGAGCACGCCCCCGCCTCTGTCGAGTGTTGCCAGCCTTCCAGAATTTAGCGTAAACCGTTGTCAGCCTGTCTGAATTTAGCGTAAAACGTTGCCTGCCTTCGTGAATTTAACGTAAAGCGTTGTCGACCGTCCCGAATTTAGCGTAAAGCGTTGTCAGGACCCCCCATGCAGACCCTCATTTGTGGCTTGGCCTGCGTAGCTAGCTATACTGTATACAGTGCAGGCTCTCTACAGGACAGTTGTAGCTCTCTGCACCCGCTATAGGATTTTTACTTGGTAGGAGTTTTGCCCCAGTGGGAGTAATTGCGCCCACTCACACACAATATGAATAGCTAATGGATGGTAAAATCAAACTCCAACCGTGCAAAATTCCTGCCTGGTGCCAAGGGTTTCCCCAGTGGCAGAGAGACTCTCCAAATCCTCCAAGCAGATCCTACGGTAGCGGTAGCATAAGGTAGTACATGTATCAAAGGCTGCCAGAGGAGTGAAGCCGGCCTAGGAGTGCGCCTGTCTGGCTACATGGCGAATGTACACCTCTTGGCTGACTACTAGAGTACACTCTTTGTCCAGTTAAGGTATTTAGGTTGGCTAAATTGGCATTTTGACTTCCCATTGTTCTCTCATTAATGAATTAAGAAAGAATTAAGCCGTAACGAATATTGATAGATGGGCATGAAAAAATTCTAAATCTGATTTTTGGGGGGCCAAATTGATGACGTCACCAGGCTTTATTGCCCCTAATATTATTTTTTCTATGACTAAATACAGCACTTTGGTACATACCACTGCAATGAAACTATGTTTTTCATGTGCATAATGATGAAGACTACAAACTCACGGTTGCGCAAACTGATATCTACTAACGATCTTTAGTTATTAAGAATTAAGTTTTTTTAATTAGATGAAAACAAACATTTTCTAATTACTACAGATCATTAGTAGACATTATTTTGCGCAACAGTTGAACTGTGAGTTTGTAGTCTTCATCATTATGCAACGAAAAACGAAGTTTCATTACAGTGGTATGTACCAAAGTGCTGTATTTTGTCATAGAAAAAAATAACATTAGGGGCAATAAAAATGATGACGTCATCAATCTGGCCCCCCAAAAATCAGATTTGTAATTTTTTCATGCTCATCTATCAACATTCGTTACGGCTCCATTCTTTCTTAATTCATTAATAAGAAAACAGTGGAAGGTCAAAATGCCAATTTAGCCAACCGAAATCGCAGAATCTGCTTAGAGATTAAGATTCTCCTGTCTCGAAGGGAGCCTGGTCAATCCAAGTTTTCACTCTATAAGTCTATTACACATACATGAAAAGCAGAATAATTTACATCTTTCATAATATTTATGAAAGATCACAGGTTCTCTCCCCATAAAGAAAAAACCTATGCTGCTTGGAAGACATAGAGATCTCAATAAAGAAAAAAAAACGTTACAAACAAACACACACACACACACACAACTGTACATATAATAATAACTTATACATTTTGATCAAACCACCAATGCTCGATCTCTAGTTCCCACTGCTATCAACTCTCTCCCAAACTAGACAGATCTGCATCTAATCCCATGACCCATCTGCCCTGCCCCTGCATGAACTCGGGTAACCCCTGCTTGTCAAAGTCAAGCACGAACAGCTCACGTTACAGGCTGCCCATGAACTCAACAGGGCGCCTGGGGTATAAATAAAATCCATAGATTTCTGTCTGGAGGTTAACGCACTCAAGGTCAATTAAGGGGAATGGTTGGGGACTGTACAGTAACGTTAGGCTGTCTAGGGGGGTAGGCTATGCCATAACTTGGCATAAGGGCAAGACTCCATGCCCACTGCGCACAAAAACAGGTTGGCCTTGCTATGTTTACGTATTTGTTTATTTACATCGCGCTGTTAACCTCAGTGACCTTGTTGGTGCCTATCTGAGTATCAGGATTTTAGAAAGGTCAAAGTTGATTAGCCTGAGGTAACACATGTAGGCAGGGAAAATTCATTTGTCATTTCTGACCTTGTATATATACATTTGTAAAGCCAATTAAATTTATTTCAAGTTCCGAACAAAGAAAACTGTCTCCACGTTCCGCATGCACCTTTGCACCAAGGGATTAGGAAGTGGAGGGCCAAAATAGAACATTTCCTGGAAAGAGATGTCTATCTACTGTATGTCAGTCACCTTGCATGGCCAGTTAATCCCTATAATTTACAATACAAATGATTAATTGGTGGAAGTAAAAGTGGGTCATGTTACCTGGCAAAATGGCTACTTTCAAAGTGACAATTTTCTCAACATACGTTCTTTACACCAACAACAACCAATGTGACAAACAGATCCATTCAAAATTTGTTTGTTTCTGTTGATAACCTTCATGACAAACATCCTCCTTGACTCTTTAGGTCAAGCCAGGTAAAATGTACATGTTCACACCAACTGAAGTTACTGAACCATAACAGATCTAGAGGTGATCACACATTTACTGTCTGCAAGGACGTCGATAAAGGTTAGATATCGTTGCCTGGCTACTTATTAAGTACTGGCGCGGAATGATATGAAGATTATTCAGGCAATAACTTTATAAGATACGACAAATAGCAATTACTCGAGCAACTGGATATGATTTTGGAAATGGCGATAATAATGCTTCAGATAAAAGCCATTGTCTTAACTTTTGTCAGTGACTCTGATTAGAGTCTGGAATGATCTTGTTGGAAAGCAGATATCAACTATGAATGATGATAAAGACAATTTTTAGTAGTCCAATTATAGGACTGAAGTGACAATACCTTTACTGTCGACGCCTGTACATGTGTGCTTAGAACTAGAAGTAGCATAGTAAGAAACCCATGGCTACATTTTGTATATCAAATTGTTGTAAATTACATGGTTTTCAAGTCAGTTATATTTCTAAGATAACTGCTGAGGTGACCTCTCTTCATGTAGTCATCCCAATGTGCCACTTTCTGTGATTAGTCTACATACATGTACAGTACGTCTCTACACACATAGCACTGTGAGTGTGAATTGTGAAATACTGATCATGAGTAGTATTCCTGGTGGTTTTTATGTTCTTGGTCTTCATGGTCATCATTTAGTTTACTGCAGGGTTCTATCTAGCTAACTTGCCCTTCAGCATAACACGAAGCACAACAAATTACCATGCTATAATTTGTTGTGAGTGTGACAATAAACAATACTTGAGACCTCATAAGTGTCCTCAGATTGCCAACTCTTTAGACTTTACCAACATTTTCACAATCTCCTTAAGACACTTCCCCAGTTACCCCCCACCCCCCACATCATCCATCCAATTGTTTGCTTCACTACATCACCATTGTATCCATTAATTAGGCTAAAATGAAATGCTGACCAAAATCCTGTACTGTGAACACTAATAGTCTATGAACAAATGCTTTGCCATCCATTGTGTCACTGTGTATGTGGTTGTGGTACTTCCACTGCTAACTTATGTTTCAAAACAAGTTGCAAATGCCTCCTTTTCCCTTCCTACCATAAATAAGGAACAATAGTCTTAGGATTTGATTTCACCACACTTAACGCATTCTAGCATTTGATAAGATTCTACAGTACTGTACATGTTACGTATATCAGAAACTGTTTGTCTGTTTTTTTCAGTCCGTTTGATGGAGACAAAAGGTTGGTACAATGGCCTTAGGGGGTAAGTGTTCACTACACTTTGAATTCAGAAGGTCATGGGGTCAAAATCCGGTCGGGTCATACCAATTATGTAGAACTAGAAATGGAACAAACAGCTTTCTCTGCTTTCTGCACAGGATGTAACCAAGACTTGAATTCAATCATTAATGTAGACAAGAAATTGTTCATTTTCTAACAGCAACATTTATTGCCTTTTCTGCCCATTTTGACCTGAAAAATTGAGAAACAGGTCTAGCACTTATTTGCAGCAGTACTGCCAAGGAAGCCAATGTATTTTCTCCATAATTTCTCCACGAAAACACTCAGTCATCATCAGTCTGTGCGCTTCTTTTAACCTTTCAAAATCAAATAGGTGCTTGACGCATTCATCAAAGTTGGTGTGCAGACTCTGTTTGAGGTTGTTGCTCATAATAAAGACAGAGAAGAGGACCTCCAGCCAGAGCAGGAAACCCATAGTTTGGAACAGCACTGAAAGATTTAAAAAAATATGTTCAAAGTGCATTTTTATAAATTATAAAAAGGACACTACAGGCTTAGATTTATGAAAAACTACTCAGGGAATAGAGGAGAAAATTCACCATAGAAGTGAACTTGGTTCGATTTTGTATCTGGTTCGAAATGTGTTCAAGATTGGCGGGGAGGAGGTACGCAGTTTATGAGTTCTCCCATTTTAGTACCTTTCACTTAGTTTCAGTCTTCCAGATTTGTATCATGTGATTTGCCCAAAGCAAAGGTGTGTATTTCATTAGCAGTACATTATTACTTGAATCGGGAAATATGACACATGTATAGACTATAGTGATTAGTGTTCTTGCTAATTGGTACTGCTAATTTCAGACCTATCCAATTCAGACCCATCCAATCAGATGCTGTGACAGAAGACAGTTACGGTAGTGCAATGCAGCTTCCTACAGCCCACGTAGCGAGACGGCCAATAACACCAGGTAACCCCACTGTTCTAGATAAATACGCCTGCTTCATTTATATGCACAGGGTTGACGCCTGGCGCCATAAGCTCCTTGATACATGGGGCCACCAGCTTTATGATATTATCATAAATAATATCACCACAGGGTAAAATTAGAAGTCGTAGTAGGACTTTTGAGAACACCTGCTATCAAAATTTCAAATCTGGTTTGGTTTATTTATTTCTGTAATCTTTATCCAGGGTTCTGGAACCTACATTGCCATGAATGCTAACATATCAGCTGAGACCTTTTCTTTTTGTGTGTTTTGTTATCTATGTTGGATTTCATGTTAAAATTGAGTTTACTTAGTGACCTTGACTTTCACTCAGTATTATTATTTGTTTTGTTTTCTTACAACTTAAATCTTTAGTTTTTCTAGTTTACAAATGTATCAATTTTTGATCACATAATGCTTTGATATTTATGAATGAAAATATGATATTACAAGTCAAAGGGAAGCAACCACCCAACCACCTCCGACGTCATATAACGTCCTTGCGTAAAATAAGGCTTTTACTAAACAAAAGGCGTGCCCTCAAAAGACATGTTTGACAAAGAGGTACAACAATTAACCAGAAGGCTGCAATTATCTTACAAATCCTCATAATAGTCATATAATAGTCAGTCAAAGGCAGATTTTATCAATAGCAGATGATGCCAAATAATGTATGTACCATGTTGAAACAAGGCCTCTTCATGGGACAAACAATATGTCCTATTCAGGGCTCAGAATACTTCAGTACCACAGTTGTAAACAAATATTTTCCGCTTCCAAAAGTTCCATGCAAGGACCTAGTCTGTGCAAGGCTTTTTTTCAACATCCTCATGGTCTGTGTAACGCAAACTCTGCTGTCCAGGGATGATTGGCAAAAAGAAGCGTGATTTAATAAATCAGGTTAGCAAGGACATTGATCCATGCAGTGCACAGATGCATGTCAACCACCTTGGTCTATGAGGGTTAGACATTCAGGGTCCTCTCCAAAGGATGGAACAACGGAGGCCCTCCACTATACTCCTAGCCCAGCTCCACTATACTACTTTTGAAATTTAGTGTGCTTCTTCCCTATTTTCTTGGTTAGTTTTGCTAAAGTCAATGAAAATTCACAGATTTTTGTGCCAAGTGGCATCACTTTCCAAGTGGGCATTGTCTACAAAAACTTGTGAATTGGCTATGATCAAATCAATAGTCGTTTTGCCACTTCACAACAATGGAATCACAATAATATATTATACTTGTAGTATTTGACACCCTCTGTCATACAAAATGAAGCCATCTTCATGAAAGAGCAGCGCGTTGCTTTGGGTTATTTTTGCTAGCCCCTCCACTATACTAAAAAATTCTGGGGAGAACCCTGGACATCATATGATCTAGGTGAACACTATTTGAAGGCAATTCGATCTCTACAACACTACAGGATAAAAAAAATTGGACATTCCCAGAGAATGAACTGGCAGAACAAATCAATACTGGTTCCGCTACTACTAGTACATCTACCTGGAAATTGTACATGTCAAGTTCACTGACTTCTTTTGAGGTACCAGTTTACCTAATTTGTACAATGTTAAAAAAAGAAGGGTTGACCAAGTGTGGTTGCAGGTTTTCTATGTATTTTCACTTCCAGCAAGGAATTCTTTTATTATTGGCTCTATTTTCTCTGTGTCAACCAATGCTTGATGCCATGACAGTTAAAAGTATATAGCAAAAACCCACACATGAAAAAGTCTTACTTGCCCAATTGGGCAAGTGAAGTTCAAGTAGGACATGCACTTGCCTGATCAGCATTTTTACTTGCCAGGGACAATCGCGCTAGAGGACTTGTCCAACCCTGACTTTGCTAAATGTAATATGTGAGCTACCATTTAACTGCACTGTACCGCTAACAAAGTGTGCCATGTATCATACTCTGTTTGAGGTTTGACCACGACGCTCATCAGCCAGGTTAAACCATCTTTATTAAGCAATCAGATAAAGCATAATTCTCTGGCTTATCGCCAAAAAATCTTCAACCCGCCATCATCTCTATAATGTAGTTAGGTGGAGTCAGGACAGTGCAGTGCTGTGTGTCATGTAGCAACATCTGCTTACAGTTCATGGTGAACGCAGAGAAAATTTCAAACAAACAACATCTACAATTATGGCGCTCTCTGTGCAAATAGAAAATCCTGAACATGCTGTTATGAGTGTTATCATATTCCATTTCCTGTTGCGCTAGTTCAGTGAAGGGCACAACAGTCAAGCTGTACTTCATGGATTTGTGAAAATGATTTTCATGCCAAGGACAGAAATACTAGTTACCGGTAACAACAAATTTCACAAAACTGTTTGTACACACATAGCGCTTATATATAACCATAAAAGTTAGAAAATTATGAACGTCATGCCATATTGTCATTTCATTTCCTGCTGACTGTACTAGTTCAGTGCTTGGCTGCTTGCCCTACTACTGCTTTATGAAAATTCATACCGAAAACAGGGAAGCACCAATATGTACAACCACCAGGCGATTGTATGTACACATATGTTAGATACCTTCCCGGTTTGGCGTTGCTACCTTTCCCCTATATCTACACTGCGTAGCTGAATTGTTATTTTACAAGCAGAGGTTAGGCTACGGCTGTTTTTCAATCGTTTTGAATAGTTCCTGATGGGCTTTCTACTTTTCAGATTTTGTTTACACCCTCTTTCAACCTCCTTGTTTACACACACCTCATGGCGCACAGAAGAAAACCTGACAAAATATAACCAAGGAGCTTTTATCAGACGTTGAATCCGGATAAAAACGTCCCAAAAGACGTCAAAGAAATAGGTTATAAGCCGAAGCTCTGCTTGGAGAGAAAAAATCGTTGGGGAGGATTTTGTTATCGACTGCAGCGGCGGGGTGAACGACCTGAGCGCGTGGGGTGAATGACCTGCTATCCGGGAAAGCGTCTGTCGCCGATGATCTAACCGCGCCGCGGCCTTTTGTTAGAAAAATCCCCGACGGTGCCGAGCTTACCTTTGCTCTTGAGCTCGTGGAGTGACCTGGCGACCACGCCGACCTTGACTTTCCTCTCTCCGTCCCACACACGGAAGGCCTTCCCCTGTGCCGCGTACATCTCGCGATCGCGCCCTGGCAGGGGGAACGGTTTGTCTGGTTCAACTGAGGGCAAAGCGCCAGAAATTCAAGTCGCGTGAGCTGCCTTCCTGCAGCGATGGCGTCAAACCCGGAAGTGACATCCAAGCATAAATTATAAACTCCGCTCTGATTGGTCAACTGCGTCGATATCAACCAATCAGAAGTGGGTTTACAATGTTTGTTGATCCCAGCATGCAATTTCCAAGATGGCCTCCCCGGAGTCGAAAAGTTCGCCAAAAGACGAGGTTAGTTCCGTTGTATTTGAACCGTGAAAAACAACATAAAACAAGGCGATGTCACTTGATACGGTAACTTTTCATGTGTAGAATTGTACAATTTGAAAGTAGCCTTAGTTGTTTCCTGCGTCAGTTAAGAGTAAGTTTTGTGGGGCTGTCCTAACTGTGATAAACAAGGTCCAGTTTTTCTCTTTCGATCACACAGGGAAGGGAACCTGCATGTAAACTTGTGGCTCATGATCATGGACGAATGCAACAGAGAGAAAAATGTACTCAGCCTCAGACAGAGCCACGTTTGCTCTGTAGGGTCTCATAAGATGATATATGATCGCACATGGTAACGCCCACTTTTGCTTTGTGAACCAGAAGTAATGAAATTATCAACCATGCTTGCCTTAGTAGGTCACAGGTCAGCCCCTTTCCCACCGTTCCCAAATTACTTTCTGAAAATTTCACAGCTGTAACAAGGCAATCAGAAATAGATTGAGTGGGAAAAGACAACATCAAGCCTACCATACACACTTACCCTTCTTCAGTGACTGAGTAATTGTCGCTTGTGTATCTCATTACCTGGATGTCAAAGCCTTCATCCACATTTCACGTAAATAAAATAGACAAGCAGTTATTCAATACGCCTGTTTTTAATCTCAAAGCAGATGTTGTGAGGCAAAATTGTCACATTTACCTAGTAGTTGCCAGCTTATGTTTCAAACTGCCTCCCCGACATTCAGTTTGTAACACATATGGCAGTTAGGAAAAATGACTGATTTGGCCTCCCAACATCTGCTTTGAGATTAGCCCTTTTCAAGTCCAGTGCATACAGTAAATGTATTTAAGTTTGCGGGGATTTACTTTCGCGTTAGCGGGAAAATGGAGAGTTCGCGGTGGTTTTGAGTTCGCAGTAGCACCATAGACTGTAGTCACATACTGTAATGTAAAAATGTTCGCGATGGTTTTAAGTTCGTGGTTAAGTGGCCACCGTGAAAACCACGAACGTAAAACTACCACAAACATTTTTGCATTTACAGTATTGGTACTTCTCATGATTCTAGCAAGTGACAACTGCTCTAGTCTGTGTAATGCAAACTCCGCTGTCCAGGGCTGTAACTGGCCACTTCCTGCAGGGAGCCGGCGGATGTTGGGCGGGCTGCTATAAGCGAGATTTAATCAGGCTAACAACTGCTGTTCTAGAACTTTGCTGTACCAGGTTGCTGGGTTAAACAACTGTTGTTTTTTCTGTCCATCAGCAGGGTTCTCCGACAGAGGTACCCTTGAACCCAGAGCCTAGACAGCAGATGGTACGTATCATCCTGATCAGAATCAGAAGTTTTAGATTCTCTAACCATAATAAAAAGATGTTTTTACCTTTGGCAAGAAGATTATGATTTTGGTGCCATTTGTGGTTAGGTGTGTTGTTTGTGGATAGCAAAAAAAAAGCATAACTGGAAAAGCTGTGGCTGTATATAGTAGAGTAGATTCATCCCTCAAGCTACCGCGACATCTTGCACACTACAGTCGTCCCTCAGAAAGACATCTGGAGCCGCATAGTTCAAGTTTTGAACTTTTATTCAGCCTGTCGGCCAAACTAGTTTCGCTATGTACAGCTTCTTCAGTGGCTAGAGGCTAAATGACACAAGTACAGTGAAGTTTGCACTCATATACCTTTCCAGTGCATTCTGCCCTGGTACAAATTGCACCTTAGATCCTAGGGGCAGGTTGCCCTGACCTTAAGTGACCTATGACCTATGACTTCAACTATTGTTCTAGAACAATTACACATGTCATAAAAAGGTCTGTTTACACATCCGATATTCACGAAGTAAGGGGTGCACTGATCCGTCTTTTTCCTAGATGTTGTCTTCCCTCAGCTGTTTATCTTGCTCTGGCGTGTAGCTCTGGCTTCTCAGCATCTTGCGGGCTTTGGACAACTTGTGGATGACGTCCCTTTTCCTCCCTTTCTCGCTGGTGTGGTGGGCAGTGATGGTAGTTTCGTGGCGCACTCGGTGGTATCTCAGTGTCTTCCTTGTGCTCGACTTTGGCGGCGATGTTTAGTCCAGCATGCGTCCTTGTAGAGGGCTCGTCTTGCTTGTCGGTGCTTTCTTGTGATGTACGGGATCATTCTGGGTCCGGAGTTCCAGATGATACTACAGCGAGGGTCCATCCGTTGAGAAGTATGCAGTATATAGTAGAGTAGATTCATCCCTCAAGCTACCGCGACATCTTGCACACTACAGTCGTCCCTCAGAAAGACATCTGGAGCCGCATAGTTCAAGTTTTGAACTTTTATTCAGCCTGTCGGCCAAACTAGTTTCGCTATGTACAGCTTCTTCAGTGGCTAGAGGCTAAATGACACAAGTACAGTGAAGTTTGCACTCATATACCTTTCCAGTGCATTCTGCCCTGGTACAAATTGCACCTTAGATCCTAGGGGCAGGTTGCCCTGACCTTAAGTGACCTATGACCTATGACTTCAACTATTGTTCTAGAACAATTACACATGTCATAAAAAGGTCTGTTTACACATCCGATATTCACGAAGTAAGGGGTGCACTGATCCGTCTTTTTCCTAGATGTTGTCTTCCCTCAGCTGTTTATCTTGCTCTGGCGTGTAGCTCTGGCTTCTCAGCATCTTGCGGGCTTTGGACAACTTGTGGATGACGTCCCTTTTCCTCCCTTTCTCGCTGGTGTGGTGGGCAGTGATGGTAGTTTCGTGGCGCACTCGGTGGTATCTCAGTGTCTTCCTTGTGCTCGACTTGGCGGCGATGTTTAGTCCAGCATGCGTCCTTGTAGAGGGCTCGTCTTGCTTGTCGGTGCTTTCTTGTGATGTACGGGATCATTCTGGGTCCGGAGTTCCAGATGATACTACAGCGAGGGTCCATCCGTTGAGAAGTATGCAGTATATAGTAGAGTAGATTCATCCCTCAAGCTACCGCGACATCTTGCACACTACAGTCGTCCCTCAGAAAGACATCTGGAGCCGCATAGTTCAAGTTTTGAACTTTTATTCAGCCTGTCGGCCAAACTAGTTTCGCTATGTACAGCTTCTTCAGTGGCTAGAGGCTAAATGACACAAGTACAGTGAAGTTTGCACTCATATACCTTTCCAGTGCATTCTGCCCTGGTACAAATTGCACCTTAGATCCTAGGGGCAGGTTGCCCTGACCTTAAGTGACCTATGACCTATGACTTCAACTATTGTTCTAGAACAATTACACATGTCATAAAAAGGTCTGTTTACACATCCGATATTCACGAAGTAAGGGGTGCACTGATCCGTCTTTTTCCTAGATGTTGTCTTCCCTCAGCTGTTTATCTTGCTCTGGCGTGTAGCTCTGGCTTCTCAGCATCTTGCGGGCTTTGGACAACTTGTGGATGACGTCCCTTTTCCTCCCTTTCTCGCTGGTGTGGTGGGCAGTGATGGTAGTTTCGTGGCGCACTCGGTGGTATCTCAGTGTCTTCCTTGTGCTCGACTTGGCGGCGATGTTTAGTCCAGCATGCGTCCTTGTAGAGGGCTCGTCTTGCTTGTCGGTGCATTCGAGCCCATAACACTGAGGAAGCCACACGGCGAAACATGTTTGTTGTGTGTCGGTTCGAATAAAGTTCCTAAACGGGGAACATGCGGCTCCAGCGTCTTTTCTGAAGATGTGGCGTAAGTGTGAACGGTTGGCTGAGGTCTCCTTCTCCACATATATCTGGAAAAGCTGTGGCTGTGTTTAATAAAGTTTATGATGACAGAAAAAATGAATGATTTCTGACTCTTCGCACCTGTTTTTGCATATTTTCATCTAGAAAGAGATACAAACAGGTCACTTGTCTTGTAAGTTTTGTGTCACTGCTGAAGTTTGGACAGACATGGCACAGTTGAAGGTCTCCACTCCAAAATAAAAGGGTATAAACTTGACTGCTGCCTACCCCTGCGTCAGGGACCCCAGCAGCAGTATAATCTAACCATGGATAGTGAGTGAGTGTGAGTGATAAACTTGAAATGCAAGAATGCACAGAACTCTGCCATGTAAGGAAGTGCAGTTCTCGTTGCCCAGACCATGCTTGAACTTTTATAATCCTCTCTCCCTCGTCCCTGTTCCAGATTGAGACTGCAGTGAAATTTTTACAGAATCCCAGAGTCAGACAGAGTGCATTTACTCAGAGGAGAGCCTTCTTACAGAAGAAAGGTTGGTATTTCGTTTGGTAGTCTGTGTAATGCAAACTACGCTGTCCAGGGCTGTAACTGGCCCCTCCATGTGACAGGCTGCTATAAGCACGGTTCAATCAATGTTGTTAACACAAATAAACTACATTTACAGCGTGCAAAATACCCACTTGCACATTGCACATTGCAACCACTTTTTGCTTGGTGCAACTTACTTCTAAACTCAGGTTGCACAGGGCGCAACTTTGAGTTTGAGCCTCAGAACTCCATATTGTTGTCAATTTACTTGGAATAAATAAATGGAACGAGGCAGCTCCATTTCATAGCAACCAAACATGTCAATAATTACAGATTTCTTGGCAGAACAACATTTTTAATAGTGAATTCTAGGCGGTGCAACTTGAAATTCAGTTGTACAACCTAGTTTTTGCCCCAGGTTGCACACTGTTCAACCAGGCTCAAAAAAGTATTTTGTTCACTGATTTATGATGAGAGAAACTACAAATAAACTACATATATGATAAAGTGAGAGTGAGAGATGATAAACAACCTGGAAACTTGGAACCTCTTGAATGAACAGAGCAAGGGACTTTCACCTGAATGAAAGTCTATTATTTCTTTGGTCATGTCCATGTACATGCATGTATCTGTTTATGTCTAAGGATGTGTGTGTGTATGTGTTTCTGAAGTGGATTTTGTTTGCCAAATCTGACTTTTTTTTCGTGGAACAGGTAGTGTTGATCATTTTGGTGGAGTTGCAGTGCCCCCTGTGGATCATTTTGAAAAGTGCAGCTCAGAAAAACCCAATGGCATGTTTCAGTGGGACTGGTAGGGAGTTAGGTAGGGCATTGGCAGCAGTCAATGATTGTCAAATTTGATGCAGATCTTTTATCTTTCCAGGGTTAACAAATGAAGAAATCCAGTTGGCAATAGAGAAGTCAGGAACAGCAGCAGATGAAACCAACCCTCCACCCCCACCTCCTACACAAGTGGTACAGTCCGCAGCCCCAGTAGCTCTTCAACCACCTGTTAGTAAGTACTGTATTGTAAATTGTGAAATATTCACTGTGTTTTTTTGTTCAATTTTTTTTCAACAGAAGGATACCTCCCAGTTGAACAGTAGAAATATTTCTTTGTCTTGTCTTGATTCCTCAATTCAAGGTGACACCAATTTTTAATATGTTGGTTTTTCAACTTTAAAAACAAACATTATGATAAAAATTTGTAAAAAGACAACAATCCTGAGGACCAAATTTTAATTCTTTGAAGAAGTATCCCCATTAGATACAGTCTTATTGAAGATTTCTTCTTGGTCTCTACTTTTATGATGACTGCTTTCTATAACCTCCAGGCAGAATGTACTGGCGGCACGAGGAGTGTTCTGAGCCACCAGTGCTTAGAACACTCCTTGGCCAGCTAAACTCCTTGTGTCACCTGTAGATCTGCCTGGAGATTATGCTTCCTATACTTTCACCTTAACGTGTTCCAATGAAATAGATTGGCGTAGCTCACGAAGTTGTTTAGAACTTAGAAACCCTTTCCACTATATTTCATTCTACTATATCTTATTCTAAATGTTCCAAAGTGTAACAACTAACAGGTTGTCCCTGTTCTCTTTACAGTTGTTCCAGTTTCTCCATGGTCCAAATGGCGGGACATGGGAGCAGTTATCGTGTTGGTGGGAGGGGCGCTGTATGGCCTGTACAGACTCTTCCAGGTTTGTATATAGTGTTGGTGGGAGGGGCGCTGTATGGTCTTTACAGACTCTTCCAGGTTTGTATATAGTGTTGGTGGGAGGGGCGCTGTATGGCCGGTACAGACTCTTCCAGTTTGTCTGTCTGTTAAACTCTGTTTCTTTAGTAGCATGAAAGTTCATCTGTGTTATCTGTATGGTATCTGTATGGCCTGTACCAGGATTGTCTGTCTGTTTCTTTGGGTTTAAGATTAAAGTTGGTGTTGGTTGGTACTTGCATTCTGAAAAGCAAAATGAAAAACTTTTTTCAAATAAAAATAGGTTAGGCTGACCGAAATTTCGAGTAGTCCTCTTAATTGTCTTCTCTAAGATATCTGAAGAACCTTTTAGATGTGATTTATCTAAGTTATATTATCTATGTATTTATTCATTTTGATGAAGTGTTAACATTATTTTTGATGATTGCAGGCATATTTGTTCCCCCTGTGGAAGAGCAGAGAGGAGGAGAGACAGAGACTGGAGAGGATAGAGGCTGCTGTGACTGAGCTCACTGCTTCTGTCAACAAAACAGGTCAGTAAAGCATCCAAATTTAACACACCTATATCCAGAAGAGTATAGTTGAACTGGTGTGTTTAGCTATATGTTTGCTGTAGCATAAACTCATCGCAATACTTAGGCCAATGAAAAAGTACCATGCTATAACCAAGGTCGAACAGAAATAAGAAAAAGGCTACTACCCGGTGTAATCATTTACAATGATTTGTGTTTCAATGTCCTTTCATTTAATGGTGCAAAGTTTTGTTGCTGTTAAGGCTGGAGTTTAAAAAAAATGTGGTTGCCAAAAATGAAGTCCAAAGAAGAGGATATATACCTGATAAAACATGAAATGTAAAAGACCAGAGCATAAGTGAATATACTGTTAGCGTGCATGAATTTACGTTGTTTGTTAACCTGCCATTGACACATGCATTCTTTTGGTAATCAAAAATGCAAGACTGTCTTGTGATGGATACAGGCCACTGGAGTATTACTGGACACATGAATACAGCACAAAAATATTAAAAAGTATCAAAAATACAAGATAGCAAACATGATTCTTCATGACCAGGGCTCAAAATACCACCTGTATATGCAGGTTAGTGCAGGTAAAATTGGAGCTGTGCAGGTATTTCTGGTGTCCACCTGCACCAAATCTGCACTAGTCCATGTACTGGGTTTTATACATACATGTAAATGTCCTATGATGTAGATGTATGTGGATTGTAATAAGCTGCATTGAATGTTACCACCTAGAAAGTGGAAAAAAAAGTAATGGTTAATGAGCATTTCAAGTGTGATCCATGCTTCCTGCATTCACAGGGGTGCAGGTAAAATTTGTCTGGTGCAGGTAATTTTCAATGTTACCTGCCCCAGTGCAGGTATGCAGAAAAATGTATTTCGAGCCCTGATGACTGATGTAATGTATTAAATGCATCCGTGCTACTACAGTTGGAGAGTTACAACAGACCCTGAGTAAGCAGGGGGACAGGGTACAGGAGATCTCCATGGAACTAGCTGCTGGGAAGGTAAGGAAATAAACACGTGTCATGGATAGATATCAAGTTTGGTGTGGCATTGATTGATTGATTGATTTGCAATATGTAGAACAGGTAAAAACAAATCATCATAAGGAAGAGGGAATCATGCAGAGTAGGGGTGGGCAGAAGCCTAAGTAGCTTTTTGTCAGCCTTCCCCAAATTATACTGTATACAAGGTTTGAATTTTTATCAAACAAAAAATGAATTAAGATTATAACACAAAGTATCTACATGAAGATGAAACATGAATTGTATGACACACTATTAATACTGAATACAATACTGTACATAATTTGCAAATTACACTGCAGGGATACACGTACATGTATTCCCCTTTGGCTCTTCTTCCCCTGTACTGTACTGTACATGTATTAGGATCATAGCAAACTAGCAAATTACATTTTGTCCTGACTCTATGTTTCTAGAAGTACCATTTTGAATCTTGTTATCTGCTATTATTCAAGGATTGTAATGTGAAAAAGGCAACCTTCAGTCAGATTTTTTCATAGAATTGAAAAGTTAAAGTCTGATATCTTGTGTTTGAAAGCATAACCTTCTACACTGTCCCTAAATCTTAGCAAACACCTTTCTTGGATACTTTGGATTCAATATAAAGATGGTTTCCTTATTACTCTTTTGTATAAGTTGATAGTGCTTGGGGTTCATAAGTATAATGCCCGCTCTGGCTAAGTACTGTGACTGAAAAGTCCCGTGCCCCAGTCCACAGCACGCATAAGGTTTGATACTGCTTGTGTTTCATAAGTATAATCTGGCTTAGTACTGTGACTGAAAAGTCCCCTGTGCCCAGTCCACAGCACGAGTATTTGAGAGCCAACCTGACGCCACTACTTTGTTGTGTTTTGATGTTGTAGCTATGCTTATCCTAAATCTGTGATCGGAAAGCTCCTAAGAAAGTTTTTATTTCCCCAGTCCACAGCACGAGTGTTTGAGAGCCAGAGTGTGAGTGAGCTGAAGGCTGAGATCACCTCCCTCAAGGGTCTACTCCTCAGTAGGTAGGTCAGCTTGCCATCACTACTTTGTTGTGCTTTGATTTTAGTAAGAAAGTAATGAGATATGCTTACTCTTAGCTAGAAAACCCTCTGTAGATCTTACTTTGACTAATATAGCCTTTCCATTACTATTATAATATTAAAATCATGAGTACATGTGTACCTCTTTTTATTTTTCATTGAAGATGCGTAGTGTGCTATTGCTACAAGACGCCAGAGTATAGTGCTTTAAATTGTCAGACCACCAGTTAGACATTGTACAGGGTATTATTTGACAAATGTTAACTCGCCAGCAAAATAACAGACACACCATTCAACAACAACCAAAATGATTGTGAAACTGAAAGTTTACCTCTTCCAGAGCACAATGAATGTTGTCCAGTCAAGTTGCCTGTAATGTTGATGTTGGAAGTTTCCTTAAACACAAAGTTTATGTCTGGTTTTTATTCATTTTCTTCCTCTCAGACACCAGTTCCCACCGACCCCTTCTCCCACTCCCATCATCCCCTCCTGGCAGATGGAGACCGTCGACTCTGCATCATTAACCAGCGGCAAGGCCACCACGACTAGCAGCGAAGTCTCCCCGGCCGAACCCGCACCTCCCGTCAAAGACGCAGACTCAAACATAGAGTCAGAAACTCTGGATGTTACTCAGAACGGGTTGTCTGCGGAAAAAGCTGTTTCCACGTCCGAGAGTAGCGAAGACACGAGCTCGAGTATAGTTCACGTCAGCAACCCACTGGATGAGCTGTCTAGTGGGGAGGAGATGGAGGCCAAAGGTCAGATGGAGGGTAAAGGTCAAGAGGAAGAGTCCACTGCAGAGGTTAGCCAGGGGGAGGAAGACAATCAGGAAAACACTGAAATGAAGCAGGTTTAGTGTGTTGACAATATCCTGTAATGAAGGGATGTCTGGTCCCACATTTCGATCATGTGTTGCAAAAATAATCATTTTTAATAAACAGGCTTTAAGATCTTCATCATCGTACATCCAGTTACACCAGTGATGTATGATACATGGTACAGTTTTTCCAGTATGATAATCTATCAGTATGATATGCAGGTTAGTGCAGGTAAAATTGGCATTCTGTACGGTATTTCTGATGTGTATCAGCACCTATAACCTACACTAGCCTAGACATGTATGTACTGGGTACTTTTGGTGGCTATTTGTTTGCTACTCAATTTTTCTTTACCAGTCCTCTTTTAAGATGCTTAGAAGAAAGATTATGAATCAAACTGATTTCTAAGCATGATTCACTATGATTCGCAGTTCTAAAATTTGTCATTATTAATACTGGTCTAGAAGAAAGAAACCTCACCGATATATAATGCAGAAACATTAATTTTGTCCTGTGCAATTTTAAAAGCTTTAAAAACATTACTGGACATATAAAGGCATACCCTGCTACCTATACTTTAATCTCATCTGATGAACATTTTGACAAATAAGCAGGTCCTGTCATAATGTTTTAATCTGCCAGGGGGCACTGGTAAGCTGTATACTAATACTAGTACCCTGTCTGAATTTGCTGCTATGTTTGTTTCAATGACTAGTCATACTTTCTTGACCAAAATTATGTCTCTGATCAGACCACATTGATTCATTTCTTTGATTTGGTTCTGAGAATTTATACGTGGCTTGTTTGGTAGCAATGGTTTTAAATTCCATCATGTATGAAGAATTTGAAGTACACCTGTATTGTCACTATGAGAACCAACAAATTAAGAATTAAATGCAATGCAACATCCCCAAACTGTTGATAATTTGGTACTATTATAATATTGGAAGCTACATGGACCATCAGGATCTTAGAAACATTATTGTGCAATTGTATACTTTTTCTACCTTTCAAACTTTAATGTATACTCAAGGATGATAGATATACCTGCAATCTAAAGTGTTGAGAAAAACTGAAAAGCCAATAAAGAAATTTGTTTGTACTTGCCGAAATATTGTCTCTCGTCTATGTGCACTCGTTTTCCAATTGAATAGTTCTAGTGCTTGCCTTGTTGCTGTGGTCTCTTAAAGATCTTTGCTTGTTTAAAAATGAATATAGACAAAGTAAAGAATATAATAGACAGAATATAGACAGTGATAATTACCTGAACTATGCCACTCTAGCCAACTAAATTGTGTTTTTGTTCTCTCTACTCCAATATGCACGTTTATTAACAGGCAAATTATACTAGTCTAGCAACAATGAAGAAAAACAATATGAGATGGAGGGTGCTTTCTTCAAAGATGTTTTATATTTTCTGAAGAAATAGCAGAGTATGACAAGTGTTGCCGGCTGTCCGCATGGCAACTTTACAACAAGAGTCTGATAATTACAGCAATAACTAAGAAACAGATAAGAACATTTGATTTCAAACAGAGACAGGTTATTAAGATCTGTTAAAGCATTTCATTTTCCAGAGACTCGAGTCTTACCACAGACTGTTCCTTTTTTTTTTACTTCTACATTGTGTACCTTTAAATTGACAATTGTTACCAATAAAAGGGCTGTACAGACTTCAAATTCAGTACGTTCACCATATTATAACAAGCTTACTGTGTGCCACATTGTAATACACAACAAAGGAAGGAAAATTACATAATTGCATGTACAATTTACTGTATTTCATTTCCCTATACATATACTACACAATACAGAAAACGGTGAAGTATCATACATTTTACCCTGAATTTTATCTACGTTGACTCTAGGGGCTTTCATCAGCTAAAGCTGCATATCCGACCATTTTATTTCAGTAATAGCTTACAACAGCACTCAGTTTGTTTATCAATATAAAGTTTGAACCGTGCCAAAAGTGCTGTAAATGCCTATCTACAGACTGTGAACAATCCTCGCCTCTTTGAATGGACTATGTATATACCTGGTTAGTCTGTTGCCAAAAGGGACACCAAGATATCTGGTGCTTGAGACAGAATATCATTAGTTGGGAGAAACTTCTAAAGAGATGACTTGTAGAAATACCGTAATTAGTGTACACCAGGGTTGTAGCCAGCCTGAAATCATTTTCAGTCCCTGAAGCTTCGATTTTGAATCCGAAAGAACGAGACGTCGAGCCGAAGGCATAACGTTCCAAAGGGGATTCGGGGGGCATACTCCCCTGAAAAATTTTGAAATCTAGACCCTTTGAAACCCAATTTCCTGCATTTTGAGGTGAAGATTTGTTGGTAGACTAAGCTGTTCATCTGTTTTGGTGAAAAATTACACAAGAAGACAGTTTTTTATATCTTAACTGACTTAACATATAGATATTTGTCCATTACAGAGGACGGAATGGGCAAAATTTTTTCTGTCCCCAGCTGCAAAATTCCTTCAAAGGACTGAAGGACGGGTGCTGGCTACAACCCTGGTGTACACTCATCACAAAAATTTAAACATCCTTCAACACTGTACTATTACTTTATCTAGGGGGGATGCTGGTACAATGTACTTCCCACGGAAGTGAATTTAGTGCCACTTCTACATTATACATCTTGTTGGTGGTAGGCAGAGGTAGGACTTTTGGGGCAGTTTACAAATAGACCAGATCAAACAAGCATTGCCTGGTGGTCCTTACACAAAGGTGGTCACAACTACAGGTTTGATTGCATACACATACACACAAATTCAAGTTTTGTGATTACAAATGACACTATTTCAAGAATAGTAGGGACATACTCCCTCCGCATATACATGTACATAACACAAAGCATGTAAAAGTGATGGTTCAGTTTTTATCTGTTATTCCATACGTAATCTTAAAATTGATTTATGTTCACTTGAAAAATACAAGGTAGCACCCTATACAGCAGGATTGTGCAAGCAGCAGCAAAACACATGCATCAAAATTCTCATCAATATCAGAACAATTCCATTTAGTCCTTATACACATGTACGCTTTTTATAATAAGTTACCACAGAACCACTGTTTAATAATATGTAACACTACTGAATTTCCATACACAATTTGCACACATTCAAATCTTATTTACAAATTACATCACTGTTTAAAAACCGACCTGTTGTTACGTACCTACAAAAGTGTCTCCTATGAGGTGTGAAATTCATCAGTTTTTGTAACATTTGTTTGTATGCTGGTATGCATCTGCTTAGTTTGACATCTATTATATTTCAATCATCATTCTTCATCATGCAACTGGATGGCACTCTTGTGCACTTTGTAAAATATCTCCACAAAAATCTCATTTTTTCTGTGTAAAGGATAACTTTGCTTTCACCTCCTGAGGACACTCTAGATCAGAAACGTTGAGGTTTTTTTGCTGGAGCATGCGAAGATGCTTGATTCTTGTTTGTTTTGTTCATCGTCAGTCCTGATGAGTTGGTACCTGATTTTTAACGAGAGTCTAATTAAACCGTAGCGGGGACGGCCATGGACAGGCTGTGTTTGGTGTGCTTCCTCTTGTGAGACTCCATCTGTGACATCCCCACCACCACGTGTCTGCAGCCCTCGTGCATGCAGTGGAAGTGGGAACACTTCATGTTGTACCTGCAACCGTCCTGCTCGCAGCTAACCCCCGACCCGAACTGCTTAAACCCCGCCGCCTGGACCGTGTCGCTCTTCGAGTGGTGTTTCCGATGGGCGGTCACCTTCGTGCTGTCGGTGCACTGGAAGTCGCATCGCAGGCAGTGGAAGTGCGTGCTCTTCTCGGAGAACATGCAGCCATCCCGCCCACAGCTCACCGAAGACTTGTACCGCTGGAAGTCGTCTAGGACCAGGCTGTCCACGCGGTCGTGGTGCTGCGAGTGTTTGTACATGTGCGTGCGCCCGCAGAACTTGTACCCGCAGTTCGGCCGGGTGCAGTGGTAGTGGGTCACCCTCATGCTGAACTGACACTTCGGGTCCTTGCAGTCCTCATAGAGATCGTAACGAGCGAATCCCTCAAGCATCGTGCCATCATCGATCATCCGAGAGCGCCGCTTCTTCACGCGGAACTCGAAGGAGGAGAACGGGTTCCTGTTGGTTGGCAGCTGGTGCAGTGTCCCTGAATCGTTGCTGGCCGAGTCGTTGCTGCCCCCCGGTGTGTTTGGCGTGCTCGGCGGCTGCGATGATTCCGAATCTAGCGGCGTGAGCGGGACCGAGAAACTCGAGAACAGCGGTGTCGGCGACATCGAACCCGGGGAGGTCAGAGTCGGCTGCGGTACGGTCTGGACTTGTTGTGCGAGCAGCGCGGGGGCGACTAACCCGGCCTTCTGGATTTGCTGGGCCAGCTGTAGGGCGTGTGCCGCCACCTGCATCTGCTGCGTCTGCTGCACCTGGGACAACAGCTGCGGCTGCCCCAGTCCCGCGAGCGTCGTGGTCGGCTGGGTGACCATGAGGGTCGGCAAGCCGGCCCCGGCCAGACTTGGGGCTTGAGAGATGATAGCGAGCTGGGGTATGGCAAGCGGAGTGCTGGGCATGGCTTCTCCCGTCTGAGTGGTGGTGGTAGGTGAAGCGGCCGCTGCTTGATTGATGTTGGACGTGTTCACGGTCAGGTTGACTGGGATTGCCATCTGGGCTGCCGCGCCGGACGTGAAAACCTGAGGGGGAGAGGTGAGCGCCACCTGCATGGGGTTTGGTGGCGGGCTCAGGAGGATGGTCTGCGGTAGGGAGGTCATGGGCAGTATTGGCACCGGGGTCGCGGCCGAGCTGCTGGCGCTGCTCTGAAGAAGCGGCTTCTTTAAGATTAAGGAGGAGACGGCGTTCTGAGGCGGCTGCCCAGGAGGCGTGTTTGAGATGACGGACTCCATGGCGGCCTCGCCGTTTGCCTTGAGAACCTGCTCGAAGTTTCGCCCGAAGAGGCGGCGCATGTGCTTGCGACTGTGCGTGACCATCTGGTGCTTGAACTGGAAGTTGAACTTGCAGCCCGGCCGGATGCAGTGGAAGTGGCTGCTCTTCAGGCTGTACTTGCACCCCAGCCGGCCACAGCTCTCCCTCTTGGTGAAGAACTTGTAGCCCTGTAACAAACAGGTATTTGTTGTATTATTTGGAGCACAACTGATTTATCCTATTTTAAATTGATGTAGGTCACACTCTTTGTGAAGAGCAAATTTCTTTTGTTGTATTCCAGAATAGTTTTATCAGGTTGGTGCGTCACTAAACAAAGCGACTCTTTTTATACAACCATTGCTTTATCCGTCTGACCCACTCTACAGCAAACAGACAACAAATTTTTCCACATACGATCAGAGAGTGGAATAATCTCCCTGCTTAGGTGGCACTCTCAATATCTCTTTCAACATTCAAATCCAAGGTTTAACTTCTCCCGACCTGCTCAGTAGACCTTATGAAGTTTAAAGGCTGCAGAATCCTCAACATGATGAGAAGAAGAAATAATTTTACCGAACCTGGGCCATTAGGTAGGACAAGCTGTTTTTTACTTGAATAAAAAGCAGGCTGAATAAAAATTCTACTCTACTGTCCACCCCCAAAAAGTCTAGGGTCAGCAGGTTTCTCTAGGGTAGGTTGGGAAACGCAACACAATTTTTTTTCCTAGGCCTGATGTATCACTGATTGAGATCGAAATAAACCAAATTAAACCAAAGAAAAAGAAATAAACCGAACCTGGGCCTCTCTCTGCTCTGCCTTGTCATGTTTCTTGAGATGCCATGGCAGTTTGGAGGTGCCGACCGTTGTGAAGTGGCAGCCGGGCTTGTTGCAGTGGTAGTGTCCCCGCAGTCGGTACTCACACTGCTGGTCGGGACACAGGCGCTTGATGCCGTAGTAGCAGAAGAAATCCTTTGCATTGTGGTATTTATTAAAGAACTGGAGACCCTCTGGACTGGGGGTAAGGCTGTGCTCACTGGAAGGAAAAATAAGGATGGTTAGGTTCAGCTTTAGTTTTAGGTCTCTCTCTATGTGCTTTAGAATGCATTGGTCATGATCATTTAGTTAAGCAAGTTCACAACTATCTGTGCCTAAACAGTCCTATTCCTGTTCCTTAAACTGGGGACAACACGTTAGAATCAAACCTTAAGTAGAACTATGCTTTGAGTATATTGTGTCCTATTGCAAATTGATTTTTGTATGCTTACATGTACATCTTTGAGATGCATACAAAAATACACCAGAGGGTACAAATCAAAAGTTCACACATTCAAGCACAAAGTGATTAAAAGCCACATGTTTGTTCCCAGATGTCCTTGACTTGCTAAATAATTACTTTGTCAGAGAACAATGGAAACTATTGGTGTGACCTATTGGTGTGGCCTTAGCTTTTAGAAGTATCGGTATCACATTTCCTTGTACAAAAATACAGCTAGGCATTCCCTACCTGAGGTTGGTGGGGCTGTTGGAGTTGTCGTGCATATTGGGGTGGTTAGCAGCAGCGTGAGCCTGCACATACGCTAGCAGGCACCCGTCCTTCGTACAGTGGTAGTGGCTGGACTTCATGGAGTAGTAACACTCGGGGTAACCACAGTTTTCTGTAAGGGAGAGACAAACACAACAATGTTGTTACTCAACAACTACAGCAGCACCCGTCCTTCGTACAGTGACAGTGGCTGGACTTCATGGAGTAGTAACACTCGGGGTAACCACAGTTTTCTGTAAGGGGAGACAAACACAACAATGTTGTTACTCAACAACTACAGAAGGCACCCGTCCTTCGTACAGTGGTAGACAAGTGGCTGGACTTCATGGAGTAGTAACACTCGGGGTAACCACAGTTTTCTGTATGGGAGAGACAAACACAACAATGTTGTTACTCAACAACTACAGCAGCACCCGTCCTTCGTACAGTGGTAGACAAGTGGCTGGACTTCATGGAGTAGTAACACTCGGGGTAACCACAGTTTTCTGTATGGGAGAGACAAACACAACAATGTTGTTACTCAACAACTACAGCAGCACCCGTCCTTCGTACAGTGGTAGACAAGTGGCTGGACTTCATGGAGTAGTAACACTCGGGGTAGCCACAGTTTTCTGTAAGGGGAGACAAACACAACAATGTTGTTACTCAACAACTACAGCAGCACCTGTCCTTCATACTGTGATAGTGGCTGGACTTCATGGAGTAGTAACACTCGGGGTAACCACAGTTTTCTGTAAGGGAGAGACAAACACAACAATGTTGTTACTCAACAACTACAGCAGCACCCATCCTTAAGAATTCGTACTGTGGTAGTGGCTGGACTTCATGGAGTAGTAACACTCGGGGTAGCCACAGTTTTCTGTAAGGGAGAGACAAACACAACACTGTTGTTACTCAACATACGCCAGCAGGCACCCGTCCTTCGTACAATGGTAGTAGCTGGACTTCATGGTCAGTAGTAACACTCGGGGTAATTATAATAATATAACCACAGTTTTCTGTATGGGAGAGACAAATGCAATCCAAAATTCTTTGTTCCTACAACAAAAACCTAGTAGCATAGCATCAAGGTTGCAGGATTAAATGGTAGAACGATATAAACATAAAATGTATGATAAACTTTTCAATACAATGTATATTAATGCTTTTCTGCCTAGCATTTCCAGGAATTCCAAGTCTCCTTGACTTCAAATTGCTTGAAACAAAACTCACACTCTAGTTTATATCAGAGAGGTACAGACTAAGACGTACCCTGTAGGGTGAACCTCCTCATGCCAGGTATCCCATCCACCTGGCTGCCGGAAGGTAAGCAGGACAGACTCCCCGTGATATATATGATCTAGTTTACACTAGAGAAGTACAAACTGAGACGCACCCTGTAAGGTGAACCTCCTCATGCCAGGTATCCCATCCACCTGGCTGCCTGATGGTAAGGAGGACTGACTCCCCGTGACGGGCTTGATCTCTGACGGAGGGGTGATCATCATCTTGTGCTGCTCGTAATGCTGATTGTTGGGAGTCAACATCTGCACAGCATGGGTACAGCCGGGCTGGAGGGGAGGGGAGAGGTAAGTGATGAGAAACACATCCAGGTAATTACAGTATATAGTGAAAAGGTGACTCAAAAGTAAATGGATATATCTTGTTAGCAAACAGACATTTTTTTACAGCAATTGCTAGACTAAGTCTTTTGTCAGTGGCTGAAAAGAAAATCTGATGCAATGTTTTCACTGTGACAGTATCTTAACTTTTTAAATTCTGGGATAACAGGGCTTTACTACATGACCATTTCCACACACCAACCAACTAGACTACCATGGTACTGAACATTCTTATGCTTTCATACAAAACAGGACCTTCCATCTGAGAAGACGTCCCTAACAAAGCTAGGCAAGTGAGGGGAAAGATGCTATAAGTGCCTGACTGAGAAGCGGACTGACCCATGTGCAGTGGTAGTGGGACTCCTTTAGCCTCAGCTGGCAGTTGGGGTCGTACTTCTGGCAGTCCTGCGATTGGCTGAAGCGCTCGAACCCGTTCTGTATCATGCCTTCACTCAGACGGTGGTACCTGAAATCAGAGGTACAGATTACTAAATTTATTATGTAAATTGTTGCTGCAGGGGATAATTTCTCAAGTATAACAAGAATGTTAGCCTCTACCAGGCTCCACATGTTGCAAGATAGTAGAAATTGGCCAAATAGACAAATAACACACCACAGGAGTTAGCCAGCCAAAAGTGTTGTCAAAAACTTTAACTGTTGTTTTTGGCAGGCTAACTCTTCTGGTGTGTCTATGTGGCTGATATCTACCATTTTTCCAGGGACAATTGTGGAGTCTGGTACTGACTGACTGGTATGAGACTACAAAAATATGACTGTATCGTGTGTGCAAAACACAAAAATACAATTTCATGAAATCGTCAAAAAAGACAACAACAAAGCAACAGGCACACGGTAATGTCATGACTCAATGATTTATACAAAATATTCATTGTCAGGGAAACTGATATCATAGTAAACTAGAGTTCCACGAACACATACCTTTGCCAAATAAACCAGGTTTGTTATGTAGAATGATGTCTTTAGACAAATGCGTTACTCAATTCATTTTCTTTATAATTAAATGATTGGAGTTGGTTTATAAAATTTCGGCATTTATTATGCAAATTAGATCCCAATTTACAATCAATTGATATCAAATTGTATCAAGCATTACTTAAGCTATCAGCATACCGAAAATCATGATGATCCTTTGATCCATTCTTGACTTATTCTCTTTCAAAGTCTTTAAATACACCTCTTACTCTCTTCCCTCTTTCTCAGTTACATGTGACAACTTTGATGAAAGTACTATAATGGAATGCAGTGGATTTATGAACTTTTCCTAATCAATTATGCAAATTAGCTGTTAACTTGCATAATAAGTATCACATTATATAAGTCTTCATTTAGGCCGAAAATCATGACGATCCGTCAACACGTTAATATTTTCTCATTAATTATGAAAATGAGATCATCATTTGCATGATAAATATGTATTGACATTTCTCTCTTTCTCAGCTACATATGTGACAAGTTTTAAAGCCCTATCATGGGATGTAGTGAATTTATAAGATATCCTCATTAATTATGCAAATTAGCTGTTGATTTGCATAATTGTTATCTCATTATGTAGGTCTTCACTTACGCTACCTACATACAAAAAACATGATGATCCGTCAATATGTTCATATTTTCTCATTAATTATGCAAATGAGGCCATCATTTGCATAATTGATATCTGTCGACATTTCTCTCCTTCCCAGCTACATATGTGACAAGTTTGGAAGTCCTATCATGGAATGTAGTGGATTTATAATTTTTCCTCATTAATTATGCAAATTAGCTGCTGATTTGCATAATTAGTATACCATTATGTAAGTCATCACTCATTCTATCTACATACCAAAAATCATGACGATCCGTCAACACGTTGTAGAGTTATTCTCGTCCAAAGTTTGAAAGGAAACCGGCGCCTGCAGTTCCAAAAAAGCCGCTAGGGGGCCCAAACTCACAGCACTTACTCTCTGCCTCGAGGGCTATCTACCACTCAAAAATCATGATCACAGCATGTCCAGAACACGAGATATCAAAAATTGATGTTCTGCTGCAGTACCTTAGCAAGCCGCTAGGGGGCCCATTATCGAACTTGACCTTCGTTTTCCCGACCCCTACCCACCTACCAAATATTATCGGGATCCATCCAAGACTTCTTGAGTTATGCTGTTAACAGACACACAGACACACACACAGACAGACTCACAAGCCCAAAACATAACCTTTAGCCATTCTGGCAAAGGTAATAAAGCTAACACCAGACAGTATAAAAAGTCGAACATATTCCTGCCTGCCTGTATGCCTTCAATAAAGATACTGAACTCACTTGGCATGTTTGTTGACTCCCTCCTTAGACCTAAAGATGGCCCCACACCCCTCCACCACACAGTGGTAATGGTCCTTATACAGGAACTCACAGCGAGGGTCGCAGGGGTCATTGGCAGTGTACCTGCAACAATGTCATCAAACAGAGAAATGATTGTAAATCATTTGCAGTGTGGTTGACGGAAGACCTGGCACATCCCCGTCTTGTATTTAGCTGAAAGAAAGGGTAAGCCACTGTTTTTTTTTTTTGTTGAACCTGCTGTAAGGGGCAGAATAACCCCAACAGTGCTGTATAACACTGTTTGTCTCTACTATTACTACTTGTTTAATGTACATGATAATCCCTGTAACAATTAACTTGTACACAATTCAGGGAGGCACATCTTACTCCCTGTGTATGTACGTTTGCGGTTTTTGAAATAAAGTAATATCAATGAACTTGAAGTTAACAGTAAATTACCAAACAGCTATAAACAATATAGGGCCAAATGTCATGAATAAATGCTGTAAAAACTTTCCAATTGCAATAAAATACAGGCATATTCATGAGGGTAGGTTGTTAAACACAGCTTTAACAAGGCCACAAAATGTCATGAATAAATGCTGTGAATACATCCAATATTTAATGCAATAAAATGCAAGCTTAAATTCCTATGGCCAAGGTGCTAAATGCTCTCCAACCTGCAGTACTGATCTCAACAGATGGGTGGCACTACCAGAACAGCTAGTTAGCATATCACAAGACTGACATGTTGACATACTGTTGACATATCAAAACACGACTGTTATAGTGTTACTGCAGTACTCAAATCAACCAGTAGGAGGCACTAAATGTTCAGCTATCTTCTTCGTACATTAGCAAGAGTCTTACCTCTTCAGAAATTTCTCCCAAGTGTCCGTGCTCCTTCCACTGTCTCCTTCCTCCACACCTGGCAGGTTCAAGTTCAAGGAGCTTCCCAAGTCCATCTCCGCCGAGGCTCGGGGGTTAGCTAGGGTGGCAAAGTTTGCCGTCAGGTTGAGAGAATCGCTTAAGTCTACCCCGTCCATGGACATGAGCTGCGAGCTCGTGTTTTCCTGTTTGATCTTCAAGTTCAAGGACCCGCCCGAGCTTTCGCATTCGTCCTCCTCGCTCTCTTTCTCTTTCTTTATGTTGACCTGCCCCAAGGTTTCTTCGCTCGGGACGGGGAACTGAGGTAAGGAGTTGGAAGAGGTGGGGGACGCAGCAGCCAGCTTGCTGCTAGGACTGAGGGCGGCGGCTGCCATCCTTGCGAGGGATGCGGAGATGACCGGACCGGACTTTGCTTCTTGCACGTCCGTGGCTTCGGGCATCTTGGCGAGTTTAGCAGCCTGGAGAGCAGCAGGGGAGGGTGCGGTGGGGTTGGTAGCAGCAGTGGTTATAAGAGTGGTGGGGGCGGGTACATGTACAGGTATGGGCGCCGCCTGAGGGACTTGTATCTGGATGGGCAGTGTTTGTTGTTGCAGCTGCTGCTGTTGTTGTTGTTGTTGTTGTTGTAGCAGCTGTAACTGTTGCTGTTGCTGGATGAGCTGGTTCAGCTTCATCCGGTGCACCCCTGGGGTGTACTTGTTGTCCCGTAGGTTGCGCAGCTCACGCCGTTCGTGCTTGCGCCGGTGAGAGTGCATCTGCCCCGTCGAGGTGAAAGTGAATCCGCAGCCTGGCCGGATGCAGTGAAAGTGATTGGACGCCTTGGAGTAGACGCAGCCGTCGAACCGACACTCCTCGTACTTGTAGAACTTCTTGAACCCCTCCTTGGTGTACATGTCGTCCTTTAATGACAATGACAATGAAGTTTATTGCATATTCGTGCTGGCCTGGGTACCATCCGGATAGCAGTTCGCTCCTATGTTCGCTTCTGCTATCCGTCTGGAGACCTGCACATTCAAACCATTGGGTGCTAACATCAGTTAATGAGCGAAGTAAGGAATGGATTCTAGAGCGTTCTTTAGATGACAACAGGCCTCTCACAAGCAGATGGAGGGCTTGTCCGGTGTTGGAACGCCTGTTTGAATGAGCACTTGAACACATTCCATAATTTGCTCATGTGTAGGGACGAATCAGCGCCTGTGTCCAAAATTTGGACAACTCCAGACGTTAAGATTTGTCTTATCAACATGATTGTGTAGCATTAACAAATGTATTACGTAGATCTTTGTACAGCGAACAATGCATGTAAGTATTCTACATGCATGGGATTCTTATTGCAAAATCTTCTCACCTTGATGTGGTAGGCCTTGTGCTTCTCAATGTCGCACTTGTTCTTGAAAGAGAAGTTGCAGTTTGGCCGACGGCAGTGGAAGTGAGTCGTCTTCTGTCCGTAGAACGAGCAGGTTATGATACCGCAGTCTTCTGTGGCTCGGAAGCGCTGGAAGCCTTCGCTGATGAACGCAGCGTTCTTCTTGTGAAAGTTCTCGTGAGTCATAACGTCAGACGTACTGGTGTACACTTTATTGCATCCAACCTTGAGAAAACAACAAAAATCGAGTTGTTGTCCGTTATTCATGACCAAATATTGTCCACCTGGACAATCCTGACTCCCAAATCGTAGGTTTGTTTCTCCAGACATGTCAATATAGAGAAAAAAGCACCTTGTTGCATCCAACCTAAACAATACAAAAGAAATTGATTCATTTTCAGTTATTCATGACCAAATAATTTCTTGCGTCTTGTGTTCTGGTCAATTGTTACTCAAAATTCATAAATTTAGTTCTGTTGCAAATATCAATATAAAGAAAAAACAAGTGAACATGTTAACACCTTGTTGATTGCAACCTGAAGGTAACAACAAAAATTATTTTTGTTTTTGTCAGTAATTCATGATTGAATTATTTTTGGTCTACTTGGACAATCATGTCTCTCAAATCATACGTTTGTTTCCCCCAAAATGTCAGAATGTTGCATCTAGCCTGAAGGGAGCAACAGATTTTCTTTTCAGGTTATTTAAGACCAAATTATCTGTGGTCTACCTACTAGTAGACAACCAAGACTCTAAAATCATAGGTTTGTTTCTACTAAAAATATCAAAATAAAGAAAAGATATAATATTGCGTAAAAAATACTTGAAGGAAACAAAACATGTTTTTAAATTTGTTCCTTGGGCCTGGAAGGCAAAAAAAGGTGACATAAAGGTTTTCTTGTGTTATGAATATTGAAAAAAACACACCAAAAATAACTAACTTTGTAAATGACTTAAAGCAGCTTTTCATTTAACAATTCAAAAATTGGGGTCTAAATTTTGAATGGATTATTCATGAAAAAAACTACAGAACATTACAAAACGATGAATAATTCAATACAGGCAGAAAAACAACATTCTATTCTGACATTATTAAGACAATCATGGACTGCAAATAATCACTAAATTAGTACACACTACATGAAATATTCATTGAAACCTTTTGGTTAAAAACACTCTGAATACAGATGCAAGAAAAACGATGAATTTTACCATCATGATCTAAGTTCTCAGCAAATTCAGAGCTTCAAGTGACAGTAACTAAAAAAAATAGCTTGATACAATTTTGTTGTGGACATCTAACAGGACAATATATACAGCCCTGCTCTTCTTTATATGATGCATTTGTCATATTTGCTTGGCAGGAGAGATTATAAAATACCGGGCAATATTCTCACGGCTCTAGTTGCCTGCAACATTTCTGTTGCAGGTGATAGAAAAGGTTATAAATTTAAAATCAAGCACATAGAATTCCGCCCCTACACCTGCATTAATCATCAAATGATGCACGGTGTCAGCCATAAATTCTACAGCGCTTCATTAAATACTTACCTGGGAAATGACAAAGACATAAAATCTTATCAACTAGGAATTCAATTTGTTCACAAGACCACTGCATTCATCATTTCACTCACACAAGCAGTGGTAAAATTTCCTGCTGAAATCACACCATGAAACATTAATTTTTTTCTTCTTTCTTATAGATTTCTATGAAGATAGGTATATCATATTGATAGGAGTTTCCATGGTTTATTCTGTGTTTATTCAACAAGGGCTGTAGGCTTAATGCCGGTCCCCCTACGCACGTCAGTCATCCTTATTCAGCCGCTACGCCTGCAAGCATAAAAGAGCTCAGTAAAAGCAACTACTTTGGTCTAATTTGCTTTCAAATTGGAACCCACTTTCGGAGATGATCACAAATGAGAACATTTATGCACGGTATATCAAATTCCTTTTGACAACTCATGCAAGGCATGACATGCCAGGGTAATTCGGTGTCCAAGGGACTGAGCTATTCAAGGGCACGGCATTCTAGGGCCTCATTTAGTATGTTAATGTAATAATCGATGGAACATCACAATGCAGGTATAACCTAGGGTTTCTTTGGATGTTCGTACCCCATTTTCGGTAGCCTTAAATTTCAAAACTGGTGACTGGAACATTCACAGTTGCTTTGTTTTGAAATTCGTTTCATGAAAAATGGACATCTTGGAAACTGTACGCAATTTGCCAGTACTGTGTAATGGTGAATTTGAATGGCAGTATAAAATATAAGGGCCCCACAAAATCCATAATGGAATTATTACAAAATATCTAAATTGCGCAGAGGGCCTGGAATGAATGCCAATCACCTCTGCTGCAAGTTTTTTTCCAGGCACACTGTTTCTACAAACAGTCCTTTATAAACAATTGTTGGAAGCACTTTTAGTTTAACACTTAGCGAAGAATTGTCTTTAATATTCTGGAAGGTTTGACTAAAGTCAAGCCTTCACAAAGTGAGGTTGTGTTTTTGTTTAAGTCTTCACATCTTTCTCAAAGACTTCATCTGTCTTTGACAACTGTTTTGATGTTGTACTCACTCTACACAGTATTTGAAAAATGTCATTGTCAATTACACTTGTGTTTGACAGACACATTGAACACATTTCTTTCATGTGTTTAGCCGTATGCATATATGTTGTATTTTTCATTTAGTCTCATTTGGTAGTTTGGAGAAAAAAAATTTAACCTGATGTACACCATTCTTACACAATGGTGTGTGTGCATGTGTACATGTGTTTCTTTTGGAATCTTGACTCCTTCACTAATTTTCTAGATCAAATTGATCTTCTGAAGTTTGGAAGGAGGGTGGGGGTTATTTTGGTTTGAACAAACAGTCCCAAGGCCTTTCTTCTTCTGAATCACTTCTTTTTATACACATCTTATAATGATGTCATCTGGTGATTTCATTTCTTATTTGTCTCCTTATTGGTAAGTATCTGCTGGCATTTTGGTTCATTGTCTGTACTTTGAAGGCAAAAATATAGATCAGATACTAGCGGGATTTTGCTCAATTGCTTAAGAGCCTCAGGCAAACTTCCAAATTCTTTAGAACTGAAAAAAAAACTAGCACCCTGTGTATGGATTAATGCCTACTTCTATGGATTTCTGTCATCCCTAAGTAAGAAGGTAGTCAATAATACGACCTCTCTGACCAATATTCCGCAACCCATCTAACCTATAGTCCGTGTCCACCTGCGAAAAATCCATCCCAATTTTCCCAATTTCGGACAAACGGTCATTTTTGGGGCCATTACTGCAGTTTTGAGGCGTCCGCTGGGAAAAGCTGTGAGGATGATATTCCAGCCAAAAGGCAAAAGTCAATTAAGAGGGGGGCTAGGGGCTAATGGAACGTGAAATAAGTTCACTGTAGCCAAATCTGCTGCATGTTGCCAATAAATTAAGTAAATGTATAGGGTCAGCACTGCATCGGTAGGAACCAGGGTGGCCAAACTGAGATCAATATAGAAACAGGGGGACAGCAGACTTCCAATTTCTGAGCACGACCTGGCTCGCTGGGCCTTAGTCCTTCCGCGGGGAGGATCGATAATCTTTAAGGTAATTTATGGCCCCCTGAATGGGCAGGTATGTTACTTCACTGGGGTGTTTAAACAGACACCAGGGTCAGATTAGGGAGACTGGCCCTGAAAAACCAGGGGAAGGAAGGGATGAAATTGAATTTGGGACAGACTGATTTGCATACCAATTCGATGAGGGATGACAGTTGTGGGGGGAGCGGGATGTACTTTGCACTCAACATAACTTCCAAATTATCATCTATATTGAATTTTACCTCTTTTTTTTTCGACAAAATGTTATGATATGAGAGATGTTGGGGGGGGGGGGTGTTGGTTGGCTTAGCACTCAATATAACTTCCAAATTATCATCTATATTGAATTTTACCTCTTTTTTTCCGACAAAAATACACTGTTATGGGAGATAGGTAATTACACAGTACAGCTGCATTAGAAACTGTCTACCATATCATGACTAATTCTGACAATAACAAAATCATGACTAAAAAAACATGACTAAAACATGAAATTATACAACAAATAACAGTCAGGCTATCTGATTCACTATGCAGAAATTTGCATGATTTTCCCATTGAGTTATACCATCTATATTGTGATATCTGTTTCCAATATCTACTAGAATTACTGCTGATTTGTCCTACAGTTAGCTATTGGCCAATAACACATTGTACATCTCACCGGCCCATTTTCTGTACATGTGCTATAAAACATTTTTCAGTCTATGGCTAGATTCACTGAATTTATACTGAAGTTAGCAAAAAGTTATCAAAATGTTGGTGACAGAATGGAAAAAGGAGTCACTGTTAATCATTGAGCATACTGCAATAATCTGTCTGCAACAATTCAAGATTACAGCCTTTTTTTAAATCTAATTTTGCTTTCAACTTGCAATTTTCTTCCGTGGCTACATTACTGGAATGGTGATCTGCAAAACATAATGCTTTCAGTACAAGTTTTCTCCCAGTCCTCTAGTTTCACATAAACTTTGATAAAGATTATTAAAAAAAATTGTTTGTGTGAGTCAGGAATCTCAGGATATTAACTTTTGGGGGGAAAATTGTGCAAAAAGTTAGCTAGTCTGAAGGCCTTTTTTGAGGCGTTGGGCAGGGGCCTCTTATTTCTAGGGCATGATATGAGAAGGTCGAGTGCACCCCTCTCCTCCAACCACCTTGTACATCGTACCTCCCCAAATGAAATCTTAGGTACCCATTTTTACAGCTGGGTGGAGTGAGTCAAGTTGTGTAAAGTGTCTTCCCCACTGACACAACATTAGAGGCAATTGTCAGAGGATTTTGTCCTGAGCCAAGGCACCCTTACTAATACGCCAATACGAAACCACCTGCAAATTGTAGATTGTGTGTTTCTAGCTTGGCATGTAGTCACTGATATCACCATTAAGCATAACAATTTGGTTAACTCCAATCCTGTGACCCTGACATCTCTAAGGACTTAGCTCCAGCCCATAATTATCTTTTGTGCTGTCATTAGTCACACTTACTTCATTTAGTGTCAAGTCCTATGTTTAGATCTGTGATGTTCTCTCATTGAGAGTCATACCATTACCACACAAAACTGTTTGAGAGAGAGAGAGAGGGAGAGAGAGAGAGAGAGAGAGAGAGAGAGAGAGAGAGAGAGAGGGAGGGAGGGAGGGAGAGAGGGGAGAGGAATCATTACCACTCAAAACTGAGAAAGAGAGAGAGAGAGAAAGAGAGGGATGGAGGGAGGGAGAGAGAGAGAGGGGAGAGGAATCTACAACAATGTAGAACAAGAACTTCTAAAATTCCGATAAGTGGGTATGAGTAGAGTCACGGGTCTAAAATGGTTAAATGCATGCCAATTTAGAGCAGATCAAGAAAGCATCCTTGTTTGATATCCATATTTCCCTCAAGACAACACATGTATAACTTATATTATAAGACCTGACATTTTACAGTTGTAGCTTTTGTGAAACTGCCAGATTTCTTGAAAGAATTGATGAATGACAGTTTGGGCACAGGTGCATTCGCCTGGAAATAGGTAAATAACAATGGTGGCGAAGTTTGGTTCAACTTGGTGCGATCTTTAATGGCATTGAAATTTCTGTAGCGCTGTTTGTGAATGTCTACAACACTTAATGAGTAGGAAAAGAGAACTTAAAATGGAAACATCCGCCATTCCCATGTTCACAACTGCCACGAAGGACAGTGGAACAGTCGTTGAATCTTTTGTAGTTTGTCTGACCCTTACCTTTTCCCTCATGACCTCAGTTAAAAGCTTCAAGGTACAAAAGGTAAAAAAAAAAATGTCACACCTACCCTTGGGGCAGGTGGTTGTAGATCACCACTATAAAAGTTGATTAGAAGGTCACAAATTAGAGCACACATGGGTAGCAGCAACTTTTCAAATACAATTGCAAGTCAATCTCTAAAACTGGATAAAAACAGAGATTTCCTTCAATCTTTTGAGTGACATCCATCAATCTTCTTCAGCGTCACTAGAATGAACCAGCAGAACAATTTGATACAACTTACAAGTACAGCTAACTAGAAAAAACTGGTTGAACAATTGTTAATTTACTGACACTCCTAAGGATTGTATGCAAATGTCACTAAAATGTTAATCATGTTTGCATAGTTTCCTAATTCGTTAAGACAATACCAAAGTTATTGTCCTTTGTAAATAATTTGCCTTCTTATTAAGAAGACAATTCTTTTTTTACATCTGACTCTGTTTACTCCATGAAACAGTGTGTCCAAAAGTAAAGATTTTTCTCTCAGACTTAGACAACCAAGAAATTACATCAGCTTGGCCTACCAGGGATCTGGTGTGAGTGTGTACATGAAGAAACCTGAGCCAATCGGATTTGCCTGTAGCCTTTGGTTTTAAAGATCAACACTGAAAGCCTTCCCCCACGTGCACTTAAACCACATTTTCAACACACTGTCACTGGCTCTGACAATTTCTCAGAAGCATTCCTGGCATACGCCACCACACCTAGTCGTACAAATGTACTAAGTGCCAGGCCTCCTCTTGGATTCAATTAAAGCAGAGTTGAGCGATCTGAAGGTCTATTATTTTTAGTTCCACGGAGTTGAGGCCAAAACGAACTTCTGAATGATAAAACAATAGTTCAAACAAACAGTCAAGGTCCACCAAGTTGCATAGCGACCACCTGGCTATTGCTCTTTTCCCATTTATACAAGTGACCATCCTACTTAACCATTTTATCTGTCCCAAAGTGATCATCCTAATAGATGCAGGTTTGACTGTACTTATTGCCAGAGTTGTGAGAGTTCAGTCATGGACTTAACAAAAAACTAGAAAGGCAACATTTTTGCAAAATGCAGAATGTTTTCCCTCTAGCCTTGTGTCAATGTACTCAAATACAATACTATATCCGTCCATTAGGCTTGCCCCAAAGTAGTGTGTGTAAGTAAGTGAAAAAAAAGAAAAGAATTGGGGATATGAATGTAAAATTTGAGTAGCCTGACATGATAGCCAACCCAGGTAGACAGCCCAGGTAGCCAGGCCTGGTGCACAGCCTAGTCTTTTTTGTAAACCCTTTCTGGCAGGAGAAAGACAGAAAAAGAATACACCAAGAAAATATTCTAAAACAAAAAATCCTGTGAGAAAAATTGACCCGTAGCAATTTTTGTTCATTGATGACAAACATGGCACTATTTCTGGTGCTTCAGTTGTGCTTGGTTGTTCACAGGTGTCTCACAGGTGTCACAAGACTGCTCTCTTTTCTTCAGAGTACTAGGCATTTTTCTTGTGTCTACTACTTTGGAACCTGAATCTAAAAGTAAGACACTGAGTACTAAAACTAAGACAGAGTGTGTGGAGTACCACATAGAGGCCACCTGTAGACTTAAGAGAGAGCAGAAAAATACTTTACACAAAGAATATTTCTAACAATAGGTCCTGTATCAGTGACCACCTTTGCATGAGAGCCACCTGGCCACTGACACCACTTCATTGTGAACATTTAGATGATTTTTCATATCTATGCAAGTATCAAAACTAGCAGGTGCTTGCTTAAAAGGTTCAAAACTACTGCGGTGCAATTCTGCTATGTATAGCTGCTGCTTCGAGTGAAGTCAGGCCAGCAAGGTGTTAAAAACATTGTTTTCTACTGAACTAAAGCGCATTAAAAGCATCCATCTAGATGCCACTCTTTCAGACAGATTAAAACAGGCGTCACGGGCCCGATGGCGTGATATCGCCCGTTGTTGACTCCACATTCCTGTCCGTCTGAAAGGCACTTACACGAATGAACAGAGCAGATTCAGTTACAGAGGGCATAATTGCCCACCTGAACCACCTTAAATTTTTCCTGTAATTTCCAACACAAAAATTGGATTTAGCCCGAATTTTCCATCGTCCCACTCAAGCGTTTGTCAAGGAATGAATGTGTATGAGTCTCGATAAGCAATGGAACACAATTTGCAAAAAGTCTATGGCAGTCAACAAAAAGCAGTCCAAAATGTTAATCATAATTCAACTTTGTGTTAGAAAACACTACTTTCATTCAACATCTTTGATTGACTTTTATAATCACAGATGAAAAAAAAAAAAACTTCTACAGTGACAGCTTCTTTCCTCATACTGCCATGCTATGGAACTGTCTCAATCATTCAATGGCAACTGTTTCCTTTCTGTATACAATCTGCAAAAACAGTGTTCATTGCTGTCTCCTTGCAAAATAACTTCCATCTAATAGTATCCATCCTTCAACTTAGTTCACATTCTAGGAATGGTCTAGCAGAAAGGCAACAAATTTGCAGAAATGAAGAATGTTTTCCTTTCTGGCCTTGTGTCAAGCTACTTGCATACAATACTGTACCATTAGGCTCAAAATACCATTAGCTGAAAATAAAGCTTTTGGGCTATGAATTGGGGTATCTGTGGCCAGACGTGCTAGCCAGCCCTGGTAGCTTGGCCTAATGCACAGCCCAACCTTTTCTGTAAACCCTTTCTGCTAGGAGGAAGAAAGAAAAAGAACAGTGTCACCAGGAAAAAGAATACGTCTTCCTGAAGGAGAAATAATTTCCTGGTATGTTCTTTTTTTTTCTTAAAAGAAAACAAAGAAATTTCAAGCCAACAACCCACCTGCATACAGTGGTAGTGTGTGTTTCTAGTTGAAACCACTAGACATCAATTTCATATCTATATAGATACCTTTTTTTCAAAAGCAGATATAGGTTACCCTGCGGATAAAGGTGAACCAGCAGTCCTAAACACAGGTGACTCTAGATGTGCAAAAGTTAGGTGTGACGGGTCGTTCAGTGTAATATAACCAGCTGCTGCTGCGCCGCATGCCTGCAAAGCTGGTGTGCTATGCCGAAGGGCAGTTATACCAGCTATATAGACACAGATACAGAAGCTGGTGTGCTATGCCGACAGGCCAGATATACCAGCTATATAGACACAGATACAGATAACTTTCAAGCTAACTCTTCACCTCACCTGCATACAGTGGTAGTGCGTGTGCTTCAGGTTGAGCGAGCAGCCTGAGTAGTACACACTGCAGTCGTCCAGCGGGCTGAAGCGCATGAAGCCGTGCTGCAGGGAGTTGTCCTTCTTCTTGTGCATGTTGTAATGGCGAATCACGTCCTGCTTGTTGGTGAACCGCTAAGGAGGGAGGAAAAGGACAAGGTTAAGGTCACTTATTTTCTTGGCTCTCAGATCAAGACATTTTCAAGCAAGACAATGATGAACACTGAGGGAGAAAAACTTTAATCTGACTTTGAGGAGGAAGTTTTTGGAATGAACACACTCAGACATATAAAGTTTTTCTGAGGTTTCTATCTGTTTTCCTCACGTATTCTTGATACAAATTTCTGTCTCAAAAATGTAGAAGAACCATTACCAGGTGTAACCTTAAGAAAAAGGATGCCTTCTTGGGAAGTTATCATTTTAGTTAACCCCATGACTGTTTTATCTCTCTCTCTTTTGGGGTTTAAGGCAAATAAATCTTAGCAGCCATCAGACCACAGACTGGTACAGTCAAACTCGGGGACAAGTAAAATGTGGTCTATGTGGATAGGCAGTCATTATAGGCAGGGTTCAGTGTCGGGTGTCAATGGGAAAAAGTATCAAAGGGTCACATCGGCCAGGTGCTCCCTATGTAGACGTGGTGACTTGGAACAAGTTTGACTGTATATCATTGGGTAGGTGGTCTTTATGTATGGGTGGTCACTTGTACATTCCTCCATTCCGGCATTGTACAGGTTTGACTGTTTGTCACAACTGTGACGCGAAAACGTTCGATACGGGTGTTCCGGACCGGGTGATAACTTTCCGTATCAGACGAGCTCTAAGTTGTATCACAGGGGCTCCATCGAAAATTCAAATACCGGATTTGGACGTTGGAACATTACTGTTGTAACACTTTTTGTTTGAGGGTCCCAGCCCTCCCACGATCCGACCCGCGGTCGGGCTAGTACCTTGGGTGATACGGAATACACTGTGTATTGTAATCTATATATATCAGTGGCCAGGTAGTGCTTGTGTAGAGGTGGTGACTTGAGTAGGTTCAACTGTATAATGTCATCATGATACTATCATTAGCTGGCTGATCCTCTTATAACTAATCCACCTCATGCAGAGCACAGCTAAGAGATTATACCCCCTGCCCCGAGGGAGCACATGTATCTGGTAATTACAGGCCACAAAGTGGTTACACAAGCAACTGGATTTGATTTTAATCAGATGTTTCAGACACCATCCAATGTCTTTGGTCACTGACAGTGCTGTCTCCAGCTTGAAATTTATTTCCGTCCCAAATTTTGTGTGGGGGGTGGGGGAGGGCCGAAGGCCCGACGCAAGCGCCGCAGGCGCTCGCCAAACTACGGGGGTCCGGGGGCATGCTCCCCCGGGAAAATTTTAAAATTCAAACCCTCTAAGACGCTATTTCACGTATTTTAGAGGCAAAATTTCATTCCGCAAAGTAGGACTACCGACACCCCACGATCTCGAAACAAAAGGCTTTGTTCCGACTGCCCGCCCCTTGGTCGGGCATTTAACTGACGAAATATTTTGTTCGTTAAGCAGTGTAACGTTTACACTCTGAAATTTACCATGATACTTGTTCGTCGTCATTTTCACGTATTTGTTGATAATGTGTGGATAGTTCGGGGACTGGATAACGCCGCGGGTGTTGGCATTATTGGCCGAGGGACATTGACGCATTTCAGCTCGTAAGATCGTATTAAAAGGAAGTTTACATCACCTATTTTGTCTGGTACTGGTTGCTCATGATCAATTAACTTTCTATACCATATTTTGCTTAATAACTCTTCATTTTGCTGGTGTCGTGTTGCTGTTTCTTTAGCCACCAAGAAATGAACATTTCTCGATAAAGTTGACACCTTTCTGCTCATCGTCCAGTACCGTCCAAAGGGTACAGATTTGCAAAAGATCGGAGAAAAATTGCCAACAGCGGTCATGTTCACAGCGCTGGGTAAGAATACTGCGATAAGAAAACAGTCTCCCGATAGTTATTTTCTGATATAAAATAAATGTCAATCCGAATTCCAAAACTCAACCCAAACTACGCAGAACAAAAAATGTTTTCACGGCTAAACTTTCCGTAAGGGGCAACCTACTAGTATGCGGGGGCATGTGATGGGGTCGGCAGTCAACCGTCAAAACATGCGGGCTCACTGTAAAAATAGTCTCCTACTTACATTTTTCGGCGGGCTACTTCCGTATGATTTTAGTGGAAGGTCGGCAAAAAAAGTATACAAGTTCGATTCCCGACATTTCCCCGTGAAAACAGCGTTAAATGCAGCCGAAAATTATGTATGTAAGCTGTAATAGCAGCGAGTTGGAAAATGCGGCTGGACGTGTTGTTACCATGGTAGCAGCTTCGGTGGCAGCCTTTTGAAGTAGCGCCTGCGACAGGGCGTGCGTCATTATTCTATAAATCCAATCAACTTCCCACCAATCACAGCCAGCAGCGGCGCGGACAAAGCGGTAACACCATGTCAATCACGAAGAAGCGCGGGACTTTACGAACACGGCGCTGCGGACTCGCTCCCAAATCCAAGCAGAAAATTGCTTTTGAAGATACATTTCGCAAGAATCGACCGTGGCTTTGTCACATCGTAGATGCAGACGGCGAGAATATAGTTTTTGCCGTCTGTTTATAGTTTACACCAGGGGGAAAACCTCTTTTGTTGACGGTTGTAGAACTATGCAGATCGCCAGTACAGTGTACGGTTTACTGAGGTCTCCGACACACACACGACAGCCGAGTAAAGAAATATAATTTCTGATCCACCGTGTTAGGTTCATAATGGACTACAGTTTCCCGTTAATGTTGATTTTAAATCGTATAAGGGCCGGGTGATTCCGTCAATCCGATCGGTATTGCGAAATAAAACAGTGGCTTGGTAAGATAACGCCGCAGCTTTGCCTTCTTTTGCAACACGCGAATAGCACGTTTTGCCGATCTCTAATCTTCACACATATCCATATATCGGGGCCGCGTTTATCTCGCGGCTTGGAAAGTGGAGGCGTGGTGAAGGAAAAGGCAAATATCGATTAAATTCTAAGTCGGACGCCTATTTTAGTTATTCAATCGTTCGCATGCATCATTTTAGTTATTGAACCTGCCTTTTTAAGCTTACAAAACTGCATTTTCATGTCATGAAATTAAGATTTTTTTGGGACGGAATGGGTGAATATTTTTTCCGTCCCGACGAGTAAATTTCCGTCCAGGGACGGAAGGACGGGTCCTGGAGACAGCCCTGGTCACTGACAACGGGAAAGATCTTGTTGGAGAGTAATTATATCTTAGTTATGAATTAAAATGCAAGAAAAGGTTTATCCTGACTATGAATTAATATGCAAAAAGGGGAAGGAAAACAATTTCTAGCAGTCCAAAGGAAACAAAGGTAAGACAATGTATGTTGGTGCAAATGAGTTAATAAGCCTCTGTTGTTTCAATCACAGGCGCTAACGTTTTGTCACTGACGAAATACTTCAGATGGTGTCTGAAACGTCTGACCGTTTCCAAAATCATATCCAGTTGCTTGAGTAACTGCTTTTTGGCACATCTCATTACTATAATTTCTGATTTTTTCCCCCTGATTTTTCTCTCGGTGCCAAACTTTCACGGAAGAAAGAAAATTTAACTTGAACTTAATGTTCATGGTGGCGGTAGGTGTGCGTAAAAAAAGTCAGAGATTTATTTGTTATCGGTAATGATATATTATAAGGACAAAGTGAACTACAGTATACCTGGATGTCTAATTAAACCTTCATGGACGTACCTGGTAATTACACTCTGTGTCCAGGCAGTGGAAGTGCTCCTTGTACTGGTACACACAGTGGAGGTGCCCGCAGTGCACGTTTGCTGAGAACCTGGGACGGAGACAAGAAACACACATATCATGTATCATTCTGTTTCTGACACTGTTGCAGGGTTGGACAAGTTAGAGTCGATTCCACATTACCAAGAGGGTCTTTCTTGCCTTTTGTTCCAACATTTTGAAAATCTTTATAACATTCTAAATGTCATAAGTAACTGTTTAGAACTACAGTCAAACCTGTATATGAAGACCACTCAAGGGACCCAGCAAAAGTGGTCTTCATACATAGGTGGTCTTTATATAGAAAACAACGTGGCGGCAGTAAAGAAACTGACAAGTCAGAACATCGATAATTTATGCATGAAACGCATTTGTCTTTCTTACAAGAATTAACACGATGTCATATAAAATTAATGCTAAAATTACGTATACTTATGTTATTCTTCGTATTAAAAAGTATTAAATTTGTAATGATATTTATAATAGATATATTTATAAGAATGATTTGAAAAAGAAAAACGGTGGTAATTGACGTCCGGCTTTTTGCAGCGTGCCGTGCCGGCATAATTTTTTCTCATACCGCGGCCCTAATGTGACAACAAATATTCTGTAACTGAGGTATCACGCGGCTGCACGCCGGCACATCGTGCACATCGACCAACATTTTACCCAAAACGTAATCGCTATGATCAGAAAATGTTGCAGGCTTCTTCTTTGCGGGAGTTTTGTTTTTGTGTGACGTGAAAAATGCGACATTATTTTCGGGGTAATTTTGGAAACCCACGCTAACTCTCAGCACACTTTACGGCTGCATCGAAACCCAAAATTACGCTAGAGACACCATAAATTCACATATTAACACATGTTTCCACGGAAAGTTCTTTGGATTATGCATTTTTAACTATGATGGTGCTACGTAATCGTGGAAAATAGCGTTCTTTTGCGTTTTAAAACGTAAGTCTTTGAAACAAGATGGCGTCGAGCTGGCAGCAAAGTTCCCATGATGCACCGCTCCAACCAATCAGAGCGCGAGATCGCCGGGGATTCCCCTACATTATACATGCAGTTGTTGTTGTTTGTGTGGTTTCAACCAATCAGAGGTGCGTATTTCCGACCTGCAGACGCCGCGATTCTGAACCGCGCTGTACAAAAATAAGTATTTCTCGGGAAGAACAGCGAGTCAGATGTTTTATTATGACAGAAAATGCGTTTTTTTAGTTTATCTTCGAAAAGCCTGGTGAAACTAAACGCTTTCATGTCTGCTCCCTGGATATAACATTTTAGCCTGAGATTCTCATCACGAAGCCACCGAAAATATTGTAGAGTGAAGTGCCGATCCAGAAGTAATGAGAAATTGGGAGGGCTCGAGGGGCCATAGCGGTAAATAATTTGTGGCAATTACGCTCATTTTTCGCCGTGAACATTAAAGTAGCGTGACAAAATCACATGCCGCGGTCGTTTTGGCAGTGTTTAGGTAACGTGCGGTCGCCTTTAGTGGTGGTCGTGGTCGCGATGGACAGTGGTCGTCATATACAGCAATGTTAATGCTTAACGTCTATGGGAAAATTCAAGGGACCGCTTTTCGGCGGTCGTAGTGGACAGTGGGTCGTTATGCACAGGTGGTCGGTAGACCAGGTTTGACTGTATTTATAACATCCGTGTGATGTTCAAAATATTTTCTATAGTGTTAGAAACATTTCCAACATCAAATCCATTATATCTGTCAGTTTCTAAACTGTTCCAACATAGATTCATCTTTTGTGATCACATGTTCGAACAGTGAAACAAAATGATGAAACTGGGTCAGTGGGCTGGGAAGAGGGCAATTCACATATCCCTGCCAAGTACAGGAAATTGTGTATGTACACATGTACATTTTCTCTACTTTCTTTTCTGTGACTTACTTTGCGATATACTTCTGAAATATGTTCATCTCGTTGTTCCTCAGCATTTCCTCCACATCCGGCTTGCCGTTCTCCGAGAAGCAGGCCTTGATGTAGTTCGTGCTGGCGTTGGCCGTTCGGGCGAGCTCACCGTCAAACAGGTCGCTGTCGACGCTGTTGGTGTTTGATTGTAAGTCTGAGGTAGTCATGGCGCTAGTCACTGTTTGCGGGCCGGCGTTTAGGCCCTGAAAGTTCCGTATGTCGTATTTCAGCGGGCGGCCGCCCTTTTTCATCGGTTCGTTGAGGTTGGCGAGGATGGGAGAAATGTCCTGAGGCTGGAGATATTTGATTCGTTCGGGATCGAATTTTGACGAGCGGCGGGGGGATATCGTGCCGGCTGTAATGGTGTCGTTTGGGTCGGCAAAATTCTCCCCCGACTTGAGCTTCTGGATAAAAAAGTCGTATTTGGACCCCCGAGCGTCTATGTTTGCTCCCGACAGCCCCTGCACGAGGGCAAGAGCCTCGTTTTGGATCCCGTTTCCCTGTCGCTCTTTGATCTGCATCTCAAGAATTTTGCCCGAAGAAAACGTTTGTAAGGGCAGCGCTTTGAGGTCGTGATCGCTGGAGTCATACCCAAACATCCCGATCAGTTCGTTCATCGTCGTCTCAGCGTAATCTCGCAATGTGGAGGCATCGCCCTGACTTACTTGAGGTTCTGTTGGAGGTGTTTGCTCTGGTTTGTTGCTTTCTACAGTTGCCTTGTGATTAGTGTTACTAGCTAGAGGGTTGGCAAGTTGTGGTTCAGAGCGAGAGTTGGTGCCTGCCCTCTTGTTTATATTGTCTTTTTCGGGATCGTAGTCCTCATCGTCTTGGTCTTCGTTGTCACTCTGATTAAAAGGGTTTTCGAACTCGGTGGTGTCGTCGATTTCGTCTTCACTGTCGCTACATCCTGTGGGCTGTACGATTACGACGTCACCGTCGATGCATTCCTCTGAGAGTTCCTCCTCCATCTGAAAGTGCGTGATTTTGTTCGGCGTCCTTTTTCGTCTTGACGACTCCTCCGGCCTTTGCTCGTTCTTATCGCTAGCTAAGTCTACATTTTGGTCGTTTCTAACTGACAAGTCTTCTGGCTGTTCGTCTTGTAAGAGTGCCGCATCGTCTCTTGACAGTGCAAACTCTGGAACAGAGTCATCATCTCCTATTGGCTGGATATCGTCTTTGCTATCTTGCATTGCACAATCTTGTTCACTATCTAAACTAGACTGTTTATGATCGAGCGAATTATTCGTTCTACTGTTTGATTCATCGTCATCATGGCATGAGTCCTGTTCTACGGCAGGATCAGGAGACGCCACCCCGTTCACAGGAATGTCCTCTTCCGAAACCTGAGGCGCGACATCAGTCGGGTCTCCTGGACTTGAGCTTGCTTCTGGAGAGTCTTCCACGGCGCGGCGCTGGGTCTTGAGCTTGGCGCAGATGGCGTCCAAGGCCAGCCCTCCCTTCCGCTTCTTGGCAGACATGTCTAGAGCTTTCTTGTGTCACCTAGAAGGTAAAGGGAGAAGGAGGTTAATCTTTAGTCATATGTGATATAATTATTTACTGACTGAAAGTGTAACAAATAGGAAATATTGTAAATACATTTAAGTTCGCAGGGATTTAATTTCACGGTAGTGGAAAATAGGACTGTTGAAAAAATTTTTGACCCTTGAGGGGGGGGGGGAGGGTTACCGCACCCTTTTTGCACTAACCCCCTACCATTCCCCATCCCCGTAAATATCATTAAGTCCCTGAGTAACTCAAAACTGGCTACCAGACATAATTTATACACATCCTTTTTAGACTGCCCATACATGTACATGTCATAAATGATTTTGAAAGGTCTCAACAGCAGCAAGTATTGATTTGGTGCATCTAGTTATGGCCATCTTATGGGTCAAATTAGAACTGTAGCTTCGCAAGGGGGTGGGGGGTGACAAATTTGTATTCTTCCTGCTTCACTCATATTTTTGTGATGACTTTCCAATAAGTATGACGAAATCGTTAGGCTTGGAGGCTGTCCTATGCGATGTGTTCAAGTATCAATTCCAGTAAAAATCGTTGGATCATTCAATCTGTAATGATTTAGACACTGCTAAAGGGACACTTTATCATGTTTTGTGTTACAAACATTACCCTAGAGATAAATGTCATGATCGAGAAAAATAATCAGTCACCGAGAATATCCTTATTCTATATTACACAGATTATTTTTTTTCCTAAAAGCTCACTTTAGAACATTAAAATCATATAAACATTGCCACAACCTGGATTTCTATCCAGGATAATCATAATTTACAAGTAAAGATAAACCAACACACAAACCCGAGTTTGCTTTTACATGTATAATATTGGAAGCAAGGGTGGAACTTTAATAAAATGTGACACTAAGTCTAACTATAAAGCCTAAATGGTTCACTGTTTGCAATATCTTGGGACCATAAAAATAGACACACATTATATGTATATTTGTTCAAATATAACTGATCTTTTGTCTCTATATACAATAAAATAAGAGTTTTACCCCATATTAGATTCTAGAAATTATGTTTTCAAACTGGTAAACACAACAGTTCAGACGGTACCTCACTTTATATAGCTTTGCTCGATAGCCACTTTACCAGTCTGAAATGTGTAAATTGAACCGAGTTCTCCTAAGCATTAGCCAATGGCTTTGAAGCGATAAAATGCCATTGCTTGCCTTATATAATGTCTGGGCCTGTGATATGTAAGTGTATATGGGTGCATTAGTTGTTAGTAGTGTTACTTTCATTGTCAAGGCTTTCAGTAATAAAATGTTACTTGTAAAGGGAAGCATTCTGTCCAAATGAGAGAATTTTGCAATGGAATGAAACTCAACAATAATAAAGAAAACGTTTTATTCTAAAAAAATAACAATTATTTCTAAAAACATTTATTCAACTTCAAAGACATCATGAGTTCATAATCTATGCAAAATATAATTGCATTGATTCATAATCTAGATTTCATCCAGAAATGGAAATAATGTTTTACAATCTTTCATCTCCTTAAATATGAAATCAAACAGTTACGTGAAACTACGTAGAATATGGTCAAGGTTAATATTTATTAGATTGTCTCTTGCATTCAGACATTTGACGAAGGTTGAATAAAGCCCAATTTTGCTTTGACTGAGATGTTTTCATGTCTACGGACAGTAAATGCTATATCCCATGTTTCAGCCTGTGATTCGTCTATCTAGTTACTTTTACATGTATTGAATTTTGTGTCCTGGGTCCCCTTGGAAATCATCTGGATGGAGAAATATCCAGATACATGTACTCTCTAGACAGAATAAATAAATAAATAAAAACCCTGCCTTTTATGCTGTACCTGTACCTTATTTTTAACTGATTGAGGAAAGGATATTCGACCCGCGTGCAATGTGTGTAATCTCTATAGCTGGCAGAGTGACAGAAAAACCATCAAATTTGGGCAAAAATCCCTTTCAATACCATGGCAACGCAACCTCCGGGGATAAAATGTCATAAACGACTGCTTTCATTAGTATTATCTGGCATGTCCTCCAAGGACAGAGGGGCGCGGCAGACAAAAACATGATTACAACACGGCCAGTTTACTATTATCTGCAAAATATTCCTCAATTAGGGGTCGTCCCGAGGGTGGGATGTAATTTTCTTTTCAGTAGAATGTTGGCGCAGAAGTATCATAATTTAGCCCAACATGACTGATACTTTTGCCTTGTAATGTCAGCGCTTTGTTACCCCGGTACTTGGAAAGAATGAAAAATTCATCGAGTAGAAGTTATGATTATGAACTCAGGAAGAATCTAATTGATGTATATTCAATAAGCGCCATAATGATTGTGTGACTCACGTATGAACATGTTCCTTTCTGTTTGTTTTGAACTTGCAGACTAGAGTAGCCTTTAAGTTTAACATCCTGTAAATATTATGTACCGAGTAACTTTAATTTACTGACACGTAGTTATACAGATGTTGCTCAGAATTTATCATCTTACATGTACATCATCATTTTGTGTCAGCAACAATTATGGGAGTAGCCTACGCCCTCAGGGTTCCTGGTCTTGCGTGCAGAACGTATCAGATATCCTAAAATGCAGGGGGCTTTAAGGCATCAAGAGTGTGACATTCGTATGTAACAAGCATTGACTAGGATGTCTAGAAAAGATCCTTAGGCCACACCAGTATAGTCTGTTGATTCACAGACTATTTTATCTACAATTTTTAGCAAAGAGAAGCAAAACAGAAGTTTTTAGCAAAGAGAAGCAAAACAGAAGTTTTTAGCAAAGAGAAGCAAAACAGAAACCTAGGGTGAAACCTCGCACTGAAACTCAAGAACAGACTGTCCTATCAGAGTCTGTTTTCACATTGATATTCCAATTTCGTATTATTTCTTAAAATCCGAGAACCAAAGAATTCAATTGATGTAGCCACTGTCAAAGTACATGTGTACCTTGGGCTAGCAGGACAACGTACATGCATAGTCCTAAAATCTACATGCAAGTACTAAATCTAGGTATTCCAACGCTACCGCAAAAACCCTCTGCCGTACGGCGATCCGTAAATTTGCTACCATCTTCCCACACCCGCGGTGCAAAAACTATCCGGTTCTAGAGGCAAATTTACCCATCAAAATAAAGGATATAAGTTTCTCTTTCCTGTGATGTGTTTATTTTGCTTGTAAATTGTTTAAAACGCCAGAAATTGGCCGGTGAAAACGGCGCGCCGTAAGCGGGGAGGCCTGGGTTTCAGATCGTGGTTTCAAAACTTCCGGATGCAGCCGCCGTGACCCCTGACTTTACCGCGCTTGCGCTTCGCCGTCTTAGACCGCAGCAGAATGAAAGTTGTACCATTTGAAAGAGCACATTTCAAGCTTTAAAATGATGCCTGGAACATGAGGAAAAATTAATTTTTCGGGGGACAAAAGTCATTTTGAAAGGAATCGTCGATCTTTAATGATAAAAATCACCGAACGAACTTTATTTTTTCTTCTTGTTCCTGGTGCCAAACTGACGACAAAAAACAGGGCTACGTTTTGATGTAATCGGCATGTTTACAGCATGCACGCCGGCGAAGCGGCGAGCTGTTTTCCCCGACGATCGCCCCGATTTGGCCGGCCGGCGGCGCCACGCGATCCTAACGCGCCAAATTTTGGGCCCCGCGCCCCTCAGAAACGGAGGATGTGTGACTGAAGCGGCACAAATAGAACATTTTTCGACGCTCTGGATGAAGAATTTCAAGGTAAAATACTTGATACAACTTGTAGTGTTTGGGGGAGGGGGGCATGTTGAAGAAAATGTGCTTTTGAACAATTTTTTCTCAAGTCAATCCCAGCAATATGAGTAGAGTAGAGTAGAGTAGATAATATAATTTCTATGCAGTGTTTCTTTATCCATGTTTTAGTCATGAAACTTACATGTAATGTAAAATGTTTCTTAGTAATTATTTCTTATTAATTATTCTTAGTTTATTGCTTTCTTTAGTATATTTTACATATGGATAATTTTTTCACTTTTGTTGAACTTGAGGCACCGTGGCCCGGTTAGGGGTCAGCCGGGGAACCTATGCCCAATTTTTTTTAGAAAATATCAATTGTATATTTTCAATGTCATCGTTACTGTTCGTGTGAATCATTTCTTGCCTCGTTCCAAGTCTAAAATACCATTGTGTATTTTTTTCACTTGTTGAACTTGAGGCACCGCGGGCCCCCGGTTAGGGGTCAGCCGGGGAACCTATGCCCAAATTTTTCAAAACACGAATGGCATTTTCATTGTCAACGTGAAAAAATTGTGCAACCAGATTGTGTATTCTTTGTCAGATTTTGCCAAGTGATTTTTTGCTCGACTTTTCTGGTGTAGCAAAAATCATAAATCTGTACTTACCTGCAATATTATATCTACTATCAGCCAGGTTCCTACTGACCGGGCGAGGTTGACGCAGTTGGTACTGAGGTTCAGTCGCAGAAGATGGCTCAGAAACAGTGACACTTACCTCCTTCCATCTTGTTGCAGGTATTTATCTACTTAATGATAATAAGTTAATCTATTCCTTACCCCCAACTTGCCTGTCTTTCTTTATTGAATTCTTTATTTCATTATTGGATCATTCTGGTCCTTTCGTCACAAGAAAGAAAGAAGTCATAAGTCATAAGAAAGATGATGATGTAGATGAACATCAGACGTGGTACTGGAGTAGGTCGTCATCCCCTCAGATGTAAGAACATTATCACCATGGTAGACATGTTAATCATCATATATCAAATAATTTTGTTTTTCAGGTGGAGTGTAGATTGCACCAAGTACCAGATGTAGCTGATATAAGACCGGAGAGCAGAGCGGAGATATTGAATGGTAGAGGTCAAACATAATGTTGACAAGTTGTGCAGCCAGTTCCATTATCAGCATTAAGTTTGTTTAAAGAATACTGTTGCTACCACAGAGAATGATAAGTAAGCCTGTTGTTTTTGTGAAAAGTTGTTTACCTTGAATTATTATATATAGTATTGATTAAATGAGGAGAAGTACATGTACCTGCAAGTACATCAAAGAAATCTGTATCGATTGTATGTATCCTGAAGACAGCCTTTGACCTTGAAAAATGTTGAACTTATCCTAATAAATTTAGTGTTTACACAATGTCTACATATTGATATTTTATCTCTTATTAGTACTAACATCTGTCTTCTATATTTTATTATACAATTACAAGTGTAAAGTTGTACTGTTGATGCTGTGTAACATCATGACTTAACATGAAAATAATGCGACATATTCACACGCTTACCTTTCACCTTGACCAAGTTGACCTTGTTATAAGGCAATTAATATTGCTGATATTCTATGGATGTGACATTGTATTTTTGTTGTGTACATTGCAAAAGTATATGAAGCATGATATTTAATCTTCTGCAATGCGACTCAACTGGTGCAAAAGACACCATTGACCGTAACCCAAAATGTGAACTTTTAAACCCAAATTTACTTATTTTTTAAAGAATTACAGGTAAGATGACAATTATTGTGTGAAAGGACACCAGTGGGTGCTGTTATGTGTAAAATATTGAAGGAGAGGGTTGTTCCTGTCAAGAGATACAAGTGTGTGATCTTTGGAGGATTTTTCCTTCTCCAGGGGTCAAAGGTCACGGTGCCACCTGTGTAATTTGTTGTGAAATGCATACTTCGACCCTGTGTAAAAACATAATAAAATGACATGAATGTTCAGAACTCTGTGGAGTGATTCTATGTAGTACATATTACAGGGAAATAAGATAAAACAAGCTTTGCAGCCTTTACTTACCTTTTCATCAACCCTCAAAAAAGGTATTTTGTTAATTTTCATAGTTTATCGCGCAGCCGGCCATATCTGAGGGTAGGTTTTGGCAACTTTGTGGAGCCATATCTCAGCAACCCTTCAAGATATTTGCTTCATTTAAAAAGCATTTTACTCCTCTTGGTTAGCTCTTTCAGAAACAGTAAAAACAGTCATTGTATTGTGTTTTTGAAATTTTGGTTGGAATACCTACTAAATCATCAAAACCCATTTACAACTTCTTGAAATAACCTTATCTAGTTACTGTAAATGCATTTAAGTTCGCGGTGATTTAATTTCGCGTGGATTTAAGTTTGCTGTAACACCACAGACTGTAGTTTAATACCATAAATAATAGAAAAGTGTTCGCGGTGGTTTTAAGTTTGGGGTGAAGCAGTCACCGCGAAAACCGCGAACATTAATCCACCGCGAATATTTCTGCATTTACAGTATCCCCAAACAATTTTTTTCCAAACAGAAGCCAACGGTAATAAATGTCCAGCCTGCCCAGGGCCAGAGGTTATCAGCTGCAGTTTATTCTCCAGATGACCTGAGTTATCTACCAGTGCTCCATCATAACCATGGCACCCATGTTAGCAATATAACAATCATCCACTACTGACATCACCATGGTGATAGTCAGCTGGGTGCACAGGTCAAAGGGCAGAGGTGAGGCATGTTTACAGTAGAGGTAACCTTTGACTGAAATAAGGCTATTTGTTACTCTACCTCAACTTAAAAGCCAATTGGATGACTCTAGATTAGCTTTTATGCTACACTTTTGAGGTTTAGGTCATTTAAATGGTTACTAAACTACATGTTTCTTGGTATTACTAGAGGATTAAGGTTTCCGAATATGAAATAGTTCTTTGACAATTGGTAAAAGTTTGGTTCCGAAATACTGTAGGGCTCAAACTCAACGTACTGGGTGCATATTTTGCACTTTTGTACACCTAAATATTGACTGTGGGTGCACTGGTGCGACTAGATAGTTGTGTAGGGTGATTACTATTTTACACTAGTATATAGCATATTCCTTTTCAAATCCAATTTTAAGTGTCAGAAACGTCATAAAACCTTTGTTGCATTATACTATAGTCTTGTTTAGAATTTTTAAGTAAGATGGTTCATCTGTTAAAATGTTGGGTACCCAATTTTTATCTGTGCACTGATACATATTGGATTTTGAGCCATGTTACTCATGACTACACTTGTATGTCTACTTGTTACATTGAACTTTTACATTGTACATTTAACTGTTGTACATAGGGTCTGTCATTCATGCTCTTGTGTGCTGAATTTGGCTAAAATAGTATTCCTTGTGTTACAATTAATGGTTTGCGCATTGGCGTTGCCGTCGCCATATCAATATCTTACACTTCTTTCCCGATACTTCCATTCTAAGCTTGAAACAAACTTAAAGGCAAAATTGCAGAGATACTTCTCCACCACATTAGGGTATACTAGTGAAACCCAAGGTCTGGGAATTTTTGATAGCAAAGAAATCTGGGCCCCAGGGCTTAAAAATAGACCTGAAAATCTGCTCCCCTCACATTCTTTTACATACATAAATATAAAGGTCTGCCCTATTTCTGCTCCATAAATTTGCAATGTAAGGCCGTATTAAAAAAACAGTAGTTGTCGGTTCTCGGATTTTAGAAAAATAATGCTGCATAGGAAGATTAACTAAGTCTTGAAACATAGTCTGAGGGAACAGTCTGTGCCTTACTACAAAGTTTGAAGGATCTTACTTTTCTCCCAGCCATAATGTCATCTTCATAAATGTTTACTTTTGAATGTCAGAAAACAAAGATTCGAAGAAAGAAATCTGAATACATTTCTATTAGACAAAATCTTCATACCAGTATACTGTATAGCACTAAAAAAAATTCAATGCAGGATTCCGGCATTACAAACTGACTAATTCAAGATGAAGGAAGAATTCGACCTCTCAAGATTTCACACTCATATGTACTTACACTGCTAAATTGAATTCGCCATAGTCTTATTTTTAACCAAGTGCAAATTTTTCCCAGTCCCAAAGCTTTTAGTCTATAAATATTGGGCACCACATGAGAGAAATACTGGCATAATGCATGAAATGTATGAAATATGATGTGGCATGATAATCTATATGCGGTGTGGGATCCCTTTTGACCATTTGTGTGATTACCATTTTTGGGCCTCTAAAATATTTTGTATAATCCAACTCCAGACCATTCAAAGTTTCAAGCTTAAGTAAAACTTGTAGGTTTAGACGGTGTGACCTATTATAGCACCAGATATTCCTTCAGGTATTATAGCAAAATTCGCTGGTTTATTCATTATTGGTACTGTTGCGGTTTTTATGTTATAGTACCCCAGAGACTTTTCATACTCCTGAATATATCTAGATCTCCGTATCCTGTATTGTTATCGATCATAAAATATATCTGCTCTTTTATCTCCACTATAACAGAAAAGCGAGGAGAAGTTGAATTTATCCAGCAATAGTCTTATTTCATATCTGTGAACTGTATCTTTTCAACATGTCTTGTTGTGATCTGTACTTAGCCCAGTGTGGCAAAAATGTGCAATAAAGGTCTTCATTCACATTGTTATAAATTTTTGGTTTGTCCCATTGACTTAAACATAAAGAAAGTCCTGTATATTATCGAGAAGCCACCTGCTGCCTATTTTGACCATTTTTGCAAGTCCCTTGAGTGGACACTGCACGGGGTTCTACTAGCCAGGACTCTACTTTTGCATAATGGTATTACTGGAAATTGCAAGGTAGCAAAGTGACCAATCGGGGGGTGGAAAGGGGGTCTTCATGGCCCTTCTACCGTGATAGGGTTTTGAAAATGTTGGGTAAGTAGTTCTGAGGGTAGCCATGGGGGAGATTTAATATATTATTTATTATTATTAATATATTATTATTTTTATACCACATGTAATTTGAATGTATAATGTCAGTTTGAAGGATCATATCAAGATCTTTTGAATTTGATCAGACATTGCTCCATTATGGCAAATAAGTAACCTAATGTATCACAGTTGAAAATTTGCGGAAAGGTCCTCATTTAGCGTGGTGGCCCATTACGCTAAAAATGCACTATGTAGGGCCCTACCTAGAGTGCACCCTAGACAGGTTTGACTACAAACTGTCTAAGCAGAGGTTTGGCACAAACACGCTTAAAAACATGTAAACAAAAAAACAGTTGGAGCCACACATCTGCTTGGGAGTATGTACCTGTACTCTCAAAAAACATGTCATAAAACAGTTTGAGCAAATTTTAAACCTCCGCTTGGAGAATATCTACCTGTACATAACTGTGCCTAGAAACAGTGAAATGGTCTCATCAGTACAGACGGACACAATGTGACCCAGATAGACTGGCCATAAACAGACACCTGCTCGTTAGCCGATGCTGTGGGCCTGGTAATTAAAATGTGGTAATTGCGTGCACTTCTACAGGTGAACACAGGATTACGTGGGGCTACATCGCGTTCTGATAGCATCCACACGCACAAACGTCTTCCTTTGGGGCCATTCAGTTCTTATCTTGAGAGCATCCACATGCACACAAGTCCTCTTAACAATTATTTTCTTGGTTCTCACACATTTTGAGGTAGAAAAATTATCAAGAGGCCTCAATAAAAATCAAGGGTTGGAAGTAATACCATCTGACCACATTCACTCAAGGAAAAAGTGGGTACCAATTGCAAGGTACCGACTTTCGCTCAGACTGTGTTAACTTTCCATTTTCATTATCTTTTCTAAGGGCCAATTAGTCAACTTGGTGCTGCCTACTCCTTGAAGTCTCCACTAGTACCTGAAGGTAATGAAGACGTATCAAACATATACACTTTACTGACTACAAGTAAAAGTCACTTAACCTCAACACTTAAGTCTTAACACTCCCTGCTACCATATTCTGAAAGTTATAAATTGTTGCCGAAAGGCATAGCCTTGGCAGGCAAAGGGTTAGAAATAAGATCCAAGCTCCGACTGTTTTTTATTTTTCTATTTATTAGGATTCTCCATTTATGATACAATGACAATGGAGGGTATGGCGGAACAGGTGTCAAAGGACACCTTTTCAAAGCCGCCATACACACAATGTCATGTTCTTTAATGTGCATGGGGTGTGACTCTCCCCATACACAGGACCTCCATTTAACGTCGTATCCTTTTTCTGTCATTTTAATCAGGGTTTCTATTTTGCATTCAAGCAACAATTTCGTTTTTTTGGAAAATGGAAAACCCCAATAAAAACGACTAAAAAAAACAAAGAAAAAAAACAGCCAGAGCTTACCTCTGCTTGGAGAGTACTAAGAAATAATAAGGGCACAATTACTCTAGACCTCTTACAAATTACAAAATTTTGCATTCAATTATATGGGAGTTACATGATGTTCAGTGTTATACTGCTTGAAAACCCAATGCCACCCGGGCTGACAAAATGAACACAAATTGTTGCCTAAAGGCATTATTAGCCTTCGCATTAGGAGAAGGTTACAAAATCTAAACCAGTTATTCGAGGTTTGACTATTTCTTGGTACCAAGTTGTTAAAAAATTAAACATTCAATTAATATATAAAATCCATATGATGTTATATACAAACTGGTTTTCAAAATAATACTTTCAGACTTTAATTTTTCAGTGTTATACAGCATGAAAATCCAATGCCACCAGGGCCAACAAAAAGAAGCTACATTGATCCCAAGTTGAAAGCTGGCTGTCATCGTCGCTAAACGGACGGATCTATCATCCTGGAGAAGTACACACACCACGTAAACGATTGATCATACATCAAAATTTATTAATCAATACCTGGACGGTTTGTCCGCACAAAGCACCGAGCCTGGCCGGCCGGGGAGGAGGCGGGGGTAATTGTCCTTGAAATGGGTCGACATAAAAGGGATTGTGCCGCTCACACAGGCAGCTACACTATTGACATTTCCATTGTCATGACAACTCGGCATAATAAAAAAACACCGGCCGTGGGAGAATGGAATTATCCACGCAGCCTGGGAAGGATCTGTTTGTAATGACATCCACTTATCATAGCTTCGTGTAAATAAGATTTGACAATATTTACAAGTTTCTATATCATAGAAACAATTTTTTTTTGCAAAGACTACACAGGGCTCGAAATACATTTTTCTGCATACCTGCACTGGTGCAGGTAACATTGAAAATTACCTGCACCAGACAAATTTTACCTGCACCACTCAGAATTTAGGAAGTACCTATCATACTAAAATTGAAACCATTGCTATTTTTTTTCTTTTATACACTATTGACATTTCCATTGTCATGACAACTCAGCATAATAAAAAAACACCGGCCGTCAGAGAATGGAATTATCCACAGAACCTGGGAAGGATCAGCGTTTTGTCTGCTTGTAATGACATCCACTTATCATGGCTTCATGTAAATAAGATTTGACAATATTTACCTAAAATGGCACAAGAAGTCTTTCCAAGAAAAAAATTGTTTTTGTCATATACAAACTTGTGCCATTTTAGGTAAATATTGTACAAAATACTTTTTTCTGCATACCTGCACTTGCAGGTAACATTGCAAATTACCTGCACCAGACAAATTTTACCTGCACCACTCTGAATTTAGGAAGTATAGGTTATACTATTAAAATTGTTCAGGAACCGTTGCTATTTTTTCTATACACACTATTGACATTTCCATTGTCATGACAACTCGGCATAATAAAAAAACACCGGCCGTGGGAGAATGGAATTATCCACGCAACCTGGTAAGGATCAGCGTTTTGTCTGTTTGTAATGACATCCACTTATCATGGCTTCGTGTAAATAAGATTTGACAATATTTGCCTAATATGGTACAGCTTTTCATAACAAGTTGCTATATTGTGAAAACAGGTTTGTTTTTTCTTGGAAAGACTACACATGTAAGTGATTTCTTGGGAAGTGAATAAGAATTAAAATAAACAGCAGGGATGGATATCACTTGCAAATGCAGGATACAAAACTTCAGGGCTCGAAATTCATTTTTGGGATTAGGTGCACTGGTGCACCCAGCTTAAAAAATTGGGTGCACCAAAACATTTTTGGGTGCACCACTTAGATCTAAATAGAATGTAAAAAAAACTAATAACAAAACTTAGTTACAAGCTATCAAATTCTTAAACAGGTAACATGACAGACATTTTTATCATCTTTCTAACACTTAGATGTCAAGAATATGATGTATACTAGTATACTCGACTAGTATACTTGATATCTTCCAATACATAAACCTAAGAAAATATTTGGGTGCACCCTGTGCACCCACTGAAAAAAATTGGGTGCACAGTTCTAATTTTGGGTGCACCTGGGTGCATATGCACCCAGTATTTCGAGCCCTGAACTTAAAGGCAAAACTGGAGTTGTGCAGATATTACAACCTACTGTACATACCAGTTTGAAATGAAAATTGAACCAAATATTTGTAGAGAAATGTTATTTCAAAAGAAATAATGTGACAATGAACTGCATCGCATAAAAACATGAATTATTAAATGCTATGTCCAAGTTATTGTAAAATTTGTATGAGTTACGTGGAGGGTGTATTAATGCATAAATATACATCGAAAGGTAGTCAAAAAAATGTATCTACCATATTTGGTTTTCTCAGCAAAGAAATCTTTTTTTAAATACGAGAACCAACAGATCAAATTGGCATCGCCCAATAGGGGCTATTTGAGGGGGTTAGAAGATCACTGGATGTCAGGAAATGCTTGAGCTTCAATCTTTGACATAATGAACTGCCATTAGTGTACCTAATTATTGACGTCACATGAAAACGTTAGATATAATCAACACCACACCCCGATGATCACCCAGATGCACACACCTTAGAAATGACCTCTGACCTTCACATTTTTTCCACATATTGGCACATCAACACTGTGCAGGGTTCTCCCCAGAGAGTGGAATAAGGGAGGCCCTCCACTATACTCTCAGCAAGCTCCACTATACTATTTTTCAAATTTGTGTTTCTTCCCTATTTTCTTTGTTAGTTTTGCTAAGATTAATGACAATTCACAGATTTTTGTACCAAGTGGTATCACTTTTCCAGTCAGCATTGTCTGCAAAAACTTGTGAATGAGCAATGATCAAAACAATAGTAGTTTTGCCACTTCATAACAAAGGAATAACAACAGTATATTATACTTGTAGTATTTGACACCCTCTGTCATTGCAAAATGAACCCATTTTCATGAAAGTGCAGCGCGTTGGTACGGGTTATTTTTGCCAGCCCCTCCACTATACTAAAAAATTCTGGGGAGAACCCTGCTGTGACATGCCAGGGTGAGCAGTAGGGTCAAAGGTCAGATTGTTTGGAAGAGGGTTTCTAATTAGTCAATCATGAGCAAATCCGTACATAACTTAACTTTGCTGCCTGAATTTCCAGGATTTTGACCATATCTGTGGTAGTAAAATGTGCTAGTCAAAGTTTTTGAAAGGTATATAATTATATAGTGGTTCAAAAACTTTGCCACCACATACATTCTGAAGGTCCAGGAAATCTAGGTACTCTCACCTCTCAAATAAACGTACCGGTACGTTTATTTTTTTCCGCCTCAAAATCCACCCGGTACGTCCTTATTTTAGACGGTACGTTTATTTTTTTTTCAAATTGGGGCTTTCTTTACTAACCAGGGACCCCAAAAATATTGAAAGTTTGGTATTTTCTGCCCATTTTTCCGCTGTATTTTTGCTTAATATTCACTATTTTTCCGACGAGGCTTTGCGGATTTCCCTGCCGCTAGCGCTATGACCCAAACATAACTAGGGATGCGTACCGGTACGCAGGACCAGTTCTGGACTTGCAAAAACGTTTCGGTTCAGGTCAAAAAATACCGGAACACAAGTGATTCGGCACTGGACTCGTAAAAAAATATATCCTTTTCGTTTTGAACCATCTTTAACCTTCCAAAAATCTTGAAATGTTGCGCTGAACAAAGACGAAAACATCGAGGTCACATGCTACACACACAGTCGCTTACTTCCGTAAATTCTCTATCAAAACACAGAAATTAACCACCAACCAAACAAATTAAAAAGTTACCAATACTTTTCCACTATTTTTCACCCGTAGTCAACTTGTTTTAATGTTCCAGCAACGAAAAAATCATTCCAAAACAAAGCATAGCGTTCAATCGGCTCGAAAAGATCCGCCATGTTGGATTCATCAACTCACGCCGAATCTCGCGGTAATGCGCGAGAGAATCACATATTTTCTGCAGAACCGCTATTTCTCGATAGGGGGCAGTGTCTATGACCTTGGTTTCTGCAACATTGAAAATAGCACAAGTGGTGAATAAGGTATTCTAAGTTGGAATGTTTCTTCAAAATGTTATTTTGTAACAATGATTATAAAATAAACTTCTTTTTTTATTTCTTCAATTTTTATTTTCATTCATTTTTTTACTTTTATTTTAATCTTTGTTGATGGTGTGACACTCAGATAAAGAAAATATGTGCAATAACATAGGAATTATTCTGTTCATTATTTATACAATAACTGATATGGTAATAAAAAAAATAACTGATATGGTACTGAGGCATAAATAATAAAAAGAGCCTACCTGCTTATCATCTTCTCTTGGACTGAAGTAGCATGGGCACAGTTTACATGTCAATTTGGTATTTTTCCGGGGGTACTTTTATTCCAGGGGGTACTTTTATTAGATTTTGAAGATTTGTCCGGGGGGTACTTTTATTCCAGGGGGTACTTCTATTTGAGAGGTGAGAGTAGTACAATATTTATACAAAATATGCCAGATGTAAGAAACACAGTTGAAACACAAAAAAATATGTCTCAAGATGCCATAGCGCCCATCTAGGAAAAGGCTTCTAAGTCTGATATACGGCTTAGAATTGAAATCTTTGCTTCTAAGATTTTATGAAAATAACATAACACAGGAATATCAAAATGAATGCAGAGTCTGCCTGACAGAAAAGTCTGTTCTTTAGTGCACACAGTTTCATGCAGTGAACAGAGTATTCAGAGGCAAGCTTTCTGTTTTCATGTCTTAATGCTAAAATTTTACACAAAACGTGACAAAGGACTAAGACCTACAAACTAAAATGGTACGTCCCAAGACGTACACATAACAAGATTCTGTCAAGTCTTTTTATGATCTTAATCTTATAACAGAAGTGAAAGCAAAATAAACTGGGAAAGCAGTACCGAAGTCTAAGAGTCAGATGCAAGTTTTCCATTAAGCATGCTGTTTTCATGACGTCTTGCTAAAATTTTACACAAAGGACTCTTGACCTACAAACTAAAACGGTATGTTCCAAGATGTACACATTCCCTAACAAGATTCTGTCAAAACTTCTTATGATCTTCATCTAATCTTGAAATGAAAGTGAAACGGGAAAGCAGCACGGAAGCAAAAAAAAAAACACCGTCTAAAAATCCCCAGTTCTCTCCGTCAGATAAATCAGACAGTTAACTTCATTACAGGGTCTATGACAGGCATTTCCAAGATATGTCGGCAGCAATTTGCGCAGGCACGCTTGATTAATATGTATCTAGCCATCAGTGCAACAAGACTCTGATCACACCATCTCTGTCCTTCACACAAACCGTCCAAAATTTACATAGCATAACCCGCCAGGATGGCAGCACAAATTTCGACCGGAATTCTCGTTCTTTCGGCACCCTTAAAGTTAAAAAAGGAAACACTGAATTCATTTCTAGGTTCTAGAATTTATCTAAAAAAATGCTATACTGGGAGTTTACTGTAAAATTGTCATGAAAACTGAGTCTAACTTAACTGTAGGAAAGTTTTACCTTGTTATGCACTACTGTAAGTATTAGAGTGAAAATATGGTCAGAATTGAGTTTTCCTTCCATCCATCTGTTTTAATTTTCCTCTTGGTAGGATTCCTTAATTTTTTTTACATTAAAAATGTCAAGGAACCACAAAACAAATGGTGTAGCCTTTACCATCCGTTAGTTATGATCTAAACGGTTACAACTCAAAGATATGGCTAACGTATTTCAAGATATGGCTAACGTATTTTTGGATAGAAACTATTTCACTTGAACTGAAAGTGTGAATGCCAGTTTTCGTGACGATGCGGGCATATTCGCACGGTAATAATGAGAGACAACCGATCCCAGTTATGATGAGCTGATATTGATATTACTGATAGCAACTGGCTGAGTAAATACTAGCCAGCATGCACTACCCAGGGTTTTATCACTATATCATGACCCGTCCTAAAATGGCACTAGCCTATGCACACAAAAATAGGCAAATCGCACGAAATGACACCACCAAAAATGGGGGCCTCCCACCCCGTTCAAGGGGCTAAAATTAGCCCCCTCGGCTTACTTGGCAAATTGTGACCCTCCAAAATCTCAAGCATTCCTGGGATACGAGAAATTTGGCCAGTTTGCCCAGAATAGCGGTAATGAGTAGTTATATGGGGAAAACAGGGTTAAGGTATGGGTTTCCGATTAATATGCAGGACTGATGTTCTCACCAACAAGAGACATGTGTTTTCTTCCTGATATTCAACTACTGTATATCTTTAACATCTGGGTCATGGAAAAAAAATAAAAGCTATATTTGAAAGAAACGTAACACTTTTGAAATGGATGATGATTTAGTTTTTTTTTCTTTTCGCTTTTGAGGTTTTGACGATGAACAAATGAGGCCCCAAATTATGGTTCTTCAAAAATATGTTTCTAATTTGATTATCAAATGGCAGCCATCTGTAAAAGCCAAATTCCAATTTCACAATCACAGATGTTGCAAAACCTGCAGTTGATTTTCTGGATAATATGGTATTCTTACTTTAAATCTATACAAATTAGTAAAGCAAAATGAGATTTCCACAAAGTACCTGTGCCTACTGCTTTTCTGTAATTTTTTTCTGCTTCTACTATCAAATATTCAAGAGTAACAGATATATAAAACAACAGCCCAAAACTTTCAAGTGTGGGGAAACCTACGTTTCCCTCTATACAAATGTCGACAAAAACATGTTTTCAAAAATTTACCTCTTGATAGCCTGGATACCAGACCACGGCCCTATATCAATATTTCTTTGAAAGGGTCAGGGGTCTGGTATCCAGGCTAGCCTCTCGACAAATCTTGACAAAAAAACATTTTCAAAAATTTATGAAAACAGACTTCTTATGTTGATACTCCTGAGAAACTTGGAAGAAATTTTCCCAGTTTAACTCTAGATAACCTGCATAAACATTCATTCAAACCATTATTTGTTCCAAGAACCATTTATTTAACCCCATAACAAGACTTATACAACAAAAACAATGTGTTGTCTAAGCATTGATGTTACATAAGTTTTGCTCTGTGCTATTTATGTTATTTGGTTCTTGAAATATTTACATAGGCCAGTGTTACCAATTTAATTTCTTGGTTAGGGGATTTTTTAAAGTAGAAAACAATGACTTTTCAACTTTTACCACATGGACAAATGGAAACCTGTAACTTAAGAAAACTAAAACTAAAAGTAAAACTAGGAAGACATGGCTTTTCTAGCAACATTAAGTCTGTAACAGTTTGTGCCAAAATATGAGCACCTTAAGGTTGAATTATCATTTAGTACCATAAAGTGATATATAATTTTTTTCTCTTCAAGCCAAAAAACATAGAAACAACATAACTGAGAAACATGAAACTGATTAAGCAGCTGGTTTAGACTCTTTCTTTTTCTTGTTGTTGGAAGGCTACACAACTTTTCTGGCACATAAGTGTCAAGAACATATAACAATGCTGCATAGAAATGTACATGTATAATGATAGTACCTTTACATGTAGGCAATGTACACTATAAAAATATCTAGGTGAATTGGTATGCTGACAGTCAAAATCAAGGTGTACAGCTCCAATTCTGGATGCACAAAAGTGCATTGTATATATCCCCAGTATTCTAAGCCCTGTAAAGTTATCAAGACTTGCTTGTTTTACAGTATCTCCCTCTCCCCAGAGCTATATACCACCTTGTTCTAAATTTCCGGGGAAAGCCCTGCTGTACAAGAATTCCCCTCCTGAGGTGAGAGAGACTGGGTGGTGGGATTTGTCATTCCCCACTTGACGATTAGCTTTGACCTAGGGGGAGGCCTAACGTTCCAGAAAATCGCCCCCCTGGGACCAGCAATGGTGTGGTCCTGCCTAGTTCCCAACAACTTTCACCACAAGCAATTGGTACATGTCTTTAGGGAGAACAGCACATTGGAACAGAGGGGTGGTTTGATTCTTACAGAAGTCATTTAAAATTCTTGGTGCATACTCAACAGGAAAACTGCTAAGTGATCAACTATTTCTGTACTACAGCAAAGGATGAAAAAAGTACAGAAAACATTAAAATTGTCAAGTCAGCACTGATTGTACAAATGTGGGCAAAAGTCGCTCCAAAAATAAACAAAAGTTCATCTAAGTTCTGGGTAAATTCTAAATTTTGATAGCTAAGTAACTATTTTTTATGACCATAAACTAATAAAGGCTGGCAACTGTTTTGAAAACATTTTAAAAACTGTCAAGTTGGCAGTGACAGAACAAATATGTGCAAAAGCTAAAAAGATCTAAAATTCTACAAACATACACAACAGGAAAACAGCTAAGTGATCATTTGTTTCTTGACAATAACAAAGACAAGAAAAGGGAACAGGAATCAAAACATTTTTTTTTTAAATTGGCAAGCTAGCTCTGACTGCACAAATGTGTGAAAAAAAAACCATTAGCAAAACGTGTAACTAATCTTATGCACTAACAAGTTGTCATAATGCGCGGGGGCGGATAGATATACAATGTGACAGCATTTTCTCTTGATTCCATCTAAAACGTTATCACATCGTTGATCAAAAGGCACAAAACTTGCTCACTAGCTAAAAGCCTCTCCCTATTACAATCTCCTCCGAATCAATATCCCTCAAACCATTTTTTATGGGTACATATGTATCTCTATTCTCGCATAGATTTGTATGGATTTCTTTGTAATTCTGCCTTTGCCATTTCGCCTTTGAAATGGAACATCTTATTTCCCCATAGATGAGGGCTTCAATTCACCTCCGGTGGGCTGCGTGAAAAACAGCCATACATCCAATCTATCCCAACTGCCATCTCATCCCGACGTGGCATTCAATATAATACTCCAATAGCGTAACCATGGCAACACGGTTATACCGAGCAGAAAGTCGAAAGATTTAGGCTGATCAGAAGAGTGATTTTCAATGCAGTCCATTAGAATGAATGATTAGGAGTGCCATGGGAGGCATACTGAATGCTGTGTTACCGTGCGCGCACATGACTTCTAATTTTCCTCGCGTTTCCTGCATTTTGGGGATTATGCAGGCGGAGAGGAGGGTAGTTAAGTGCCGCGAGATCCGTCCGTTTTAAAGCGAGGGATCTCACCCTTTTCTACCTGTCAAATTTCATCGTCAACAACAGAGTGGCTACATTATCGCACAGATCACACAATATCTTTTAAAAACAGTTTTTTAATGCTGAAGCCATCCTTATGTAAACTGTTATCAAATTAGGAAAATCTCCCAACTGCCTAAAATCCCCTTCCCTGGGCCTTTGTGCTGACAAGCCGTAAACCGCGGTGAAATGTTTAAAAGCTGGCAGGATCTGTAAACACTTTATTCTCGCCCTAAAAAACTTCACCCCGAGATGACATTGCAGTAAAGCATTTGATCAGTTTTGACACTTTGATTGGCCAGCCTCTTTTACAGGGGATGAGACCATCTCTGGATCGAACCCGGCGCACCCAAAATGAGAAAAGACATGAAACTGCACTTAATTCCACGGTGAGGAATGTATAAAGCTTGCATCTAGCTGATTTTTATAGCTAAGTGCAATTCCCAGGCCTACAAATTGTACGCATTCTTTTAAAAGAGGCGGACACACAATTAGCTAATGTAATCAATATGTGCATTCTTTGGTTACGTTGCCATGGTATTCCAACTCCCAGCTCATATTTCTTTCAAAAGTTCAACCTGGTAATATAATAGAATGAAAAATCACTCTGTTACTAGGCAAATAAAAGACCTTTTGTTGCCGCCTGAAAGAAAATAAAGGGCCAAGATATCTATAATGAGTTGCCATGCCAACTGCACAACTAAAACGCCAAACAAACCGAAATGGTATAGAAAAGTATTAAGTGGCAAGCTACCATGCAAATTCCCACTCAGGCATGATACTAGGCAAACAAAAAACAGCCTGGCCGACCTCTCTTTCAAACAATTTAAAATTTTCAGTCAAAACATGCCACCAGCACAAATTGCCCCTTTAATTTTTACCACAGTTACTTCTCCCTGGCAGAAATTGTTAAAATTTCACCAGAGCCTGACATCAATCTAGGAATAATGGCATCCCGTGTCAGCTAAAATCAAGAAAATTACTGATAAGCTGCCATTTTGAGTTTGCTCTCATTTTGGGATATTCTAAGCCAGCGAGGTGGGGAGAATTCAATGAGGGCACACCCCCTTCTGGCAGGGGTACAATCGTCAAGAACACGCACTCAACCAGAAAAATACCCACCTTACTAGTTTTTAATGTTGCAACACAAAGACGACGGAATAAATTATAACCCCAGTAATTTACCATTCGGGGATAATATCGCCTTGGGGCATAAACATTCCACTGATCAAACACTTAACTCCCCCAACCCATGTTTGGCTAAAAACACACTTTTTTTCCGCCCCCTTTTCTCACGCGCGCTGCCGGCGTCCCAAACGTCCCAGAAAATGCACGTAGCGAGTACGAGTTCTCACAACCAGCGCCCTACTACCCACACGTCCCGAAATATCGCACGATCCCGCCACAAACAGCCCTGCCAGGGCGGAATAAAATCGCCAATTTTCGGGGGCAAATTTGGGTGTCTTCCCAGAGTTTCAGATGGCGACAGATAGACAGCGCCGTGCCGGAAATAGGACTACGCCCGAAATCTTCCCCTCAAACTTTCCTCAGCGCTTTTCCAAACGTCCCCTTAGAATCCCGCCAACTCAAGACTCCTACGAGCCTCCCCAGCTACTTAAGACATGCGTAAGAAACGGCAGAAAACGGATATTTTTACCTGTTCCGAGCACGCTCATGGCCGAACTCCGTTCGCCCTCAAAAATCCTGCATTTTGGTCATGCGCACTAGCAACGTGTATAATTTGACTATTTTTAGCGGTTGTGCCAAATAGACGAAAATTCACAAAGAAAATGCATTTGCATAACACAGGCCGTGTGTCTCCTTGGTCAATGTCTTACACCCAGACGGTGATATTTTGATGTCTTGACGCAATCTTGGAGACACGAGAGAGGCACGAGAGAGGGAAATTTGGGGGGAAATGCGCAAGAATGGACGGTTTCTCCCACTTTCAATAGATTTCGGTATTGGGTTAGATATCTGGTTTCCTCACCGTAATACTGTAGTGTTTGTATAATTCAGAGAATCTTATCATTTCAGCTCCTTCACAGAGCCTTGAGAGGGGCAAGAAGTGTGTTTGTTAAAAATGTGACATTTAGGGAAAACCTGCCAAAATATCGAGTTTCCGCCACTTTCAGTAAATTCGGGCCATGCGTGGATTATAAAAATATGACCCTGCATTATCAGGGGTCACTGTACATCCTGATTAGTTGGGCATTTTTTGCAGGGCTTTGGAAAGGGGCAGACATGTTTTTGATTAAAAAGGAGCGAAGTCTAACATTTGACCGTCAGCTCTGGGGATCTCACGATCAAATTAATTGGATATCGGGGTACAAAGATTAAAACGCGCCAGTTTTGCCCCCGATGTCACATGTTTGGTGAATATTCACTCCTTTTTTGTTTGCCCGTCCCAGGGCGTCTGCAGTGGTATCGATCGTCTGATTTTTGGTTAATGTCGGGCCCAAAGTGTCACATTTACAGTTGAGCGGAATTATTACCTCATTGTACTTAGAACTTTTGAGACACCCCTATTTCTTTGCATAGTCGGAAAAAGTAAACAAAGGTGGAAATTTGAGCGCCGCGACACTTTTTAGTGTTGGGACGGCGGGGCAGATCGCATGCCACATTTCTGGTCTCAATCTGTCACTAAAGTCAATAGATTTATCGTCAGCGAGGCTCAAATTACACATTTTCGCACAGACCTGACGACATAAAACTGCAGAAAAAAGGGCCGTTTATTTTTCCTGGAAATAGAAAGGCTGTGATTCTTCGAAGACGTGAAAGAGAAGATGTTTTAGGGGATGACATGTCTCGCCCGTGTCCACATGATTGAAAGCAAAGGCGCTCGCAGAATTAAACCCACGGGTCGCAGCCAGGGTCGTATTAGGTTTCTATTGAAATACCCCAAAATAACAAAGTTGGCAGATTATGCCCCATAAAGTATTTGAAAACCGTAACGTAATCCGAGGCCTGATTACTTTGTACTGAGATTGATCAAATTTTTGACATCTCTGTGCAGACATCGACCGCCCTCAGTTCGCTTTAATTTGGAGCACAATTTTGAAGGGTCGGATCCCGCAAATTTTGTGTGCCCCTGCAGGCCGAGAAAGTGCATATAAACGACGAGAGCAACAATTGATTAATATCAACACCCCGTACAGGCCTGTCTAAACTAGGCAGCCGTCCAGCACACCAGGGTGACTCTCACCCCAGTCTTCTTCTCTTCATCGTAGCGACATTGGCGCGTTTCGTACTTATAAATTAAACATTCGGACAGGAATGCCAAAAGTCCTGTCGCGGTTTGGTCTGATGTACTCTCCGAAATTGTGTCTGTAAAGTTTAGTTTAGCACGGGGGCGCAGCCGATCTCTGTATAATCATCTGTGTGAAAAATATTCAGGATTCCTCGCATTTGCCAAGGTCCAAACTCAGGCCGCGGAATGACTAATTTGACGCGTGTCGTCTTCTGAAATGACCAAAAATACACCTAATCGCGAGAGGACGACAAACATGGAGAAACGGAGCACGGCTTTAGGTTGCGCCACAAGCGCTGCACTGATCCGACGATTATGTTTTGCCCATGATAAAAGAACTTAAGCCACCAAATTCTATTATAACATCTCCACGTTTACAGGCAAAAAGAAAACTACTGTCCTTTTAACGTCGCAAAACCCACACATTACAGAAAAAGTGGGATCTTTCGTCTTCCACTGTCTCAGAAAAAGAAGTCAAACCCAACAAGTTACATCTTTATTCAAAGGTAGACTAGAGTAGTCGCTTACTTTACTGTTTACCATTATTTGTCTGTCATTTTTTGTCACTTGCAATTAGCCTTTGGGCAAGAATTTGCAATAAATTTATTATTGATAAGAAACAACGAAAACTACTAAGCGAAAATAAAAATATATTTTCAAATCTACAAAATGTTTAGAATTAGGCAACAAGCAATAATCAGCCGCATTTGTAACTTCATATGCTGTTTCGGTACTTTGAACAGGATTATACATGATTTTAATCGAGGCCCGTTTCGGTCGATTTTTAAACTAGATTTTGGTACAGTTACATCACGCGCATAAGATCTATAAGGTTGTATGTATATATGAATTTTGTTTTCATGAATCAAAGACTGTTGGGAAAAGGGTTGATGCGAAAGAAGTACAGTCATCCAAAAGGGGGAAAGTCGACTGAATGTGGCAAAGTTCACATGCTTAAATGATTAAACCTATATGGCAGCACAGTTTGGATCAACCCCAAACGATTACTTTTCTACTATTCGAAATATATTCTTCTATCATCTAATGCCACAAAAAAGAAAAAAAGAGATAGCTTTGTAGTCGAATATCAAAATCAAACATACTTCATAAGTTATAGAATGCATATATTTTCCCTTTTGCTTTTAGAAGACAATGATATTGATATTTTTTCGACGATTTCAAGATATCCCCATTGTTTTTACACCATAGCTACTATCAGTAGCAAAGAACGCTCGACAACAAGTGCATGCACTTGAGTCGACTTGACGTTTGGGGTCCACCAAGCCCACCACATGTTCACCTGTTCCTGAAAAAGCGCGGGAAACGTTCGAAGACCACGTGACTACCCAACATGCACCGCGATCACCCGGGCAACGTCCGCCATCTTGGAACAACAACCCTGTGCGAGTCAACAAAGTTATCTGTCACTTTTGTGTGTAATTTGGACAGTTTTGGCGCCTTTTGGGTAAAAAATGTCGGACGCGTCTGATTTTGAGGGGGACGAGGGAGGAGAGGAGCCTCCAATGGAGTCTGGGGAAGAAGGAGACGCCCCTCAAGACGAAGACGAAGATGTTGAGAAGGAAGAAGGCGAGGATGAGGGGGAGGGGGTGCAAGTGGAGGACCAACAACAGGAAGAAGAAGAGGTACCTTAAAGAATTAAAATTGAAACTTCTGTGCATATTCTATGATTTGGTGTATGCTTTGAGTGATAAGAAATAAAAGCTAGGTTTCATAAAGGCCGTAAATTGTCCGTGTGTCTAGCAATCTGATAACTAAAAACGTGGCACTACGACAAAATTTCTCGAATTATCAAAGTCACTATATATCAAACTTTATTTTAGTTTTTATTCCAGTTTACTTAAAAGATCCTAATACATGTACAATTCTTTTACATTCATAAATAAATAGCTTTTCTGAAACATAAACATTCCTACCGCCTTATGATCAATTTTAGTCCTTTAAGCCGCTAAATTGTTTGCTGTGTCAGTTCTTTGTGTAACATGCATTCTGTGGTATTTACACCTTAACGTTATATCCTTCGACATAAACATTCCTCACTTTTCGCCCTGAAATAAGCATCACTTGCAGACTACTTAGGCGTTTTACAGAGCGGAACATGGCAAATATTATGATTGAATAACAACTGCCCAACCCTTTTCTTGTTGCCTAGGCGACCACGATGTTACAATAAATACAGAGGCGAACATAATTCACCATTAAATAATGCATCTGTCAGAAGCTATGTGTGCAGACAGAGCCTAAGTGTGCATTTATCCATTGGTTGCTACGAGTCTCAGTTTTGCCATAGAAACCAATTAAACCACTGTAGAAAACTAGTCATTTTAAACAATTGTCTTAGCCAGGTTATAACTTATACTTTAAGAAATAGTCAACATCTAAAGCTGTCTAGAAACAAATCTAAAAGAATAAATAAATTCATGAAGCCCACAGTTTCCATTTTATTCATTTTAATTGTTTTCAATTTTTACTGGTTTATTGCCAATAAGGACATTTCACTACAGATTAGATTAGTCCTGCACTAATTTTATGAACCATTGTTTCATACATTAATATGTAACCACCCTTGCTCAAAGGTCATTTTTTCTACATTTTGGTGCTGGTAAAATTATTCCTTCCTAAGTGACCAAAATTTGTTAAGGGATATTTGTTACAAAGATGATATCATTCATAAACGTTAACAAGTAAGAATTTATGTGTTTGTGGGGAATAAAGCGAGTAAAAAGGCCCTACCTTCACCTGAAAATCCCCCGGCTGGCCACCAGACAACCTTTTGTTACATTTCCGACAGAAAAGCAGTAAAACCTGGGTGGGTGGTGCTGAGTTGCCGTTTCTATGGCAACAGCCGCTACACACCTGAGACAGTAAACACTGGGGTTTGATAGGTTTCCAGGTATCCATGGCAACTGGGGACAAAGTTCAATATTTGCATAATGTTTCCATTCAGGCGAGCCCGGTTTTTCAATGGGGGTATTGAAAACGTGTGAAACTGTATAGCGCTTTTGGGCATATTCGTGACTCTTTCAGCATTCTTATGGTAAATTTACCTGGCCGACAAGGTAACAAAAGAGCCGAGGCTCAAAAGATGAATTACCTTTGCAGAACTGTCAGTCGGCATTCAGAAGGACTGAAAACAGAATGACACCTCACTTTGTTGCATAATCTACTTGTTTTCTTGACATCCCAGTTAAAGAAACAGTGATGATTTGCAAATTTAAAAGCCCAAGCTCTGTTTTGTTTAGAAAACCTAGTAATTGTTTGTATAAGCTTAAATAAACTTTGCCAAATGAGTTATTTTTGAGTGGGTGTGGATATGCTATTCTTCACTATTGCCAGACTGATTTGGATGTTTTCTCTTAACAATTAATTTTGTTTTTTCAAGTCAGGAATTAGACAATGAAATTGTATTCAGTCAAGGACGTTATAACGTCCTTGATTCAGTGTAGTGTTCTTTTTTCCAAAGCTGATGAAATTAGATTGAAACTATTTTTCTGTAGGCAAATACTTTGCTAGAGTAGACATATTTAGTATACACTATAGTCAGTAAGTTTCTTCAATGTTTTGGAAATTAGTAAACTATGACATTAAAGTAGTGTGTCAATAAAAGAAAGACAAACAAACCACAGATTGACAAACTTTGCACTGCAAGTTATTTACTTGTAAAGTGCAGACTGTCATGAGCACCTGTTTGTTGTCTAGGGTATAACCAACAGTATAACAGTGGGAAACAGTGTGGTCCTAGCGCAGTTGTGATTGTATTTAATATCATGACAATATAACTTATGATGAAACAGTTGTCAAAACAGCAAGATTCAAAGTAAACCATTCTAGAACACAAAGGTTTTATGTAGATAAAGGAACATTTCAATTTGTGTACTATATTAATGACAAATTGTGTGAAAATGCTTTTTTAAACAATGCAAAACACACTAAATTTTGATGATATGAGAATACGTTTGTTTGAACAGATTCTAACAAAATAATTCAGAAAAATTTCCTGTAAAGCATAATTATGATGATGATAAAGTATTATGTTATTTTAAGCAATTAATCCTTCTCAGCAAATATATGTCAAAATAAAGAGCATAATTCTTTGAATTTCTAATTTTTTTATGTTCTAGAAACTTCCTGAGCACCCCTTGACAGAGGAGATGTTAGGAGACTGTCTGTCGCTGCTGTGTAAGACTGGCAATGGCCTGGCACACGCATATGTCAGACTAGACATACATGAAAGGTACATCTAATTCTTTTTTTCAGTCTTAACTTTCTTAAACTTGGTCTTTGATGACAAATAGAAATGCGCTCATCTGATAAAATATAAGTCTTAAAAGGTAATACTTCTTTGTCAATTATAATGCTTGCTTACTTATCTTAATACTTCAACTTATAAAATGTTATTTCCAAGAGGTCCCAGTAAACTAATTCATACACTGGATGAGACAATGTTACATCCAATGTGGTACAGACAGCTGTAGACAGTGAATGTTGTTAAGTTGAACAAAAAAAAAATTGAAATTTAGAAACTAAATTGCTTATCAATAAATTTTTAGCTCAGAAAAGAATGAATAAATGGTTCTGAACGTTTTGTAACTCAAGAGACAAGAAACTTATATTTTTTAATGGATAGAAAATATATAGATTAGATTATTCTATTCAACCTGTCACTTTCTTGAGTAGATTCATGGAAGATGAATTTATAATTCAGTGGATTTCATGAATATTAATCAGGTCCTGAACAATAACCATGGTCATATTTTTATACAACATTAACACTGCTACCAGTAATTTCCTGTCCCCAGAGACCAGAGTGTCCTTACGCAAGGTCACCACATACGCACCTGTTACCATGGTGATCAAAGGCTGATTTATTGCTTCAGACAGTTCTATGATGATGACTAAGAATTTTCTCGGAAATAATTTTGGGACAGTTTCCACTAAAAATTAAGGGACCAAGAATAGAAAGAAAAATATGCATTTATCTCCAGTTTCAAAAATAGGTTATACTGCTTGAAAATTGTGTACAAATCAGAGTAACAATTTGTGCACTTTATATTATACATTACTTAATTTTACCTTGTTATTTCTGTTGCTAACAACTTAGTAATACTTACTTGTAAAGACAGTACAATTTGCCCAACCTTCACCCTCTTGTCAGTCTTATGTAATTAACTGGGTTTCATGATGGCGTCAATTGTGTCATTGAGCCATTGTGATGTGTGAAAAAACATCTTTACGTAGCCACAACAATTTAATTGCTTGGATTTATTGCATCATTTTTTTTCTAAAAGAAAATAGAGATCATTTTTTTACTGGCACCCACAAATTGCTTTTGTTACAGTTTGTTGAACAGAGAATTTATCTTTATCTTTCATCAAACATCAGCAGCTTAAAGTCCTATAAAAAATTATCTACCTGTTTTACATGAACAGCCCTTAATATAGTCAACCTACATGGCAAATGTTTCCTCTAAACTTAAGTATCCAGAATATTGAGTACTATAATATAGTACACATTCAAGTACTTGTTCAATGTGATATTAAGATAAATTTCTTTTAAATTTCTTATCTTTACATTCCTATTTCCAAAAAAGAGAAATTACTGACATCAATTCTTAAATGATCCACCTGCTCTAAGACTTCTTTTTCCCATAAGTCTCAATTTTTATTTTCATTTTTAGTGTTCATGTTAATATTCCCTCCTTTTCCCCAACAGAGAAATCACCGACATCAGCAGCCTGAAATCCTTAATCCACCTGCTGTGTAGGAATGTCTCTATAATATAAGACACCTCCTTTTTTTTCTTTAAAATGTTTCCATTATTTTGTTTATTTTTGTGCATGTTAATATTCCCTCCTTTTCCCCAACAGAGACATCAGCATCCTGAAATCCTTTATCCACCTGCTGTGTATGGTCTCTAAGACACCCACTTTTTCCTTTCCTTGTTTTATTTCCTGAGTGTTGGGGTTGAATTTTTCCACAATTTCCCAAAGAGAGTAATCAGCATTCTGAAATCCTTTATCCACCTGCTGTGTATGGATGTCTCTGGCTTAAGACACCATTTTCTTTTTTCCCTTACGCTTCATAAATTCTGTTTCCTATTTAAGTATTCATGTTATAATAATTATAAATGTTCTCCTTTTTCCCCGCAGAGAAATCACCGACATCAGCATCCTGAAATCCTTTATCCACCTGCTGTGTAGAGTCCGTAAAACACCTTTTTTTCTTTGTTTATTTCCTGAGTGTTGGGTTTAATGTATAACCAAATTGTTATCCTTTTCGCCCGCAGAGAAATCACCGACATCAGCATCCTGAAGTCCTTCATCCACCTGCGGTACGTGGACGTGTCCGCTAATCTCCTTCGCGACGTCTCGGCGCTGAACTCCCTCACACACCTGCTGACCCTTAAGGCGGACAGGAACCTTCTTAAGACTGCTGCTCTAGACGAGCTGCCGTACCTTCAGATGGCCAGCTTCACCAACAACAAGATCAACACGACGGAAGGCATCAACCATCCACTACTGGAGACACTCGTGCTCTCTTGTAAGTCTGCCAGACCCGGTATTTAGAATGTGCCTGCTTAATGATAATCTTTTTTCAAACAGAAACATTTAATACCAAATTATTTTTGTCTTGAAAGCCGCATTTTTCGCACTAAAAAGACATTATAATAACTTGTATTTCAATGAAAACTCTAATGCTTAATTTATCATATTGGTAAATTTTCTTTGACTGTTGGAGGGAAATACCAAAAACATCTGATTCAGCAAGTCGGTATTTCTTTATTGGTGACCTTCAGAGTAACGTTAAATTTATTTGACATATTTGACAAGGTGCTTATTCTAAATTAGTTATCCATGTCCTTACTCATTGAATTTCATTGACGATCTTTGCAATTGTGTATAAAGTATTGCTATCAGTCAAACTTAGTTGACATATCAATGATCACTTATTGATGACCTCCCCACAGATAATGAGATTAAGATCGCGAGCGGGCTGGACCCAGGAAAGCTGCGAAACCTGCACACACTGGAGCTGAGAGGGAACCGGCTGGAGTCCACCAACGGGATCTACCTGCCTAATCTCAAGAACCTCTTCCTGGTTAGTGTTAACTTATCAATAACTAACCCCTAAGTTATCACTAACTAATCTCTAATCCTTTAACCTCAACCCATACCAGCTGTTAGACTAAAAAAACTTATTTCTGGTGAGTTGCTTGGTATGACACATGGTTGTTGAATTCTTAGATTTGTACAGTACGAACTCCAATTACGACCAGACCCTAAGGTTTGATCCACTCACATTGGTAAGAATTCTTATTTGCAAGTGTGGTCTTTAACATGAGGTGTTGCTCTCCTGAAATATAGGGCCTCTATCAAACGTCCCATCCAAAAGAATGTCCTTACCTGGAGCTTAGGTACACTTTGCTCTGTTTCATCCAAGTGACATGTATTAGAGGTGTAATACTGTAACTGTACAGCTTCATCTCATGCAATGCTGCCCTGTCCTGCTAGGGGGCGAACATGATCAAGCGAGTGGAGGGCCTGGAGCGGCTGGAGAAGCTGACCACGCTCCATCTCCGTGACAACCAGATCGACACGCTGGACGGGTTCGCCGAGTCCATGAAGTCCCTGCAGTACATCAACCTCAGGTAGGGGGAGCTGCAACCACCTGTTACTCTATATTCCATATTTGGATATTGTGTAGTCCTCTGTTTTGCCTCTACAAAGTTGAAGCAAATTGTCGTTGGCATTAAATATAAACCGCACATCCTGTCATAGATTTTCTTCAAATTTGATTAATGTCATGGATCAATGACATTTTTTGGGAAAAGTGTAGAAGTTGAACACAAACCGCTACCAGTACACCCTTGCTGTAGTGCTTGTACAACCAAGGCCTATGAAAATGAAGATTTTCTTTCATTTTATAGTAAATAGTACCATTACTACCGAAAAAGCTTAGTACGGGAAGGATTTTATCTATACTGAATGAATATCTTTCCTTTGTTGTTAATTCTTTAAGCCAATTATAGTATGGTAACAGTTTTCAATTGGTTCCATTTTCTGTTAATGTTACTTTTTTTCCTCCTCCCCACAGAGGGAACAACATGACAAGTGTGAAGGAAGTGAAAAAGCTGACAGTCCTGCCTATGCTCAGAGCTCTAGTCTTCCTGGGTAGGTCTGCTGAACAGTATTAAAAATTTACATTCCATTAGACTCAAGCTGTGTTTTACTATAGATAGGATTCTGATAGCTATGTTTGAACCTTTTTTCTGAAAGATGCTGATCACCATGCTCAGAGCCCTGAAATCCTACAAGTTTTATAGCTTCATAGCAGTATAACAAAATGAATTGAAATACCAAATAATTCTTAATTATGTGTTTCTTAGTTTGAAGATAAGAATTTGAAAGTCAGATAAAATATAACAAAGTAAACATATTACACTAAATACTAATAAATCCATCAACCTATATCACTACACATATCTTCATAAATCGTCTTGATCTTCTTCCCAGAATGCCCGGTGACGGAGGAAGATGATTACCGTATCGAGGTTCTGATCGCTTTACGGAGAATCGAGCGGCTGGACAAGGACGAGTACACGGAGGACGAACGGCAGGAAGCCGAGGAAATCTACGAGCAGAGGAGACAGGAGGAGCAGCCTCCGGAGGTAACGCTAGTTCACCTATATCCGTGGGGTAACCTATATCCGTTGTTTTAAAGAACGGGGTATTCATGGCATATAAAGCCGAGAAATTTCTACGAGCAGAGGAGACAAGAGGAACAACCTACGGAGATACCAACCAATCACAGCTCTGTTAAGTTGGGGGATATTATGGTCTGTTAGAAATGGACCAATCAGGAGCTCTGTAGAGTTGGTTTATAGTGATGCTAGGGATGGACACCAATCTCGGCTCTGTAAAGTTGGAGGATATGATGGACTGCTGGGGATTGACGAATCACAGCTCTGTAAAGTTTAGGAATATTATGGACTGCTTGGGATGGACCAATCACAGCTCTGTAAAGTTTGGTATGTTTGTTGTAATGTTTGTTGTATCACAGTTTGGGCTACATTATTGTGTTGATCATTAACAAAATTATGTGTTTATCAACTTTTTCTTCTCTGTCAATCCAGGGTGCAGAGGAAGTGATAGAGGACCAGGACGATGCAGATGCAGACTGAACTGTTTCCATGGATACCAAACCTAAAGAAATGACTAATCATGAGAAGACACAAGAATTGAGCTTCCCAATTTGAATCATAAACCGTTCAAATTTTCATGTGTATATATTTTTGAGTATATTGTAATAAGTCGAGATTTTCAACTACGGGCATCATTGTGTATAATTACGTGTACCATTTTAGGCATGAATGGCAAATGTTCAAAGCACATTATTACTAATAGATATATTTAAATGTTACAACACATCATCATGGATTGGAGTTACAACTTATGATAAGAAGCACATTTAATGACTACAACTTCCTTTTACATGTATATATTTCAAGGAATTCTAAAGCAACTTTTAAAACAAAAGTTGAGAATATCACATTCAAACTTTTATTATTGGTGTCAGGAATAGCAAAGATGCAAAAAGCAAAGCCATACCAGGCATTGCATTTTACTCAGAGTGTCAAAACTTTGATGATGAAAGTTTTTATCCAGAAGACAAGTGACTCAAATATGTTAAATATGTGATAGTAACTGTATTTTAGTCATGCAGGGAATAAGTGAATGAAATGTTAAAGAAATTTTGCGATCATTGGCAATTAGATTGAAAGATTGATTAATCACATTCCTAACCATTGTATGAAATCTGATCGATGATTTAACATTTTGTAAATGTTGTGCATATTAAGTATTTTGAGCAATTGTACATATTTTCTGAATCTATTTCTAATAAAAGATGTAGAATTGTACTGAGCATTTGAAGTGTGGTCTTTTTTTCATTATATACATATAGCTATTCTGAAAAACAGTTTTATGTGCCCAAATACCCAAATCTTGACAACCTGCCTAGCCACTCCACTCAGTACAGGCTATTATTGACGGTCTTCTGAGGGCCTCTAGCAGGGTTTGTATGAACTGCAGCAAAAACGTCTGGTGGTCTTTTGGGGGCCTCTAGCGATTCAGTTCAGAACTGCAGTATTAAGTATGACCTTTGACCTCGATGCATGGTGCACGAGCTGCGCTTTCGTATCAAAGTTGTAAAAAAGGCCCGTTTTTCGACTTTCTGACTGGTTAAACTTATACACGAGGTGGGTGTAGCTACACAGAGTAACTGACTGATAACATCAATTCCTTAATATTTCGTTTCAAGCTGCAAAAGCCATGTATTTTGTATTTTTTGACATCGCTATCGACTGCCCCCCTCCCCACCACATGCATCTTGTGTCTTCTTGTTTTAGTTGTAGACCTGAGAGTAACGTTAGAGTTCTAGTTGTTGAGTAAATAATCAACAAGAAAATTCCAGAATTCCAGATCATAGAAAGCTCTGGTTTCCGTAGGTCAAATCAACATTCCCTTATCAAGTAATCCATCGCTACGCTTTAATACCATAGTGAAATCTCGAGGCGTGCAACACTGGGTAATTAATGTTTGTCCTAGCCGCAGAGACGACTGTTGGCCTAATATCGCTTATACTACTAACGCTCCCGGCCGGGAGCGTTAGTAATATAAGCGATAATAGGCCAACAGTCGTCTCTGCGGCTATGTTTGTCCATGTGTAAGCCTTGTCGCAGAGATCAGAACGCATGTGCGGCGACTGGGATGTCAAAGGTAAAGGTAAAGTCCCCCCAAAAGACGACAGTCCTTGTCTCGACTGGTACATTGTTTCGATAAATGCATAACAATGTCCAGCCGGGTTTTGTTATCTTTTTTTGCACATAACGATTATAGATTGTAATTGTGTTATTGATTGTTATCAACATTATCGACAGTAACGTTAAGCACAAGCCCCAGCAGCCATGGGAAGGTCGTCTAAGGACAAGCGTGACATCTACTACCGGAAGGCGAAAGAGGAGGGCTGGCGCGCCCGCAGCGCTTTCAAACTCATGCAGATAGACGAAGAGTTCAACGTACTCTCTGGTATGTCAGCATTAAACGCTACCAGTAGTTTACCTTTATCCATGGGGTAACCTATATCCGTTGTTTTTATAAACATTAATGGACAGGTTTAAAACTGGACTGTTTTAAAGATATGTCCGTTTGAAACCAATTGCAAGTTTTAAGGCGTTAAACTCATGAGAAATTCAACATGCTCTCTGGTATGGAACGGTTCACAGTTCAAAACATTTAACACTCGTTCCCTTTTATCTTTTATTTTAAAAAAACAAGCTTAAGGTATTTACTAATACTTGTAATAGGGACATCAAGCCAACAGACAGTGGTTGCAAATTGCAACACTTTCAAACTCATGCAGATAGACGAAGAGTTCAATGTTCTTTCTGGTGGGGAACGGTTCACAGAAGCATTTAACGCTCATGCACATTTATCTGTTATTTTAAGAACAAGGTAATTAAGGGACATCAAGAAAACACAGTGGTTTCAAATTGCAGCGCCTTCAAACTCATGCAGAAGGATAGAGGAGTTCAACGTCCTTTCTGGTATGGAACGGTTCACAGAATTAACGCTAGTTCATCTTTATTTGCAGAGTAAACAGTACTGTAAATGCAGAAACTTTCGCGGTGGTTTAATGTTCACGTTTTTTGCGGTGGCCGCTTCTCTGCATTTTGTGTATGTTTTGGCACAAAAACATTATTGTGACATAGTCAGCATTTATCACAATTCAGTATTTCTGTAGTAGTAGTAATTTTGAAGAACATATCAATAATGTACTTGAGGTCTGATAAAACCTTTTTTCCAATCCAGGTGTACAGAAGGTCGTTGACCTTTGTGCTGCCCCAGGTAGTTGGAGCCAGGTGCTCAGTAAACGACTCAGGTGAGAAAGTAGACAAAATGTTTTACAAGAAAACCTACCAGGTCATACCTCGTGGTTTCACAGAAAAAAATTTAAGGTCCAAGGTCAGGAAAACTTTTTGTGAATGAAAGGATGAAGGGATAAAAACAGTAAAAAAAAAAAGCTTTGCAATAATACTATTCAACATATACTGTAAATGCAGAAATTTTCGCATTGGGTTTCTGTTTCCAGTTTTTGCGTTGCCAATTCACCACGAAAATAAAACCACCGCGAACATTTTTCCATGGTGGATGGTGCTACCGCGAACTTAAAACCACAGCGAACAGACCTTTTACAGCTAGTACCCTAAAATTAAATCCCCCAAACTTAAATGCATTTACAGTACTTCTGTTTTACAGTCATGATATATAAACATGTAAGATTATCATGAGTCAAAACATGAAACGTCAGATTCTTGAAACGTCAGTCTCTTTTTACTTGAATAGAGGAGAGGGGAAACAGAAGAGAGATGATGTGAAGATCGTAGCCGTTGACCTCCAGGCCATGGCACCCATCCCAGGGGTCATACAGATCCAGGGGGACATCACTAAGGTCAGTCTTCAAGGTCACATTGATTGTGGGAAGGGATGCAGAAGAATTCTACTCTATGCCCTTTCCTTATGAAAGAAGGGTCTTTATGAAAGAAAGGAGCTGGCCTCTTTGCACTACTCTACCAATGCTGTTCTCTCCTATATATGTATAACATAGTGAAAGAGTTGGTGGTTTGAATCATGATCCAAATCCCTAATGCTGGGAATACTCTAGAGGCTTGAGTCCAGGAGTTTACTGCATGAATTAAGTCAGCTCTGCAAAATACATATCTGTCATACTTGACTGCAACATGGGACCATATACACAATGTATGAAATCATTCTTTATTCAGAAAATAAAGGAAAGTGACATTGATCCCAGGTCATGTTGGTCTTAGCAGATCAAACATGCAGGGAGACATGGACAAATTTACATATGACTTTGTATATGTTCTTTGTAACAATGTCATGTCCCTACCCAACAATGGTCACTCTTTCCCATCTCTCTCCAGGTGTCCACAGCTCAGGAGATCATCGGGCACTTCTCAGGTGAGCAGGCTGACCTGGTGGTGTGTGACGGAGCACCCGATGGTGAGTACTGATGAACATACTCTGCATCTTAAACAATTACAGTACTTTTTCTCTTTACAGTTTTCAGTCTTCAGGTACCTTTTTATCATGAGCTCTGTCACCATGATGTTGTTACTGCTATCATTGTCTCAACCACAAAATCAAAAATACCCAAACTCTTAATTTTTTATGATGCTGCAAATTAAGGAATGGGTTCAAACATTTCTTCAAACAGGCGCTCCAACACCTGAAATGCCCTCCATCCATTTCCAGGATGGCGAGCGAGTGCTCTAAAACCCATTCCTTACTTCATTCATTAACTGACGTCAACACTAAAAATTTGAATGTGCAGTTGTTCCCCAGACAGGCAGTAGAAGCAAACATAGGAGTGCACTACTGCCCACAGGGTACCAGGGTTAACTGATTCCTGAATTGCTCCTGATGACATTGCATCACCTCTGTGCATCACTGTTGTTTGCTAATGTCTTCCAGTAACTGGTCTACACGACATCGATGAGTACATCCAGGCACAACTTCTACTGGCTGTGAGTCAGAAATTTGTGACCTTTTTTTCTAAAAATTCCAAGCAGTAAAGTTAAAGCTGCCATGATTATAGATTTAGTGACCACTCCTATATGAATTCTAAACATGTTGCCCTGTTTTTCCAACAGGCCCTCAACATCACAACTCATGTGTTGAAGAAAGGAGGTGGTTTTGTTGCAAAGGTAAAGTTGTCTGTTGAGCACAAAAAAAAGCCAGGAGCTACAACTTCTTAAATAATACTTTAAAAGACAGATTTTGTATGGACAGAAGAAGATGACTTGCATATACAGTTTATGATTTAGTACTTAACAGAGTTTTATCCATTTGAAAATGAAGACAATACAAATCTCCCTTTACACTCACAGATATTCCGAGGAAAGGACATCACTCTACTTTATTCCCAACTAAAGATTTTCTTCCCAGACGTAACCGTCGCCAAGCCTCGGAGTAGTCGCAACTCAAGCATAGGTTGGTAACTTGGTACTCTTTGCTTTGGATAAGATTTTAGCATCTTTTTTGAATAAGTGTTAAAAAAGTATCTTTTTCGTGTACTGTATTTTGAACGGCTCAAAGAATGAATGTTGAGACAATATGTTATGTTCATTCTCTATAAAGCTGACTCACTCAAAATCAAATGTATAGCTGTTACAACCTATAAGTTAGTTAGTTACTCATTTCAAAGACTGAGTTTTCAAATCAAATCAAATCTCACCTATCCATTAGTTAAACTATTTGACCATTGGGCACCACAGAAGATTTCTCTACCCTTCTTGGTTTGCTGTTTTGTACACTTATTTAAAGTTAGAAAAAAGGAGTGACTGTTATTTTTTTTTCAGAGTCGTTTGTTGTCTGCCGAGGCTACTCCCCTCCCGAAGGATACACACCAAACATGATGAACCCACTACTGGACCATCATTATGGTAGGTGTTCTTCTGATTCTTCTGATACAACCAATAATTTAGATCTCCTGATATTTATTTATTTCATTTATTTATTTATTAGGATTCTCCATATACAATGACAATGGAGGGTATGGCGAAACAGGTGTCAAGGGACACCTTTTCAAAGCCGCCATACACACATGCTCGCACATGTTTACACATGGCGGGGTTATACCGCCCCTTACGGGATGACATACCCTTTCGTTGGCTAATTACTGGGGATGGGCCAGGTCTCCCGTCCGGGTGATTTGAAGTGAATCACCAACTCCAGACAGAAGGGTTTGCTCCATCTCACACCGCACCATCGCATGTGTGGGGGTTCTTTAACGTGCCTGGGGTGTGGCTCTCCCCATACACGGGACCTCCATTTGACGTCCTATCTGAGGGACGACCCTAGCCAAAGCTATTTCAACAGAGTATCTGTCACCTTGCTTAGTGCAATACTGACTGGTTCTACTTCACACTGCAGCTAGCAATGCTGAAGCTGCTGTGGTGGGAAGGATACGATCCCAAGTGTGACTAAACTTGTATCCCCCCTCATCACAATTCATGACTGGAGTAGATTTTCTGATCCATACTGCCTTCTTGATTCACCAAGTACATCTGTTGTCTACTCTCTCTATATAACTTTGGCTTATTGCTGTTCTCTAATAAACACTTCTGCATAACGACCATCTCGCCATTGTAGCCATTTGGGGGGGGGGGGATTCTGTAGATTTTGTTCTGGTTGACTCAAGCATTACAAATCCTGTCCATAGCGGCCACCTTTCTACTGTGATTTTTTTCTTCAAGTCCTATGTGTGGTCACTGTAGACAGGTTTGACTATAAACAAAATGGTTATAAACAACAGAACAAATTCATATCAAAGTAATATTTATGTCAGGTGATTACTGAAAACAATTATATAAAATTGAAAACTTTTCATAAAAGTCAGAAACACAAAAGGATTATTGACTGTTCTTCCTCCCCCAGATGTTGACTTCAACAGCCTCGATGGAGTGAACCGTGTGATCGTTCCGTTCCTGGCCTGTGGGGACCTCAGCGGTTACGATGCCGACATGACGTATCCGCTACAGGTAAGTATTTCTTAGGCCTAGGAAAAAAAATGTTGTGTTTCCTGTTTCCCTACCTTCCCTAGAAAAACCTGCCGACCCTAGACTTTTTTTTGGGTGGGCAGTAGAGTCACATAGCTTCCAGTTAGAATTTTTATTCAGCCTGCTTCCTATTGAAGTAAAAACAGTCTGCTTGTCCTATCTATTGTGCACAAAATCAAAGTTTGACATCGAAAGACAAGTGTCCTCATGCATTTCAGTTTCCTTTGTTCAACTGTATTGTAATATGTATCACTAGATTTTTGGCTAGCCTAAAAAAAATTACAAAAAAAAAAAAGATATCCCCTACCTATACCGACCCTAATTTTTTCAGGACTGAAACAGGAAACACAACATTTTTTTTCCTAGGCCTTATCTGTCACAGGTATAGTTACAGTAAAATGGTACATGTTGCTTTCTCTGGTAATAGTACTCAGCATTTGTGAAAGAGTATTTTTGGAGTTTCGGGGACCTCAGTGGTTACGATGCCGACATGACGTATCCCCTACAGGTAATATCTGTCATATAGGTAAAGTTATAGTAAATTGGTACATGTTGCTTTCTCTGGTAATAGCACTCGGAATTTGTGAATGAGTATGGGAGTTTGGGGGACCTCAATGGTTACGATGCTGACATGATGTATCCACTACGGGTAAATATTTCCTATCATGGACATATGATGTCAAAGGTGTCATGTGATCAGCACACAAAACATTGGCCAGATATGCCAAATGTCTGACCATTTCCAAACTCATATCCAGTTGCTTGAGTAACTGCTTTTTGTCATATCTTATTACCTCTGTCTAACCTTCATTGACATATTGGCCAGGTAGATTTTCTAGTCTAGGTAAATGTAAACAATATTTTCCTATTGCATACCGCATTCCATCTTACTCTCCAGTTACCCCTGCCCCTGCAGTTCTTGCCTACTTTGCTAGGGGGCTCTATAAATGTTTTCTTGATTTTTTTCCAGCTCCCTGAGGGAGAGGCGTATGTCCAGTTGCCCCCGACCCAGGGGCCCATCTCCCCACCCTACCAGCACGCGTGTCAACTCAAGCGGCAGGACCAACTCAGTAAACCAGTCTCCGCTCTCAATACAGATAATACTGACAGCAGAGAAACAGTTGCAGATACTGAAAAAGGCAGAGTAGAGCCACAGGGTGCTGTTGGAGGTCACTCAGAGGAGGGTGTCACTGTTACAGACATGGAGAAATTACAGTTATAGCTATTGCAAGGGAGGGGGAGGGATGAAAATTATTTGATAAACACAATACAGAGCCTATCGACCATAGAGAAATGGTCACAGATATGGACAGAGATTCAGCTGTGTTAGAAGGACCCACAGGGAGTCAAACTGAGGAACATCTCACTGTTACAGACATGGAGAAATTACAGTTATAGCTATTGTAAGGGGGGGGAGGGATAAAAATTATTTGATAAACACAATACAGAGCCTACCAACATGCAACTCCGTCAGTGCTCACAGTACAGATACTACGGACAACAAAGAAACAGTTGCAGATACTGAAAAAGACAGAGTAGACCCACAGGACACTGTGGGAGGCCACTCAGAGGATGTCACGGTTATAAACATGGAGAAATTACAGTAGTTGAAATGGGAATAAGCAGATTTTTTTCATGTAAACCCATCGCTCCTTACAGTACAGAAACTATTGACATTTGAGAAACTCTTCTAGAGAAGGAGACAGTTCTGCAAATAAATTCGAGATAAATGTATGCTAAAAATTTCCACGGTATCATTATCAAAGATAATAGATAAGGTTTCTAATGACACACTATACCATACAACTCATAACTGGTAACGGAAATAAGACTAATCAAAGTTGATTTTCCAGACTTTTTTGTGTAAAATTTTTAGCAAGAATATTTCAATCGTGACTACCTATTAATCATTTATAATCATTCCATCGAACCAATATTAAAGATATGTGTATTTAGATTCTGTATCTATCTGTATCTATATAGCCGGTATAACCGCCGTTCGGCGTAACACACCAGCTTCGCAGGCACGCGGCGCGGCAGCAGCTGGTTATATTACACCGAACAACCTGTCACACCTAACTGTCTAGATTGATCCTGCAAACGATCAACTGTGTGTTTTCCATTAAGGACATTCCAAGAAGGCAGCTGGTGTCCAAACAGCTAGCCCGGCGGTACGCACGCCTAGAGTACCGAACCGGATATCCTGACCAACATAAAAGTTTAAAACTTACGAACATGATCACCTCCTTGCGACCTTAACAAGGTATGCAGCTATATCTTTAGCCAAGTAGCCGACATTCTCTCTCTCTTAACCACTTGTTGTATTGTTACACCAATTTTGCAGTGTACAAACTTCTAGTAAGGGTACATGTTTAGGTGTTCCAGAGAGCAGGCATCATAGTGTTATGACTAAGGCGTTACCTTGAGCCGCACCCAAAGTTTGCCCGTACATTTTTCTGTGGTGAGATACGCAGATATGCGAACGAGGGAGCTAGAATCGGAAGGGCTGTTTAAATCACCATTACGCGGATACGGATTGTGATATGAGTTATTCGAGGTCTACGGGGCGCGGTTATGATTCTAGAGTGTGTGTTTAAGACTTTGCGAGCGCTAGAGAGGCAAATTATCGTTAAAAGTGAACTTAATGGTGAAGTTGCTGGGGCACTGGAATGCTAGCGTGGGACCAGAGATGGTTCGCGCAACGTGAAAATGCTGTTAATGTTGGAAATAACATCTATCGAGCTGTTTTGTTGCGTGATACGGAAACGACAAATGTTAGCGCAGCAAAACAACACTTCCGACGGTGACAACACCACCCACATACATACACACGTCCAGCGAGGAAAATATTCTGCCTCTCTACAAATGTTTTGCCCTTCTCCTTTCTTTACGTAGCTCATTACGCCATCCAAGTGATGAATGAAGTTGGTACATGTCCTAATTCTTAAGTTTTGCCCGCCATGTGATGCGATATTACATAATCTCTACCGTAACCCAGCAACAAGTGTGTACGTGCGTGGTTGTTGGTGGATCAGGGGTCATAGATGGGTAAACATCTACCGCCGGGGGGCAACAGCTTACCCTGATTCACGCTCACTCTTACAATTAGTACCCACGCTTTCAGCAATCCAGTTGTCGAACACAACGTTACCTCTTCACATTTGAGGCATACAGAGCGCTGCACAGGCAAGTTATTTCGGTAAGTCCAGTTCGTTGTGTTAAACTATGTTTCTTTTTTTTTCTGTTACCTACCGCGCTCTCGGTCACACTTCAAAATCGATATTTACAAGATTTGTTCGTGTCGGGAAAACCTTTTGACAAGTTACCGCCCAGGTTTTTACTTGTGTAGAGATAAGTTATTGATGTATCTTGTTGGGTGGCTCAGATATTCGTTGGTGTTACACACACTGGACGATAAGATTTCGAACCACTGTAGACTTTAGACCAGTGGTTTTGTGAAACGGTTTCTTTTTAACGAAAGACCTTTATTGAACATTTGTGCTCAAGTAAGCTAAGAAAAGGTACGTACAGTAAGCAATAAGGCAGAGAATGATATAAGATTAAGTGACAATGGTATCATACAACATCTATAGAGACTTAAATACTTTTCCTCCTCCCTCTAGTTGTACTGATGACGAAATTCAGGGCTTGAATTTGCGCTGTGTTGCAACGGTTATCAAAATCATCTTCTAGGTTTTCATGACAAAACAGTAATACAAGTGTTTTGCAAAACATGGCAATAGTGGAGGTACGTGTGCAGTTTTGCATTGTCGTGGGGAGATCAAAGACAATCAAAGAACAGACAAAAGTGGCCGAGCGCCAATGTCAGGGTCGTGGACTTGAGTTAATACATTGTATCACAAAGGTTGTATGTTACGTTTTATCTTGCATCTATTTTAATCTTTGCCCAAAGATATGTTAAGTACGTAATGTGTTTTCTCTGTCGCGAGTTATATCTGGAGATAAAAGATATGAACGGTCAGAGTACAAGACTGCTACTCTTCAAGCAGAGGTTAGGCTCCGGCTGGTTTTCAGACATTTTTGTGGGGTTGTCTATTTTGTCCCGTTGTCATAATTTTCTACGGCAGACATGAAGAAAATGGTACAAGATAGAAAGCCCAACAAAAATGCATAAGAACACGTCAAAAACAGCCGGAGCCGAACCTCTACTAGCACAGTACAACGCTGTCAAACGTGGTACTCGTCGCTTTTTTCGTTTTTTCTGACCATGCCAAGAGAAATCGTGCTGGTGACAAACTCTGAAATCATCTGTAAGATATGACGAGTCATTAAGTGTCTTGTGCTGCGCCCAACGTTAACAAAATGCTATAGAGCTATGAGTAAGTGTGTCCTGACAGACTGAACAGTTGGACCAGGTAAAGTTTGGGTGTGTCTGTACGCTCGACCTGAATCTATCACGAGGTAGATCAACCAAAGATACTTCCTCTCTCTTTAAACTATAATTTTTCTCTCTGAAACCCCAAATCTGTGATGATCTTTAGTAGTTTGTACCCTTGACCGTTCCCTAGAAACCGTTACACGTATGTAAGAACAGCGGAAACTATTTTTGCGTCATTTTTACACAGAATTGTTGAACTAATGATTAGCGGCGATGTTTGCCGAATGGGAATTTCGATAAGAATGTTTTCTCAGCGGCTACTCCTGCGATAAGGCATTACTAACTCAGCAAAATGTTTATTCATAGAAGTATTACTTAAAGGCGGGTTCAACTTTTCGTATATATATATTGAATAAGTCCATAGGAGGTCCGTATTGAAGTCGTAGCCTCTATCAGGCTCCACATGTCGTTGAAAAATAATAGAAATTGGACAAATATAGCCAGCAGAGTAAGCTGGTCACAAACCGTACTCCTCGGACAGCTAGCTCACCTGGCATGTTGTTATGTGTCTATTTGTCCAGTTTCTACTATTTTTCCTGTGACCTGTAGAGCCTGATAGAGGCTGAGACTCCCATACGGACTTCATACGGACTTGAATATATACGCACGTGTCAACCCACCTTTAACACCTTTCGCGGCCGTCTAAAAAGACCACGCTGGTGCCTATAACACCACATGTTCACATTGATTGGGCTAGAGCAAGAACGAAGATAGTTTCCGTATCCAACGGTTGTGATTGTAAATCTAAATCCCAAGGCCGATGAAATTGTGACTTAAATTTTCGCGTGTTCTAGCACTTGAATTTAGCTGTATTTTCATCTAATTAAGAACTAATCAAGAAGAAGACTCTAGCTATTTACTGACTGCGGTGTCTAGATTTGCCGAACTCTGCAAAGCTGGAGTTAAAAATGGCTCACCCTCAGCCAGGATAAAACAAACACTTACGTGAAGCATGCGCATATGTAACTACCTGGACAGGCTGGATTTTTACGCACACAGGACGAGTTAGCTCAAACCAGTGATCAGCAAATATACTGAAGGGTGGGGGAATTGTCCAGTATAAATATAGTAAGTGACTGATCACGCCTTTTTGTCAAATCATTGTACATGCTTCACCTAGCTCACATGTATGGTAACTAAGCCAGTTAGACGGCAATCTCACTGAGCGGCCGTACAACGATTAAAATTTGTTTGGGGCGATCCTTTCTTTCATATTTGGAATACAGTTCAAAATGTAAAAGTAGGGTTTGGAAGACAACGTGATCATAAGACACAAAACAGAAAACAATTCGTTCGTCGTCGATTAAGGTTAGACATCCAGGCAATAAGATACGCCACTGAAGAAAGACACGATGACTGTCTGAAAAGTCTGATCGTTTCAAAGATCATATCCAGTTGCTTGAGTAACTGCTTTTTGGCAATTCGTTCGTCATTTTTGAAACTCGTTGAGCAATGTGTCGAATCCTTGGGCGCTCGCCGCTCACAGTCTCTAGTGTAAAAGGGAGTAGCCTCTACCAAGCTCCACAGGTCGCTGGAAAAATAGTAGAAATTGGCCAAATAAGACAAAAAACACGCCAGCACTCCTAGGCCAATTAACTCGTACTAGGCTTTTATTCCTAACTTGGCCAAAGTCCCCTTATTCGGCCAGGCGGGAGTATGATAGAGACTAGAAAGGGGGTGTCAGAGAGCAAATACCGTGACGTCACGATGACTAGCCCTCTCCCTTAGTGTGTGTGTGTGTACAGCACCACAGTGACTATTTCCCCACGCGGTGTCCGCACGCAGGTCCAGCCGCAGCCATGCCGCGCCACGCCGCCCTGACCAGTCTCACCGTCGCGCTGGTGTTCCTCTTCACCCTGTGCGCCGCCAACACCCACACCAGAGTGAAGTTTGAGAACAACGCGTACTCGGACCTGGTCGTCGCTATCCACCCAGATGTGCCCGAGGATCTAGAGATCATTGACAGGATCAAGGTATGTGGATGAAGATATGTACGATTGCCCTTATTGTTATCAGGATGTTAAGGTTTACCTTTTACCTTTATTTTGTACTCCATGTAATAGGTGTTGCCATACACTTTACCGTGTACAATTGTCGTGCAATAAAGTTTTTTTTCGGGTAAAAAAGTGAATTTCAATGTGTAACGTCATATCCGTAGTACAGCTTAAATTGTTAACAGCCGCTAGTTGTGCCCGTTCTTTCTGCACAGAATGAATATGATAAAGATTTGATGGAAAAAGGAAAAAAAGTATGTCGATGGAAGGTAGAGATTCAAGTAATAAAATATGCAAGGTTTAAACAACTAAACAACTGGATATATTGTGGAAACGGTCAGACGTTTCAGGTAGCGTCCACTACTAGTACCTTTCGTCAGTGATACTGAGCAAGATGTGTTAATCGCTCGGTTTTGACTTTTGAACAAAAAAGTATGAATTGACTTCAGGTAGGCTATTAGGATTCTTCTGGTGTCAATTTCATCACCATGTTAACAAGTACTGTGGATAGCTTAATCAAATTTATTACGTTATGTTATTGATCTTCTTTAATCACAATTTGAGGCCATGAAGAAAGTAGCTGAAAAGTTAGAAAAAGCCGGCCAAGTAAATGAGCCACTATTAAGGGCAAGCCTGGGATTCTTCCAGTCTCTAGTTCATCACACACGACACTATCTTTATCAAGTACCTCTCCGTCTATACTTTCGTATGGTTGGTATGGCAATAGATATTAGAATTCTTTATAGACAACACAAGGGCAATGGAGTGCCGAAAAGTAAGTCCAACCACTATTGCTCCGAGAAAGTTATCAGACGATTGAAGCGTTGGCAAATGATCATAATTTGGTTGCTTGTGTATACAGAACTTTCATGTCCATTGTCAAGTTCTGTATCTAACTACTGATTCCATTGGAAACACACGACGATTTACTCATTTACTGTTTGGTGAAAAAGCATGTACTGTATCGATCGCATCCAAGATTGTAAATCACGATGTTTAGAGTCTGTGGTTTTCGATCTGTTTAGTTGGAACGTCCTTTCACACCTGTTGGAGCGACGGGTTTGTTCGTTGTTTCATGTTTGCGCCAATCTGGACGATACAGGATTCGCCTTCTAGTTTTCGTTGTAATTGATGTATGAACATTGTAGAGTAGCTTTAGAATGCCATTTTACAACAAGAAGCTAAACAAAGAACTGGGACAAAAGTATAAAACGCATAACCAGTATCACAGGATAATCAAATCCAGCAACAATGTCGAATATACCGTCGAGTACATTGCAGTAGACTATGGCATGTAGACTTTTACCAGTCATTATTGTTGATCATTTTGACAAAGATTTACATAGAATTTGCACAGCTTTTGTCGGCAAGAAAGTAAACGTTTTAAGATAAACGTTACAGAGTGTGGCAATGGTCTGAGCGATACCTCTTTGATGACATTGTATGTCACAGATAAGGGTACAAATATAGACTTTAGGATTTCTCTTGTTGTTGTGTTTTTAAAAACCAGTTGCCCCCATTATTCTATCCGACTCGAGTACAATGCCGACGGTTTTAATAAACTATAAGAAGGATGTTTGAATTTCAGAGGACGGAAAAGACGTGGTTTTATTCAGTATGACTTGAGGTTTTGTTCCGTGTGACTTACGTATGAAAAGGCAACTTTGACCGCCCGAAAGATTTACGGGTGGACGATGAGTGCCCTGAAAAAGAAAAAGTTATGCTTTGTACTACTACTAGTATTTGCTCAGAAGTTGTCAAACTTCATATTTAAACATGGTGGCGGATTGAAATAGAGGAATCATGACTATGCTTTTGTATAAATTTAGTTAATTACGATACACTAACTCGTCAAACTTGTTACTCTTAGTAATACCGTTAACGTTTTTTAATTATATGTAGATGTATCACTAGCTAGCACTGGACAAAGTGGATACGAATACTGGCATATACCACGGTATTTGTCAGATGCGAATACGGAAGAATCCAAACAAATACGAACGAATCCCAGTAACATCTTGTTTATGATTAGATATACAGTCAAACCTGTACTATTGTAGTCACTTTTTGGTGCCCCCAGTTCGTTTTTATCGCTGACCTCAGTGTTAGAAGAAACCGCGTGAGTGGTCACTACAAAATGGTTTGACCATACATTATCACTTTCAGCAGGCCTGTAGTACTTGTATCTAGCCTGGGTACCATCCGGATAGTATTCGCTCATATGTGGGGACCAATCAGCGCGTGCTTCCACTTTTTGTACGATTCCAGACGTTTAGATGGTCCGCGTTCCCAGACGGAAACACAGTGAAGCGACTGTACATAGTGTATAATGAATGTCAGAGCTAAAAGCGACTGTATATAGTATATAATGAACGCCGGAGCGAACTACTTTCCGGATGGTACCCAGGCTAACTTGTATCTGAGACGGGACAATAGTTACAAGCTGCGGTAACGCCCCATGTGCTTTATTTGTAAGGAAACACGGCGCGTTATTATCACAGGTTTGATACAAGTAGGGCAGGTAAATTTGCCAGTACAAAGGGCATAAAAACCGGGCAGACACAGTCATGGGACCAAGGGGTTACTGGGTTTGTGGACATGTCATGTACTCCCCAAGAAGAGGTTAGGCTCCTGATGTTTTTTGCCGTTTTGTAGGCGTTTTATCGGGCTTTGCTGTACAAAATAGAAAGCCAAATAAAACCCCTTTAAAAACGTTAAAAAACAACCTGAGCCTAACCTCTGCTAGTACACGACATAGTTATGCCTGCTGTTGCCACTAGAACGACGCTCTCACCGCGCGCGCTCTCTGCGACCTCAAATTTGACAGGTCGCTTCATGAATCGTATAATAAGACGAATCTTTTTACGCTTTGTGAATATTGTCACGGTGGTTTTGTTGTATTTCAACTCACATTTTCACATTTTGTATGATAACCAGTTTAAAATCGAAGGCTACACACATCTGTTTTAGGTCGCAGTGACAGCGCGGCTCGATCGCCGTCTAGTCGAAAGGTACAGGTTTCCAGAACATGCCATTCACCTAACGTGTCACCCCAGGTCATAGTAAAGGCGCAATCACCTTGCCGTATTTCTGTCGTCGTGGCGTTTTCAGTGACAACTTGACAAAGGTCTATGACATTTTGCCCTTCACCTTACAGCTGTAGTTTGTACCACATATCCGTGCCTGTCCTGAGAAATCCCTCAAATCACATGTAAGCCGCATACACCTCACGTCACCTTCACTCGTAGTTCGTATTTCTATTGTCCTGACCTTGTCAGTGACAACCTGGCAAGGGTCTATGACAACTTTTGTCTGTTACCTAACAACTAGTACCTCATATCCGCGACTGGCCTAAGAAAGCCCTCAATCTGTTGTCATGAACATGAACAGACCATTGCTATTTGTCTAGATTTCGTCATCTGCGTTTCACTAAAACCTTTCTTGAAACTTAAATTTGCGTTTAGTAACACACATAGGCAACTTCCTGGATAAAAGTTAGAATTTAGAAGGAGACAGTTGTTCAATGATACAAGTAGGCAAACGATAACGGTGTTATTACAATTATATATATCATGTTTTCAGCTTTTCAAGCTAAAGTCAACAAGATCAGAAGGCTATAGCTAGAACCGTTATAGATGTATGCATAGCACCAGTAGGTTCAAAATGTCTATATCTGTTGAGCTTAATATGTATTGAAAGTTTGATTTTAATTAGCCACTGGCACTGTGTAGAGTGTTTGCGTCCCGAGGGCTCAAAATGTGTATATATATTCAGATTAATATGTATTGAGAGTTTGATTTTAATTAGGCAATATGTAATATGAATGTGTGTTTGCATAGCACCAGAGGGTTCAAATGTGTATATATGTTGAGCTTAATATGTATTGAGGTTCTGATTTTAATTAGCCAATATGTAGAGTGTTTGCTTCCCAAGTACCGTTCTACAAAACTCCGTGCCGATGCCACAGCGTGGGGTATTCAATTTTTTTTCATTTCATCACGGATGTGACTAGAGAGGTGAGAAGGCCACAGTCGGGCAAATAATACTCTTACAAATCCCTCCATTCAAGGGTTCCTGAGGTTGATTTAAATGGGCTTTAAGTGTGGAGTGTTATTAAAATGCCGATCATGACTGGACGTTGCAAAGTTGGCTCAGAAGATTAGGCCATTCCTGACCGACATATTTAACTTGCTATAATCGCCAGGTGTACGTACAGACCTTCACATAACGCTGAGTCCAGCGGTGCGATTCTTAGATGTAATAGTATAATCTTGATGCCAAGATACGGTAATGTACTGTGGGTATAAAACTTATAAAATATGCCATTCCGAGCGATCAGAACAATAGTATCAGTTTGACAGTTGAATGTTGAACTTTTGCCACTTCTATATTAGTCCAAACAAACAGTGTTTACTTATCAGTTAATAGTTTTTACCCTCTTTGATTGAATATTTTGGGGATCGGGAAAATGATTTAGAAAAAAAGAAAGATATCACCCCACACACATAGGGTTTGATTTGCATGTTCGAGAGATACTTCAGGTTGTCTTATTGTATATTGGCGTAGATTTCATAATCTCCCTCTCTGACCTATTAGACAACCTTTGTTTCCTTATACCCCCTTTACACTAGGACGGCGCTCTCGCCGCGGCTGCCTCGCCGCGCTCTCTCTGCGACCTAAATGTGACGTATCCCTCAACGAATTGTATAGAAAAGAAACAAATCTTTTTACGCTTTCTTTGTTTTGTTGTCTTCTCAGTCACACTTTTACATTTTATATGATATGCCCAGTGTGACAGTGAAGGTTACACATATCCTATTTAGGTCGCAGTGAGAGCGCAGAGCGATCGCCGTCTAGTTGAAGGAGGCCCTAAAAGGAAATTCTCGACGCTTTCAAATGCATCACTTCAATCAAAGAGGTTCAGTTCACCTTCTTGCTTCTATGCAAACCTTAATTGCTCCGAGAACTTTGAACCTGGAGTTTACGTTGTTTCAACTTCTTGTCTACTTTAAACATTTTCCAATCTAAGAATATCTGTCTGTTTGTCGGCTTGGATCAGCGATCCTCTGTTTTACAGCAACAAAGTTTCCCAACTTGGAGAAACGTCAGCACAAATTACGTTTAGCTCAACATTCAATAGTTGTTATAATATAAACCTTACTAATAAGAGCGGGATTTAGACTGTTCCCACATCTGTTGTACACTTCAAACGTGCCGTTTTAACACATTAATCTTCGCTCTAAACTAACAATGCTTCCTTAGATTTACTTTTAATTTATACACGGATGCGTGTTTGGAGATGCTAGGACGGAAGCTACGGAAAATTCTTTTCCAAATCCGTCTATTCAATAGAACTCGTATCTGTGCTGCATTTGGTTTAAGTGTGGATATAGGAATCAAGCGGTCTTGGATTTAATTAATAGAACGATCAATGATCGTTCCTGTAAACGCAGGACATGGAATTAACTTTAAAGCGATATTCCTAGTAGCATATTGAGTCAGACATATGCTAGGATAGGTTAGTTATAAAAGGTATGACGCACCAAAATTCTACGGACTCTGGTAAGCAACATAACATGTGGTCTGCTGGGCATAAGGTTTGTGACCGGTCGACCCCCAAAAGTCTGCATCGCTTAGTTTTTCCACCTACAGAAAGAATGCAGAAAAAAATGGTATGAATGCTTTTGTCATAGACGGCAAAAACAGCGTAATACAATCATATAAAAATAGCGTTGGTCAGCTAATAAAAGCTTCATATAACCTTTTCGCAAATCATACAGTTCTTTATTTCTAATATGACATAACACTTTGTGCCATAGCCTTTCCTACAAAAGAACTCGCCATACATTTAATTTATAAGATTTACATCGTGATGTAGACTTACGTACAATGACTTCTACAATGAGGTAATTTAAAGGTAGATGAGTCAGACCAAATGAGAAGTCTTTTATCGGCGGAACCAAGGAAGCAATAAACTCAGGTGATTAGACCAACGACCTTCCCCTTCAGGAACATTATACACATCAGGAACAAAGAAGCAGTCAATTTGCGACGAAACTCTGAAAAGAAAGCTATTGACAAAAGTGACACTGGAATTCACACCAGTTGATGGAACTGGACCAAAGTACAGAAGGGAAACACCGTCTCTTGTTCCTGTGTCTTTTTTGGGGACGTTTCTTCTTTTGTGTCGAAGCTTTATAAGTCGTTAGCCGTTTCTGGGCAACATATAATGGCGTTCTCGCCCACAGAGTAAAATGCTAATTGATATGATAGCAAACGCCAAAAAGTAGTTACTCAAGCAACTGGATATGACTTTGGAAACGGTCAGACGTTTCGGATAGAATCCACTATCCTTCGTCAGTAACCCTGTCAGACGCCGATGAAAGACTTCTCTTTTGGTCGGGTTCTATCCGAAACGTCTGACCGTTTCAAAACCATATCCGGTTGCTTGAGTAACTACTCTTTGGCTTATCTTATTACCTGGATGTCTAACCTTCATCGAGATATGATAGCAAATCAAGTGGTATGGTGTGAAGAAAGTCATCCGAATGGCAGAGTGGCTATTCTAGCGGACCTGAGATCGGGAGGTCAAGGGTTCGTTTCCTAGCCGTCCTGGCCAGACGTCTGTCCTTGGGAAGGTTCTAATACGACTAGTTCCTCACTCCAACCAGGTGTAGCAATGGGTACCTGACTTCGGTTGGGGAAGTAAAAGGTAGTCACTGTGGAATGAGATGGTTGTCTGCACTTTCTAATTCATTGCTCTAGACACAGTGGATACCAACTAATCTCCAGGCAGATTTACCATTGGCATAAGATTGCATCAAAGCTTGCCAAGGAGTATAGCCGGCCAAAGGGAGTCAGGCGAACATTCACACGCCTAGGCCGGTTCACTCCTCGCCCAGCTATTTATACTTTCTTAATCCACCGTAGGATCTGCTTGGAGATTAACGACCAACTACTCTACGCTAAAATGCAGTTACTCAAGCAACTGGATATGATTTTGGAAACGGTCACATAGTTTTCTTCAGTGACAAAACTAGTGGATGCTAGTTGAAACGTCTGACCGTTTCCAAAAGCATATGCAGTTGCTTGAGTAACTGCTTTTTGTCGTATCTTATTACCTGGATGTCTAACCTTCATCGACGAAACTGCTCTACGGCCTTATCTCTATGTACCGTTTCTAGGCAACAATACTGCTATTGAGTGACAACAGTAATTGATATGACAACATATTACACGATATCGTGTTAAGGAAGTCTGCAAAGTATATTGTTAAAAGAAAAAAACGTTATCAAATTTAGATTTTCGAAAGTTGGACCCCATGTGAAAGTTTATGCATTTACAACATGTACTTTTACCCTTATGCCGTTTCATGGCAACAATATCGCCATTCTTTGTTCATTGAGTGACAGTACTAATTGATATGCCAACATATTACCAGGTATCGTGTTCATGAGGTCTGCAAAGTCTATGGTTAAAGGGAAAAAAACCAGTTTAGATTTTTAAAAGTTGGACCCCCTGTGAAAGCCTACGCATTTACTTTTACCTTTATGCCGTTTCTGGGCAACATTGATTGATTGACAACACTAATTGATATGACAACATATTACCCGGTATCGTGTTGAAGAAGTCGTGAGATCCTTTATCGCACGCCCGTTATCTGATTGATATCTCCTCACGACCGTAAGCGTTCCCGGGTTACTCTAGCGCTGGTAACTACGCAAAGAGAAAGCATGGGGAAGAGGAACTGTATATAGACTGGTACGTTTATGAAAGTTAGACATCCAGTCAAGCAATATCAAATACACTACAATCTCTACAACTGGATAAAAAAACGGAAATTTGCTCCCAGCCTTTGAGTGACACCCATCACTCTTCTTCAGCGTCACTAGATTGTATAGACTGAAAATGTCTATTTTGAAAATGTCATGACTATCAATCAAGCATCTCTAGATGGTAGTTCGCAACAGTTCATATAAAAATAGCTACTTGTACATTTGTCACCTTTGTTATTTTACACTGTCACATTGCAATCACTCGTGGGAAGACCCATTGACATATATGTTCGGGTAGACATTGTAATCTGGCAGAGTTGCCGATTTAGATTAATTGTAAATTGATAGATATTTCCTTGAAAGACTTTTCAACTTCGATCCATGTCAATTTATAATATAGACCAATGGATTCATGACTTTACATTTTCATTTCTGTAAAGTCTATGATTGAAGACAAAAAGTTTTCAAATGTTAGACCCTTTCCGAAAGTCTATAAATGAGAGACTAACAATTGATTCTTTCCTTTGTTTACTAAATTGTTTAGCTTTCTTTTACATTGAGAGTATTACATATTTTCCATTGACATTACGTTACAAGACATTTGTTTGTTCTAATGCCACCTTGGGATCTGCTTGAAGATTAGGCCATGTACACTTAGAAAAGGTTCTGACTTCAAGTACCAGAGTTACCAAGCTAGGATTGATGTGTTCAAAAATTCGTATTTTCCCAGAACTATCGTAGAGTGGAATTTGTTATCACCAAGCACAGTAGGGGCATCTTCTCTGGATAGTTTTAAAGAACGCTTGCAGATTGATGTGCAAAAGTTAGGTGTGACGGATCGTTCAGTGTAACATAACCAGCTGCTGCCACGCCGCGTGCCCGCGAAGCTGGTGTGTTATGCCGAAGGGCGGTTATACCCGTCCGGCTATATAGATACAGATACAGAGTCTTTAATTGACGCTGTGGACTTTCTCTACTTCTCCAGTCTATCGTGACCGACGCGTCCGAGTACCTTCACATCACGACCCGCCAGCGCGCGTACTTCGGCGGGGTGTCCATCCTGGTCCCGGAGACGTGGCAGGACCGCCCCGAGTACGAGTCCGCCACCTGGGAGACCTACGACACGTCCGACGTGCACATCGCCGAGCCCAACCCAGAGTTCGACCACAACCCGTACGTCAGGACGTTCTCCGGGTGTGGGGAGAAGGGAGAGTACATGCACCTGACTCCCGGATTCATCTTGGATCAAGTACCGCTGGGGAGCACTGAAGTACTGTGGGGACCGTCAGGTGGGATTCTTCGGATGTTTGCTTGTTTGTTTGTTTGTTTGTTTGTTTGGCTGTCTGTCTGTCTGTCTGTTTGGTTGTTTTACCACTGGGGAGTACTGAAGTCCTGTTGGGGCCGTCAGGTGAGGTTCTACAGATGTTTGTTTGTTTGTGTGTTTGTTTGTTTGTTTGTGAGGATGTTCTCCGGGTGCGGCGAGAAGGGAGAGTACATGCACCTGACTCCCGGCTTCATCCTGGACCAGGTGCCTCTGGGGAGTACTGAAGTACTGTGGGGCCCGTCAGGTGAGGTTCTACAGATGTTTGTTTGTTTGTTTGTCTGTCTGTCTGTCTGTCTGTTTGGTTGTTTTACCACTGGGGAGTACTGAAGTCCTGTTGCGGCCGTCAGGTGGGGTTGTGAAGATGTTTGTTTGTTTGTTCGTTTGTGAGGACGTTCTCCATGTGCGGCGAGAAGGGAGAGTACATGCATCTTACTCCCGGCTTCATCCTGGACCAGGTACCGCTGGGAAGTACTGAACTCCTGTGGGGGCCGTCAGGTGAGGTTGTACAGATGTTTGTTTGTTTGTTTGTTTGTTCGTTTGTGAGAACGTTCTGCATGTGTGAGGAGAAGGAAGAGTACATGCACCTCACTCTCTCCTCCATCCTGGACCAGGTGAGGTTCTGAAGATGTTAGTCTGCTTGTTTGTTTGTTTGTTTGGTCAGAACCAGGCACCGCTTGGCAGTCCTGTGGGGACCATCAGGTGAGGTTCTACAGATGCTTGTTTGTTTTTCTGTTTGTTTGGACAGGATCAGGTACCGATTGGTACCACTAAATATACATGTGGACCCTCATGTTTTTATGGGTGCCGCTGTGTTCCACTGGATATTGATCATTACAAATTACAGGGTAAGATACCAGCTTCTTTTGTGTAATAAGATTAATCCACTGATGATCGCAAACTGGGGTTGAAGATATGGCGAGGACTCCTCCACCCTGGCGACGTTTGCGTTTGTGTCCAAACCGTCTAGACGTTGTCAGCACAATGTGTGAAAATAAAATGTTGATATATGTCAGGATGCGAGCCGGTGGTCAGTGGTCAAGCGGCGAGAATGACAAGACTGGCCAAACGACAAACAAAAACTATCTTGAACAAAGATAGCGATATGGATTTACTTGACGACAGTGTATTGACTAAGGGCTTGCCGTACTCAGACCTGCCATGTTGAGGAAACTCGGCTGTGTAGTATATCAAACAGGATTCGACATGAATAGATAGAAGACAAAAGCTGAGACAACAAACTAAACGAGGAGAAAAACAGTCATATCTTTTCCATGAGGCATTTATAACTAACCTTATTCCAGTCTAAGCTTGATAAATTTCTCTCTGCTATGTGACGCCTTCTTCGAGGGCTGTCTATGGATATGTACCAGTTTTAGTAGGAGGCTGAAATGTCGATTGAACGTGATGATTCATATGTCCAAATGTCACATTGTGAAGTGCAACTCTGTCTATAAACTCCTAACAGGCAAGCAAATGTCTTAAAACATCTTCTACAAACAATTATTCAACCATGGCATTTCAGGCTTCAGTGACTAAGTTATAGGAGAAGATATGTGGTTCCACCTGTTTGTGTAAGCCATAACATTGAAGTAGTCTTGGATCTTATTAAGGAGTTTAACCTCCTCGATCTTATTAAGAGCTGACCACAGAGTAGAAAAGACAAGGGGTACAAACGCAACGCAAACTTCAACGCAATGATACCTTTAGAGGAACGCGTTGTTGAACAGCTGTTGTGTATTTTTCATGACAATCCTGGTCCTTGCAGAAAAATGTAAGAGATAGAGAATCGAACAAAAGTTCACGTAGTTATCTCTGTGGTACCAGACTGTTTATTGAGTACGTGTACAAGTTGTTTATGTGCCAGGCCTGTACAGGGGGTCGGTAGGGTCGGGTTGTTTGGTCCCCACTAATGGTGTTCTTATCGCGAAACGGTGGGCACATACAGCGCGTTTTCGTTACACATCCTTCTCAGACCTGTCAAAGGTGGCGTGTTTTAGTGCGGCGTTATTTTTTTTGGTCTTGTTTGCATACATGAAGTCATCCTAAACACGTACCACGTTGGGAAATTTCCCAAAGTTTTCTTCGCTCTGTCCCACGACAATCGTGTCGAATAGCAAACTGTAAACAGTACAAATCTGGGGATTTGTAATCTACTTGTGATTATTAACTGTTCTAACAGCAAATGAGGGCATTGTTATGACAGTTGACTGCCCAGATCATTGCTTGGGACACGGGGCATTGTTAGGGTTTGATTCAATTAGAAGCAAATTTTCCTATAAGATATGCCATTTTAAGTTAGGGGATATGTTTTCAGGTCAAGAAGTTAGGATTCTTTTCGACTTATGTGGTGACGTTTGTGTCCGGCCTGTGTCGCTGGCCAATGATTGGCTCTGACAGCCTTTAGTTAAACCGTACTCTCCAAGCAGAGGTTAGGCTCCGGCTTTTTTTTTAACGTTCTGTGTTAGTCGTTTTTATCGGGCTTTCTATTTTGTATTCTATCTTGCTGTGTCAAAACGACTAACAAAGAACGTTAAAAAACAGCCGGAGCCTAACCTCTGCTTGGAGAGTATCATAATCCCGGGCCGTAAAATCTTTACCCCTAATGACAATTTGATGGTTCCCGGGAGGAGCACTGGCACCTTTCTTCAATGAAATCAAACAGTTTTGCTCCGCCCCTAGGTCAGTGCCGGCAGAGTTTGGCTGGCGTACTTCAAGAAAAATGGCAAAAAAGCCCGATAAAAACGACTAAAAAAAAACGTTAAAAAGCAGCCGGAGCCTAACCTCTGCTTGGAGAGTAGTTAAACCGGGGCTCAGTGCGGATGTTTACGGAAACGAAAAATAGAAGTGTCCATCAAGGAACATCATTGTACTTCGTTCCGACTGGGCCCCGGTTTCATGTGACTGTGGTATCATCTAGCTCGTTCTAATTGTCCATTAATAAAAGACACGAACGTTCCAGTGCCCAGTTTGAGGGTTGCGGGGTTATCTGGGGTTGTTTTTTTTCCAACATTTTTGAGTGACGGATAGCCGCGTAGTTTGGTATCGTCTGAAGTCCAAGGGCAGATAGAACACGCACAGGTGCAGTAATGGGCCTAAACAGTCTGGAGGAAGGTCAAGGTCAATGTGAACTTCAGGTAAACGACGGGAGGACGATACCATTAAAATAAAGACATGTTTGATATATAGTACACTTTTTTCTCAATTGTCATAACGTAAAAGGAAGGTTAAGTCAGAATTACGTGTAATGACAGGGTCACATTGTCGAACCCGGTACTGTGTGCGGGAACGAAAAATAAAGGTGTATATATAACAAATGTGCTCAAATAAACGTTTTTCTAATAACTATTATTTCAACATTTTGTGTGTGTGTTTGTCTTTTATGCCTCGCCTTTTTTCCTGCAACTTGCCCGACTGGGAGTAGGATATGTGACATTAGATGAACAGGACTCAGGAAGCATAGCTTCTTTCTGAGTCAGAAACGTCATGTTGAAAGCAAGCTTGAGATGGCACCTCGTCCGATATTTTTATCTATCGATTACATGTATATATGTATTGATTAATTTGTTTGTATGTTTGTTTGTTTGCTCAGGCCGTGTGTTTATCCACGAGTGGGGCCATCTCCGCTACGGTGTGTTTGACGAGTACGGCATCCCGGCGGAAGGATACCCCAACTTCTACTTCAACGAGAATGGCCGCATCACCGTCACAGGTACATATTTAAAATCGTTCTTTCGCCATGAGGCAGGTAAAGATCTTTAAAGAGGAAAGTATAGCCAAAAGAAAAACAAAATGTACGCCAAGAAAACATAATCAAAACTGTATGTGAGTACTCGCGGTTCTGAAGACGAGTATAGACACTATAGACTTCTTTGCCCTTTGTTGGGCGCTTAGAGTATCTAAAGGGACTACCAAAAATGGTCACAATGGCCCGGTGTTCCCAGCAGTACAGGCTTGACTGTAGTGAAAGATAGTACGTGTCCATCAAATCACAAGATCAAAAAGGCGATCGACGACCAAAACAGTACATGTTTTGAATAGGTGAATCTTTAGAAATGACACGCCAACCCGTTCCTTCCTTCTCTCAAAGGCCTAACGCATGCGAACGAGTAAGCTGCCAAAGGACTTGAATAAGGTCAACTCGGACAGGTCAACTCGGACACTCTCTCAAGTCCTTAAAGTTTAAGTCGTTTGTTGGGTGGTCTGAGCCTCTCTACATGGTTGTTATCAATGTTTCGTTATCAACATATCAAAAAGTTCAAATCGTAAATTCTTGATTCTTCTGCCTGTCCTGAGAACCGACGTCAGTTATGATGTTTGTCGCGACATGTTCGAATCGTGAACAAAAGCTAGACATGTACACGAATCTATACAGTAGTAACCACACACAACAAGACATACATAGATGAATGTTCAGTATTTTCTCTTTTGTAAGGAAGATTTGGAAGGCGACACCAAGTCTCCCACGTTCTTGCGTCCCCTGGAGCGCCTGTTTACTGTTTACAGAACTATCGGTGTAACATGCCCATTGAGATCACTCCGCTGGGTAAAGAATATGGAAAAGTCAACACGAGACCTCCCGAGGCAGTCCACGCGGCGCCGTGTCGACATAGTCTCTTCCAGGAACGATTTTTTGGCTGAAATAAGCAGTAGATATTGTCCAAATAGGCTGACTGATTTGCGAAAGGGGTTTAAAAGTCGTCTAGGGAAAGGAAAGTCAACTTGGTCTTCTCAGTAGTGGAACACAAATTGATTGATGGAAAAATACCCCAAATGGACGAATTATTTGTCATAGGAGTTACGTCGATGTTAAAGGTACACATAAGCAAATTATGAGATCTGTAACTCTCTTTGCCGGCTAAAGCCTGTGGCACAGTATCCACATTATTTGGTCAAGTGCTACCATTTCTTTTAAGCACACAAAAAGACATCTGGAGACACTTTTGAAGTGTTGGTCGGTCCAAACTAGTCTCCACTAAAGGCCTTGGGTCGCTGTTTTACGCTTCGCGTGATTTTACGCTTCGCGTCTTTTAAGTCATACTTGAACGTTTTTCATGATATTCCCATCATAACTTCAAGGGTAACACAAACTTTTACCGTCTAGGGTTCAATGGAGCGCCTCCTTATATTACATGACCAGTGAAAGGGCGAATAGAATCGCCATGAAGTCGGGCTAGAGTCACACATTGGGTATTTTCTGTGACAAAATGTTCAAAACCCTGTTTCTTTAGACCCTAGAGAAGTCTGAACGAGACTATATATTGACCGGCCCACACACCGGGTTCTTATCTGGCGCTTTTCTGCCGACTCCTGTAGCTGGGCAATAATCCGCTACTCGTGTCTACAGGTGGACAAATAACCCATAGGGGGGTCAGGGCATTCCTCAGGGAGCTGTCATGGGCTTGACGTTGACCACAATTCATTAGATGAGACAGAAAATCTGTATTCAAACGTTCAACCGCTCAGAGGTGGCAGCCTTAATTTTTTCAGGTCAAACAAGACATGCTGAACACAATTTTTTAAAAACATCATCATACAGTAAACTATATGAATTATCGACCATTTGGGTGATTTGAGTCCTTACGATTATTTTCATTATTGATTTTTGTTGGGTCAATATCATGCTTGTTTATCTTCCTTTATTTAAAGAAAGGGCGGTATAATTGGATTTTGGTGTACTTCTTGATAACCTTTTATTGAACGTTGCACTTTGACGCCCAGTCTAGTGTTCTATATACGTCATAGCCCCACCTTTATATCAATTCTTATCCATCCTTATCGATCTATTAAATGGCGGGGTCAAAAGGTCGGGGGTTTTCATCACATTAATCAGGACGTGTCCACTCGGGAAAGTGAGAAATGTAAACTTGTTTGTTGCTGATGACGGATTTTTTTTAATTCGCTCTGTTAACCAGGACAATCAACGGATGCTGTTGCCATGGCAACTCGTTATAGCTATCTGAATGACCGGTGCACTAAGCAACATTGTCTTTGAAATAGATTGAATAGCAGTGATGAGAATAAAGAACTGTAGATTTTGCTGTATCAAAGAACCAAATCTAACTCTATATATTGAGATGTCGTAATTTCTGCATTGGAGAAAATCCAGGGCAGTACATAAGAGAGTGTGTAGGCATTTAGACAGGAGAACTCTATCTCTGTCAAACTATTCATCAATCAATTTCGCTATCTCTCTATCCATCGCTTCATCCATCCATCCATGATCAGTCCATCATCTATCCATCTATTCATCTATCTGCTCCTCTATCTATTTCTAGTAGAAGAATCAAGATAAAATAGAAAAATTGAGTGCGAGATGTCTATATACATTACGTATGTAGCTACTCTGTTTATGTATATATTGAATAAGACCTGTTTCCCGTTCCTTCCAGGCTGTAAGATCAACACGCGCGGGTACAGCAGTAACTACCGGACGGGCGGGCGGTGCAGCATGGACTCGGCCACGGGCCTGCCCGACTCGGAGTGCCAGTTCTTCCCGTACCTGAACCAGGGGGGCTCCGGGCACGGGTCCGTCATGTACATGCAGTTCCTCGACGCGGTAAGGTGTTTTTTTACCTCCGTGAACATGGAGGTTCTGGATTTGTTGTGGATGTCTGTATGCGTGTTTGTCCGTTTCCAGGTCACTTAATTGTCGATTTCGTCGTCCAGTTCATAGATTATACACAGTCATACATGTACAAAAAGGCTTCCAAGAGTCACTAACGTACCCCGATTAGAGACCCTTGCGTGCAAAAAAATAGAGGACTTGTTTTGCCGTGGATGTCTATGCACGTGTTTGTCTGGCTGTTCGTCTGTCTATATGTGCGTTTCCGGATATGTATAGAATAACTTAACGTAAGAACCTCTGGACGGATTGGGATGATAGTTAGTACGTGAGTAGGTAAAGGACGACGAAGTTCAAGGTCTATACTGGGCCCTCTGGTGCGTGGTCTTGATCTTAAAAAAGTATGCTAAGTGCAAAGCCACTAGGCTAAGTGGCGTCGTGTGTGGCGAATCTAGAGGTCCAGAGTTCGATACCCACCGTGCCCTCGACGTCGTGCCCTTGGGAAATGCACCTTACACGACCTTCCTTACTTCACCCAGGTGCGGTGTAAGAATCGATACCGGTACCTGACTTCCGCCAGGGAGGTAAAAGAAAAGACTACCTTTACCTTCTGTCTGTGCTTTGTACGTGGCACTGTTAATATAAGTTACTAACATGTGCAGCGACACATTGTCCTCGTCTGTCCAAGAGAAAATAAAAAAAGCCACAAGGTTTCGTGCTTTTCGTCTCGTTCTAGAGGACATCCGTAGCCTAGCTACACTACAGCATCATGACCCACCAGGGGGTTGAACCCAGGACCTTTGAGTTCTACCTTAATCACAAGACCACGTGACGCCATGTATAGCTTGATGTACATGTAGTGTACGTTAATTGTAAGTGCATGCGTTAATTGCTTCTTCTGTCTTAAGAGTTCGCACTTGAAGAACGCAAAGACGAATTTTACAATGGCTTCAGCTTAAACGCGTTGGTCCTAACCAACAGCAACTCTTTGAGGGAGTCTTTGTGTCAGTGGTTAATACACTTGCCCTCAGGCTCTAGTATATATAAATTACAATCACAAAAGTCCCTCCAAGTGTCGCTAACGTACGCCTATTATCGACCCTTGTCAGCAGTTTATAGTCCTATAGGGCCTGCCAAGGACTTGTGTGGGAACGTTTGTAACAACATTCATGTAGTGTTTGTGATAACACGTGAAAACCGCCAAACTTCAAGATGAAGAAATCTGACCCTAGACTAGTCTTACTGAACAAAATATGTAAACTAATGATCCTTCATTTTTTCTGAAACACCTCACCCACTGTCTAATGACTTTGTTGATCTTTACAATGGCATGATTAATGTACAAGTTCAAAGTCACCTACAGGATAAATATGACAATTAGTTCTGCAAGCACGAGTCAAAAGACAAAAGTGCCTCACTAGACCTGTAACTATCTCAACCCTTTTAGCCGACGGGAGCCTATTATAGGGGGATTGCGTTTGTTTGTGGTCGACTTAGGTGTAAGTTTGGATTCGTGTGTCGGTGTTTCTTCTTACTTGTCACGCATTTTGATAAGACAATATCTTTATCTCGTATATAATCGTGCTCCAGACAGGTACGTGAGGTGGGGGTGTTGACAAACCTGTTGACAGTTTACGCAAAATAAGAAAGAAAACTACCTGAAATAGTGTCGACATGAGTTGGAAACGCTAGTAACAGCATTTTGTGTTGACAATATACATTACAATTGTAGTGAACACTGGCAATTTACGTAAGAGAAGAAAGCGGCTGACGGAGAAAGTGTTGACAGGATTTGCAAAGGACTACAGCCTTGTGAATAATGTGTTTAAGATGGGATTAACATGCCAGAGGCTCGGACAACCGGTCCCTACGGAAGTTTGGCGTGTGGTCTCTGGTCAATAGACGCGATGACAGAGTTTTTCATAGGGTCGTCGACCTCGCGTTCGCCTGAAACGATCTTCCGTTTGTTGGACTACTTGAGCAGTCATTTAGTCGACAAGTTAATAGGTTAGAATGAATGGACATATGGAGTACTTTGATCCCGATGGGTATTTATAGAACTCGTTTAAACGTGCTGAATTGGCTAATTTACCATTGCAGACCGTGGTAACTGGTGGTTGCATCAAATCTATAACTGTACGGTATTTCTCCACATAGATATATAAGAAATAACTACATTGGGATTAAAATGAAGAAAGAAAAAATAGTTTCCAAGAAACATGACTTTTAAAAAAGGTATCCGTAGGGTTTGTTGTGGCGGTCGTCAATAGCAACAGACAAGGGGTGTCACTATTCATTCCTATTCACAACGAAATTGCCTAAAAAGGGAATCCCAAACGATTCAGATCTAAAATTGATATTTCGAGTGCTTCCCTTCCATTTTCGGTTGAAATAGTGTGTAAATCATAAAACAAGTGAGAGGAAAAACATTTTTACAACCCTGACTGTACTTCACTTAGAATCCACAAGGTGGCGTTTCATCCCAATGCCCGTTTACGTCTTGACCCTGTCCTTGGTGCTGAATTTAGTAGAAGCTGAAGAAACAGCGACCAAACTGCCGAATGACACAAGTTAACAAAGAAACAAACAAACTGTAGAGAGTGGACGAGTCAGGGTAATACAGAGAGGAGATCCGGACGCATTGGGTTACACTCCAGAACTGACTTGACCACGAGGGTCGATCTTGTAATTCAGGGCCAGGTCCCTCCACATATGGGGGTCCTGGCCCATCTGGTTTATGTTAGCTCGGAAGGACAATAAAGACGACCGCCCCTCGTGGTCAAGTCAGTTCTGTGTGTGTAATTCAATACGCCCGGACCATGGTAGTTTGGTCACTCGCTACCTTTTGTGGCAGCGTGGGATGTGTAACCCTAACTCGGCCACGTGCACTCGCTACATTCGTTTTTTTAGCGGTGGGGCGAGTTACCTCAACTCGGCCAATCGCTACATTTGGTGGCAGCGGTGGGATGAGTCACCCTAGATCAGCCACTCGCTACATTTGGTGGCAGCGGTGGGATGAGTCACCCTAACTCGGCCATTCGCTACATTTGGTGGCAGCGGTGGGATTAGTTACCCTAGTCAACTCTGTCACTCGCTACATTTGGTGGCAGCGGTGGGATTAGTTACCCTTACTCGGCCACTCGCTACATTTGGTGGCAGCGGTAGGATGAGTCACCCTAACTCGGCCATTCGCTACATTTGGTGGCAGCGGTGGGGTGAGTTACCCTAGCTCGGCCACTCGCTACATTTGGTGGTAGCGGTGGGATGAGTTACCCTAACTCCGCCACTCGCTACATTTGGTGGCAGTGGTGGGATCTGGTCCTTACAAAATAACCAACCAAAGAAAGAGACAAACAAAATGACTTTCATTTGTTTTCGTTCCCCAGGTGGACCATTTCTGTGACGACTCCGATGGCGATCACGCTCACAACGCGGACGCACCCAATAAGCAGAACCGTGTGTGTGATGGCCGCAGTACCTGGGACGTCGTCACCAGCACCGAGGACTTCAAGGCTCCAGACGGTACCCACCTTGTTATTTATCTTTAAACTAGAGCCATCCAGCTATAGACATATTATCAGTTTATCTGTTGTTGTTTCAAACAAAGCAAACAAATCCTATGACTAAGCCTCCAGCCACAAAAGAAGTTGTACGTAACAAAACCGGTAGGCTGCATAAAAGCTCTCAAAACTGGAACAGATGTCTTACTGAGAGGTGACTGTGGTGCCTCACTCTCACTCACTCACTCACTCACTCACTCACTCACTCACTCACTCACTCACTCACTCACACTCACTCACTCACTCACTCACTCACTCACTCACTCACTCACTCACTCACTCACTCTCTCTATAGTTAGTATCATACTTTGATGTGTTTCGTTTCACTTTAAGCACGTATCTAACACGAAAACGTGTCTGTCTGTAGGTACACCGATTAACACGGCTAGGGCCGTGGCCTCCACGGAGCCAACCTTCCGCGTGGTGAAAGCGCGTAAGCCGCGTTACGTGCTGGTGTTCGACATCTCCGGCAGTATGGACTCGGTCAGTACACAATCTCAATCATTGTCTGTGTGTCCCCCAGTCCCCCACCCTTTCTCTCGGCCTCTCGGTCTTTCTCTCCCTCTCCCCATCTCTCTTTCCATCTTTCTTCCTCTCCTCTCCTCTCTGTTTTCTCTTTCCACTCGCTCTCGTCCAGTGTCCTTCAAAAATCGCAAGCAACTGCTGTAGACTGAGTGTCTGTATGACCTTTCTGTCCGTGAACAATAAATGAATAAATGTTCAGTACGGTACCCCTTCCTCTCTGTCAACATATCCCCGACGCTCGCTACTGTATCAGACGCTTTCTCTCTCTCTCGCTCCCTTCTCTCTCTCTCTCTGTCTCCTCTCTTTCTTTGCCTCTTTCATTGCCTCTTCCGCTCTCTCTTCGTCACCCTGTGTGTGTTCCTAAATTTCATCACAGTAAATACAAGTTAACATGAATTCCCTCTACTCCTCTCAGATCGACGACGTGTCTATCAACACTCCCCGTCGCTCGCTTCTGCACCAGACGGTATACAAGCTGGTCCGTGAGGGGATTCCATACGGTTCTCACGTCGGCATGGTGAAGTTTGATCAGTGGGCGACCCGACTGCTGGACCTGACCGAGATCGTTACCGAGGAGGATCGACAGGAGATCGCCGACGCCGTGCCGAACGAGGCTAACGGCGCTACCTGCATCGGGTGTGGACTGATGGAGGCTCTAGAGGTAACAGTTGTTGAAACAGAAAATCTTTAGCTAAATCATTGTGAAACTTTCCGAAATGAAGTGAGGTGTAGCCAAGGTGTGGGCTTTCTATCTCAGAGAACATGAAAGGGAAAAGGCACAAGAAACACAAGTCACTTCTATGTAGGGAAAACATATTTGTTTCTGCTGGTGTGTCTTCCTTTTTCTTCTCGTTCTTCCAAGAGGGTTCAAAGAAAGCAGCCATGCATGCTATACTTGTCTATGTTCGTATTCATGTTAATGTGATTCTAACTTTCCTTAATTATGGTTATATTACATTTAGATCACATCAAAGGCATTACAAGGCTAGAAATTTAACAAATAACCAGTAACTGACTGAGGCCCTGACTGAAGCTGTGGCCGACGAGACATTTAAATTACAAAAATGTTGAGATTTGAAAAATACGCAATAAAAACTGATTTTGTCAAGAGCTATGTTTCATTGTAACTTGTATGACCCAAAGTGTAAGAAAACATGTTTATTCGCACATTGATTCAATGAGTGAATCCAGTTGGCTATAGGTTACTTCAATGTTTTAACGACGCCTCAGGGGTGATCCTAATTATATAGTATTATGTGCGTGTAACTTGACGAAAACCAAATGACTGGGATGGAAATATCCTGCATTTTTCGAAAATGTTACATTTCTAGTTTTCTTTCTGGTAGGAAGAGAATTGTAAAAAAGTAGTGTCACGTTAAGACTTCCACAATTTGGGACTTTCCCAGGTCTTGAGCATGAATGGCGCGGACCCCGCCGGAGGCATTGTGATCATCCTTAGCGACGGTGGAGAGAACGCCGGCCTGAGCCCGAATCTCACCGTGGCCACACAGCACGCGGTCGCTGCCGGAGTTACTGTGCACAGGTAGGATCCACCATCAAACATACAGTCTTCCTAGGATATAGAAGAATTCTTTTACACAAGCTTAGAAGTTTATACTCACTTTTGCTTATACCCCCCTCACATGTAGCGAAAATCGATCGGACGACGAGTCTGCGAGCTCTAAATTACGAGGAGGCATGACCCTGACGGGAAGGGGGAAACTCTACCATTTCTTCGTCGGCATCAGGGTCATGCCTCCTCATAATTTAGAGCCCGCAGACTCGTCGTCCGATCGATTTTCGCTACATGTGAGGGGGGTATAACGGATACGAACGTCGACCCCAGTGATGAACCGGAATGAGGGGAGGGGGAGGTTACAAACTTAGCCACCTACATCGTTAGGCGGTGTACTTCTGCGACGTTTAGTTAACTCCTTAACTAGAACATGTAACGTCCTCATTCAATTCTATTCAGTTTATATTCAGGTCAATTAGATTCAATTCAGTTCAATTCTGAATGGACTGCACTTCCCCTCGCCAGACGTCTATAACCAAATCTAGGCACTCATTTTCAGCCCAGGGTGCTTAGTGCCTAGCCAATAGCACAATATTGATACTTCTTAAGGACCTAGTCTCCAAGCAGACCCTACGGTGCCTCAGAAATAGTATCAAAGCTGGCAAGGGACTTAGTATAGCGGCACCAGGTATAGCACTCCGGTGTCCGTTTGACCCCCTTTGGCCGGCTGTACTCCTTGGCCAGCTTTGATATTATCTCTAAGGCACCGTAGGGTCTGCTTGGAGACTATTAAGGACCATCTAACCCCTGTTTATAACTACTGCTACTGCCCCGCCTTCCTAGCGTGACGTACTCCAGTAGTGCTGACCAAAGGATGGAGGAAGTGGCCGCCTCTACACACGGCAGGGCCTTCTTCTACTCCGGAGCAGCCAACTCCAACTCCCTGGAGGAGGGTCTGAGGGAGGCCGTGAGGGTACAGAACAGCGCCGCGGCACGGGCAAGCAGCTCACTGCAGGTTAGATGGTTTTAGATACTTTCGTCTTTCTTGAATGATCTATTACGTCGTTGGAAGACACACCAAAAAGTAGCAGCCTTAGCAGCTTCATTGCCTGAAATGCGGTATGATTTACAAATTAAAGTAATCTAAAAGCAGTAAAGATACATTCATAAGCCAAACATTACAAACAACCTCTCTGCAGGTCAGCCGGATTTCCGTGTATCTAAAATATTTTTTTCTGAATGCTTGCTTGCAAGTCCATCCAGTCTCGAGTCGAGATGGTAGACTATGTGCCTCTGTCACTCATTGAGTGGTATATGCTGTCAACCCCAAGACCTTTCTACTGCTTTTCCAAACAACTGTTAAAAAGTAGAATATTTTCCTGGTTGATAGAAACGCCCGGAAGTAAATCTCTGCTTTAATCTCAGGTGTAGAGATTGAATTGAATATTGTTTACCTGGATGTCTAACCTTCATAAACGTATCACAAAAGAAAGTTTTCATCTACTTTTAACAGCTGTACAGCAATGCCGTGAAGCTTGAAGTTGGACAGACCTTTAACGCGACCGTTCTTCTCGACTCGTCGGTGGGAGAGAACACGGAGTTCAGCTTCGGCTGGACCGCCGAGAGCGGTGTGGACTGGGCGGTGACGAGTCCCAGCGGAACCGTCTACACCAACTCGTCTGTCCAGGTGTTCTACAACCACCAGGCCAAGATTGCCACTCTGAAACTGCAGGGCAAGGCACAGGTTCGTTTGCGACAATTTTGGCCCATTACAGAACAGTGAAAATCACACTTATAAGTTAGTCCCTGCCAGACTGACTGGTTAATAGGAAGAAAATTCTGCCATAGGTGGTGGTGGTTGTGGTGGTGGTTGTGGTGGTGGTGGTGGAGTGTGTGTGTGTGTGTGGGGGGGGGGGGGGGGATTGGAGGGGAAATGATAACCTAATCATGAACTGACTCTCTCGGATAATATTACTGGGACAATTTTTGCCGTCCATACGAACCGTACCCTCTTTGCCATAGGAAAGCCTGGTGAAGACAGGTAGGACCATACCGACATGTAAACTTTGGTTTTGGGTCAGAAATAGAAGATAATCGATGATAATCGTAATCGCATATCTAACAGTAACACGTAACGATGTCCTATTGTTACAGTGTAATTACTCTTTCCTGTTTGCTGTGTAGGCTGGAAGCTGGGTGATCCACGTGAAGAACCCTGCCGTCAGCGCCCAGCGTGTTGTCCTGACCGTTAGGTCCCGCCAGTCCGTCCGCTATTCTATATCTTACATGTAATAAGATAATGTTACAATAACTGTTGCTCTTTCCTGTTTCCTGTGTAGGCTGGAAGCTGGCTGATCCATGTTGCGAACCCAGCCCCCAGCGCCCAGCGTGTGGTGCTAACGGTGAACTCCCGTCCGTCCGCCGCCGAACCGCCCATCACGGCCAACGCCTGGCTCAGCAACTCGGACCTGCAGGTGTTTGTCTGTCTTTCTATTCAGTTTATTTGTAACGAATGATACAAATTCATTCTGTTCCAACAACTGTTCCATTCTGCATACGAACAAGCTGTGTAGTTCCATGGTCCTATTTAGGCTAAGGTCACATTTACATAAAGGGCCCCGGCCGGGCAGCTTTCAGGAATGAAAAGTATGATATAAAAGGCAACAAAAAAAAAAAAAAAACGGACTGAAAATAATTCTACAGCATGCACTGTGCATTGGTATATACTTAAATTTTTCATTTTCGCAAACAGCCCTGTCGGGACCCGGATGATAAATGTGACGTATGCCTTACACCTGTGCCCATAGGGCTCGTAGCCCCGGCCGGGTTCTGAAGCCATACATGTGGTCTGCCGGATACCGTTAGGGACATGTCTGTGTGGTCACGTCTAGCTTACGGCGTCTATTTGTTACTTGTTCCAGTCCGGGCCCAAAATAATCGGTACTTACCCGGTGTACAGCGCGTCAGTATACCTTCTGAGAGGAATGTAGAAACTTTCAGTAACCTTAAAAACATCAGGGTTCGGATCATGAAGACGTTGACAAGTACCGTTGCCTGTCGTTAGTCTTTATGGTTGTAGTGGCGTTGACATAAGTTTGTATATGTCTTTATTCAGCCTCGACAGATCTCTTCACTCTCTTACTAATAAAGGCTCAAGCTTAAGAGTCACTTTTCATAGGATTCAAGAGTATGGAGTAACATTAACATTCTGTCATATTGTTCTTGATATATTGTCAATGTCTCACTGAACCTCTTGATGACGTCACGCAGGTGTGGCCTCCCAAGGCAGTGGTGTACGCGGAAGTGACGCAGGGCCTGTCTCCCATCGTCGGAGCTCACGTGACGGCCACCGTGCAGGGTCCTGACAACCAGCAGAACTCCTACACTCTCCAGCTCAGGGACGATGGCGCAGGTAACGCTTCACTCAGAATACCTCATTCAACGGCTTCTCAATATAAAAATATTGGATTCACGTAATTTTCGACCAATCCTCTGATCTTCTTAAGTTGCACAGTTGGACATAATTTAGAACGCTGTCTTTGAAATGGCTGACGACTGGCCACAAGCGGGACAAGACCGACCGAAAAAAAACTCATTTCGACTCATGGACAAAGTTACAGCTTTGAGTCATCATTCTTGAATTGTCTTTTTTTTATGAACTGGAATCAGAATTTTATCTTACGCCTAAATGTCTATATCCTTGTCCATGTAAAGCTCTTTGAACATTCTTTTAATCGTGGATGTCAAATTTTAGAGTTTTGCTGTTTGTATTTGAAGTCCTTGCAATGCTTTACGAGCCAGAAAGTATGTAAAAGACGAGACAGAAAGTATGTAAAAAATCAATGTAATTTAGACCCATTAGGGACGGCCATGTTGATTGTGCAATTGCAATCGTGAGTTTGAAAGTAAAACTAAAGCTAAGGGCACAACCCGCCGAACGTGTAATTTGTCCGTGCGTTTTTTTTTTTGGAGCTCACGTTCGTCACGTGTTTCTGAAAACGTGTTAAACGACTGGCACGTCAGGGCGAATCCGCAGCCCGATAGCACACAAAGTTTTGCCTGCACGTAATGTTCTACGGCGTGTCTGCGTGCTCCAAAATCCGTCGGATTCCCTACGAGTTCGTACGGAGGCGGTACTTACAACTTACGAATTCGACAAGATTGCCCACGTTTTGGCACGTAGACAGCACGCGTATTTGCACGTACGGTGGGTTGTGCCCTTAGCTTATATTACGCCTAACGTTTCCTACCGTCCCCAGGAGCTGACCTGACCAGGAATGACGGCACGTACTCCGCCTACTTCACCCAGTTCACGGGCGTGGGGCGCTACTCCGTCTCAGCCGCCGTCACCAACCCCGACGGACAGGCGCAGCTCAAGACCAGCGTCGCCGGGTCCGCAGCGCCGTTCCAGGACCCATGTAGGTTGCTTTTCAATCTAGTATTCAAAAGATGCGAGGCTTTGGCTTGTAAATGCATTCATACTTTTTGTGCCTGTTTTTAAGCGCATAACCTGGTCACCATTCTCCTCTTTTAGGCTTAGAGGCGTTTACCTGACCCAGCGTGCTAAGCGTAGGTTTGTTGAAGGCAGCGAGTCTTTTCAGTCATCTCTGCGTTATCATCACCAATTGTTAAAATTTCCCCGGCGTGCGCTAATAAACTGGGCGGTCGAGCCACAGTAGAGATGGCTGCGACGGGGTGCTACTCCGTGTCCGGACGTTCGCCGCCGTCACCAATCCGTACGGGCAGGCTCAGCTCAAGACAAGCGTCGCAAGTGCCGCAGCGCCTTTCATGGACCCATGTAGGTTGCCTTTCAGTCTAGCATTCAAAAGATGCACGACTTTGGCTTGTAGATGTATTCATGATTTTCGTAAATGTGCCTGTTTTTAAGCGCGTGAATCTTTTCTCTGTCATATAAGTTTACCCCCCAAAAAACAGCGAGTGAAAGCGGATGTAGAACACTGAAAAAAAAATTAAAAGGCAAATCAGAACGCTGAAGCGTGCGCGGCGTGCGCTTAAGGTGGACTCTCGCTGCACTTGGGGCACCGGAATGGCACTGCGGGATTTGTTCATTGCGGCACTGTTTTGTTATTTTCGCAATTTAGGTATTGCGTAATGCGTAAAAGTATGACTTAGAAGACAACAAAATACACAAAACGGAAGAAAATTCGTTCTTTATCTCTGAAAGTCATCTACGAACCCCACATTGCCGCACAGGTGCCCCAAGTGCAGTGAGAATCCACCTTTATAGACTGGGCGGGTGAGCCACACTCTTAACACCGTAGAGATGGCGGCGAGCTCTCGATGGGGTGGTTACCAGGTTAGAGTTGTTCAAACTTGTTTTATCTTGAATCTTGCAGCCAAGGCGCCGACCTCCACGACGTCCTACCAGCCCGTGGAGTCGTTCGAGCGCCAGTCGGCGGCAGGCGTGTTCCAGCTGTTGGACTACAAGCACGAGGATGGCTTCCCCCCGTCCCGCATCACGGACCTGGAGGTGGTCAAGGTCTCCTACACCGACCGGACCGTGCTGCTGCGCTGGACGGCGCCTGGCGACGACTATGACCAAGGACAAGGTAAGGATGCTACGGTGGTTTACAAAGTTCTACTTTTGACACTTGGCCGACGTCTCGGTGACCGTCTTAAGTTGTGATCTACCAACCGTATGAAAGTACAGTCAAAACTGTCTTTAGCGGCTGCGCTGGACGGCACCTGGGGACGACTATGACCAAGGGTGAGATGAGAACACTCTCTGGTGGTTGGTTTCATTTACAACTAAATATTTTTATACTTACACGAGGTTTCAGTGACAGTCTGTCACATTCCGGACCTAGTTAGGACTTGGTAGAAGCTCTTTAATTGTAAAAGAAATAACTTTGTTTACCAGTGATGTACCAACCTAATGAAGCTATTGACACATCATAACGATATTTAACCTGGTCTCTACAAGACTGTTTGAATTGTTGAAAAAAAGAAGAGAAATTTGGCCAAAGATCTTATGCCAGTAAAGGGTTTATTCCTGTGAACGGCCAAATCGTAGGTGGAGAATGTGTACATTTTGTTGAAAAAAAAAATGACAGAATGTTTGAAGATTAAACCGGTAATTTCTTTTTACGTTAGTCATTTTCCCCTAGTATCTCAGTACGTCTTTTATCACTGAAGACGGTTAAATTGTCAGTGTATATAATAAATAGAAAAACATGAAGGAGTAACAGAAGAGCGCACTTCTTCAGTGTCAGGGTAATCTTCTGGTGGAATCGCCTACCCGAGACAGTAGTGGTTTCTCCCACCAAAAATTGCTTCAAGGAAAGTTGGACAGGCTCATGCGACAGCACAAAGTGTACTTTGATTACCGAGCCCTGGACAACCCCTACAAACTGGAAATGACTGTGAAGCGATAAGCGGCTAGCAAATGGAACCATCCGTTTCCTACCTGGCCCAAGAAAACTCTACTCTACTCTATGATCATATGAGTGCAGTTTTGTTACTAACTTTAATTGTCTGTCTGTCTGTGTTCCAGCATCCCAGTACGATATGCGCATGAGCCGTGACACCAAGTCTCTCCGTGCCGGGTTCGACCGCGCCGCGCCCGTGAACGGCTCCATGGTAACCAGCGGCAGCCTGACCAATCCGGTTCCAGCCGGTTCTCACGAGTACATCCAGGTCTTGGTGCCTCTCACGGATGACAAGACCATCGTCTTTGCCGTCACGTAGGTTCCTGCACTTCTGTGTGTTTCCGCTAGTTTGTTTTAAGCTAAGCTCTCGTTCATTTTGTCACAGGAAAGACCCTCACAGACGACAAAGTCATAGTTTTGCCATCATTAATGCGGTTCTGTGTGTTTCCGCAAGGATATTCTTAGCTGTTGTAGCCTATTTTACGACAGAAAAACCTTCATAGGCGAGCGCATATCCAGGTTCTGGTGCCCGTCACGTCGTCTTTGCCGTCACGTAGTTGAATGCAGTTCTGAATATTTCCGCAAGGATATGCTAAGCTACTGTGCCCCTCTTTAATACAACAGAAAGCCAGTGTTCAACTTCCATGTACTTTTTCCGCCTAAGTGCTGACTGTTAAAATGTAGAATGCCCAGTTTCTGTTCTCACTAACTTTTGATTTCTAGATTACTACAGGAATCATGTGAACGTAGATTAAGGAAGTATAGAGGTTATATATGTCTCTATAACCTCCTTGCGTAAATCAGACATAGACATAAACATAGACATAATCATGTATGTGCGATCATAGACATAACCATTGCATTTCCCCCTCCCAGTGCTCTTGATGACAACGGGAACAGCGGCGGAAACTCCAACTTCGTGTCGGTGACCTTTGACTACCAGGACAGCTACGGGGAGGGGTCAGACAGCGGATCCGGGCTCAGCGCAGCCACCATCGGCGCTATCGTTGGAGGTAAGATAAGAATGACTTCGAATTGCCTTTCCCTTTTCAAAATGTGTACAGCTAATTTCCCGTTGCTTGTAGGGTGAGCAACTTTGCCCCTATACGTTGCCGCTCACCTGAATTGAACACCTGAATTGAACACAAAGGGTCGCGGAAATTCAATATCCATTGATTAGTTTCATCGATATCCCGATGAGATTATTTTAACACAAGACTATGTCAACTCCAATTACGCCTTGCTCTGCTCTGCGCTGACAACGCAGCTGTACCGATTTCCCACAACTGGAAAGGAAGGGTTACAGTCTTGGGGAAAATCAATATCCTTTGAATAGTTAGATCACTGTGCCGATCTCAACTCCAATGACACCTTGTCTTTCCCGTTGCCATGACCACGCAGGTGTGCTGGGCGCGGCTCTGATCATCGGCGCGTCCATCGTGATCGCCGTGAAGATCTCCGGCAGCAAGACCCGCATCCGCGAGATCCGCATCACGCCCAGGGACAACATGGGCGCCGACCTGCCCCCCTACAGCGGGCCACAGGGCAAGATGGACATGACTGCGCACGCCTGAACCCATCATCATCAGCCTGCGAACTAGAGCTTCTGACCAATCAGCGCGAAATTCTGGACCTGGTGACGTCATAGAAGTTCTGGAAAATGATACCGTCATCAAATCCTTGATCTGATGTCGTCATCAGAATTCTGAAACTGATGGCGTCATCAAAAGTTTAAAACTGATGGCGTCATCAAGATAACGTCATGAAATCCTTGATCTGATGTCATCAAAATTCTGGAACTGATGACGCTATCAAAACTCCTAAGCTGATGACGTCATCGAAATATGATCTCACAAGTTGCTGACGTAGACGATTTTGTTGCTTAGAAAAAAATTCTCGCTACCTCATGATTCTATGATCTGAAAGAAAGTATTTTTGTCTTTGTTTTTTTTTTTCCTTATTATAGTTTTACAATTTGATAATATATCAGAGTGTTTGAGTACTTGACGTTTTTATTTGCTGTGGGATGAATTAGTTTAGGATTTTAAAGGCATGCAGAGGTGTTTAAGTTTATTTACTTCTTAATAAGAAAATAAGATAGCATCATCACAGTTTACTTTCTCTATTCTGGTATATTTTTAGGCTCACTTCTGGCAGCATTCTCCACACTATTCTTCAGAATCTGCAGAAGGATATATCTCAACACCATTGTCCTGCTGGGAACTTAAGTGTCAGTTAACCCTCCTAAGCTTGTTAATTAATCATATCAGTAAAGCTTAACCAATTCTGTGCTGCTGTTGCAGATCTAGTTCCCAAAACAATGTGGTTTACTGCGGCATGCCAGATTTAATTGAGAAATGCCCCAACCCCATAAAGATACTGGAGTCATATATGTGCAACCCATATGCACACGGGCTCAACAGAACACCTAGTCAGTAAACGGCCTCTTGTATTGCCACTTCGTTCTGATTGTTGTATTCCTTTACCTGCTGTTATGGTTTGCTGTGCGTGTTTTAATTGTTGTTTGTTGTTCAAGATGATTTACAAAAGTGCAGAACCAGCATATTTTTGTTCCATTAGGGCATTGGCAATGTTTGAAGAAATGCGTAAATAACTAAACATTGTTTCATTTAATAAAAAAGCTTTGCTATTCACTAGTTTTCTTTTGCAAATTGTGAAGCTTATAAAGACGGATTATCACAAATGCGTGTGTGTATGGCTTCATTTCTGTGCTTTTCCATTTTTAATACATTCATCTCTTTAAGTTACGTTCTTCCACCACCGGTCACGCTCGGGCAACCTCACCCTAATCTCCAAGCAGATCCACGGTGGCGTAATATAGTATCAAACAGTTCAGTTCAGTTCAAACCTCCGGTGTCCATTTGACTCCCTTTGGCCGGCTGTACTCCTTGGCCAGCTTTGATACTACAATGTACTAGTATCTAATGGCACCGTATGATCTGCTTGGAGATTAACCTCAATCCTCTGTGCACAATGCCCTGTGAGGGGCCTTTCCCTGTACTATATATGTAGAAGTAAAGTAGAAGAAGAAGAAGGAAGACTTGATGAGAAGCTCTTTTCTTATTTGGCCACTGTGATGTGGCTTTATGGGTGACGTAACAACTTGACTGTGGACACCCAAAGATCGTTTGAAACACTGACATATGCATTGAGCTGGGTACTTACATCTACTTGGAGATCAAAGGTAAGGGCGTCAATGCTAGTACGTGACCTGTATGCCATGCCATTTGTTCTGGTTATGCGCGCCTCCTTGCGACCAGTAAAGGAATCACAGGTAATGTGTCACGTACGGTCACAAGAGGGATATTGCCGAGCTTAGCATGATAGCCAACAAATATAGAGATCCGATCTCAAGATGAATAACAAGATTACAATATAGACCCCTTGCGGGAGACGTTTTGTCTACATTCACACGATTTGTATCAAGAAGAAAGGTCTTAAATCAACTCAAACTGCTCTCAAGAGTACTTTAAACATTGTCAAGATGCCATGGAGCACACAATGTCAAGATGCCAAACATGATAACCACGCGTCACAACACTTGGTGCTTCGTAGGGGACGTCCTGCATTCTTCTGTCCGGGGGAATCACGTAGGCACGCATTCTCAGACCCCCTGTAGTCACGTAAAACACTACTGGCCTTTGTTTGAACCTTCATTAAAGTGAGGACTGCGAGCAGAGAATTACTCTTAAAGGCAACCTAAGCAATATCACATTGTTAAAAGTGGAACTATTCTGAATAAGGCAGTCTGTATAATATTGACATCTAATGCACTATTTTAGCACATTTACATCATTATTTCATAAACTGAGCCGTTAAAAACAGCGCGGGGATGAGTTGCACAAGGATTCCAGACCAAGTCCTTATTTTTAGGGGGGGGGGGGGTACAATGATGGGAATATCCTCGTGCAACTTGTCTCTGGGCTGTTTTTAACCGCTGAAAGTATCACATTATCATGTAAATGTGAGAATACAGTGCAGTAGAGGATCATGCAGATTGCCTTATTCAGAATATTTCCACTTCGACGCTGTAATATTGCTTAGGTTGCCTTTAAGGCTAAGGGGTTATCTCGTGATACGTCTACATGATTTAAGCGAGTTTTGATACACTTTTAGCTAGGTGATGATTATTTCATCGTAAACTCATGCTAGAAAACTAATTGCAAGTCAACAGTGAATAATAAACGTATACATTGTCTCGCTGTCCGTCTGACTTGAAAGATAATGGGGTACATAAAAATAATGCATTCCTCCCAATAAGTATATTTGCTTTTGAGTTTAGCAAACTGATGCCGGTGGTGGGGGAGATTTTACAATGTAAACCAGACACAGTATGAATACAATATGGCATATTTCGATGTATACAAATATGATTCATGAACTGAAGTATCAAGAGCTGTAACTTTACAACTCTAACAGGTGGCACTATGATTCAGGACTGACAGTCAATTCGAAAAATTCGTTTATGAGTACAAAAACAACATATGATACTGAATACTGAAAATGTCACAATATGATACAGGATACCGATAACGTTTATACTCTATTTTTAATTAGTATGATAGAGTTTGCCAAAATTATGTATGAGGTTCCCTCTGCAAAACTGGTCATGTCTCTGGAGACATCATTGTTACCTAGATATTGATAACTTTTGTTATATTAAATCATTTGGTCAATCTACTTCCTGGAATTAGACAGTCAGCCGGAATCATAGTTTCGCTTGTTCGCTCTATGGCCTCGTTGACAAAATCATTTTCATGGTAAATAACGGATGAAAATTGCATCATTTAATGCGATTCGATGTGCGATGCGATGATGAAGAAATGAAATGAAACTATGAGGCGTGGAAGATTATCACATGTTCGTGGTTTTTGCCCAACTTCATGCTACGTTCCTATTGCTATTTGTTGTATTTGCAGTCGATTTTAATGTTTGACTATTTACAAAGATCTTGGTATTTGTTCCCTTTCCACGTTGCTGATCTTATTTCGAGAGGAAAATGCATTGGTACTTTTTTCAGGAAAAAACAAGCTAAACATTCTTATGCGAGTGTACCAACAATGCTTCTTTGTTCTTGTGCGTTTCTAATGACACCTATCTCTTCATCCACGCACCAGGTGTTTCGCTAATAAGTGTTCTCATCCTTGCGAAGGACTGGTTTTGAAAAGAAGAAGCGCGATTCATCAAGCAAAACGCCCATAAATTACTCATTTCTACCGCCCTTTTCTGACACCACCCCCACCTGTGCGGCGGCCATCTTTGTTTCCGAAGCGCCCCCTGCTGTGCCGGAAGATTAGTGCCTTTGTTGCGCCCGTCACGGCACCAGTGACAGATGACTCCGTGGCGTGTGGAGGTTGCGATGATTAGTTTTCTTGGCCGATCTTCTGAACAACTTCGCAGGAAAAAAGCTGCAGGAGAGATTTGAAATGTACATCTGTTCGTTTTATCACCTTTTGAACTTTTGTGTTTTGTCGTTTTTTTTCCTCCTGGTGGCGAGAATGTAATGACTTCGGTGCAGCTGTTCATTGGACAAGTCAGTGTTTGAAGCTAGAACATTGCTTCTTTTAGATGACTATGTCATATATATTATATAGTATGTGCGCCATGTCGTCTTTGCTGCCCAAATTATGTCTTGATGGACAAGAGCTTTACGTGTTGTTCTCAACGAATCACGAAACAGTTGAAACATTGTATCTTGCATACTAGTATATTTTCTTTTCTGATCATAGCTTCCAACCCCCTAACCTGGTCTTGTTAAACATTTGTGCTACTTAGATTTTGAGTTAAAGAACAGGAAAACTACAAGGAGCTTTGAATAAACCTGTCTTTCCAGACACGAATCGCGATATGTCATCTTCGGTTATTGAAATTAAGACAATTGTTTTCACGTCTTCTTCAAAACGAATCTTGAAACAGATGTCTTGAATGATGATTATTTGCCTCTGAATTTGAAGCTTTTTTAAATGAAAATATACTCGACAATGTCTGTTTTTGTGCCATTTACACAATGTGTACTGAACTCCAATTGAAACTTATTGCCAATATTAGGATGCCTAACCATTACATGTTAATTGTGTTTCTGTGCCTGATGTATGTAAAGAAATGGAATAAAAACTATCCTATAGTAAGCTTTCCTTCAAGCAGTGATATCATCGAAAGGACAGGTAAACTACAAGAAGTTTTGAACAAATCTGTCTTCCAAACCACCAAACACTATGTCATCTTCGTTGATTTGAAATTAAAACAATTGTCTTCTTCAAAACGAATCTAGAAATAAATGTATTAATAATTATTTGCCTCTGCATTGGAAGTTTCTTTAAATGAAAATATACTCCACATTGTCTATTTGTATGTCATTGAACTCCAATTGAAACTGATTGCCAATATAGGGATGTCTATCTCAAAAATGTATATTCAGATCATTACATGTTATGTGTGTTTCTGTGCATGTATGAATAATAGTATGGGTGCATGATGTAAAGAAATAAAATAAAAGATCCTGTTGAATGACATTCTAAGCTTTCCTTTAAGCAGTGATCGAAAGGAAAGATCATTGAATGTTTTTAATACCATCTTCTAATGCCCCCTCCCATTCTGACAGCTTACATGTACATACCCTCGTTATGAGGCGATCGAGGGAGAGAAATGGTTTATTCAGATTAAAAACTTAGCAGCACAAAATGGCTGAATTGACATCATTAAAAGCGCACTTTTGACAAATAAGATCAAGTTCTTTAAAATATTTCAGTTGAAAAGTTATGACACGAACAAACTTTCACTGCAAAAATTACGACGACCTCGTTCAGGAGCTTCACATAGTAAAGGTAAGGCGCTGATCGAGAAACCAGCAGTTCTACATTATGCAGAAAAGGGTACCGATGTCACTTCTCAACCTCTGCTTGGACACTGGGATTTCTGAATAGCAACAAATTCGAATCTTTGTGGGGACAATATCTAAAGTAACTCCATTAGACAAGGAAGACAAGTTTGGCATGTGTATGGATACAGCAAACATAAATACCATCAGCTGGAAGGGTACAAACGGGTCCTTGTTCGGACATAGTCTAGGAGAGTCTGTTCTAAATGGATTGACTGTGATTCGACGTCCGAAAACTGGCCATTATTTAAGATAAATGACGCTAATACGGAAGTTTTAATTAAGTTCTGGCCCTCTGGGGTACTTAGGGCTTACGACGGCAAACTGAAGCATTGCCGTTCCCTAATAAACGAGACCAATCTGCCTTATAACTGTTCTCCATTCTTCATTCAACATAACGTTCTGTTGTGTTTGGGATTTGTAAGGCACAATGTAGCGTTACAAGGACAACATGGTCAACAAAGGAAACTGAGAACAGGAGCAGTGAGAACAGAAAGTGCTAAGATGAGATTTTGTTACGAACGATCGAGTCAATTTGTCTAAGGACCGGGTTACGCTCGGACATTTTTTTATAACAAATTGTACTCTCCAAGCAAAAGTCAGGCTGTTGTTTTTTAAAACTTTCTTTGGACGTTTTTATCGGACTTTGTATCGTTTTCTTTAAGTCTTGCGGCCATAAGGGAAATAGTACAACATAGAAAGCCCGATAAAAACGCCTAAAAACGTCAATAACAGCCGGGGTCTTTTGCTTGGAGAGTGAACAAATTGAGGAGGCCTCACAGCAGACGAAATTTGTCGTACATGTAGGGATATATAGATTTGCGATAGCATTCGTAAGTTAAGTGATATTTGTATTGTAGATGTAGCTAACGATTATATACTCCTGATGGACCATTGTGCCAGGCTTTACATAGAAATATTAGAAAAGATAACACGCGAGAGTAGTTAGCCGACCAAAAACTACAGTTAGCGACATTGGGAAAACTGTAGTTTTTGCCGGCTAACTCCTCTAATCTGTTATCTGTGTATTTGGCTAATGTCTACTACATACAGCAACCCGTGGAGCCTGGCATGGTAGATAAAGTGATAGCCTCCTTCGCAGATTTTAGAAGCGGTGGTATTTATTTATTTATTTGTTTTGTTGAGAGGGGGGTGGGCGCTGATTACATGGGCTTAAATAAAGTTCTCTTTGCCGGGGAGTTGGCATCCCGCAAAAATAAACATCACGAAAGTCTGCGAAGGAGGCTAATATTGTGACCTGTGTGCCAGTAAAAAATTTTGTTTGTTTCGTACGTACGTCATACAACCACTTGTACATCCACCCCCTGGGCACGGGTATGTAATAAAGGTTTTATTAAAAACTCCAGCGGGTCTTTGCTATCACACAGGTGCCTTGGCGACACTAATTCAACAATGAAGCCCTCGACTCCCTCACAAATGATTGGTAGTGCTCCGAACAAAGATAACAACACTTGACAAGCAACAACACAAAGCGAAAACAATGAACTACCACCTCATCATATTTTCCGACTTTATTACCTTTTGCCCAGGTTGCTATGGTCTGTCTGTGTGCGTAGGTGAAGTGGGCAAATAACAAGTTGTCAAAACACGACAGACAACCATATGTGTAAACAACGAACGTACTTATTGGGTAGTCCCAAATTTATATCAGAGAAACCGTATATCACTCCCAAGCTGCAGTAGAGCGACGGCAACGCAACGACAACCTTGCGGTCAGGCGTTTTAATTTCTTTATTGACCAAACAAACATAAATGAAAACAAACAAGATGGCGGCACACTCAAGTTAGGAAACTTTTGCTAGCGTCACCATCGAACAAAGCATAATGAAATCGACAACTAACTAACAGCGAAAAAAAACAGACCGGGCGATTTGACAAAGCATTCAACGAATTTTATTGATAAAAACGAATTATTTTACTTTTTTGCATGTTTTGTTGTCTTTTCAATAATACTTGAATAATTTTCATGAAATTAATTTTTCTTAAGTCAAGGTTTTCAAAAATACGATTTAGGTAGCAGAGAGTTAGCTGTACGATCTCTGTCAAGGCCTTCTGTGCTTTTAACGACATTTGATAGTGTAAAAAGTTAAGCTCTTGGGGAATTCAAAACGCAAATGTTTATCTTGTTTCCTTTTAACAATGTTTCATTCATCTTACAAGTATCGTACAACAATTGTACACAATATAGCCAATAACAACTTCTGATACTTATACAAGCAATTTTGGTACACTGAAGTACAGGTAGATTTCTGTAAATTACACAGTACATAAGAGCTTTGCCTTGTTTGTCTTTATAGCTTGCGTTAGAGCTTAACTTGATATATTCTGTATAACAAATAACGCGTAGAGAGGGTTTGTATAAGCACGAGCCACTTCCTGCCCAAACCTCAGTAAATATACGCTAATGAAATAACACAAGACACAGAGAATCAACAAACACCCCCCCTCTTTCTACTCCGATCAAAACTATTTTCCTGATGACTTCTGAGACTATAGATTTAGGCCACACTGCCTTAATTCCATAGATAACATCCGCACAAGAATTAATTTTTGCCTGTTCTAAAAACCCTACATGTCATCCAAAAGCATCCCTGGTCAATCTGTATTTTATGCTCGCCAGAGGATCTGTTCTCCAGTGTAAGGGGGCACATAGCTTTACATAGAATGGCAATAAAAGCATTATTGAAATGACAACGAATGTGTCTTACAATCTTACTGGGGGGTGAACATAGGACAAACCAAGCCTAGAAAGCATGGAGTGGTCCTGTCCTGTGGTTTAGCGGCATTTGTTTTGCTGGATTTTTCTCTGTTAGCCGTAGTTTTGAGGTCCCCAGAGGATCTCATCTATGCGCTTAGTCAGTGTGGCCTTACCTGATCACACCTGTCTCCCGCAAAGACCCCGATCTTTGGCACCGCCAGGTGACCACAATAGACTCTCACACCTGAGCTGACAAACGTCGGACGGCGGACCGACCTCACATGTCCTTTCTGCCGTCTCCCAGGCACGAACCACACACACTTACAGGAGCAGGCAGGGTGGGGAGAAACAATTATACCAAGGGCATTGTATGTCTTGCTTGGACATGTTTTTATACAGACCTGTGTGTTCACAGGTGTACTTGAGGTGATTAAGGCCTACGTCACATTTCCAAACCGAGGCCCGGCCGGGCAGTTTTCGGGAACGACAAGTACACCAAAGTACTTAAGACGTAAAGAGTATAGTCGTGGGTATTACTTGTGTATATTTTTACGTATACATTTCTATTTTTCGTTTCTACAAACGGCCGGACCGCGGTTTGGAAATATGACGCTAGCCTTACTTTCGGTTCGGCTACGTTTAAGTTCACTATCACCTCAGTCACGACCAATACATTTCTTAAAACCCACTTGTCACTAGGACGGCGCTCTCTGCGACATAAATTTTCCTGTAAGAGGATCGCTCCGGTAAATTTGCGGACTACTACTATATCTCCGCGAATCAACCTCTGCTTAGATTTTCAATAGATCGCTCAACGAATTGTATGCAGGCCGTAGAAACAATCGTCGCTTGTGCCTCCCTATGCTACACGCGTGTGTGTTCACAGGTGTGTTCGGACAAACACAGTAATTACTGAACTCTGCGCTGTTCATTTGGAGAAACATTCAGTTGTTTAAAATTGATGACACCGCTGTGTGCAGTGTACATACCTGTGTGTGTGTGTTCTTCAGTAGTTCTGTATAGATAGCATGGCTAGTGAACGGGTACGTGGTTTATTGGGGAAGAGGTAGAAACGCAGGAAGTAATTAAGATATTGAGAAATGAAAGAAAGAACGAAGTAGGCAACGGAAAAAGGACATAGTATTAATCACATGTTTTCATTAGCAATCTGAAATATCTCAATGTTTCATCATCCAAAGTACGTTACCAACTAAGCAAAATGTCTCACAGTGACAGATGTCTTGAAAAGAGTGAGAAAACTTATATCCTTTCATTTCTGAAGACTAGCGTGATAGAAGCGCATTTGTTCTCCATCTCTGTACAAATACATTGTCATCTAAAGGGCGGTAACATAGGTAAAAAACAACATAACGCAAATTTTTCAATGTACGATGTATGTTTGCTCGATGGCATAGCCTGGGACTCCCCTGTATTGCTTTGTGCAATTTCAAACTAAAATTAATCATTGATGACTCTAAAGTTACTGTTTCGGGCTGAGCAGGTTTTGCTGTTTCGCGCGGTTTTCCCACCTTTGACAAAAACCATCTGGTCCTGCTGCCTGGGATTCCCACAGCATTGCTTGTACAATTTTAATAAGATTAAGATTAAAATTGATGACTCTTAAGTTGCTGAACCTGGCTGAGCAGGTTTGCTGTTTCGCGCGCTTTTCCAACTTTTGACACGGGCCATCTGGTCCTGCTGTCTGGGATGCTGTCTGTATTTCCTTGTGAAATTTCAATAAGATTAAAACTAAAATTGATGACTCTAAAGTTACTGTGCCAGGCTGAGCAGGTTTTGCTGTTTCGCGCGCTTTTTCCAACCTTTGACCCGAGCCATCTGGTCCCGCTGCCTAGGATTACAGCTGTATTGCCTAGTGCAAAAAAATAAAATCAAAATTGATGAAACGAAAAATATGATGTAAAAGCCACCAAACTGCACAAGACGAAAAGAGAATAGTCGTGGGATTATTTGTGCATATGTTTACGTATACATTTCTATTTCTCGTTTTCACCAACAGCCCGGCCGGACCCCGGTTTGGAAATGTGATGATTAGCCTTACGAAAATCCAATTTCAATATTGCTATGTCAGGCCATAGTGAAAAGGTCAGGCTGAACAGGTTTGCTGTTTCGCGCGCTTTTCCAACCTTTGACCCGAGCCATCTGGTGCCGCGCGGGCCGGGAGCGGCTCGCCCAATTATCCATGTGTAGCGCGTGGCACGTCCTGGCGCGCCTGGTGCGCGGCATTGTGCGCGAAGTGTGGGAAAACCACGCCTCCTCCGGACGACTGTCATCTAAACTTCATCTCAAGGACATCCGGGCGGAAAGTCAAGGTCGAAGTCGACAAGAACGACGTTATGTCAGTTCTTAAACGTTCGTTAGATCTCAAACTAACGACAGATTCTCGTCTTAGAACACGTCCTTGACTGTTTCCTTAGAGTCGATAAAGTGTACAAAGGATCTCTACAAGGTCATTGGGGGGTCAAAAGTCAAGCGGCGTATTAGAATGCGTCCTTAGAAACGTCTTGGAACGTTCCCACGCGTCGCACCTGCCAGCAGACGTCTGTGTCGGAACGCCGCACAATGTGCCGGCTAGGTGGTCCGGCGGGGGGACGCGAGGCACAAAAGCGCTGCAGCGTGGACCAGCTAAAGTTAGCGTATTATAGTCTGCATGAACGCCACGGAGTCGACTTCAAAGCTATTATTGGGATATGGCCAGAGTATAGTCTCCATACTAGCCTTTTGGTTGGACTTGCTTTTTTCGTAGGCCCCCTTTAAATAGACGGCGATCGCGCTGCGCTCTCACTGCGACCAACGCTCGACGTCATAGAGGATATAAAAGCGTAACTGAAAAGGCAACACACAAAGTTCGTAAAATATTCGTTTTTTTACTACAAAATTCGTTGAGCGATCTGTCAAAATGTAGCTGCTTTATGATTGTATATTGGCTCTGAGTGTATCTGATTTTCTATAGTCTTCCAGCCTAAAACAGAGTGCATACAGTGGATGTATCATATAATGCCCTTGGTATAATCAGAGCTGATATATAGTCAAACAGATACAAATAGACCATCTTGCCCATGTGACCACATATGGTGGCCCGCTTAGATATTGCCATAGCGACCTCCTGTCCATAGATTTTATCGGTCATTATCGGTGAATTAATTCTCTTCTTAGGCAGTTCCAGTAATGTACAATAAGTGTGTCTAAAAATAAAACATTATTGCACAAGTCATGATAATTGGACATAGTAATATGTTGCACGCACCCGCACTTGTTTACACCATTTTTTTTACTAGTTTGAACGTCCCCCCCCCCCCCCCCCAAAAAAAAACTGGCAAGAATTTTGCGTTTTATCACGCCTTCGCTTCAGTATTTGTTTGCTTGATATTATAGTATAGTTAGGTGTGACGGATCGTTCAGTGTAATATAACCAGCTGCTGCCGCACCGCGTGCCTGCGAAGCTGGTGTGTTACGCCGAATGGCGGTTATACCGGCTATATAGATACAGATACAGATATTCATCATCATACTTCATTCACTCGTATCGTTGATTTTAATTTGTTGCAACGTCTGACATTAACACAACCAGCTGGCTACCATTGTTGGATTTTTTGTCCTCTCAGTAAAACCGTTCAATCACCGTCATAATAAGTCCCAATACAAAGAGAAAAAGGCCCGTTCAAGAAGCCTGCTGGTAGGCTATATGTCAGTAGAAGTTCACGCCCGCATCTGTGAGTGAAACCTCGCCTCACATGCTCGACCAGCTGGAAGAAGGTTCGGCAAATCGCCACTGACTTTAACCGCGGTGATAATGAGTGAATGAAGACCTTTATTATACATTTTTGCCCAACCGAGCTAAGTACAGATCACAAAACAGAGCATACGTAATATTTTTCCGCGGTGGCCAATTTTACCCCTCTGCCGGCTGAAGTCCTTCCCCAGCTTATGTTACTGTTTTATGCCACCGGAGGAATCTGCTTGGAGATTACGTAATATTATCATAGACCTAGTCTAACACAGAAGTTCGGCTTCTAACACAGAAGTTCGACTTCTTCTAGCTTCTTGGTATTAAAAGGTGAAAATGTAGGTTTGCATGGGTTTAGCAACAGTTGGTTTGTCAAAACGCATGAGGAGTACAAACTTGTCGTCAGTGCTACTCATGTGTCTAAAGATAATGGCCTCGGACGGAACGGCTGGTGCCTGCTAGGTGTGAGTTTAAAGGGACACCCGCTGGGCTTTAAATCATGTGTTCTCTTTTCTCAAAGAAAAGGTTTGAAAGGACAACATCTACCAAATAGCAATGGCGGCCGTGATTCTCATGCGCATGGCAACTAGCTAAGATGACGTCATGTCGCAACGGCCTGGGTCATATTGGTCGCCATGGTAACACAGACGCTCTATTTTTTTCTGACAAGAAAAGTTCTTGGTTTAAACAAAAAGCTCCTTGGTTTAGATAAAAAACACGAATGCTTCGACCTTTTTCTAATAATAAGCAAGTGGTGTAACACAGATGAAATACGAAAACTAAGATGTAATATAACTAAGATTTACAGGAAACTTTATTGAACATCATTTAAAAAATTAATTTCAACTTAGTGTTCTGGGAGTACTTTTTGCGTATTTTCAATGGCCCAGCTTTTTTCTTATCTTTACCTCCCGCCTTAAAGCAGGTAAATGTTTTGGCTGATTGTTTTACGGAGATGATGATGAGGAAGAGGCGAAGAGGACTTCTTGCTCAAAAAACATAAAAGAATCGTGTGAAAATAATGTACTTAGCTAAACCTTACATCTTCTTGGAGATTAGTAACTGATCCCGCGAACATGCAGCACAACAAAACCCAACAAAAGTGCCTTTGACGGGAGAGTGGAGTGTGTGGTGACTTTAAAAGGACGTTATGATTGTGACGGGAACCGGATCGGACATGCCGACCGGGCCACTGCAGCGTGCAGCTGCAGGGTTAAACAAATACAGGCCCGAGCCTGTCCCGCTGACCGCCCGGCACAATACCCACCCGTCCGCCTTATAAACGAGACGGAACAAATTTGTGTTAACGTCCAGCTGGCCCTATAGTGTCGGAACAAACGTGCTGGGTCTGTCAGGGGCAGGGTTGGCGTCAACAGCAGCTGCTGGGGACTTTGGCGATGTACATCACGTCCGAGACAGAGATATGGAGCAAGGGCCGTTCGGATTACGACTTTTGCCAAAACTTGCGGCTAATCTCCAATCAAGTCCAGGGCCCGATCCAGTTTTTTACATGTCTTTTTTAATAAAAAGAGGTATAAAGGAAAATTCTGACCTGGAAATACCTGTAGCAGATGCTGAGGACTTTGGCGATGTGCATTACGTCCGAGACAGAAATATGGAGCAGGGGCCATATTCGGATTACGACTTTTGCTAATCTACAGTCAAATTTAGGTTCCGACTCAGTTCTGAAAAGTTTTTTTTCTTATAAAAAGAGGTATGTAGGAAAATTCTGACCTGGAAATACTTATAGCAGATGCTGAGGACTTTAGCGATGTGAATTACGTCCGAGACAGAAATATGGAGCGTGGACCGTTCGGATAACAACTTTTGCCATTCTTCAATCAATTTTAGGGTCCGACTCAGTTCTTAAAGTTTTTTTTCTTATAAAAAGAGGTATGTAGAAAAATTCTGACCTGGAAATTCCTATAGCAGATGCTGAGGACTTTAGCGATGTGAATTACGTCTGAGACAGAAATATTGAGCAGGGGCATTAGGATTACGACTTTTGCTAATCTACAATCAAATTTAGGGTCCGACCCGGATTTAAAAGTTTTTTTTTACATGTCTGCTTTAGGAAGAGGGATTGAGACAAATGGTGCGCTGGAAATACGCATAAAAAAGTCTTGAATAAAACGTGTGAAAATACCGAGCATTGGCTTAAAGATTGCCTTTTGAATTGCTTGTAAACCGAATTCTTGGGAACAAGAAATTCGGACAAAAATGTCATGTAAGGTTTTGGCCCTGATATTTAGAATATCAATATCATAATGAATTAATACAGACCTTGAAACAGTTCTATTATTGATGTTTTCGTCTATTTTGACATTCACATCTTTGCTAGACCACTAAGACTTTTCATACAGAGCGCTAGAGCAATTCTCAACGTTAGAACACTGAGATAATCCAGAATATGCAATGAAAAGTACAAAATGACAGTCCTTCAAGCGAACTTAAAAATACGTGTTAACAACATTGACAGGAGATAATCTTTGCCTATCTATAGTCTGTATGTATCGAAATTACAAATCAGTGACTAGATATCCTTCTTACTTGAGCTTTATCTTTTACCATCAATAAATTGTCACCTACGACAAATGTAGAACAATTCGATGTTTGCTTGTTTCTGAAAATGGCTTATGAAAAATGTTGATACCCGTAGCTAATTCGTTACCTTGCCTTTCTGTTGCCTTTGTCGAATCTATGATGACTCCTTACAAACATGGATCTTAGAGTTGCATCAATGTTTGTCTTTTTTCCGGTCTCTCCCCAATGCCCACTTGGACCACATTTCAATTTGAACAACTTTTTGACAAATAATCACTTGCCTGTGCTTTTTCTCATATATTCACTTACGAGTTTAGGAATAGAGGGTCAAGTAAACAATAATCTATGATGTCAAATTTGAAGCCTCTAAGTATATTTGATTATTGTTTTGTGATTTTTTTCTGCATCCGACTTTTCCATTCTTCTTTCTGTATGTCATATTTCAACATTTTTGTGTATTCTGTTTATGTTGTGCATTTTTTCAAGCACTGATATTACAAGAACAGCTCAACTTTGTATCTTTTGTGTAAGGTTGAAAAACAGGACATTTTGTACAAAGAAATACAAAATGAATGCATGGGAAAGGCCATTTAACACATGATACTTTGCTGGACTAGCCCCCTGCTGTTGTGATTGCATAAAGTTGTGTGACCTAATGGCTATTGCAAAGGATGAAGACTTAAACCTAAAAAGACTAAAGTCTTCTATTTTTTTTTTCATCAAGAAAATAAGTAGAGTAGAGATTACTGAGGTATGCTAAGAACAGGTGACTCAAAAACTGTACATTCATTATTTTTCTGCTTAGCTTGCAATATTTCGAAAAGAGTATGGTAGTTGAACACACAGCACCACATCTGGACTAGCCCCCTGCTGTTGTGATTGCATAAAGTTGTGTGACCTAAAGGCTCTAAGCTATTGTAACGAAGGACTTAAACCAAAGTCTTCTATTTTCTCATCACGAAAATTAGTAGAGATTACTGCATGTATGTTAAGAACAGGTGACTTAAGAATTGTATATACATTATTTTCTGCTTAGCATGCAATATTTCGAAAGAGTAGAACATACACCACCACACGTGGACTAGCGCCTTGCTGTAGTGATTGCATAACGATGTGTGACCTAATAAGGGCTATGCAGCGATCCTGTCGAACGCCATATCGAACAGATAGAACCCCATATTCCATTTCGAACACCTCCGTCAAAAATAGAAATGGCTATTTTTGACGGCGGTGTTCGAAATAGAACCATGATAGAACAGGGGGCAGGGTTTTGGGATCGGTCCATTGAAACGGAGAATGACTTAGACCAAGGTCTTCTATTTTTTCATCACAAAAATTAGTAGAGTAGAGATGACCGCAGGTATGTTAAGAACAGGTGGCTGCCCCAGCTGGACCGGACTGCTGCCCTCTGATTTTCGCCGTGCCGCCTCAGCTCAGACATTCCGCCGCCCGGACCCGGGCCTGTCATACAGACGTACCGCTGCGCAATTACCTACGGATACCTGTCGGAGTACTGTATGACACCTGTCAATCACTGGGGCAGGTTGGGTCCTGGCTAGTGTTTCTTGACGGTAAGGCTATAATTTAGGCGTCACTGGGGATTTTTGAAGCCGTCTAAGGTTGGTAGTCCCTTTTGGAGGCCGTAGGGGCAGTGGTAGCCTCCATTGCAGGCTCTCTGGACATTTGGTTGATTCATAATCCACTTTTGCCGACCTTTTCTTTTTGTACTGGGTCGCTTGTACTGCCAGCTTCCACGGATCAGTAGTACGAGCAACCCAGTACAAAAAGAAAAGGCCAGTAAAAGTGGATTATGATCCAAAAAATACAGGAAAATACCCAGAGAGCCTGCTATGGATGCTGGGGCGGTGGGTTTGTTGTTCTACACTGTGTCTGGGACACGGTATTGGTAGTTGGAGCCCAACCCTCTCCTTACTCATCTTTTACTTCACAAATCCATTTTGAGCACAGAGGAAACTCATTTCCCAAGGACACAACATTGGTGGCATGTCAGGGGATTAGAACCCAAGGCCTTTGCATTCCGGATTTAAAAAATACCATAGAATAGAATAGAATAACTTTATTGCGCAACAATTGTAACAGTTACAATGTATGGCAATGTGAACAACTATATGCTAATACAAATAACTAACAACTAATGTAATATAATATAACAGTATAAACAATCTAGTGAGTATCATAAAGCATTATCTCGTTTTTGCAATGAGTTGTAAATAAATTGGCCAACGTAGGCAGATATATGAACAGAGGAGAGAGATTTGGGAGATGGTTGGACTTCGAAAAACTGATTTCACAAAAAATGGTACAACCTGCTTTCCTTGCTTAGCAATAATTTGGGATCGACTATGATAGCATGTTAAAGACACACCACTAAAAGTGGACTAGCCCCCTGCTATAATGATTGCACAATAATTGTGTGGCCCAGGACTACAGAAATGGTGATGGGCACCGCCCTATGCACTATCCGATGAGGACAAGACTTTAATTTGGCATATCGAAGTGTTCAACAGAAAACGGCCGTAAAGGAAGAATGTTTTGAGTACTGATACGTAGTATATATCTAATTGTGATTTCTTTGCTGTTATAAAGAAGAAAAGTAATGTAGCTTAACAAATATGTTCGAGATCTAGTGAATAAGACGAATTCACATAAATGAAGCCATCAACAATACAAAACATGTGACAACGAAATCAACGTATTAACGTATACAAAATATATATCTTTACATTATCAAATACTTCAACTGCTTTTTATTATAATGCAAACATCGATTGGTTTCACCTAATTTTCAAATAGTCATCTTTAAGATAACTGACTACCAAAATTTGGTGAGTCTAATCTCTTTGGCTTTTAAATAATAATTGACCTATTTCATGTTTGTTTGTTTGTTTGTTTATTTTTATTTTACCAGGGTTACATATCGCCAATTTAGGCGTTGTTATATTCTATGTGTTTGTATTCCATATATTTTGTTTGTGAGCTCAACGTGTCCAGATATAGTAGTACGTAATGATAAACATCTTGAAGTTATTTCCTCACGTGTTGTTCACTTGGCCGTCTCGCTGGGGGGTCACTGCAGGGTTTCTGGGTACCCTGTTATCAGCGCCGGTAGAATGGTATAGTTTCATCTGGTGTTACCGCAAATTATAGTAATAGTCCCGCACAATAGCGGGGAGATGGGTATGATTAGACACTTAACAAGCATTGCCGGAATCCATGATAACCTGTCGTCAAACAAGGCACCTCATGGTTCTCATCGCATCTTATATTTTTCTTCTGAGTCGAAGGAGCTTTTATAGATAAAAGTCCCCTTTTTAGTCGAACTACTTGAAGGTTTAGGCACCACAAAAGATCAGACAACCAATTTTCTCCACCCTTCCTGGTTTTCTGTTTTTCTCATTGGTTCACAAATTCCGGGCATTTTAGAGCACGAAGTTCAACTGTCTTGGTACACAAAATGCTTTTTTATTATCCATGATTGTGGTTTGTTCTGTCATCGCCTATTTGAAAATCTTATGGCATCAAAATCGTACGACGGTCGCACGTTTACATGTTACGTTATATTTGAATTATGAAATTAATGCTTACACCTAGGACAGCATATTGGGTCATAAAAACCTTAGTTAGGCCTACGTCACATTTCCAAACCGGGGCCCGGCCGGAATGTTGGTGAAAACAAAATAGAAATGTATACGTAAACATATACACAAATAAAGCCCACGACAATTTTCTTTTTTCGTCTTGTGTAGTTTGGTGCCTTTTATATCATACTTTTGACTTAGTGACGATACCAGCCTGCTGCCTCGTTTCATACTTTTCATTCCCGAAAGCTGCCCGGACGGGCTCTGGTTTGGAAATGTGACGTAGACCTTACCAAAGTCTTGCGCAAATTCGCAGTTCGCAGCGAGATCGCCGTCTAGTAGAATGGAGTCACCTTAATACCGATACCCCCCTCACATTAGGCGAAAATCGATCGGACGACGAGTCTGCGAGCTCTAAATTACGAGGAGGTATGACACTGCTGCCGACATAGAATCAACACAAGAAATGGCAGGGTTCCCCCCTTCCGTCAGGGTCATGCGTCCTCGTAATTTACAGCTCGCAGATTCGTCGTCCGATCGATTTTCGCCTAATGTGAGGGGGGTATTAACAGTGTTCATACGTGCGTATGTATTCAAGTTCGTATGAGGTCCGTGTGGAATTCTTAGCCTCTACCAGGCTTACAGGTTGCTGGAAAAATGGTAGAAATTGACCAAAATAAACGCATAACAATTAACATTCCAGAGGAGCTAGCTGTCCGAGGAGTATGGTAGAGACCAGCTAACTCCACAGGCATGTTATCCGCCTATATTTGTCCACTTTCTACTTTTTTACCAGCGTCCTGTGGAGCCTGGTAGAGACTAAGACTTCCATACGGACCTTATACGGACTTGAATATATACACACGCGTGAACCCACCTTATACCCTGTCACATTATCCACGATCTTCAGACGTATCGATGGAAGATCGGCCATATTTAAGATCGACAGAGGGTTGCGCGTATGTTTCACATGAAAACCGTCCCTGTCACGTATAAGCCATACTTTGTACCTTGTACAATTGTTGTGCAATAAAGTAATTATTATAAACGAGGCTCGGGCGATTGCCGCAGAATCGTCGTCTGGCCGATTTTCGTCAAATGTGACAGGAGTATTACACAAATCCAGTTTAAGTCGCAGAAAGGTCGCGGCATGATCGCCGTCTAGTTGAATGGAGACACCTTAAATCTGTGACTCCAGCCTAAACAGCAGTCTTTATTCCCGAGCACGCTCGGTGGAACCCCTCAGGCCGCATAACTACCGAGTGAACCGTGAAACTGCAGGTACCCCGCATTGTAACTTACCTACGCATAAAACAAACAGTCATTCAGGGAAAAATAATCGCTACTTTGATGTCTGTGTGCTGCCGACGCGTGCACATCGGTACACACCGACAGATCGCTGGCTTGTATCGCGACGGGGGAATGTTATTAAACATTCTTCACTGTACGTCCGCAAACACTACATCAAAATGTTCAAAATATCTGGTGCCCAATGTAGCTTGCTGTCAAGTTGGAAACACTGACTGTATTCTGTTAAGTCTTCCATGAAGGACGATTCGAGATAATGACAAAGTTAGGGGGGGTGGGTGGTGTGGGGGGGGGGGGGGGGGGGGGTGTTGTGGGTTCACACTTCAAATCCTTTCTAAATCCGCGATTTCCGATATTCCAATAAGTTGTAATCTTAGAATCTCGGAAGAATCCAAACCCTGTCTTACAGTATGCCAAGATACGCATTACATGACCCCCCCCCCTCACTATGGTACAGTCGTACGCTTTCAATACTCTCCAAGCAAAAGTTATTAATTCAAGGCTTTTTTTATCGGGTTTCTACTTCGTCAGGTTTTCCTTTTGGTCAGTCAGCCAGCCAAGTGGAGCTTGACTACTTTCCAAACAGAAGTTCGGCTCCGGATGTTTTTTACGTGTTTTCAGGCGTTTTTGTCTGGCTTTCTAGTTTGAATTGAGCCGTTTTCTTCATGTTGTTAGGCCGCGAAAACGGTACAAAATAAAAAGCAGGACAAAAACGCCTAATACACGTCAAAAATAAGCTGTAGTAGCAAACCTCTGCTTGGAAAGTAGGTATTGGCACATTGCACCCCTCCTACTGTCCAGCCAGTTGATTGTGAAAATCGTTATATTTTCCCTAAATAGTAATTGTGGAATTTGGTCAAGTAAGGAATTAATAGTCTATTTGGCGTTACTTCAGTGGTCTGGAAGTGAACTGACCGGCCGGCAGACAGCTAGATAGACTGCGAAAAACTGACTGAAAACCCATAGTAACTTATTTTTTCCCTATTTGGCCAAATTCATATTTTTTATCCAGACATGTCTGCCTGGAGACTAGAGAATGCCCCCCTCCTTCACCCTCACCGTGGTACAGTCCTGCGCTGGCCGCGGTCTCCGACCCCGCAGCGCCGGCGGCGTGTCCGCGGGGCATGCGCGCTAATCAGGGCCTGGCATCGCGGGGCACCACTTTCCCACGCTGTTTCCACCCCAGCGCGCTAATACCTGCCGACACCTGACGGTAAATGTTTGCACAGGTATGACAATGCGGGCCGGCGGCACACCTGTGCGGGATACCTGGGCAGGTAAGAACTCGTGCCCGCACGTGCCCCGGCATGGCCCCGCAGATTTAGACTCCACTGCAAACATTGCCATACACAGAGGCTGGCAACCAAGGACAGCTCGTCACATACATCTTCTGTAGTTCTTCTCTTGTATGTGTTTGAAACGTTGTGAAAAATAAAACCAGTAAAAAGATATTGTTCCCCCTGTCTTGTTTTCTTTCTGTTTTTTTTTAGATCTATCATACCACAACTACAAACTGGACAGTGGTTCTGCTGCACTGAGCTTGAATAGTCTCAAACAACCAATAAACAAGCTGAAAACTTGATTTTAGAGAAGCCACTGTCTGTGAGAAAGGTATGTGAAAAAGGTAAAACAAGGCTATAAATATGTATTTTCTGTGTACCTGCATACCAACCCTCAGGAAAGTATGTGTAAAGAAGTATGGATGACACTGTTTAGAAACCACTCCAATTCTTCATTCAGGGTTTCAGACGTGGTTACAATATACCATTCCCTTGAATACCCAGTACATGGACCAGTGCAGGTTAGGTTTAGGTAGAAATCAGAAATACCTGCATAGTTTCAATATTACCTGCACTAACCTGTATATACCCAGTACATGGACCAGTGCAGGTAGACAGTAGAAATACCTGCACAGCTCCAATTTCACCTGCACTAACCTGTATATACCCTGTATATAGACAAGTGCAGGCAGACATCAGAAATACCTGCACAGCTCCAATTATTCAGGCCTCATGGGGCTGAATAATCAGTACAAATTGGCCAAAGAGGAGTTGATAATCTGGAGGAGGAGTTAGCCGGCCACAGAGCGTCCCACAGGACCTAGTAGACATTATCTGGTTACCTTACTCCTCTAGCGAGTGCATTTGATAATGGCACCAAGCACGATACTGGTAACTGAGGGAATGGGATAAGAACATTATAATTAGTATAAAAGTCGTTCTTTAAAGTAGTGGTGATTTAGAGAATGGGAAAGAATATGTCAAAATAATAAGGCTATGAGGAGCATACGAAATGCGACGAGTTGAAACGACAAATTTCGTGATATGGTTTATGATGGTCAAAGCTCCTTGTGTGATACAATGATGTTAAAACGAAAATGAAATCGTGTGGTAGCGGGATGGATATGATGTTGAAACAGTGATGATGCGATCAGTGCAGAAGGCACGCACAAGGCTGCAAACCACAATGCATATAATTTCAAATTCATAGATGTTAGCCAAAATCTTCTCGACCACTGTCCTCCTTATTGTTAAATAATTTTGCCCTGACGTGCTGCTAAGTATTGTCTTTTTCAACATCTTCAGTAAGCTTGCGGTGACAATCATTTCAATGCTTCTTACGAGACCAAAAGAAGCTGTCATTCTTTCCTCTGGGCCCTTCCTAGTGATAGTATCATTGTGATGCCACGATTGTTCACTGAGCTCGTCTAATCTCTCTTATCGACACGAGAAAATCTGGCTCAACTCGGACAAAAAACGCCAAAATCTCCCCCGCGCCGGGAGGACTGCAGTTTTATCAGTGAGGGCTCAGGCGTCCAGGGTAATCTTACAGGGGGGACCACTGATACCGGTGTCATGTGTCCTGATAGGTTTGTCATGCAAATAGAAGGGCCACTACTGCGACCTATTAGTCTCTGTAAGAATGTACTACAGAGGTAGCTGTGACGGAATGTTTTTTTCACAGCATTCGCTGAAGTAAATTTTTCCTAATAGTAGTTCGACAATGGAGTATTCTTAGTCTCTACAAGAATGTACTACAGAGTTAGCACTGAAGGAATGGAAGAAGCTCAGCGAAGTAAATCTTTATAACTACTTATACATATAGACGTACAGCACTGAAGAATTGTAGAAATTCACCACTAAAGTAGATCTTTAATAACACATGTAGTACTTAGACAATAGAGTATTCGTCTCTACAAGACTATACCACATAGTTAGCCCTGGAGAAATGGTAGAAATTCATCTTCCGAAGTAGATCTTTACTAATGCTAGTAGTAGCTCGATAGTGATGGAGTATTAGTCTCTACGAGAATGTAACTACAGACTTAGCACTGGAGAAATGGTAGAAATTCACCGGATTAGATCTTTTAGTAATTTTAGTAGTTCGACAATGGAGATGACTGGTCAGAGAAGGACCATCATTACAGGAATGGCTATACAAACGTCGATATACAAGTAAAACAGCATTCGTATAAATTTACAATTATTCTGTTACCAGCAGAATCACTCATACCCATTTTAATCGCCATTGGTTTGACAAGGCTATGAATGATGGTGTTGTTTTCTGTATGTATCATCATATTGTATCATATGTATCTAAATTTCCAAGTAAAGTATATACTCTGTAGTCTCTAACATCTACACATTAATTATATTGTTTGTAACAAACAGGTGTCGGTTAGAGACGAGTCCGTTGGAATGAGGGTCACATAGACCTTGACGGCAGTGTCTGGAACTTAGCTGTGAAATACTCTTTCACTGCGAACAATTCTAACTTAAGAGTGGACCCGGAGTTCATTTTAAACAATCGAAGTACACACTGACATATCTACAGCGCAAGCTATTATTTAATAGTAAACTGAAGCAAAGGTAAATCAGCCATGTTCAACTGAAGTAAAGCATGATATGCTACATGTATCTGAAGTCTACTCGACGTTGTGGAGCAATGCAGCTTCAAAACATTCGAGTTGTTTCAGGCAAGTACACCGAGATACTCCTACATTTCTCAATAGGTGTGTTTAATATTTTATACGCAGAAATTGAAAGGTGTGGTCATGAAAATGTAGAAAAAATACTTCTTCACAGTAACACATCTATGACTTGAAGTACTATGCTCAAAAAGTTTTTAAACCGTTGTCCAATAATGAATAAAGTCACCGTGTTACGTTCCAACTTGTCAAGGTCAAGCCTTGCTTGCGAGTCGCCCACCCTGCAAGTTGCCCCCTCCCCTCCCCTCCTTAATCACTCGGTACGAGCGGACCCACACGAAGCCCTGACCCGTGTGCCCACCGTGGGAAAAATCAACATTCTCGACAAGTCGGACAAATAGAAAAGACAAACGAGGTCGCGGCGCTGGACGGATGCAAAGTTTGCTCCGAACCACAACCCGCCATGTAAGGATCGACAAACACACGCTGACCTTTAACCCCATATCCATCATGGCCTCCGGAGACAGGTTACGTCAAACAGTCGTTTTTACTGTTATGGCTGTTTTTAGTCCGTCTGGTTCTGTCTTTGTTTCTTTACGGTCTCTTTTCTTTTGTGATGACAACAAGGATTTTATGAATACAAGGGGCGTTACATGTAGCGTTTGCTGAATGACAGAGGTGTGCTCTTATGACTGTAACCACCTGTTCAGTCTTGCACCAATGATTCGATAATGTGTACTTTCAAATGGAGATCAATAAAGTTAAAAGTCAAATGATTCGTAATATGGCATCCCTGCACAAGGATGACATTTTATCCCTCAAGCGAAACCTAATACATAATTTGAACAGAATAGATTACGTACATTCTGTACGCTGTTCTGTGTGAGTCTGTATGTATCATAGTTAACAGGTGCTAAAAACATAGCCATAAATGCAACTAACATGAAAACTTCTTGATAAAAAGATATTTTCAATTTTGCCACCGAAAAGTCCACACCGAACACCTGAAAGAACGAGGCAAGCAAGACAATGCCGCTATCTGTCTTCCAAACATCTTCTTAGATAATAAACAAAGGTCCCTGTAATAGCTGACATCTTGCGTCAAACAAATCACATTAATTTATGACCGGTGCAGTAACAACCCCTATATCCACCGACCCCCTACTGCGAATTACTAGGTAAGCGTATTTTCTGTGTCATCTACTGTAAGGGAGACTGTCCGCTCGTAAAATGTGTAATTTTCAGTAATCAGAGTCTACTCTTCGAGCAGAGTTTATTACCCGGCTTGTTTTGCGACTGGACGTGTTTTTACGAGTTTTTGTGATTCTCCAAGCAGAGGTTTATGCGTTTCGGTCGGGGGGCATAGTAGTGGTCGAGATTTCATACTGAGCAGCCCCTACTGTGAAATCGCCACCACTACTATGCCTCTGACCGAAACCTCTACTTGGAGAATACGTTTTTGTTGTACTTTCTACCTTTCTTTACGTAATTCTTTACGTTCACCTTTCTCCGCGGGTTAACCTATATCCATTATTATCCCGCAAACTATTTAGCGATATCGAGTCGAAGCAAGCACCGTCCGTTGATTTGATACCCCTAAATATCCTGTTTTTTTTAAACAACGGATATAGGTTACCCCGTGGATAAAGGTGGCATAGTGGTATACTGGCCTAGAAATACGTCCACAACATACCGGAGCATGCGCGGACCTTTAAGGTGAGGTCACACCTGCGTATATATTTAAGTCCGTATGAGGCGCGCATGGGAGTATTTGCCTCCACCATGCCACACAGGTCGTTGGAAAAATAATAGAAATTGGACAAACATAAACAGGTAACATGTCAGACGAATTAGCTGGGTCGCTAACCATACTTCTCGGTCAGCTAACTCGTCTGGCATGTTATGTATCTGTATTTGTCCAATTTGTATTAATTTCCCCGCGACTAGTGGAGCCTGGTAGAGAATAAGAGCTTCATACGCACCTAAAACGGACTTGAATATATACGCATGTGTGACCCTACCTTAAGCGAGGTCCACAGATTCCAAGTACAATGATTTCACCCTACCTACACCGAAATGATTTAATTATTTGGGTTGACTTGTTGTCAGTGTTGCCGTTATCACTAAAGGCATCTTGTTTTGTTTTCTTTGGAATGATCAATGACCAATGACCAATCTTAATGGTGGTTATACCAACTGTATAGATTAAGGACGAATATTTGGTCGTTCTACTCAAAGGGTCGAGGGTTTTTGATAGCATGTATTGATATCAATATTTATTATGAATACAATACACGACCTCTGGTGACCTGATATTGAAACAACTGAGTTTATATGATTTATCTAATAGTAGACTATAATGCCAGTGTACCTGTTTGATCTATAATATAATTGTTGTTGTCAATTTGCTAAAAGTGTTTGTATACAGAGTACAGTCAAACCTGTCTATAGCGGCCACTCAAGGGACTGGTCAAAATTGGCCACTATAGAGAGGTGGCCACTATAGAGAATATGCTAATTAATTGACCACAAGCAATAAGTTACACATGGTTTTAGTACCCACTGATCTTTATTCACATAATACAGTACTGTACATGAGCTGCAATGATTTTTACACTATATCTGTTAAGAAAACAAAAGCTATAAAAAGTTTTAAATGTTCTACAGTTGATATTGTCTGAAGAGACGGGTATCGTCATATTTCTTTGATCTTTCGTCTTGTATCCTTTGATACTTCGCCGTCCGTGTGTTCCCGCTCGCGTTCACACGTCAGATTCGCCCATTATGCTAATGTGGTACTCACAAGAAAAGTCTCGTCATTTTAGACTTATGTAAGAATAAAATCCATCATAGTCTGAAGTTCATATCATTATATTTCAGCCATACATAGTATGGTGAAATATATTGTATTCGTAATGTTTCTTTCTTTCTTTCTTTCTTTCTTTCTCCTGTCAAATCTTCAAAGTGATTCATCTCCGCCGTTCCTGGACCGAATGACCTGAAATTTGGCACAGGGGTAGAATGGGCCAATACCTTGATGCTTTTTTCTCAGTTTTTTCATATCTGCCTCTAAAATGATTTTATTGAGGTTTTTTGGTCAATTTTAGACCAAAACTGTATATTTTGGCCCCTGTACCCTGGTATTACAACCAAATGAGCTGAAATTTGACAGAGATGTGCCTTAATAATGCCCCCATATAAATTCGATAACACTTTTGGTGTACAGTACAACAAAATGCTTATTTTTGCGATTTTTTGACCAATTTTCTACCAAAAAAGGACACTTTTGGTCCCTGTACCCTGGTATTGCAACCAAATGAGCTGAAATTTGACAGAGATGTGCCTTGATAATTCCTTCATATAAATTCGATAACACTTTTGGTGTACAGTACAACAAAATGCTTATTTTTGCGATTTTTTTACCAATTTTTGACCAAAAAAGGACACTTTTGGCTCCTGTACCTTGGTATTGCAACCGAATGAGCTGAAATTTGACACAGATGTGCCTTGATAATCCCTTCATATAAATTCAATAACACTTTTGGTGTACAGTGCAACAAAATGCTTATTTTTGCGATTTTTGGCCAATTTTTGACCAAAAAAGGACACTTTTGGCTCCTGTACCCTGGTATTAGAATTAAATGACCTGAAATTTGGTATAGATAGGCATTAGATACTTGGTAACAAGATTCAAGTAAAATGTTTGACATAAACAACTTTAAAATGATTAATTTTGGCACTTTTCTGAGGGGAAATTTGTTATCTTTGGGCCTCCTGACGCGACCTTCCGTGACCCCGCACAGAGCCACACCTGTGCGCGTCAGCCGGAGAGTTAATTGAATCAAAGACCTAGCCAATCAGCGAAGAGGAGGCCAAAGGCTAATTAATATTCATAAGCTGGGCCTCATGATCCCGTATATAGCAGTGTTCCCGCCAGGGGGAGCGAAGCCCGCCTAAGGCTCTCGCATTTTAGACTATTCAGAAGGCTTTACATTGTATCAGTTCTTAGGGGCATATCTATGATAATCGCAGCAGTCACTTAACTTCTCTTCAGGAGTTTAGCGTAACACTATTTCAGGTCAAACCGTCAAAGGCAACTAAAAACAAACTTTAACGTTACTGAGTTCAACAGTACTTATAACTTGTTATCCGAAGTTGAAACGCTAGCGATGGTATTTTCGGGTCAAAGCTTCAAAGACAACTAAAACCTCATAAACAACAAACTTAACTTAGCTCAACAGATACAAAAAATATTGTACGGGTTGCCATCCTTAGTTGAAGCGTTTATTTATAGCGCTAGTATCTTCGCTGCGCCGTTAGCCGCCGTGCGACTTTTGTTGACGGTCTGATATCCCTACGTCGCCGCCTCGCTGATATTCCCACGGACATGTTTCAAGAAAAATACCCAGCAAAAACACTGTTCTGCGTCAAATTCTATTCTATAAAACATGTGGGACTCAGTGTTACAGTCTAAATATTTTGTAGAAGCACCGCTGTAGGAAAGAAGGTCCAAGCAATGTAAAACATCACGTAGCATGAAGTTTGCTGTCAACTGGCACACAGCACATGACTGTTTGAAACTCTAGGTCTAATCAACAGCCGTGTTTGATTGGTAGCCGGCGGTCCTTTGATGAAGTCGGCGAAAGATGCGTTAGTTAGAAAATCTGCGTTTAGTTTTGATACGTAATTATAAGTTAGACAGTGGCGAGAATGATTATTTTCTCATCAATATTTCTCTTCAGAATTATTTGAACTTAATTGTACATCTAAACAATTGGCTTACCTGTGCAATGTTTATATGATTAATGATCAGTGTACTGAAATCATGTGTAACGTATGGCTCCTAGTCAATAGATCAGCATTTTCTCTATAGTGACCACCTGTCTATAGTGGCCCCATTTCCTAGTGCTGTTGTTGTTTGACATAAACTTTGAACATTTAAATTGTAAGTAACTTTAAACTGCCAGAGTTTCAGCCCAATAAAACACTCTCAGCGCCAGGGTATGAACAGACTGACCAGACAGACGAAAATAAAATCCTCGAACAAGGTTCAATCGTATCTTCCGGGTCTGGCAGGAAGTTGTTAAACTAAAATAAAAATAGGCTCGATGGCTGATTGCATACAAAGTAAAACAGTTTAACAGTTTTACAGCTTGAAGAAAACAAACGCTCCTACAGTACCTGCACCTGCTTGATAATTATCAAATCGTTTGCCCTACTTGTTTAAAAAAAGTTCACTGCAATAATAAATGTACCCACATCACAAGGAGCTTATACTTTTTTAAACTTACACCAAGTTATCGTACTGAAAATTGTTAATGACATTACATGAAGTCATTCAACAATTTTCTGTCATGATGAAAATTTTCTGAATGGAATGTGATTATTGTCATTTTCTGAAAAATAGAAGCAAGCTCTGTTTTTGCCTGGAATCAATTCACAATACCAGTCCCCTTTGGGGAATAATGTACTGTTAATATGATGTTCCATTTTTGCGCAGGGGTGATTTGGAACAGTCCAATGTTGCGTGGGAAGGGGTATGGCTGAAATATGCTGTATTTGCTCTTAAGCAAATGTCGGCCTTTCTAGTTTGTCTTTGTAACCATTTATTTATAAAGTTTTTGTGATGTAAATTAACCTAAGCGATAGCGTATTAGAACGTAACTTTAACACAATTTACCTCCGTAATAGTGGTGTCGTCTATTGACCTTATATGACCTCGTTTGTCAGCGGGTATGGATAGCGTCAGCTTACGAAGTTTTGTTTTGAAAATAAGTCAAAGAGGTTTTAAATCCGGCGTAGGGTGACGATACGACCGCTGTATATGGCCGAACGCGTGCCGAAACATAGATCAGCGGTCCGCGTGGCCGTAATCGGCAGTGTTTTTGTACCTGCGGGACCGGAAATCGTGTGGTCGTGGCCGCGTTGGACAGGTGGCCGCTAAGCCTATTTCTTAATCATTACGAATCCAAGGGACCGACAAAAAGTGGCCACTATGGGCAGGTGGCCGCTATGCAAAGGTGGCCGCTAATACAGGTTTGACTGTATTTTGTATTTGGACTTTGTATATTTAGCGGTCTGTTGTTGTTTAATTATTCTCCAAGCATAAGTTTCGTTTGGAGAATACTAGTGTAATTTCTGACGGCTGTATCATCCCCCAACCGAAACCTATGCTTGGAGAACAGGTTTTACTGTAGCCTGAGTACCAACCTATTTCTACCGGGGCTCCTTACACTCACTTCGAGTGTAAGGAGCCCCGGTAGAATACGGATGGTACCCAGGCTAGTTTTACTGTACGTAAAGTAAACTGCTCCTGTTCTGCTCTTCCTCTCACTTTGTGGCAAACTGCAATTTACAAGGATAAGGGAGAAATTCTTTGTACACAACCAGTGGGTACTTACATAGCTTACGTTTCGATGTCTCTCAGACACCTTCGTCAGAGCTTCTAACTGGAGTTCTGCTTCTCACCGCTATATGTAGCCGATGTAAGCTATGTAAGTACCCACTGGTTGTGTACAAAGAATTTCTCCCTTATCCTATATTCTACCAACCTGATGAAACTATTTTCGGATGCAATTTACAAATAAACAATTATCGAACTTAACACCATTTGGGTATCCCGCCCAGAATCAGAAATAGAAAAGGTGAAAATGTTACCGGCGGTGCATACCATGATGTAATGTCTATCAGATTTCCTATGTTACAAATTTGCCAACCAGGTTGACCAATTTCGTAGGACGAAGAAGTTTCAGTTTTATAAGCCCAGGGAGTCTGGTATATCGTGTAGTGAACGCTATAGTGAACTTAGTTAGCGGCAAATTATCCAGCCTAGTTGGGCAGGTTATACCACAAAGTCTGCATTGGTAGCTAAGCCTTATATGTTATTGTTCTATAAATTAGGATGTAAAATTTCATTCTATATTCATAATCTGCATATATACTATGTTTGATACTTGTTTTAGCAATTAGGATGATACGTTTGCCATACATTGTACCGTGTACGATCGTTGCGCAATAAAGTTCCTCTTCTTCTAAAAATGTTTCGTGGCTTTGCAAACGATAGATTTAGATGCAGCACAGGTTTAGTTGTTTTTTTCTACCAGTGTTTGTAAGCGACGCTTCAATTATTATGGATGATATTTTGTCTTTCATGATCATGTAATAGTATAACTATTGCATTTATGAACAGGAAACATCATTTATACACTATATTTCACGAAACCCAGCGAGTGTGGAAGGGAGCATGGTGAGTGTGTGTGCCGGTAGCCGCGCGCACGACGCACACATGGCGGACACTCGATCCGGATGTGGACGCGCGCGGGACGTTCGCCTGCAGAACGCGCTCGTGACGACGGGACCGACACGCGACGGGACGCACGGTATCGGCCGGTTCGGCGTCACGGCGGGCGGGCAACAGGCGACACGCGACGGATACCGGGCACACGGTGCCGCCTTGCACGACACGGCTACGGGACCGACACACGCCGAACGTGGCGGCTTGCAAGGCGTGACAACAGACGAACCCTAGCCACAACACGCGAAAAGCCCCTGCTACAAAAGGTGGGTTCAAACGTGCGTATAGATTCAAGTCCGTATGGGGTGCGTATGGGATTCTTAGCCTCCACCAGGCTCCACTGGTAGCGGGAAAAATTATAGAAATTGGACAAATATAAACAGATAATATCTGACATGTTATGTGTCTACATTTGTCCAATTTCTAGGAGTAGAGGCAAAGAATTCCATACGGACCTCATACGGACTTTAATGTATACGCACGTGTGAACCCACCTAAAACAGCACTGGCTTACACAGCAAGACCACGGGTACGACACACATTGGACGATATTGCACTAGTCTCATCTCTTAAGAAAAACAGAAAAGTCAGATAAAAATGCAAACACCAAAGCCAAGTAAAAAGACACAGAAGGCAACAACTTACTCAGGAAACTGGACAGAATTTGCTCACCAAGCTGACAATGCCTCGAACCCACTCCCGTGTCTAATTATTCAGTCTAGTTGTTTTCCAAATTCTACTAGCCATGGCCCCTTAAGAGGTTCTTGTGAAGACTTGAACGATTCCGGTAGCATCATTACCCGATCGACCACACAAACAGAGTACAAATAGATCCAACACCCCATCACAAAAAAGCATACTTTTAAGCCTGAGATAAAACGTCCGTAGAGTTCACCATGGGGGCTTGCAGGGCTTGACGACGCGTGGACAACAGACCGACCGTCGGGCCCGACAAGCGACGTAACGTCGGCTGGCGTCATGACGATAAGGGCGGGATAATCTCGCCACTTACGACTAATCCAGAAGCTCTCAATCATCGATAACGATATCAAAACTGCTGTATTTAACCTACAATTCAAAAGTTTGTAAATTGACAATGTTTTGGTCGTTCGCTGGTACATCTCTCTGTGACAGGGAGGGAAATTGACAAAATACAATACAAGTGCAAGTGCATACCGTGATTTCTTGCTTTTGTTTGTGAGCAGGGATCCTTATAATATTTGAGGGTATTTAGTGGCCTATTTTTCATCTAAAGACACGCTGTGTGTACTGATATTTGGCAGTGTTTTTAAGTGTATTGCCGCGATGCTGAACTAGACCTTGAAGTTCAAAGTTGGTGTTCTTCCGACGGTGTCGCGTGCTATGACGTATCGTGTAAACATTTACATAGTCTAAAGTCCACCTTAGCTATATGTATATGTACTAGTATTTCTTTCACACCCAAAATATCAACATTATGTCTTATGAACTCAACCCTGCTTATGCTTATATCCCCTGGACATCAAATGTTAGTCGAACGTGACCGTGATGACATTTCAACGTCTGTATATTTGTGCAAAGACCCCCAAGGCCGCCAACAGGTAGTTGCAGATGATCATCGTAGAACCTGCGAGGACGCTATGGGGTCGTCACCTTTCATCCCTGAACCCGTCACTCAGGCGGGGGCACTTATCACTGCTCCTGTTTACCTTTTTCAACATTTGTTTAGAGAATAGTCGGGACAAGCAATTGGGGGCGTGGTTTTCCCACACTGGGCTCTCTGCCTCCACACGCCCGGCACAAAGGGCTTGGCACGTGCTTCCCCGGGATAATTGACCCGCCACTTTGTAATAGCACGACTGCAGATGTCACTTGTCAGCACGGATTGCGCATGGCTGGCTGGGTAGATGCAACAACCGACCAATCACGGGCGAGGACCGGCGAACTATCGGTGACTTCGACCAATGGGAGAGAAGGTCACAGACGTGGTCGGAGGTGTGCCGGCTGCAGTGATTGGAGGGAGAGTGAAGGAATGCCTTGTGGGAAAAGCCTGTCAGCGCCGTTCACACGAGCCGAACTGAATACTAAATACAAACACTTCTAATCGGCGCATTCCCACACTCCCGCGGACGGTGCGACAGCGCGACCGACGGACGGCCGACCGACTACCCCGCCGTCATACCTCCACACGCCACGTTCCACCACCCATACACACCCAGGAACATACCTACAAACTTCCGCCATGGAAAAACAGAAAGACTCGAGACCCAGTGAAGGACGCAAGGTGAGGAACTACTATTTAGCACTTTTTTTTGTCAACATAAAAAGGAGAGTTGATAATAACGCAGGTTGGCGTCAGGTATATTTTACAGGTAGAACGGTTCCATGTCGCGTGTTATAAGTGTGCCGATTAGAAACAGGGTATAAACACATTGATATCAACATAAGTTTGACATGTTTTATTTCATTCACAGTCCTCCAAGCCCATCATGGAAAAGCGACGACGGGCCCGCATCAACGACAGTTTAAACCAACTGAAGACGCTGATTTTGGACGCGCTTAAGAAAGATGTAAGTAGTCTGTGTTTCCTTATCAATTCCTTGATACAACCAACGAAGTAACTTACGATTTATAGACTCATTTTCAAACACAGAACAAGCTTCTTGACAAAGTTAATATCGGCTCTTCCTGGTAACTATCCCGACGCGTTCCTGTACTTAATAGCGTCGGAACGGAAGCTCTGTTTAGAACGCAAATCTGTTTACTACGTGAGTAACAAAACTACAGTGGGGTGATGACACACGACAAGCACTTGTCTGTAACAATCTGACGAGGAAACAGTCCTGCTTTGCCGTCAAGTTTGATCAACAGGTGGTTGGCTGGGCGAGGCGTCGGGGTCTTAATGTTACATAGAGACATGCTGAATACATGTTCTATTTCCTGTTGCGTTCTCAGAGCTCGCGTCATTCCAAACTGGAGAAGGCCGACATCTTGGAGATGACCGTCAAACATCTAAGGAACCTGCAGAGACAACATGTGGCTGGTAGGCTATATTTTATGTCACGATAATGTCTTATTAATATATGTAATACTAAGCAACGCTATTAAGTAGAACCTGCCTCCAGATCGAGAAGAGTATAAAGATGGTAAACATTACGACGACAGATAGGCTTGTACAGTAGAATTTTGTCTTTAAACAACTTGCCCATTATTTCCAAAGGCTTTGGGAAGTTGTCTAGTAGACAAATTGGCGCCTGTGACAGGTTTAATGCGTCCCAAGTTGCTATGGATACCGACTGTCTAACATATGTTATCAGGACGGTTCTGTCATTACAGGATCTGACTGGCGTTGCTGTAATTGTACTGGGACCACTGTAGTCTCTACCAGGCTCCACAGGTCGCTGGGAAAACAGCAGAAATTGGCTAAATAGAAAGATAAAATGCTAGAAGAGTTAGCCGGCCTGGATGTACAGCTTGCGTCATGTTATCTGTCTATTTAGTACTTTTGTTAGATACTTTTGGAGCGACCTATGGAGCCTGGCAGAGGCTAGGACCATTGTACGATTTCTGCTTATCAACGTGTTGGCTGCTATTTGTCTAGGTCAAGACGATATGGCATTTGTTTAATGTCAACAAATAGAAGAACAAATATTATACAAAAGTGCCAGTTGTCGGTATCTGAGATTGTTTGTTGGTACTTATTGTTGTTGTTGTTTTGTTGTTGTTTTTTTAATAGCTGCCGTGAGCACAGACCCGAATGTTCTCGGACAGTACCGCGCGGGTTTTAACGAGTGTATGACGGAGGTGAGCAGTTTCCTGGGTTCCGCCAGTACCGTGGAGACTGAGGTCCACCAGAGACTCCTGAACCACCTAGCGGGCTGCTGCCACACCGTCAGCCCCGTCACGTCCACCTACACCAGCCCTACCGTCCCGCCAGCCGCGTCCGGCCCGGCCATGGCGCACGGGCGGCCCGTCCAGGTCCAGGTCCCCGCCGCGGCGTCCTCCGCCACCCTCCCCGTGGCCGCCAGCGTGAACCTCCCGAGACCCAACCTCCAGCTCTCCCCTCCGGAAGCGTCCTGCTCCCAGCCGCCGCTCCAAGCGAAAGTCTACGGCGGAATCCCGCTGGTGTCCGGGCAGATCGGCGGGGGCGAGCCGGTGGCGGTGCTCCTGCCGAGCCAAGTCTTCTCAGGCGGACAGATGCCGAGCCACCTCATCCCGGTCTACACCAACCCTACTGTCCTCACGGGGGCCAGTTATGCTCCTCCAACCGGACTGTTACCCCAGAGCGGGCCCATACAGCCGTCCGTACAGGAACCGACCGTGCCCAGTATCCCCCAGGCCATGAACATTATGGGTCTACCACCAACCAGCAGCGCGCCGACAGCGACGCATGTCGTCCACGTGCCCATGTCGGCAGCGTCGGCGTCCCAACCGGTGCCGCCAAACGCCAGACCCGCCAACCAGCAAGCTCCACCCGTCCAACCTGCCGAGCCCGAGAAAATGTGGAGACCTTGGTGATTAAATTTATCATGAAAGTTTGTAGCCTTGGTACCATCCGGATAGCAGCTCGCTCCGGCGTTTATAATGTAGCTACGAGTATATTCTCTCCAAGCAGAGGTTGAGTCGCGTTGATATAATGGTAGTCGGAAAAATTACACCGGCGCTCCTCTTACGTAATACTACTACACTCAGCACAAAAAGTTTGGAATATCAACTTCGGTTGATCATATATATGTTGTTTCTGCATCAATTTCAATATATTATATATCAATAGAAAGCTTGCATGATTTTCTTTCCAATGGTATCAAACTCATTATCATTGTTATCTCATGGAACATACACTAAGCCTGCTAACGTGAGTGGGTCACGAAAAAAACAGTGCCCAAATTCCCCCGTTTCTGTTCAAAACTGTATCGTCCGGTTCAACCGTTGTTATGGCCGCGGGTGACAATGATTCAATCAATCCTTTTATCACCTAACGTTTGGTATAGAGAACATCCAAGTTTCTTTTTAGCATATCTGAGTAGAGTATTTTATGAGTGTAAATTCATGGAACGAGCACCAGGCCCGCTTACGTACAGGGGGGTACTAAAGATAAAGTGCCAAAATTACCCTACTACAGTCAATCACTCCATGCTGCTCATATTCTTCCGTCAGTATTGACTTGTGAATGAAGGCAAGTTGAATAAACTGAACATGTCAAGCAAAGCTACTATTAATCTTTATTCAAGCAAAAAATCTGAACCATGGCAAGAGGTGATCAATCGATTGCTAGCCATAAGCCGTAGGAAGGCTATTCCACCCTAAGACTGTGTCCAGCATCCAATGGTCCTTGCTAGAGATGTGTGGACTGGTGTTGTAATCTTGCAGAATGGCATTTGGTCCAATATTGAAGAGGTAGAATGTTGCTACTGGATGGAAGATGGTGTCTCTATATGTCACCACATTAATTTGCCTGGAATGATGACGAGTCTTGTTTACCCTATGGTGGTTATACGGCCCCACACCATGACGCTGCCTCCACCACCAAATGCCGAAAGTTACTCTTGCCTTGTCAGCGTGCGGTTCTCCTTGCCGCATCCACGCTTTGATTCTGCCATCCAACTATCGAAAGGACAGATGAACTCTACTCAAGTGTACTAAAACCTTGTATGTTCCGTATACAAAATGTGAGGTGAAAAGAGGATTGATTGAACCAGTGACACACGCGCCAATATCAACAGGACGATGCAGTGTTGAACAGAAGTAGGGGAATTTGGGCACTTTTTTTTCGTGACCCACTCACGTAAGCAGGCCTTGTGCTCGTTTCATGTGCTAACAATCATAATACGTTTGATACCATAGGAAAGAAAATCACACAAGCTTTCTATTGATATATAATACATTGAAATTGATGCATAAATAACAGAAATATGATATACCAAAGTTGATATTCCAAACTTTTTGTGCCGAGTGTATATCTACGCGACTCAACCTCTGCTTGGAGAGTAACGAGTATATACAGTCGCTTCTACTTTTAATATACACTATATACAGTCGCTTCTCGCTCCGACTTTTATTCTACACTATATACAGTCGCTTCTCGCTCTGAAGTTTATTATAAACTATATAAATTCGCTTTTCTGCTATTTTTTTTTAAAAACAAAAGATCTGAATATACAGTTCCCCAAGACCGGTAGCAGAAGCGAACATAAAAGTGAACTACTCCCCGGGTGGTACCCAGGCTAGACATTTTGAGCGTTGACATATCTTTTTTTTTCGAATTTCTGAATGAATCAAATTGTAAAGATGTATAGAGTGTATATACAGGAGAAATATGTTTTTGTGTGAACCATTGAATAATCATAAATGCTCAAATGTATTTGAACCAGTGTCAGTCGAAACTTGAGTACTGGAGAAATATGTTATTTTTTGTACCTTGTGATCATGAATTCATGATGATGTGTATTTGAACAAGTGTGTGTTGCAATTTCCTTGCCCCGAGGCAAGGGGTGAATAAATGTGACCAAACGTTATGTGGATTCTCTTTATATTTTAGCAATGGTCTATTTTCTTTGACGATAGTAGCACATTCTTAGATTTTTTTTAGAACAGCACGTCTAAAACGTAGGTCATATCCAGCTACTAGTACTACTCGCATAAACAGTACAGTCAACTAGCCTCCATAGCAGGCTCTCTGTCCCTTCTTTTCGTCTTTTTGGGCTCATAATACACTTTTGCTGGCCGTTTCTTTTTGTACTGGGTCTCTTGTGTCGCTTGCCAACAGTCAACCCTTTATTAGCCAGAGTACCGTCCTCCGTTGTAACCACTGGCTCTTTTTTTTTCGTGGTGAACAAGCGAAAAGATTTAGCGGTAAACATGGGAGGATGGTAACCCTGTAGATAGTGACCACTTCAGGGAGACAATGGTAGTCAGTTGGTCACTAAATACGGGATCTTAATTAATTTAAGGCTTGCACCAGCGGTAAAATCATCTCAAAGGTCACCGAAGTATAATCACAATAGATAGATGGTGTCCATTTTATTTCCCATATTTCCACAGCACACATGGTCACACATGTTCCCGTAGTTAACGAGAGGTCACGGACGAAAGAAAATGTCCAAGCGAAACCCGTAAGAAATAAAAGGCCTACTTAACCCATGGAGGTTCCTTTTTCAACCTCCTTGCTTAACCTCAGAACAGTCAGTCATTGTACTACAGCACTACTCTCCAAGCAGAGGTTCGACTTTGGCTATTTTTTTTACGTGTTTTATAAGTTCTTATCAGGATTTCTAATTTGTAATGGTTTCTCTATGTTCGTTGAAAGACATAGAGAAAACAAATTTGAAATAGAAAGTCGATAAAAGAGGCCAAAGAACACGTCAAGAACAGTCGGAGACGAACCTCTGCTTGGATGGAGAGTACCACAACGCACCTAGTCCGGCCATAGGATTTATAACAGGGCGAAAAGAGTCAATATTTAGCGTTTCAAACGTCTGACGTATGCGTTGTCATCGCAACGGGGAGGGAACAAGTAACTTTTGTGTTCCTTCCGGCCAGCACGCGGTAAACAAGGTGACATTGTCGATGTAATGAAGGAAGTGCCTCTCTGATCTCCAAGCAGATGTAAGGGTGAACGATCGTAATACATAACGACGATTTGGTCTCTGTCAGTCAACTAATCACATCCGTCATTCAGTGTCAGAGAGGTGCGCTCGAATTAAAAAAAAAAAAATTCGATGGAATCACTCGTGATACAAGTAGAAGCCTGTGTGATACCGTAAAATATGGACCGGTATACTACACAGCATACCCGTATCGAACTTCACTTTATTTTATTTATTTAACCAGGAATAGTACAGCTCAGGTCAACCTAGACTCAGGTGTGGTACAATTAAGGGCGTGGTCACATAAGTCGTGAGATCGTCGTACGATCACTAACCTCTGGTATTTTGGAGGACAAAAATGTACGTCTCCAGCAAAGTTAAACTGTCTTTGTACACAAAATGCCGTTTTGGATCCAAGTCGGTGTTTGGTTCTGTCACGGCCTGCTTGAAAATCCAATGGCATCAAAATCGTACGACAGTCGCACGACCTGTGACCGCGCCCTTACCCAACATCAAATGTGTAGCAAAAGTGAAATAGTATAAGTGGTGACACGATAAGAGGAAGACCCATCTGCTTGTAGATGACAACCTCTCTGTTGTTAGAGCGATGTGGAAATCTGTAGTCTCTACCAGACTCCGGATCGCTGTTAAATCGTAGAAATGGAACAAATAGAGGAGTAAGCCGGCCAGAGAGATATAGCTGGGTAGGGAACAGCACGCGATCCACGGATCTATATCCCTCTGGCCGTTTTACTCCTCTATTTGTTCCATTTCTACGATTTAACAGCGATCCGGAGTCTGGTAGAGACTAGAAATCTGGCTTCAACTGGCTGAAGTAACGTTCGAAATAACAACGTATGATAATAAACGATTAGGACACAGGCCTACAGAACAGAATGTAACGATTTGTGTTTGCTAATAACATCAGGTATGTGGGGACGGGTTAGAATGCAGAGTATCTATTTTTAGCAAACTACCTCTTTTGATAGTTGTCATTTTGTTAAGTTCAAGTTTCAGACGGACAGATGTAGTTTCTTTGTGATCCGCTAATTTGACCTCGTAGCGTATTTTGAGCACAACTCGTTTACCTGCGTCTCAATCAAATTTAGCCAAACTAATTTCTCAAGTTTCTAGTTTTAGAATTTAGAAACTAAGCGTCTCTTTTCCCTTTCTTTCGTTTCCTTGAAATAAACTAACGGTAATTGTGTTAAGGCTCGCTTTGTGACAGAAGCAGACACGCGGTGGCATTTTTAGACAGAAGGTCAAACTTCTACAGAGGAAACATCACCTTGGCAAGGTGTTTTGTGGCGTCGGGCGTGGCGTAACTGGTAGAACACTCGGCTCGGAACCTGGAGGTTCTGAGTTCGATCCCCGCCGTACCCCGACGTTGTGCCCTTGGGAAAGACACTTTACACGACCTTCCTCACTTCACCCAGGTGTAAAAGTGGGTACCTTCTGTCTGTACCGTGTATGTGCACGTGGCACTGTTAATATAAGTTATCAAAACTAGAGTGCAGTGCCACATCGTCCTCGTCTGTCCAAAAGCAAAATAGAAAAAAAGAGGTCCGTGCCGTCCTGGGTTCGTATCCCCAAGCATGCTCAGATGCTGTTAGCCTCCACCAGGCTTGCCTACGGGGGTGCGGGGACCGTAGAATTCGATTGGCCAGGGGAGTCAGTCCAGGCTAAGCTAAATGTTTCCCTCTGGCAAATTATTCTCCCTGTAATAGCCAGCGTAGTCAGTCTGGTAGAGACTAAGATGCTGTGCCCTCAGGTGAAAATGAGAAGTTAACTTCGATTATGGATGCCTTTCGCATCGGACGAAAATGAGGCCCCGTGTTTGAGGAGAGTCACACCTGTTGAAGAACCCACCACACATGGAAACGGGTAGGAGTACATCCCGGTGTGGGTGGACAACAAAAATGGTGGATAGAATAAATCTGTCCAGATAAACAGCTTTTATAGTTCAGTACAAACCTGGTGTTACTCTATGAGTACCGGATATTAAACAAACAAACAAACATCAAACCGTTTCATAACGATGAGAAGCGTCAGTAGTGAATAAAATGAGGTTCATGGTTTCACATCCTTCTGATACAGAGTTAGTCATTCTGGTCAGTTTACGGGGGCTAGTCTCATAAATGCTGTCTATTTGAACCATGGCCAGTGTCGGTCCAAATTTAGGTACTGGGGAAATATGTTTCAGTTTGTGTTGCAATTCCCTTGCCCTTTCTGAGGGGCGCATAAATGTGAAAAGTTATACGGCTTCTCTTTCTGTTTTTGTAAGAAACGTCGGTAGAGAATAAAAAGAGGTTCATATTTTCACATCCTTCTGATACAGAATTAGCATGAAAGTCATTCTGGTCAGTTTACCGGGGCTAACCTCCATGCAAGATCTATCCGCGGGCAGAGACAATATCCAAAGGACTAAACAGTATCCAATTTGATACTGTCTGTGCCCTCATTAGATCTGCTTGATTTGAAACAGTTTAGACAAACAAGAAGTTCTTTTGCAGAATATTCAAACATGAATGAATGTAAAGAGTGAAATATATTAGAAGACGTAGACGCTTTCTAGAGTCATTTGTCAATTTCTCTCTGTTTTTGTTTCAAGACAGTACATATTCAAATACATATCAATCTCTACATCTGGATAAAAACGGAAATTTACTTCCGAACTTTTTCGAGTGACATCCATTCCTCAGCCTAGAGACACTGAAGAAGAGTGATGGATGTCACTTGAAACGTCCGGAAGTAAGTCTTCGTTTTTATCCAGTTGTAGAGATCGAATTCTATTTGAATATTGTTTACCTGGATGTCTAACCTTCATAGACAGCACAGTTTTCTGGAAATGGAACGTACGATGTTGGAACTCACCAAGCCTAGAACCAAACTTTGTATCTTTGTCCTGTTTTTAGGCCTCCATTCTACTTGACGGCGATCGCGCAACAACCTGGCTGCAACCTAAACTGAAGTTGTGTAATCGTTGACGTCAAAATTTAAAAATTATTCAAAATGCAAAGGTATGAGCAAGAAAACACACAGAAAGTGCAAAAAGATAAGTTTCATATCTAACAAGTTTTATTGACACGACAAAAAGTGCAGTGACTTTTGTATGGTCAAATATAAACTACAAAAAGTGGGTACAGAATAAATCTTCAAACTCTACTAACTAAACAATATAGAATAATAAGAAACCTCCATACAATCAAGGTATGGGGCTAAACATGGGTGTCACTATCTTTTCTTATCACAAAGCAATATTTTATATATTTGCCTATCTTAGCATTATGAGGGCTGTCGGAACTAAATCGATGACATTTGTTGAGCGCTCTTCCGAATCACGCGGTTGCAGCGTGGTGTCAGTGAGGTTGCCACCCGAGTTACGCAGGGAAGTTGTGGACTTCTTAATATTAAGTTTATATGAAGTGGAAACTGCGAAAAATAAATTGCGAACAGTCTTTTCGCCCATCACATTGAACTCTGCTTTGTTCTGAATGTTGCATATTTGGTAATTCACAGAATTTTCCACCAAAAAATGGTCTCTTTCGTAGACTTCTAAGGGCGCTTTCGTTTATTTTGTGTGTGTGTGTGGGGGTGGGGGGGGGGTATTTATATTGTATTGTCTTTTACTCGTGCCACGGCAGAATATGGCCCGTGTTGAAAATAATAGCCTCTACCAGGCTCCGTGGTTTGGTGGTTTAAATTGTAGAAATTGGTCAAATAGAGTCAACTGTACGCTAGGGGAGTCAGCCGGCCGAGTAGGGCCATTATTGTGGTTTGGATCATGGTCCTACTCGGCCGGCTGACTCCCCTAGCGTACTATTGACTCTATTTGACCAATTTCTACAATTTAGACCACCAAACCACGGAGCCTGGTAGAGGCTAGAAGATAAAACCGAGGCCCCTAGTTCTAAGTCTGTAAAGGAGACTACGGTTTTACAGTGAACCTAATCTGGAAGGGAGTCAAAGGTTTAATCGCTGATGAATCAATCATACGTCAATGTCCCATGACTATGGTAACTGTAAAGGTGGGTTAACACGTGTATATGAATCAAATACAACAGGTTTTAAGAGACTCAATGCTACAGACAGATTTGATTATATATTCAGATGTAACAACTCCCACAATGCTAAAATAGGTAAATATATAAAAGACTGCTTTGTCATAAGAAAATAATGCCGAAATTCATAATTAGCCCCACTCGATTGTAATACAATATTTAGGCTAGCTCTTATTGTTCTAGAAATTAGGATGTCAATTTCATTCTATATTCATAATTTGCATATGTACTATGTTTGATAATTGTTTTAGTAATTAGGATGATATTAATAAGTTTGTTTCTTATTTTTTTTTGCCATACATTGTACCGTGTACGATCGTCGTTGCGCAATAAAGTTATTCTATATTCAAGTCCGTTTGAGATCCGGTATGGACGTTTTAGCCTCTACCAGGCTCCACAGGTCGGTGAGAAAAATAATAGAAATCTATAAAATACAGACAGATAACATGCCAACGAAATCAACTGGTTGCAACCCATACTCCCCCGACAGCTAACTTCTCTGGCATGTTATGTGTTAATATTTGTCTAATTTCGACTATTTTTTCAGCGACCTGCGGAGCCTGGTAGGGGTTAAGAATTCCATATGAATCTGAAACGGACTTGAAAATACAAACACGTGTGAACCTTGCTCTACATTGACTCCCGTGCAGGTAGAAGGTGGGCAAGAAATGTTGCTGTCACTTAAGCTTCTTCCCCCATTCTATGACATCGCGGCGACCTGTGATCAGACATATCGCTCAACGAATTTTGTAGATAAAAAAAAATAAATAAAATTTACCCCATATGTATATTGTTGTCTTTTCAGTCATATGTGTTTTACATCCTGCATGACATTTTAATAAAGGTATGAAGGCATACTCACATTAGATTCAGGTCACCGCTAGGTCTCAGTGAGGTCGTTATGCGAGCGCCGTCTGTAGGAATGGGGGCCTTCACAGGTGTAAATATTTGGCATCGTCCCAAATTCGCGACCTTTTCCAGGTCTAGATGTCGAATCTTCGCATGGATTCAACGTTACATCGTGGACTGCTTTTCTAGAGCACTTCTAGAAGTTACGCATTTATTTGTGAGACGTTTTCCCAAACAAGACCTGCAACATTCCTTTATTAAATTAGCAGGTTAGTCAGCTTATAATTGAGACAAGGTAACTATCAATTTGTAATTGATAGGCCAGAAGAACAGCATTCGTACGTAGCTTAGTCTTTGTTATCAAGGACGTTATATAAGGCCGTTATCTAAATATGCATGTCATATATATGACATAGAAACTCTTACAAAATGGGGCACTTGAGTTCTAAAGGTATAGGATATATAAATACATTCATTGGATCTGCATAGCTATATCACCAGATGATACACACACATAGAAAGTTTACAACGTTTGACCCGTCGAGAACGACAATCTTTGCTACTTGTACTCCTAAACGAACGAAATATTTCTAGTATATTTCTTAGTTGATTACACTGATAACTGTTATCTCCAAATGACTTGAATGAGAGTCATTTGTGAACTTTTAGTACTTTTTATGGCAACGTTTACTTCAAGAAATAAACTTTATCGTCGGTTAACCCCCCAGGCGGCGATTTTCCCTGCTCATGATCACGTAAAATCTCGCGTTGTTTGGTCGTCACTTGACTGAGTGAGCACAGACAACTGGTGGATGAGGGCGCGCCTGCCGTTTAGGGCAGGGTTCATCGGAATGTATTTATCTTGTTAAATATCTCCGGGCCTTCTGGCGTTCCTTTGTCCGCGTGATTTGCGCAGAAACATTAACTTCGTGGTTCCCACGAGGCGAGACAAAGGCGACCGAAGCCGCCGAATGCTTCAGTAATTATCTGGGGGCACGGAGGTCGTGAGAACGCGGGGACTCGTGGCGCGGCCCGAGATAATGCCGGGCCGCTATTGTTGTGTACACGGGGACTGACGTGTCGGACGTGTCAGGACGTATGTTAGACGTGAGGCGGACGTCATACCGGTACAGAACCCTGTGTGTAGTGTTATAGCCCGAGACGCACACGCGCGTGGCAGGGAGGGTAACGCTAGTTCACCTTTACTCGCGGGGTAACCTATATCCGTTTTATTTAAAAATAGAGTTTTTAGGGATTTAACTCCTATAGACTGGTTCAAAATGCGAGTTTCGAATACGTTGCAATTTTAAACCACCTTCCGTCGACTTGATATCCCTAGATACTAAAATTTTTAATGCAACGGATATAGGTTACCCCAGGGATAAATGTGAACCAGAGTTACCTTCAAGCAAGTACTGAAAGGAAACATCGTTTCGTTTTCCTTGCTGCTCTTTACTGTGAGATACTTTAGCCTTCCAACATCTGCTTGGAGATCAGCAGAGAGGATCGTCTGTAAAACATACAAGACGAGACGATCTAGCCTCGGTCTGTCAGGAGATGACACAACATCCTCCTCAGAGAAAACAAAATATATGAGAAAGCAACAAAAAGTCCCACCAAGAAGCCTGAAGTTGAGGCTACTCGTCTCCAAGTAGACGCGAGGGTCCGTTTTGCATGTTTTATTTCACAGACCTAGACTCGTGGCGAAGCTCGATATAATGCCGGGCCGCTATTGTTGTGTACACAGGGACTGACGTGTTGGACATACCGGTACGGAACTAGTCTCCAAGCAGACCCTACGGTGCCTTAGAGATAGTATAAAACCTGGACAAGGAGTGTAGCAGGCTCCGGTGCCAGTTTGATTCCCTTTGGCCGGCTATGCTCCTTGGCCAGGTTTGATATGAATGATTGAATGAATGAATTTATTGCTCAACAATCGCACAGGGTACAATGTATGGCAACCAATAACAACTAAAAGCTATACAGACAATAGTACTACGAGGTTACATACAAAACAACAACAAAACATTATCGACAACACATTAACAGTACAGTTGTGTATGAGTAATCTGGTCTCGCATTTGGAATACATTATAAAGAAACTGACCTACGTAGACGGATATATAAGTTGAACATGAGAGCAGTATATGGAAAAATATCGTTCTCTGTGAGATGTGTGTTCTGGTTCTAATATTCTTAAACACTGTTTCTCTCTTTACTGTAGGTAGGACATTTCATAACAAAGTGGAATTCATCTTCTATTTTTTCATGACATGTAGGACACAGTCTCTGAGTGGCTGGTGTGTTACGGTGACACTACTAGTATCTCTAAGGCACCGTCGTGTCTGCTTGTAGACTATATATACGGAACCCCGTTTCAGCCCGGGACGCACACGCGTGGTGAGGAGGGATTGAGGGAACCTTCAAGCAAATGCTGAAACGAAAAATAGACATGTACACGTAAAGATATACACTAAATAATATTCACGACTATTCTCTTTACGTCCTGTGCAGTTCGGTATCATACTTTTCGTTCCAGAAAGCTGCCCTACCGGGCCCCGGTTTGGAAATGTGATGTAGGCCTTACTTAGCCCATGTTGAAAACCGCGAATCATCCAATAATAAACGCTGCAGCTCCAGAAGTCTACGAAGGAGGCTAGACATGGCATGAGTAATCAAATAAGGAGTGCCTGAAGAAATGTCAAACATGCTTATGTAATACGACGGGAGTATAAAGCAAGCTTAAGATAGCTTAAGGGGGTCCTTGGGGGTATATTTTGTTTGTAACCTTGTTACAAAACAGGTACATAGCGTCAGAGGTTGTTAATGATAAGAAAATCGCTGGTATTGACTTTCACTTCAGGTATGGGAAACGACGAAATGTGGGTAATTCAATTAAAGATACAAAGTACATGAGTGCGATATAAATGTGTTAAGTGACGTGGTATTTCGGAAGGTATGACATTATGAAATTTTTTAGCAGTAACAGTATACACACATGACTTACTTCAGTCTTTCGTAGTTTTAGGGTTGTTATACAACAAATACAGACCTCCTATATACACTTTGAGTTGACATAAAGTTCACAGTAATGTTAGGAAAAATGTTCAAATCAATTATCCCATCCTTCAATGTCACACGGGCTCTTATTTCACTATAACTATGTGTAAAAGGTGAAGGTGGATAAGAGATACAATTTGTCACTTTCACACACGTCATACGTGGTGACCTTTGACCATTCAGATCTTCAATTGACAGAGTCTTTGGACGTTTTACGCTGCCTTTTTTGTCTTCTCTTTTTAATCTCTAAGGAACTGGAAACAAGAAACACAAACTCCTCAGACACGCAGAGGGAATCGCTTGCGGGCGCGACAGACCAGGCGGCCATCTTGTAACAGGTGGTGCGAGTCGTCTGATAATGACGTCATCTCCTCAGGCGAATCGCCGCCGTAGAAAGGTCAGCGACTCCGTGTTTTCGAGCGGAATGATTTGATTGGCCCGCTAATCGAGTTACGCTGTCAACATTCATTACCTGATGCGAGGTCAATCGTCTATGCCACAACTGGTTTGGCACAAAATAGTCGTTCTAGTTTTTTTTTTCTATTTGCTTTTAGACAGACGAGGACAATGTGGCACTGCACTCAAGCTTGTAACTTATATTAACAGTGCCACGCACACGGTACAGACAGAAGGTAAAGGTAGTCTTTTTCACCTCCCCGACTGAAGTCAGGTACCCATTTTTACACCTGGGCGAAGTGAAGAAGGTCATGTAAAGTGCCTTTCCCAAGGGCACAACGTCGGGGGCACGGCGGGGATCGAACTCAGGACCTCTAGAACCCGAGCCGACGCTCTACCAGTTACACCACGCCCGACGACACATTCTAGTTTGGACGTCAGTGGGAAAAAAAATCTGAATTAAAGACACATTTAGCCAACTAACTAATAAGCACTCTCAAAAATAGAAAGGATAAATGCAATGAAATGTTGAAAACTAATCAATTACTAAGGCTAAATATCATATAATGGCAGATAAGTGGCCAATTACACGTTTACAGCCCATAAATGTGTTTACGGCCCGTAAATGTTGTAAATGTTCTAATGGAATGTGACAGGAACTTGAAAGACCATCAAAGTAAGGCGAAGAAGCGAATTGAGCAGGTCTAGTTGAAATGAAGTCCACTTTTTTGTAATTTCCAAGCGGATCCTGTGGTAGTATAAGATAGTATTAAAAGCTGTCAGAAGAGTGTAGTATATGCCCCATGAGTCCCTTTGGCGGACTATACTCCTTGACCAGCTTTGATACTTGCTGATGTTAACGTAGGATATGCTTGGAGATAATCTTTTTTCGATAGCTTTTAGCACAATTAATCTCCAACTTGTATAGTCCAAGCAGAAGTTGTTAACGAAAATTATGACATTTCCGAGCTGCTCTTTACTGTTAAGAACTGGAGAACAAATTATAGCAAGGAGGTTCATAACGTAAACGGGCATCAACCTTTCCTAACGTCTGCTTGGAGATAAGTGCAAAACACTTCACCACGGATTACCACTCTGTCAGCCTCTACCAGGCTCTACATGTCGCTGGAAAGTAGTAGAAATTGGCCAAACAGACAGGTAAAACATGAGAGGAGTTAGCCGGTTAACACGTACATGCCCCGGAGAGGAGATAGGCGCCGCCAGGGGACTAAAAGCCTGTTGAGCCTACGACTGATTAAAAGGTTATGGGACGAACGAACGAACGTACATTTGGCGACACGGTGATCGCTTGATTTGGCCGATTTTTACTATTCTATGGACAGGCTGTTAGAGGCTATAGCTAGTGCCTAACCCAGGTACTTTATTTGCTTCTATCGTGTCCAAATGGCTAGACTGCTTAAGGCTAGGCCCGAGCTGTATTGGCCCACCGTTGGGAGCCTGCCACAGGTACTTTGTTTGCTTGTGTTTAGGTTCTTACGGCTGAGCAAGGAGGCTGCGTTCCAGGCTAGGTCCGAGCTGTATTTTCCCACTGTGTAATTAATCATAATGGTAGCAGTTTTGTCTCGGGCCTGTTGCAGGTAAATGTTTGGTTGCTTGTTCTTGGGTCCATTAGACCGTGCCTGTTCAGAGACTACATATAACTGTCGTGAAGAAGGCCAGAGCTATTCTCCAAGCAGAGGTTGGGTCGCGGAGATAGTAGTGGTCGGGACTTTTACCGGCTCGCTCTTTCCGAAAGGGGAGCAAGCCGTTGAAAATCCCGACCACTACTATCTCCGCAACCCAACCTCTGCTTGGGGAATAGGCCTGATCTGCTTTTGCCCCTTGTCTAGGGCCTGTCCCAGGTACTCTGTTTGCTTGTTTTAGGTCCACGCGGCTAAGTCTGTTCCACGCTAGGCCCGAGCGGTATTTGCCACTTGTTGGTAGCTTGAGTATCTCGTGCTTGTTGCAGGTACGTCGTTTGGATCCCTTCAGCTGAGGCTGTGTCCGAGGCTAGGCTCGAGATATATTTGCTACTTGTCGGGCCCGTTCCATGCACTTTGCTTGTTCGTGGGTCTGTACGACTGAGTCTGTTCCTGGCTAGCTACTAGGCCCTTGGTGTATTTGCCCCTTGTTGGTAGCCCGCGTGTCTTAGACCGGCCCCAGGTGCTCTTTTTACTTGTTCTTGGGTCTGTACGGCCAAGGAGGTTATATGACCTCCTTGGTACGGCTGAGTCTGTTCCAGGCTAGCTAGGCCCGATCTGTATTTGCCCCTTGTTCAATGGTAGCCCGCGTGTCTCGAGCCGGCCCCAGGTGCTCTGTTTGCTTGTGTTTGGGGCGGTACAGTCAAGGAGGTTAAAAATCAGATCTGATTTTCATCCTCCTTGGTATGGCTGAGTCTATTCCAGGCTAGCTAGGCCCGATCTGTATTTTCCCCTTGGTAGTATGCGTGTCTATGCGTGTCGAAGCAGGTACTTAATTTGCTTGCTCTTTGGTCCGTACGGCCGTGCCTGTTTAGGGACTACATATAACTGTCTGCCTTACCCGATAACCTGTCGTTAAGTCCGATCTGTATTTGCCCCATTGTTGGCAGCATACGTGTCTGTTTGCTTGTGTAAGTTGTAACAGTTGTAGGTCCTTACGGCTGAGTCTGAGGCTAGGCCATATTTGCCCCTTGTTCAATGGTAGCCCGGGTGTCTCAGGCCGGCCCCAGGTGCTCTGTTTACTTGTTCTTGGGTCTGTACGGCCAAGGAGGTTATATGACCTCCTTGGTACGGCTGAGTCTGTTCCATGGCCTTCCAGGCTACTCTCCAAGCAGAGGTTAGGCTCCGGCTGTTTTTTAACGTTCTTTTAGTCGTTTTTATCGGGCTTTCTATTTTGTAATTTTTCTTGAAGTACGCCAGCCAAACTGTGTTTGGTTTTGACACAGCAAGATAAGATACAAAATAGAAAGCCCGATAAAAACGACTAAAAAAACGTTAAAAAACAGCCGGAGCCTAACCTCTGCTTGGAGAGTACTTCCAGGCTAGCCAGGCCCTATCTGTATTTGCCCCTTGTTCAATGGTAGCCCGCGTGTCTCAGACCGGCCCCAGGTGCTCTGTTTGCTTGTGTTTGGGGCGGTGTGTCGGTGCGGTTGTCAGGCGCGTGGCGGAGAGTAAACTGCCCGGACCGTGGGAAAAGTCCACAAACGCGCCCGGCCTGATCGGACCCTGATTGTGGACGGTGGAATGCTTGACGTGAGATCAAACCATTCTGTACGCAGGAGGGGCAGCATGTGTAGTACCATAAACTCTGCTGTCCAGGGCTGTAACGGCCCTCTCGGATGTTGGACGGGTTGCTGTAAGCGAGATTACAGGAGGGTTGACTGTCGGAAAACCGGCGAAGGGACGTAGTGATTTCCCCTACTGACATAACTGATATCTGCTAGGAGAAGAAACTGCATGCTACATTTGTTACGCACACACAAATAGACTCACACACATACACAGAGGCACACATACACAGACATACACAGACAAGGACACGTGCACATACACAAATACACACACACACACACGCACACACACACACCACACACTACACACACACACAGACACCCACAGACAGACACCCACATCCACACGCACACACCACACACACACACACACACACACACACACACCAACACACACACACACACACACACACACACACACCAATACACGTCATGACGTAATGATTTCGTCTGACTGACAGGTAAAGCAGACGACGTGATGAGGTAAAGCAGAGGACGTGATGAGCTCGAGGCAGTTTGATTGACAGGTAAATCAGACGACGTGATGAGGCAGTTTGTACAGCAGCACACCGTCGGGCTGCACACCTGGATGAAGGGGGCGTTTCAACACAGGAAGGTCAACAACCGCCTGATCCCTTAATCCTTATAAACAGTGGGGTCAAAAGGAGTTAATACTCCATATAATTAAAGTGTGGAGTGGTGCTAGCCAAATGTTATCAAAGCAACTAAACACTGACAACCGCACAACAGAGAATCTGCGCCTCTAAACCAAGAACACACGGCGGGGCAAGGTACCGCTAGTTTGTACTGAAACTGTTGGCAAGGGCAGGCACGTAACTTTATTTGATGAGGTACTGTAAGATGGGAAATGTTCGCGGGGGGTTGGTCTCACTCTAGAGAGAAATTGGAGTGTTCGCGGCAGTTTATGTTTGCGGTTGAAACTGCCACGCAATGTTTTACTGCTGAAAGGGGAATGTTCGCGGTGAAGAGGTCGCTCGAAAAACGTGCACACAAAATTTCTTCTTTTACAGTACCATGATCGAATTAATATATATATATACTGATGCTTTTTGATATAGTAAAGTGCTTCCTTTTCATGTATCAAGTCTACTAACCAGATGTTTAAGTGATTGTAGAGTTATTGCAAATATAGGGCAATATATACTCATCAGAAAACTGTCTAAATCTTAGAAATCTCACTGAAGAGTGAAGACTGTACAAGAGTATATCTACAGTCTCTTAGAGAGTGATTTTTTTTATAAAAGTGACAGAGCCACCTTGAACTGTTGCCAAAAGAGTCACAGTGCAAGTTTTTAGCAAGGCTGTCTTACTCTCTTGACAACGTGCCAATGCTTGGCTATGTACTATGGCAAAAAGCTTTTATTCGGCCATCTTCTAGTATTTGTTTTCCTAATTGCAACAACAAAATACAATATGGTGCAAGTTCTAAACTTGTGTATCAAGTTTAACTTATGTACTACTTAACACAGTTTTGTTAAGGCTTAATCTTGTTGTCTTAAGTATACGTTAACCCTTTGAGTTATCTATGTGTATTCTATGAGAAGTGAAAATGCATGTATGTGTTAGAACCTGATATCAGCGAAGCTGCATGAGTTTGCCATGCAATGTTTGCAATATCAATAAATCTAGATCTTAACAGGCATCGGAAGGCTGATTTTGTTTCACCAATATAAGTCAACCCTTCCAACTACAGTAGAGGAACTCAGAAATACAAGGAACTCTCATAAGCTTAGAACTATAACTATAAATGATTGTTACCATTGTTACATTTTATGATTGTTATGATTATATGTGACCCGTACTTAGCCCAGTGGGGCAAAAAAAGTGAAATAAAGGTCTTCATTCATTCATTCAATAACCCATTCATTCATTCATTTATCATCTTTTCAGAAACTTATGGAGTAGGATACACAGTAGTACCACTACCCGGTCACCCATAGTTTAGCACCAACTATCCAGAGAGAATGCGTCATTGTCTAGCCTCCTTCATCGGCCTCTCTGGGGGCATTGGCGTTAGTCGTTGGGAGGGGGGGGGGTGTTGGGGGTGTCGATTCGCTCCTTTTAACCGGGAATACGCCGGAAAAAGCAAATATGCCGGGAGAGGAAAAAATGCAGGGAAACGAATATAGACCGGGAAGCTTGTACTGGCCCCCAGCGAATCGACTGAAGGAGGCTAGGTCACCCATAGCTTAGCACCAACTACCCAGGGAGAGTGCGGTATTGTCCACCCAGGAAAATGTAACCAGTGTCGGCGGGGACAGTGACAAATGTGCCGCAGAACGGCTCATTACGGTTCTGACGGCAGGATGGAGTGGAGAGTAATGGTTTAGAACGGGAGAAACTCCAGTCAGCAGTGTGTACGGACAGTGAATGATGGAAAAGGGAAAAAAAAACTACTCTTTCAAGCAGTGGTTCGGCTCCGGCTGTTTTTTTTTTTTTTAACTTTTAAAACTCGCTTTTATCGGGCTTCATATTTTGTATTGTATCTTGTTGTGTCAGGCCGGACACAACAAGATACAATATAATACAAAATAGAAAAACCGATAAAAACGCCAAAAAAAAACCACGTCAAAAACAGCCGGAGCCTAACCTCTGTTTGGAGAGTAGGGAAAAACTAGGACGAGGCGAACCGTTAAAAGCGCAATACTAGAAATAACACGAAGACGTAGGCTTTTTGAGGCCGTTGGTGCAGTGGGTTGTTATCCATTTTGTCTGGGCCAGGGTATGGGAAGGCAGAGCCCAACCCTCTCCTTTCACCACCTTTTAGTTACATCCCAAACCGAAGTCAGGTGCTAGATCCATTTTTGAGGAAAGTTGTATTAAGTGCCTCTCCCATGGGCACAAGATCGGTAGGCTGTAATCTCCAAGCAGATCCTACAATGACATAAGATAGTACCAAACTGGCCAAAGACTGTAGTCAGCCAAAAGGTGTCCATTTGCCATGTAGCGAAACACACTCCTAGGCCGGCTTCACTCCTCTGCCAGCTTTTGATACCATCTTATGCTACCGTAGGATCTGCTTGGATATTAGGTAGGCTGGAAGGATCGGTAGCATGACAGACCTGTGGGCTAGATAATCACGTTTAAATTTTCCACCCTGTATCTGCTTTGAGAAGATTGAAATACAGCCCTGTTAGTGATTTACAACCCCGCTAGGCGGTAATGACTTTACGGCCTTTCCTGTTGTCAGGAGCGCGGGAGGCGAAGTTTATGGACTCCGGAAAAGGGACCATATATCACCGGGTGCTTTGTTCCACGCTCTGGCTCGATACTCTCCAAAAACTGAAGTCTTCTAGCCTTTGCCATAGCCTCCATAGGCTCTGTGGTCTTTTGCCTCATAATATTTTTGCTGGCCATTTCTTTTCGTACTGGGTTCTTTGTGCCGCCTGCTTGACAGCAAAAACGAAAAGAAATTGCCAAAAAGTGTATTATGAGGAACAAATGCGCAGAGAACCTGCAATGGAGCTAAGGTCTTCCTACGGAATTAATAATAAAAGAAAAATACAGATGGTAAATCCAGCAAAGTATACGTACTCTTGAGGCAGAGTTTATCCCTTTCTTGTTTTGTACGTTTTTAGGCGTTTTTATCGGGGTTTCTATTTTATCAGAAATTTTTGTCCGTTTGACTGGCTTGCAAAATGAACAACTTGCAAAACAAGAAAGTAAAATAAAACTACCTAAAATCTGTTCAAAACAAGCTAGAGCCTAACCTCTGCTTGATGGTACCACTGAAAAGGACACGAGGTCAACCGATGGTCACTCTGGAATGACCGAAAGCGCTGTGTACAAGTGATGATGAAATGACCACCTTTCACGAGGATATGTCCATTATATGCGAGATTTATGTTTAGTCCCGTAGGGGTGATTTACCCATGCTGGCAGGGGGTCTGTGTTACTGAGTTATTAGCGTTTGCCTCCTAGTATGTACTCTCCAAGCAGAGGTTCGGCTCCGGCTGTTTTTGACGTGCTTTTAGGCGTTTTTATCGAGCTTTTTTTTTTATTATTAAAAACAACAACAACAGTACATTAGTCAACAACTAAGACTAGAGTTTGTACAGTCGAATACTATTGCACATGGAGGGATAACATATACTGGTGTGTCTGGATGAATTACATGCAGTACATGGGTAGTGGAACAGTTAGAAGAGACAAATACATGTAGTACATCTGTGGAACCTTAAGGAATATGTACAGTCTGTTACTACACTATGATCAAATATGGAGAAGTCTAACAGTAGGTGCAGTTCATGCCAAACTATCAATAGAAAATTTGTACAATCAATCTACATTGGCTGTCAGTCTATCATGAAATATCCGTTCTTCGAAGTCCTTTTCAAAGACATTAAAGAGGCTAGTAATGCACAGGTGTGGGTCTTTTATATGTTTTTATCGAGCTTTCTATTTTGTGCTGTTTTCTTCATGTCTTGGCAGGAAAATAAACGCCCAAGAACACTTCAAAAACAGCCGGAGCCAAACCTCTGCTTGGAGATCTAGATTACCTAGTATGTAGCCAGGATTATCGCGAACTATTTTTGCTGTCCGCGGAAAGTCTCCATGAAAAAAAAATGGAGATATTGTTTTGGGTGTGTGTGTGAGTGTGTCTGTGTGCGTGGTTGTGTTTCCGGATTTTTGTAATCAGCATAACGCAAGAATCTCTTAATTGATTACGATGATATTTCAAATTGGTAGGTGTAGGTGGAAGACAAAGGTCAAGATCAATTTTGGGCACGCTAGTATGTGACCTTGGTACTGCAGTAGAAATTCCATTTTTTGACCTGGACATGCTATGGTCTTTATTTCACCAGATTGGCGAATAACGTTAGATGAATGACCAAATATTTTCTTTTCATCGGCTGACATTTCGGTGACCGTCCGCTAATATTTAGGGCAAAAATGACTTTCACTAGGCACCTGCTAGGTGTCGCTTTCAACAATGCAGTCTCCCACATAAAGTATTGGACATTGTTCTCCAACGATGATAAGACAAGGTGTCAGTGACTTTATGAATATGTGGTTTTAAAGGATCGACGACGAAACCACGTCAAAGGGAATGTTTTTTGTTTGTTAGATCTTTGTTCATTCATGAGAACTTCAAATCTGCTTACAGACCGCTTTTCATTGAGGTCATCAGAGAAGAGGTAAAGGTTAGACGAAATTCATAACAAAGAAACAGGTTTTGTATGTTTGAAATAGACTTATTTCTTGATAGGCTTGGCTAAATCGAGCTTCTAGCAGACCTTTTCACGAGCGAGCTAGCCGGTAAAATCCCGAGATGTACTATCTCCGCGACCGAACCTCTGCTTGGAGAATTCCCTATGTTACTATTCGGCCAGGCGGGAGTCTGGTAGAGACTAGGGCGGGACTTGCGGCTGCTCTGCCATAACTCGTCTGCGTGAAAAGCCGCCCCAGCCCTCAGTCCCGGCTTGTTAGCTACACGTAGGCTTAGCTTGTTAGCTACACGTGGTTTGTTGATACAGTAGAAGCCGCTTAATTGCACGGCCTATTTACCAGTGAATTTCGTGCAATTATCCAGCTGGTGCAATAATGCGAAGTTATCTAGCTGGACCGCACCGGTTTGGGATTTGGGGATTTTGTGCAGTTAACAGAAGTGTGCGTTAATCCGTTGTGCAATTAACTTGCTTCTTTTGCATGGTACTTGAAGCCTTCAAGCACTCAGGGCTCATGTAGATAATCCAGTCCCGTGTGTTTGGATAAAACCGCGGTTTGCTGTTTCGTTTAGGCTAAATATAGCAATATAGGTGGAGCCCGATACAGTCATGAATGTGCAAAGACCTGCTGTGTATGATCTAACTCTAAGACCGTCATGTTTTACAGTGCCAGCGATCGAAGAGCACAGTGCAAGGAGGACCTCTGGCGAAATAAGTATAAACTGCAACTTCCAGTCTTTGCGCTGATGCAGCGCTAATGCCAATGGCCAAACTCCACGTGGACAGCCACTATAAAGCGCTCTTGTCAACCAATGCCTGTCAGTAACAGTATGTGCACTTCCTTCCAAGAACCCCTGTGGAAGTGACCGCACGAACACCCGCGACCGGATACTTCCAAATATCGCGAGCGTATGCCTGAAAATGCAAAATATATCTATGCAAACTTTTATCGAATGGTAGAATCAAATAATCCCTCTAAAATCTGTTTGTTTACGCGATTAACAAGCTCACGAAAACAGAACAACAACAACAAACAGACAACTTAGATACAACATGCAGGATAAGTAGAGACGTAACGTTTACCTTCAGTTGGTCACTTGCCTACATAAACAAGGAAATAAAAGTATAAAAGTTTATGCTGATTTTAAGATATATTTAAAATCTAAGAGAAACACCCCTGCCTAACAATGGAACAGCCTGTTATTGAGTTGATACTGATTCCAGCCGAGATAGACGCTGCATGGTAAACAACGAGGGCATAAAATCCGTTCACGTGGGGGGTCGAGACAACACAAAACTCTGGTTTCGGCTACACTAAAAGTCATAGTAAGTCGACTGTCATCGGAGAAGAAAGTCTCGGCGCTATACAATGGATCCAATGATTGTTGTGGCGATTTTGCTGACTGTGAGCGCCACTGTTTCAGGGAAGGCATTTTTCCTATCAGGTAAGTCTGAAATGTAATATTTATCACGATATGATAAGTGTCTAGATACAAAGATGAAGCAGTCTGAGTTGGGAAATGCTTTTGTTTGCTGGCAGCTAGGGGCAGTGTGAAATGACCGTGGCATTTCTCAATGGTAAGACTAAGTGCGAAACAAGAACGAAGTTATAAACAAATCCTGCACATCATATTTTCGAACCTTTGGACCCGTAGTAATCTAACAGTTTATATATTTGTTTCACCTCGTTTGACCTTTGAGCAATGGCTTAAAAAACACTTGACAATAGTTAAAGGTAATTCCGTAACCTTTTGAGGTAGTATGGGTCGTAATCCACTGTGTGTAGGGTAGGGTATTGGAAGGTGGAGCCTGTATTTGCTTAAAGCTAAGTTTGTAATTCAGTGCCCTTCACAATTGGCGCTGCTATATGTATGTTATTATTATCACCCCTCTCATTCCAATGCCGTTTACCTCCCCAACCGAAGTTAGGTGGTCCATTTTACACCTAAGTGAAGTGTGGAAAGTCGCGTAAAGTAACCTTTACTAAGGTAGCATCATAGGTAGCATATCAAGAGATTCTAACCCATGACGTTTGGGGTTGGGCCATGCACCTTAAACTGATACACCAACACGGTGCCATAGTTTACACTTCACGGTACCCTTTTCCACAGAAGACGTGCTCCGCCTGCCAGACCGGGAAAACGCCATGTCAGATATATTCGCCGCCAACGAAGGTCTGTACATAACGTTTTAATGTTATCATATCTAACAATCGCTTATATATACTACGGTTAAAGTTACAACATTTGTAACTAAACAAGACAATATTCAATTCTATCTCTTTCTACCATATTTCGAGACAAGACCTGTGCATATATTCAAAATGACAAAAGTGGTCGATGTTGTGTGTGAGTGCCACTGACGGAAGGTAGTGGATGCTACTTGAAGCGTCTGACCGTTTCTGAGATCATACCCAGGTGCTTGAGTAACTGTGATTTGGCGTAATTTCATAGCCTGCCTAAAATACTCATCTTTTAGCTACCCCGCTGGGTCTGTAGGCAGAAGCTCCATACAGGTCTTTCACAGTTTTTGATATATGCCAACGACATTGCTACATGCTAATTACTGCGTCTATAACTATGGCATCAAGTGAACATGACATCGGTAATCTTAGCGAGAGCTCGACCAAAGTAAAGTAAAAAGGTAACCCTGGTATAAAAGTTTTAGTTCATTCCTTGTGAAGCAAATGAATAATTCACTGGTTTACTTTCAATACAGGGGCAATGGAACTGCTGAACCTGGTGGAAGGAGATATCAGAATACCGGTGAGAAATACTGATAATTGTATTGCACACCGATTCTATAGGATAAAATGTGTAGCTGTTTTAATCTAAACTGTTCGTTAAGCACGTTGACACACCATGTGAACTATAGCCTCTACCAGGCTCCGCGGATCGGTCGTCTAATAGTAGAAATTGGACAAATGGAGTCAATAGTACGCTAGGGGAGTCGGTCGGCCGTGAGGACCTATTTCCTCACCGCAGCACTCCTAACTCAATTAACTCCTACTAGGTTTTATTCCTAACTTGGCCAAAGTCTCCTATTTCTATTCGGCCAGGCCGGAGTCTGGTAGAGACTAGGTAAGCTGCCCGGGAGAGCCCTTTTTGACGACGCCTCAGGGGAGTCGTCAAGTGGTATATATTGCATTCAGTCTGCAAAAATTCTAGGAATTGCACAGGCATTTCCACAGGAATGAAGTATGCTGGGTATGCAAGCCCTCCCCCCCCCCCCCCCCAAATCTGTTCCAGATGTATCTCTGGTATGCAATGGTGGAATTTAGGTCACACTTGCTCCCTGGAGGAATTTGTCCTTTGAAACTAGACAGGGAACTCTGCACAATGGATCACGTTGTCTTGCTTGTTATGTTATGTTATGTTATGCTATGAAGGATACATTTTCTTTTCTAGAGCTTGTTCAAGCCATATGCCACAGGCAGACAGGAAATACTTCTGTAGTGCTCAGCTGTAGGTTTAGGTCACTGGCAGACCATTGTGCTGTACCGGGGATAGTACATTTCTGCTGGCTGTAGGTTTATGTTACAGGTGGGCTAGTATATTGTGCCAGGGATAGTGCGACAAGGAAGTTCCAGTCTATTTCTGATTTGAGCTGTATTGTTGTACCCTCAATCGTCGTCATGGCAATAATACATTTTTATTGCCAGTCTTGTTCCTATTGTGACCGAAGCGTTACCATACAATCCCTGCAGGAGGATGAAGAACCCCACCACCTTAACAAGAGGAACGCCGTACCATACAAGGACAACACCTGGGCACCGTACAGGGACGATAAAATCGTGCCTATCTCTATCAGCCCCGATCTACGTAAGACTGTTTCTTTGTCTTCCATTGGTCTTTGCAGAGTCTTTACGTAGCTATAGCTAGATTGGAATAGTGATTTTACTGTAAATTGATGTAAATTGTACGTATCTCTATCAGCCCTAATCTACGTACGTTTGTGCCTTTGTCTTCCATTGGTCTTTGCATAGTCTTGGGGAAGCTACACTATAACCTTTGGAATATCAATTTTACAGTAAATTGAAGCCTGGGAGTGACAAAGGTGAGAACCAAACAAGGTGTCCAATCTGCTGAGGAAGCCTACATTAATTACTTTACGAATGTTGTTGTGGCCTATGCTAGTTTTATTGTTGTGCCAGGTTTTCTTTTTATCCACCAGCCAAAAATTCTGAGAGAGAAAAAAAACACACGAAAGAAACGTCCGAAGACAAGTAAAAAATCATCACTAGCCTAATGTTTACCTAGAGATCTGAGTATGTTTAGCACGTGATTTTAGAATATTCTTTTTTAAATTGAATTTTTCATTTTTGACCTTGCAGCTCCTGCAGCGCAAATTGCGGTTCAACAGGCCATTGACGAGTACCACAGGAAAACCTGCATCAGGTTCAAACAGCGTACAAACGAGAGGGAGTACATATACTTCTTCAGGGACGTGGGGTAACTTTATGTTTATTTGATTTTAAAAGGAACGATTTCAAGTTATTGCACCAATATACATAGCAAATTATCCAACATGATAACTATTGTAATTTAAGAACCGACGAATGTATATTGGGGGAATTCAAAGTCATACAACGTGATCATAATTAGTGCTAAGTTTTAACAGTCATACACAAGGAGAAATATTTACAAAGACCGGTTCTAGAATATGTTGTATTTTAGAAATGCCCTTATGTAAACTAAAGCACAATTCAAGGTGTTGTCTATATATGATCTGTAAATACTGAAATAAACCAGTCATTACTGATAATGGCGTTAAGAAGCAGGATGGGTTCATAAGGTTAAATAGATAAACAAGAATACAAATTTCAAGTCGAATGCATTCCCTCGATCTAATGAAAAGGTATCCATCGAGCAAAAGGGGGCCTTATGAAAGCTACACACGTATAAGCATCATATCATTGTAAAAAATATCCAGGATACAGCGCATGTTTCTCTAAACTCTCAGCTGCTGGTCTTACGTCGGACGCGTGGGCAGCCAGCCGAACAAGATCTCCCTGGGCAGCGGCTGTGAGACCAAGGGCATCGCCGTGCACGAGATAATGCACGCGCTCGGGTTCTGGCACGAGCAGAGCCGCTACGACAGGGACAACTTCGTCACCATCTTCCTTGACAACGTTATTCCCGGTGAGCGGAAGAAGCTGTAGTATGTTTTTGTACACTTAAGTAGCACAGCATAGTCATAGAATGTAGTTCCTAGCACTTTTGTTTTTTCCTAATTATACATGTTGTTTGTACCTGCAATTAGCCCTCGGGCAAGAACTTGCAGTAAACATATCAATATGTTTTTTGTGTGTTTCAGTTTAAGACCATTTCGTGGCTTTGTGTATTGGCAAACTATTACTACTCGCGTATGCACAAGGACAACCTGACCATTAATATAGCAGACTGAAACTTGTACTTGTGACCACCTCCACATAGGTACAATCTAGCATGTGTAATTACTTGTTATTAGCACTTTAGATAATTTTGCCCTTAGACTTGACTCAAGCACCCGTCTAGTCTGACTGTTGTGGAGCACAAGATTTGATTCGACGGATCTTATTTGCTTTGTACCATTTATGACTTAAAAATACGTCTCTACACAGGAAGGAATGGAGAGAAAGACTTTTACTACGGGAACTTTGACAAACTAACCAGAATCAACAGCCAGACGCTGGACACCACGTATGACTACCACTCCGTTATGCATTATCCCACCGACGCCTTCGGAAAGAGCGGGAAAATCACCATCGAGCCCAGACTGGGGAAACAGCTGTACAAGTGGCTCGGGCAACGGAACGGTCTGAGCGAGATCGACACTCTGAAAATCAACAGGCTGTATGAATGTGGTGAGCTGTCCTCTTGTTTTTCCAATACCATTATTGAAACCAGAAGTCGAGATATGAAACCAGGAAGTTCCGCTGCAGTACCATAGCAAGCCAGTAGGGAGCCCCAAATCTAATCGTTCCCAGGTCTCCTCAAGACCAACTAATGTACTAAATATCCAGACAGTCCATGTAGGCATTCTGGAGTTATGCTGGTCAACTACACACATACACCCAAATGCTACCGAAAACATAACCTTCTAGCGAGGGCAATAAAAATCATGTACGTAAGAATATGATCGCAATGAGGAGTAGCTTGAGTGTTTCCGAGGCCTCTAGGGCCAACATACTCCAAGGAAATTTTACAACATACCCCAGCGTAACAATGATTAAACCTGAATACGGAAATTAATATAAAATAATAAATAAGGATAAATTATACAGCATAAATAGGCAACTACGTATATAAGATCAAGTCATCCAATTAAAATCACAATCAGGCAATCCGTTAAAACGTTTCTAGTCAGATATCGTTCGTTTGAGGTCAGAGGTCTAGCTTATTTCGCAATGCTGCTTTGAAACCTGTAAGTGTTAGAACCAGTCGTATGTTGTATGACAGTTGATTGAAGTAGAAATTGTACCTGTGTTAAAAGAGAATATGGTGAAATGAATCCCTCACTAGCTCCTATACACTTCTTTCCCTCGCAGACATGGTAGTGTGTACGGCCGAGCCTGACGTGTTCGCCTGCCAGCAGAAGTGCGTCAAACTGAAGAACGGATTCACCTGCGGCTGTCACCGGGGCTTCTCTCTGGACAGCGACGGATATCACTGTTCTGGTAATAACTATTCTGCCCACAAACATCTCTAGCCGTAGAATGAAAAACTAAGGAGCTTTTAACTATTTTCTTTTCGTAAAGCTCTACACAAGCAACGGTTATACTTCCCACAAACATCTCTAATTGTATGTAAGGATAAACTAACGTGTTTTTTTTTTGGGGGGGGGGGGGCTGTTATCCTTTTTTATAACTCTGAACTGCGACGGCTATCACTGTCCTGGTACTAAATATTTTTTACATAAACATAACTGATGTTGTAAATAAGGACACATGAGCGTTTTGGCTGCTTTCTCTACTTATAACTCTGGACAGCGACAGGTATCTGTGTTCTGGTTTGTCTGTTCTATAAATTCGGATCTCCATTAGTGTGACGTTATCAAGTTCTACATTCTTCTGTATAGGTTCCGTTTAGAAAGCAACTAAATGAAATATAAAGACGAACTTATACTATTTGTAAACAGGAAGTCCCCAATTGGTACCATTCATTTTGTGCAAAATATCCAACGTTGTAAATGAGAAAAGACTAACTAGTTCTTGATTGATTTATCGGTGAATGACGTCATCCTGACAGAGCAAAATGTCGTAATGCTAAAAAAACATTTGAAATAAGCAGTTTGAAAAAAAATAGACGTATTCGGAAGATGTAAAGTTATACTGCTGAATATGTATTTCAAGTAGAATAGATATTCTTGTTGTTTCATCGCCGACTTAATAGTAATAAAGACATTACCGCCTTAGATAATCACGAAGAACAATTCGCGAAAGGAATTTCAAACATCATTTAAAATACAAAGTAAAGCTTAAGAAATTCTTATTATTGTTGTTTACCTCTCAGATGTGAACGAATGCGCCGATGGAAATTTCGGCTGCTCACACAAGTGCGTCAATCTGATCGGAGGAGCCTACTGCGCATGTCCGAAAGGGCATCACCTGAGCGATGACGGGAAGACCTGTACAGGTAAGGTGACGTCATCTGGGCTCGGTCTGGTCTTCAAGGTCAAAGTTAAAACCTCTTTATTTAAGGTGACAAAAATAGCCTCTCTCAAGCATGCGTGACTTTGCTCCGGTTACATTTTCGAACCAGGGTCCGACAGGATAGTTTTTAGGAACAAAACGCAGAGAATCAAAATGATAATTCATCTAAAAACTTCGAAAAATAGTTATCAGCATAGTAAATTCCTCGCTGCTCTTTGGTGCGTAGCCAGAATAATAATAACCGAACCTTTCCATCTTTTCCTCAGAAACTAACGAATGTGCGCTCGGAAACGGCGGCTGTGAACAGCTGTGCACCGACAGTCTCGGGTCGTTCGAGTGTTCCTGTTACAGCGGCTTCAAACTCAGGCGGGACGGATACACGTGCGAGGGTATGCTGCAGAGGGGAATATGATTATGATGTTTTATGTCACATACATGAGACGAGCCCGATAACTTTTGCCGTTCGTGTGTAAAGGTTCCGAATAGGGTTCCTCTTGTATTATACGGGCTTCCATGGAATAAATAGAACGCATTCGATCGAACACACTCGAAAATTCGAATCCCGGATCCGGAAATTGGAATTGCTAAATTGCTGCAATATTTATTTTTTCAAGACGTCTAGAAAAGTGCAAATCAAGTGCAAATACATGTGTCTATAACAAATAATTAGATAATCTTAGCGTATCTTGAAATGATATTTTCCTGTCAACAGACGTGGATGAGTGCGCGTCACGTGACCACGGCTGCCAACAGGAGTGCGCCAACTACGTGGGCGGGTTCCACTGCGCATGTCAGGAGGGGTACGAGCTGCAGAGGGACGGCCGGACTTGTGAAGGTACGACATGGATAGATACGTTTATGAAGATTAGAAATCCAGGTTAACAATACTCAAATACAATTCAGTTTCTACAACTCGATAAAAACGAAGATTTACTTCCGGGCGTTTCGAGTGACATCCATCACTCTAAATTTCTAGTGATGCTGAAGAAGTGTGATGGGTGTCACTCGAAACTATTTCTCCTCCTCAGCTCTCCGTTTTTATCCAGTTGTATAGCAAGAGATTGAATTGTGTTTGGACATAGACAAGTATGACATGAAATATCCATTCTTAGTATTGACATCGATGATGGAAACAATTTTCTGCTATATTCTTAAGGCTAAGAGTTCTGTCGCACCTTAGTTTTGAACAGCGAGTCACAGATGGACGGGCTGGTATGTGAAGGTACAACATGGATACGTATGATAGGAAAAATACAGTCCTAGTATTGACATCAATGATAGAAAACAATTTCTGCTATATTCTTACGGGTCAGGGTTCAGGGTTAGGGTTCTGTCGCACCTTACTTTTGCACAGTTAGCTGCAACCTTTTTTTTTTAAAGTTATCTAATGCGGATGCACCTAAATTACTAGTTTGGCGGTAATGCTGTTAGAATAACATGTACTAAAAACTTTTTTCTCCCTCCAGAGATCCACTGTTACGGACTGGCGGTGCCTGTAAGAGGGTCGGTAACACCAGCAGAGAACTGTTCCACCAACGGCGCACGCGCAGGACAGCACTGCGCCTTCTCATGTGACCCTGGGTACGAGCTGGTCGGGAGCGAGAATAGAACGTGTCTGATCAACGGATCCTGGGAAGGAGAGCATACAGACTGCAAGGGTAGGATGAAAAATTCATACTATTATCCCCCAATTATAAATGCTGCATAAACAGCAACTCATAAGTACGTGACTAGACATTAAAAATCCCATCCTACAATGTAAAGTCAAATTTTTCTATTTCTTTTTGCGACTCCTCAGGGGTGAACCCTTCTTTTGGCGACGCCTCAGTGGTGAGCCTAATTGTGCTCGAGTAGCTTGACAAGAGACAAGTTGCTGGGAGAGAACATTCTACATTTTACCGAAAATGCTGCCTTTCTAGTACGTATCTATTTTTTCTGCTGCTTTCTTCACGTAGCCAAGCTGTGTGACGTATTGACCCCGCCTAGTAACGGTTCCCTGTCGCCCCCCTCGTGTGCGGACCCGGGCGCGTTGCGTGTCGGGAAGGAGTGCGTGTATGTCTGCGGGCCGGGACTGGTGCTGAACGGCACAGAGGCCAGGGTCACGTGTTCACCGGGACCAAACGGGACCATGGTCTGGGACAATCTGGAAACGCCCACGTGCATTCTAGGTGAGGAGGTCAGCGCTTGTTCACCTTTATCAGCGAGGTAACCTACATCATTAATGTGCACTCTCACCCCACTTGCGTCAAGCTTGTGTCACTGCGGGGTTCGTTCACTGCGACACTGTTTGATTATATCAGGTTGATTTCAAACATCACTATTTTCAAAATATTGCATTTTCAAACGAATCCGTATACTTGATATCCCTAAATAACCTGTTTTTAAAACAACGGACACAGGTTACCCCTCCGATAAAGGTGAAGTAGCAGCATAAAAAAGTGGAAATTTTTCAATACGTTTTTCATAAGATGTTCATAACTACCGTTTAAGACCGACACACAATAGCGATTCTTGTCCGTATTTGGCGATTTTGTCTGACAAACCTTTACGATTTCTCATCTACTTTTCTAACGTTGTGCCTTAAACCTTGAAGACGAGAACCCCTGGATGCAGTGTCCTCACAGACAGCACGTCCCGACCAGCCCTGGAACAGACTACGCCACCGCCAACCTTACTGCGCCTCTCACAAATGTAGAACAGGTCAGTTTGAACGTTACATAAAAGTCATGCTATACGACTCCGATAACTTAGATCCTAATCTTGTCGATAGCTGTGCTACTTTTCAAATACGGGTGCTTTGAACATGCCTATCCGAAATCAAAGGACGATCCTAACCGAGGACATGTACTCATTTTCACTTACTTTTAGTCGACTGAGAAATTTAGTGCACATTTTCCGAAAGGCACATCATGTGGACCTGCTAGGAATTTCATCTGTTAGATTTTAAATTTCCTTAGGTATTAAGTATCGTAAACAAACGAACAAACAAACAAACAAACAGTTAAACCCTGACCACAAGCTTACTATGCCACAAGGTTTTTGTTGATGGGAACTTGACGCTCGGACCGAATAACTTCACCGTGGGAGAGACTACTGTGTTGTTCTACGGCTTAACAGCTGGCGGAGACAGGGTGGAGTGCGAGACAGCAGTAGTGGTTACAGGTAGGTCCAATCTACCGTGGCCGACAGCAACATTGATTCAACATCTATTATTTTTGAGGCAGACACTCAATTTTCTTAGGACGAACAATCACTTTTTTGGGCGGAAGGACACTTTTTTTGGCAGAAACTTATTTTTCGGGGGAAAGACAGTAAAAAAGTAAACGTCTGCCCCAAAAATAGGTGTGTATGTGTTGGTGTCGGCCACCGTAGGTAGAGGTTGGAGCTAGAAGTTTTTCTTTTCATTGGTTCCCGTTTCCTGATAGCCAACTCCACCAGAAAACGTTAACTGGTATCAGTCAGAAGAAGGTTCTCCTTCTGCCTTTGCATGGAGAGCAATTAAAAGTTTGTTGTTATAGAGTTATTTCACACGATTGTACAGCAAAATGAAAATAAATCTATTCAAAGTGACCATTCAATTCTATGGAGTTGTAGGGAATTGTAAGCCTCCTTTGGAGACTTCTAGGAGCGCCAGCATTTTTTTTTTTTGGTGGGGGTGCACTGATTTGCAATTTCAACAAGGGTCTGACTACTGTTTGATGCATATATCTTTACAGATGATGAACACCCCGAGTTTGTGACTTGCCCCGAGTCCTTGGAGATGAACAGTTCCCGTCAGTTCCCACATGTGCACTGGGAGAATCCGGAGGTGCGGGACAACGTGGGTACGTATGTGGACCTGGACTTACATGTTCTCATTACACATTGGTCATGTTTGCCCAAAGCAGCGAAATAACTATTGTTTCATACATGGGCCGGGATACCGGTCCGTAAATTTGTCCTGGACCAGTCCACATGTCATGGTGTTGCACAGGCTGCGCTTCCTTCGAATAATTCGAACGCATTTCGCGTGCGACTGGTGCGCGGCTATAGAAAATTCGAATACTGTAATTACATTAAAAAGGCGGGGAAAAGGACATTTCGCGGTGGATTTAAGTTCGCGCTAACACCATAGACTGCAGTCTAATACCATAATAGAAAAATTTTCGCGGTGGTTTAAAGTTCGCGGTGAAGTGGTCACCGCGAAAACCGCGAACATTAATCCACCGCGAGCATTTCTGCATTTACAGTACTGGATTCAGACATTGGAAATGAAGTTGCTACAATGTTTGTTCGAGGAAAGCAAATTTTCTAAACTTCTGGCACTTTTGCATTGAATTTTTTTTCCCGCTGGGAGACATCTTCGAGTGATTCTGCTCTCGCAAAACAGACAAATCTGAAAACGTCCATAATATCTTTTATTTCTTCTAAGCAAACTAAAAGAGAGGCGTGTCTTTGCGTTGTACTTGTCATCATCATCGTCATCATGACGTGTGCCCTGGCTTTATTTATGGTTTAGTTGAATGTGCCTTGGAATTAAGATTGACAAATTGAGTGCAGGGCCATATTCCAGGGGCATATTGTCGTTGTAAGAAATAGTATGTAAAACAACAACTTATTTTTCCAGGGGTGTATTCCAGGGGCATATTGTCCTTGTAAGAAACAGTATGTAAAACAACAACTTATTTTTCCAGAGGTGTATTCCAGGGGCATATTGTCCTTGTAAGAAACAGTATGTAAAACAACAACTTATTTTTCCAGGGGTGTATTCCAGGGGCATATTGCCCTTGTAAGAAACAGTATGTAAAACAACAACTTATTTTTCCAGGGGTGTATTCCAGGGGCATATTGTCCTTGTAAGAAACAGTATGTAAAACAACAACTTATTTTTCCAGGGGTGGTGGCCGTGAAGAGGAGGCGGTTACCCACAGGCCGCATCACGTGGGGCGAGTACAGCGTGCGGTACACCGCCAGGGACCGGGCAGGGAACCACGCCGTCTGCAGGTTCAACATACATGTCAAAAGTGAGCACTTCATTTTTCTTTGGCGTGGGGAAATTGAAACTTAGTAAGGAAGACCTACAGCTAAAACTAGAAACCCGATGAACATAGACATATACAGGTCTTTCTGTCTGTATTGTATGCAACCGTAACACGCCAGGTTTTCATAGAAGAGTACAAACGGCATATCCGAACAGACGTATTTGATACGCTCACATCTGGATTAACCCCTATTGTAATCAGATAAGAGTGGTGTGTTCTTTCTCGAGGTATCCTCAACCGAATCTAGGCACACATTTTCTTCTGAAGTAAGTGTCAAGTATAACTCGATACATCCAGATTCTCAGTTGCTCGGGTACAAGATTCTGAGCTGAGTCAACAACCCTATCCACAAGGCATGTCACCATTGCACAGGTAGCAGTCAAGGGTTTTCATCTTAAATGTATCATACGTCTTGTAAACCTAATGAAAGTTAACGTTACCAGGTCCTTGTGCCACCTTTGCTCTCTATACCCACAGAACCATCCTGCCCGCCCCTGCCTCCCCCCGAACACGGTAGCCTGACGTGTGACTGGTGGCACATGGGACAGTTCTGTGACCTGACCTGCAGTACCGGGTACGCCCCACAGGGGGAGACCACTCGCTATGTTTGTGGCACCCGCGGAACATGGACGCCCAGGACTCCACTACCCAGCTGTCTTCCCATCCACACCTCATCTACACCAGAGACTGCTACCGCTTAGTGACGGCTGAGGGACCGAAGTGTAACAATTTGAAAGTAGCATTTGTACTAGTAGAATCACAGTCGGGTCCCTTGCCCTGTTAAGTAATAGTACTTGGATATTTTAGTCAGCTTGCTTTATTGATATCAGTTTCAAATAAGGCCACACTGACTTAATTTTATGGATGACCACGCGTGCAATGATTTTCGTCTGTTCTAAAGAAGAAAAAAATTCTGGTCCCTGGTCAATCCGGATTTTATGCTTACCAGAGGACCTACTTTAGCGGTAAGGGACACATAGTCAGACCATGGTGACAAAGTGCCATTCTTCCAAATTCTCACAACGTACCAAGACCCAAGTAAGGCCACTTCGAGGTTACACAAGCAATACGTTGAGCAAACGAACAGACAGACAGACCATAAACAATATCCTGGCGAAGCCCCCCTCACGGAGGTAATGATCAGACTCAGTTGACCAAAGTTGCACTACTTTTGAACAACTCTTTATTCAATACGTCAAAAAACGACAACCTCGAAAAACAACAGGGTTACATTTCTACAAGAATAAGATGTCACAAAAACTAAGAGCCGCCGAGTAAACATACTCGCGACTTATCTTCGGTCATTCAAATGATAACAGAAATAAATTTTGTCTGCTCATAGAAATGCTTTGTTACGTTTGACTGAATAATTGCCTCCAAATGTAAGAGTTGTATTATGCTGTTTCTACTATACTAATGGTGAGACACAAATAGTGGATCCTCCCGCAGGCTAGCCACGCGTGTAATTTAAGGAGTTTCTATTTGAAACGTCTTGTCTAAATTCTCATCGTAGCTTTCAGTTCTTAAGACTGTTGTTCAGTAAATGAGCACAGATTTTACACGCTAAGCATGATTCTGAAGGAATACTTGCTCTGATTACAAAATGACTCTACTAATACTTCTTAGTACTTCTTAATAGTAGTAGCAATAGTTACAAAAGAAATACTAGTGATATTTCCCAAAGAAACACATGTAATACTTCAAGAATCTCAGTTATTATATTATTACATTCGAATTTCTGTTTGGTATTTTTATGATCATATTGAGACCTTTGGTTATCATTTGCGCTATTCGTGTACACAAGTCTATGGGTATTTAATTGAGCTATTATCATCATTCTGTTGGATGGTTCTCCAAGTTTCTACGTTTTGTTTATTTGAAAAAAAAAAACAATAAAAATACTTCCAAAATGGCTCAAAATATCTCTAAACGGAATACTTTACTTACAATACTTCTGAAATGAATAATCCTAATCATCCCACCACACATAGAAACGTACTTACAAACACCTTTGCCATGGCGATGTTTTTCTATTGTCATTTTTATGGACTTCTTCTATTATACTTCATGAAATAGGCAGCATCTATTCATGCGCAATAGCATTAATAAAAATACAAAAAAATACATAAAAATATTATGCAAAAACCACAATACTACGCGACAACGTCGAGCATACTGTCTCCGTTGGTAACTTCGTCAGTGCTATGAATAGATACGTTTGATATAAATAAAGATAAACATGATGATTTCTTAATTGATTATTAATTTAACACGTACAAATACTTCATTTAGAATATCAAGCTGAAATAAAACACAACTCTTTGTCAAAGTCCTCAATTTGAAGCCGAAAATATCTTACTCATGTATACAGAACAGTTTCTTCTCAGCTTTTCTCACTAAGGATTCTATTAGGCAGTCGTACTGGTAGAATTGTTCTACCAACAAAAACCATAGTCTCCACTAGGGCTGGGACCTGAACCTGGACCTGATGCAGTATGACTCATAGCAATGGTCCATTTCAGTACAAAGAGATCTATTTGGTGGAGTATTAGACTTACACAGGCGTTTAAAATCCTTCAACGCTAACCGCACCTGTACGATCGGCTGTAAAACGTGGTAGAAATTACTATAAACTCTATTCTACTTCACTCTTGTTATTTTCTTCCACCTGCAAGCGCCAAAACGTGTGAATGCCTGATAAAATTATCTGTTGATTTTCTAATCGGTCCAACATCCGGTCCACCTAATTTTTTCAGGTCCGGTTTTTCTGGACCGGTCCAATAAGAAAAACCGGTTTTGTACCGGTACGCTGTACTGATACCCAGCCCTAGTCTCCACTGATTGCCACTAAGAAATCAAAACTCAACATTGTAGACAATATATAATTTTACATCAGGCTGTATACCTCATGTGGTATTCACTGCCTCTCTCTCTCTCTCTCTCCCACTCTCTCTCTCTCTCTTAGAATATCCACTTCTAATTTCTTTGAGACTATGGCATAAACTCGCATTATTGAATAAATTACATTTAATTGTAGAATGCAAGTTGATATTTGATCTAAGTACAAACATAGAACAGTGCTCAACCTTTGTCCATCACAATGAATAATAGCATGAAGTTTTTTCATGCTGCACAAGCTTAGGTCATATTTACAATTCAAGTGACCAATCATCAAAGTTACGTGACTCGTGTTGAAAATGTTTTATTTGTCTACTTTTATACGTTGTTACTACTATAACCTTCGCCAAGAATGTTAGTGTTTTAGGCAGCGCTCGCGTGTGTGTTAGTGTATGTGTGTGAATGCTTGCATGTATCGCCTTCATACTTAGTATATTGGTAGGTGTTATTGAGACGTAGAGATGTTACAGATTCTGGGATTTAAGATTTTAGAGGTGGTGGAGCTCTACTTACTTAAGTTTAATTGGTTTCTCGCAAATGTAGGGGTACTTCATGTCGCATCGGACATCGTTCCACTGTCCCGTGCGCCTCCATTTCCCCAAAATCCAATTTTTGCCGGTCTGTGAAAGAGATGACAGATCAATTATTTTACATTCATATGACTATATTTTCCGTAAAAATAGAATGAAAAAAAAACCTTTCAACATCATATACAGTACGAAACATCTATCGATTATGTTTTTATCTAATTGATGCTAACCATTGTTTTAAACGCTACGAAAAGAATATGTATCCTTATTCAAAATACTGCAGAACATAAAATGGATATAGATTTGATATGAGACGATCTAAAGGTATTCATTGCAAGAGTCTAAAAAGCGTGGTGTTTTCCTGCATGTAAAAGAAATATAAGTGATCTGGGACCAGTTAAGCTTATCACCCAGGTAATGTTTCACTGGTCGTGCCGGAGAAGACCCATTTGCACAGAGCACAGAGTTAAAGTTGTACTAAGGAAATTTACATAGCTCTTTTGGCCGAGAACAGTGACCACGGCTTAACGTCCTGACCTAAGGACTGCAGCCCTCTGTCTTTTCTTTTAATTCACTTTAACAGACATGACAGACGTAGTGGTGGCGCACTGAAGTTATCTACTTATATTAACTATTCATATATATATATACAAAAACATAAACATAACTAAACTAAGCAAAATACAAAATGAAGCAAGATGTAAACAATACTGATAAATGGAAATTGAATGATGGGTATGATAAAAGTTGGTATGCGCGCGTGTCCGATCCCCTTCCCAAGTAACAAAAGTGTTACAGAGAACTTTGAAGGATAAATCGTTTGGAGGTTGTGATGAAATTTTGGCTTATAGTTAGAATTTTCGAATTTATGGATTATGTAAAAGATGGGCTTCCACGAAGTAATAAAGAAATCTGAGCATTTTCTGAAAGTGTTTACAAATGTGTTAACTGAGTGTCTCGTTAGGGCGCGGTCACGTCACAAAGGTCGAACGATCGCTAACTTTGGGCATTTTGGAGGATAAAAATGTCCATCTCCTGCAAAGTTCTTGGTACATAGAATTAAAATCCTATGGCATCAAAACCGCACGACGTTGACAGGAACTGTGTGACCGCGCCCTTAGCGGGGATTGGAACGCCTAACCTCTTAGTTCAGAGGCAGCTGCGGAATCACTAATCACTGGACGTGTGTTCTCCTCGATAGTGAAGATAAAAAACTAGATAGTTTTCTTTACTAGATAGATATTAATAGAAAGAAATAGGAGAACACAGACGATACGTTCCGGCTATCTTACTCCCCAAGAAAAGAACAAGAACACACCTTCGAATACACTGCGACGCAGTTCTCAGTCGTCAGACGCGAGAAAAAGCTGTCATTAGGCTCGCCCTTAGCCCAGTTTGTGTAGCCAACAGGTGATCCATCTGTCCACTTCCATTTTCCAGCTTTTTTATACACTTCCCATTTCTGTTTTCGACCTTCTCTATGAAGACCGTGCCAGATGGATGGATTGTCCCTGTCATCATGAACTGCAGTCAAAGAACAACAGTCTGTTACTACGTTATTTGCCATCTCCGTCGACTCTTGAGTTATGGGGGGGGGGGGGGGGAGCGGAGGGGGGGGGGGGGCACTTATTTATCAATGCTTCTTTTTCAGCATTGCACGTGGCTAAGTGGCTAATTTGTCAAACCAAAGTGAACGTAAGTAAAGTAAATGTAGGAAATTTTTAATGATGGACCCAAGTCTAGGAAAAGACTGCGTGTATGGTGAACACAAGGACTAACTATTTCTTTGCATACAGGGCTTTTGTCATTCCTTAAAGGATGACGTATTTCTAAGAATGAAGACGTTTCTCATTTTCACAATAGTTAAAAGTGATGGCAAATTTCAACTAAAAAGACGCTCAGTTTTAGTGGTACGGCCTCAGATTATTTCCCCTTGACCAAACCATTAGAATCAAGTTTCTTGTTTACTTGACCATTTTCGTCTGTTTCTTCTGACTGTATGTGTTCAACAAATTCCATGTTTTGATTCTTGACGCATATATTGAGTGATCAGAGAGATATGATAATGATTTACTGAAAATGGCTGCGTAACTGAAAATGGCTGCGTCAAGCTTGCGTCATGACGATCTCCGCAGTGATGTCACTGCGGGTTTGTTCACTGTGTCACTGTTTTGTTATTTTCTCCGATCTTCTATAATTTAGATATTTCATAATACGCGAAAGTATGACTTAGAAGACGACATAATACAAAAAAAGGGAGTGAGACAATTTGTTCTTTGTCTCTGAAATTCGTTAATTATCTTTCACACCCGGCAGTGACGCATGCTTGATGCAAGCTCAGGGAGAGTGCACCTCAAGACATAAAGCATATTCACCAAAATACTGTTACCCACATTTCGAGAGCAGATTTGCAATAAATCTGTTCTCTGCCTGGTCCGTGATAGAGGCAAGAATTGCGCCGTGTTTCCTGCACCGTGAGCTCGCTTTAGACCAACTGACTTCGTCTGCCATCACTTTGTAGCAGTGGTTGTTGTTGTTGTATTTGCTCCACCCACTGGGACACTGTACAGCTGCAGTAATCGGTAATAGGACGGACTAAAACGTCAGTGGTTAGAGGTGTGTTTCTCACACAAGCTTAGGAATGTCGTTATTAATTTACTGGGTCAGGTGTCAACTAGTCTAAAGGATAACTCTAGATTCCAAGTCAGCTGGTTCGCCAACTTCTTTTTGAAGACAGTGGAAGACGAACAATCCCACTTTCTCTGTAATGAGTAGGTTTTGTGATGTTAAGAGGAGATTGTTTTATGTTTGTTAGTGAACGCGGAGAAAGTGGACTCTTTAAACAACTCAGTATCTGGTGAAAGTGGTGATAATCATAAATGAAGGCCCTAACCACGATTGGGCACATCACTGTAAAGGGCTGCATCCAGCCGCCAAGCAACAGCACCAAGTATTTTGTATTGAAGCTCGCGTCTTCTGCGGTAACATTAAGCGGACGAGACGATGATAGACATTCTGTTTGTTTTCTATATAGGTATTCTGTCACACACAGAAAAAAGAACTCACCACTCTGACAGTTCTGTCCAGTCCATCCATGTGAGCAGGTACATTTGTAGCCACCATCTTGGTTCACACAGCGTCCATGTTGGCATGGGCTCCCGGTGGTACACTCATTGATGTCTGTGCGATACAGAATGAAATCATCACACGTCATCTGACATGTACATGTACTTGATATAACCAGAAAGAGCAAATAAAAAGAAAGAAAGGGAAAGATTAAAATCAATGTAATACACATTGAATGAAAATCAATGTAACACACAGGGAATGATAGCTAGAGAAAGAAAACGTACCTTGCCGACAGTTCTGTCCAGTCCATCCAGGTGAGCAGGTACATTTGTAGCCGCCATCTTTGTTCACACAGCGTCCACCATGTTGGCATGGTTTCTGGGTACACTCATCAACGTCTGTGTAATCAATGGAATATTGTGTAATTATAAGACCAGAGAGATCAGGTCAATGTTAGATTGTAGATGTTGAATGTGCAGGACAAAATAGCCTAGAAAAATAACTCACCTTCCTGACAATTCAGTCCAGTCCATCCAGGTGAGCAGGTACATTTGTAGCCGCCATCTTTGTTCACACAGCGTCCACCATGTTGACATGGCTTCCTGGTGCACTCATCCATGTCTGTGTGATGAATAAAATATTGTGTACCCGAGTGAGCAGTAGCTGGGTATTCGATGATATAAAAATAAACAAAAGAAGAGGTAAATAACCAAATAGTTGACAATGAATTTTAAAAAAAACCATCTTTCCCTTTGCAATGAAGAACTTACCTTGATGACAGTTCTGCCCAGTCCATCCAGCTGAGCAGGTACATTTGTAGCCGCCATCTTTGTTCACACAGAGTACACCATGTTGGCATGGTTTCTGGGCACACTCATCTTTGTAAGAAGCTAAATGAAGAAAATAAAAACTAGACCCTTGTCATCAATTAAAAAGAGCATCACCAACAAATAAATTGATACAGACATGGGGCTAACAAAATAGTAAACTGAATAAACTCAAACTCAATTGAAAACTAACGTTACTTACCAGTGGTTGAGAGAGATGTGACTTTTGTAGGCAAGGCATCGGAAGTCTCACTGCTGTTAGTAAATGGCACATACATTGGGGTCGAGTCGATGACTACGAACTCTTCAAATGCCGAGTTGTTTTCTTCATAGAATGTCGTCTTCCATGGAGTACTGGTTTCCAGGATCATTGTGCCATTTTGTTGCAGCTTTGAAGCAAGTGCAGCCTACGTTTAGGAACACAGATTTATCCGTAAAGCTAAGGGCACAACCCACCGTACGTGCAAATACGTGCTGTCTGCGTGCCAAAACGTGGGCAATCTTTGGGGATCCGGAAGTGGTAAGTACCGCCTCCGCACGAACTTGTAAGGAATCCGACGGATTTTGGAGCACGCAGACACGCCGTAGAACTTTACGTGCAGGCAAAACTTTGTGTGCCATCGGGCTGCGGAATCGCCCCCCGTACCTGCTAGTACGGGCGACGCGCCTGCCCTGTACAGCCTAAACGTTTTCAGAAATACGTGGCGGACGTGGCCTCCCCAAAAACCGTACGGACAAATTGCACGTACGGCGGATTGTGCCCTTAGCTTAAGGTAAGGTGATTCATCCCTACGGTTAGGAACACAGATTTATCCGTAAGGTAAGTTGACTCATCCAAACCAGTAAAAAATAACGCATTATGTGATTTATAAGATACTGCTACTTATGATAATACCCCCGTTGCAGACTTGACCGAGTATTTTTGTCACCCATAGTTGTGCGATTGTATGCTGTGTTCTTGTTGCTTTTGCCCTGGCCTGATTTAAATGGTGATCTTTGATGATCTTTATTTATTTGCATGTTATTGCCCTCATAGGATAAATGCAGTGATTCGATAGTATTACATGAAATATTACAGATTAGATGCTATTACAAGTGCTTAAAGTGCAACAATTGAATAGACAGCCTAAATATAACAACTGAATAACAACAATTATTATTAAAAAAACATCAACTCCCAGAGACGTCTGCAATGGATAATCCACATATGATCACTCGGACCTTTAATCAAGAGTTTTTAGCTTACCCTCCCATCGGAAGTGCTCAGGAAGTGAGTTGCCAGGATGCCAGCGGCGACAACTGATGCTATGGCCAGAAAGCCACATCCCATCGCAAGCCAGTAAAGTCTGCTGAATTTCCATTTACTCCAAATTTCCCGGACACGTTCTGAGGTAACGGAGGCAAACGTCAGCAAGGCTTGAAAAACGGTAGCATCCTTCTAAAGGTCTGTCTGGCCCACAGCCCGTCAAATAGCTGAACACCCTTTGTCACCATGGCAACACGCGTTTTAGAGCCATTTTGCCAGATGTCAAAATGTAGATACTGTAAATGCAGAAATGTTCGCGGTTGATTAATGTTCGCGGTTTTCGCGGTGGCCGCTTCACCGCGAATTTAAAACCACCGCGAACATTTTTCCATAACAGTAAGAGACTACAGTGCATGGTGCTACCGCAAATTAAAACCACCGCGAAAAGTCCATTTTCCTGCTACCGCGAAATCAAATCCCCGTGAACTTAAATGCATTTACAGTATTGTCGAAGGTTAGGTTTTGCCTGACGTTAAATTCGATGTACATATGTCACCCTAGCATAAAATATTTTCTTCCAAATTATAATTATAGACCTATGAAATATCTATTTAAGTGTAAGATGTAGAATTTTTTTCATTCAAGAACACATGACATGTGGCACTGCTCTCGAGTTATAAAAAAACTTATTGTAACAGTGCCGAATAACAAGATACAATGAATAAATGAGCTCAGTTAATCAACAACAACATAGATTAGGTTCAGACAGGAAAATGTACGTTTTATATCTGCCAAACTAAAAATAGTATTTTTGTGTCCAGGTGTTTACCTTACCGTTATAAGTAAAATGCATGTTTGCAAAAAATGATGTATTGTTTTTTCTAGCTGTAGTTAAGTTGTTCCTGTGTAATATGTATATCACTTTATCATCAAATAAATTTGTTTATTATGATTTTCCATCACAGTGGACGGTATGATGAACGGTATGGTATTCCTTATCAAGGTCCCATTTTCAAGGCTACCATATCGACAAAATCATAACAGACTACTAAACATATATTCTATAAAAATTTCGATACAAAGGAAGTTATAAGTTTTTAGTTGCTGAAAATGCCAAAAAAATTTTTTCTGATTCAACTTTTTAGTAGATGTAGACGTTTGTTGTCGATAAATTGCTGATTACTTATCCCTAGATGTATGTACTATTTGGCGACGAAGGGTGATGAGAATTCAAATCCTTTCAGGCAATATTTAACATAGAAAACATGTCTGAAAATGTCGCAACAATGTTTCTTTTTGAGTGCAATATGCTATGGAACTGACGTTTAGCTTATAGCACATTATCCTGGCATGGAGTCCGGCCTTGTTAGTTTTGGTCCGCTCCAAAAGCTCGCCCCCACGGACCAAAGATAAGAAGGCTGGACTCCAGGCTAATTGTATACAATACAATGTAATGCAATACAATGCAAAGAGTTTAAAAGTGTATTGAATACTGTAACGTACCTTTAGCCCTGTATGTAAAGCTGACTTCCTTAGGATCTTTGTACCCGTAAACATCCTCTGGTTTGTCGTAGTCGTTGGAACAAGACTCCTCCTCCTCATACGAGTTCTTTACTTCTTCAGGCACTTTGTACCCGTAACAATCCTCTGGGTTTTTGTAGTAGTGAGAGCAATGATCTTCCTCATACCCCTCGCTGACTTCTTCAGCCTCTCGGTACGCGTAGGTGTTTTCTGATTCCTGTCCCGAACACACCACTACGTGATCTCCGACGTGAAGGTATCGAGGCCCAGCCGCGGCGGCTTGCTTGTCGGTTTGGATGCCAGGAACGGAACCGTACGGACCTGCTTCGGCCTGTTTTCCGACGATGGTGTGTTCATATGCATTCTTCTCACGATTGGTGGCGTTGCTTCGGATTTTGAGGTCTTTTTCAGCGATAGAGGAGGACTCGATTTTTACTTTACGGGCATGTTTCCCACGTGTTGGAGCGGGTGTGTATATGTTAGGCACTGAGGGTTGATGTGCTGAGCTGATATTTGGGGCAGTCACATCTTTCTCTTTGGCATCATTCTCGTGCAGTGACTGCTGAAGCTTTGAGCTCGGTTTCGTGACGCCCGCATCTTCCCCTTTCTCGTGCTCTTGCTCCGGCAGCGGCGTGGTCTCGGGGTTTGCCATTCCTGCGCACAAAAATGGGGACCGTATTCAGACTTGTCTCACATAATGAATATCATTCATAGATTTCTGAGTTACGAGATGTTAAACCGCCAAAAAAGCTGAACCAGAAAAGCACTCAATGGAAAGCAACCTACTTGACGAGATTCATGAATATATGGACAAAGTACGAGACTCGTAGCACATGAGGGCAAAATATACATATTTTTGGGGAAAATAGTCAACTATTCCACTGTCATATGTAGATTAGATAATCATGCTGAAAACAGGAACAAATTTTAAAGGCCTACCTAGAAAATTGAAACGAGCGCACCTTGCTTTTAACACACATTGCACACCTACACCACTTGTCATTTGACGTCTTAGAATGTTGACTTTATGCCATAAATTTCCAAAAACGTTTAAAAACGAAAACAAAATTTGATTTCGACTAAAATATTTCTATGAAATACCTTAGTTTGATGTCATAAAACAATCGCTGTGACAGAACGTCCCAAAATGTCCGTTTGTATCGCAGCTATGATTTCTGACTTGAACAGCGAGGATTTTGTAAAGCCCCGTTGCCTCGGTACTGAAGAAAACACACCCAGACTAATTTTCAATCATATCTGCACATAAAACAATTGCAAAAGTGCACCCACGTCCAAAATATGATGTCGTCATCCAAACTCTTATAAAAGAAACCCGGCTCGAGAACTGTGCCCAAATAAGGACAGCGTCAGCTGGATTCTGAGAATAATCTGGCTTTCAAAATTTGGCTGGGAGGATTTCTTTTAATATGTATATCTTCGTACGTGATTGCACGTTTCAGCTTTGGACCGTAACGTAACTGTCAAAACAACCTGCGAGGGGACCTAAGCCTACATTGAAGTCACCAAAATGATCAGAAAAAGTCTAGGACACAATTGCACATACCTAGACCTCTACTGCAATACCGACGTCACACACTAGGGGGCCTAAAGTACACATTGACCTTCGTCCTTGACCTTCGTCTATCCCACCTTACATTTTAGTGCAAATATTAATGTAATTTACCATTTTTTTTACAAAATTATATGAATGAAGCTAAGACTTTCCACTTAGAATTGGTTTAGTATTAGTTTATTTCAATCCGAGAAACGAATCATCCAAACCCTCGCCTTACTATTTTGCATTGTCTACAATGAAAATGGCACAGAAAACACAGACTGATGATTGCGTGTACACTCAGTGTATTGAACATCACAATTTCTACGTCATCATACAATACTCATTTTGCTAGCCACATGACTGATAAAAATGTACTCAACTTGCGCAGAATAATAGTACATATTGTACCTTGAGCTGAAACCTTCAGAAAAAAGCAGCAGCTATTTTCTGTGTTGGGACCTCAACCAGTGTGCTTAACTTCTACACTTTAGAAACGTCACATAAGTTCTTTGGCAACTTCCATTTCTGCTTGTTAACTTAATGTAAACAACAAAGTGATTTTGCACATGCATGTATAGCACCATGTACTTCTTTTCAACACTATATCATGAGTTGAGAACTTAGAATTATTATCGTTTGATTTCAATAAACAGCGTTAAACAGAACTAAATGCTCTTAGTTTTCTACATGTAGGCTGTCCTATTTCTTCAGTTACAACTTTGACACTATAATTATAAATGTTCACTAATTTGTTATCAGCTCCTGGGTTATTTTCATAATCAACAGTCAAGCTATAAACTACAGAAGAATTGGCATTTGTAATTTCAAAAATTCTTTTATGTGCAGTACTAGTATTACATCATGACTCAGTTTTTACAAAAGTTTCCAAGTTTAAAATCTTTGTTCTTCGCACTAGTTACATTGCGCAATAAGAGAAAAAAATCATTACTGCGGCTTGCAGTATTTTTTGTCACTTTAATACCACAAGCCTCACTGCTGCTATGTTCCTGTTATACCAACCCGCTGTAGTCTTGCTACTTATTACTATAGTTTGCAAGTAAATCTGTACATTAGTAGAAGTGATCTGATTTAACACCCCTTTTGTTGTCTTAAGCATATTAAATAGGTAAAACAGCTGCAACTGGTCTAGTCCAATCGCATCTCTCTAAACTAATTGATAATAGTAATAAGTTTGTGTCATCATAAAAATTCAAGTGACCAATCACCAAAGTTACGTGACTCGTGTTGGAAATGTTTTATTTGTCTACTTTTATACGTTGTAACTACTATTACCTTCACCAAGAATGTTAGGCAGCATCCGTGTGTGTGTGTGAATGCCTTCATAGTAGTACGCATACATTGCTAGCTGTTGATGAGACATCAAACTTATTAGATTTTAGGATTTGAGATGTGGTGCAACTCCAGCTGTTAAATTGGTTTCTCGCAAATGTAGGGGTACTTCGCGTCGCATAGGGCGTCGTTCCACTGTCCTGTGTGTCTCTTTTTTCCAAAAACCCAATTTTTGCCGGTCTGTCAAAAAAAATAACACAGCAATTAGGGTACAATCATGTATATTAGATGACCATATTTCCCGCAATAGTATTCTTTTTTCATTTCACACAAAGTACAAATTTCTTCCTCTTTTATGCAGATCACGTAATATGGCAACGCTTATTTTATGATTAATTGATTGAAAATTAATTACATTAATTGACTATGGAAATTGCTTTCTCCAAGACAGTGAAGATAAAAAACTAAAGATAGTTTTCTTTAGATAGATATTGATGAAAAGGAATAGAAACACAGTGACAATAACATTTCAGCTATCTTAGGCCATGTTGATTTGATTATATGGATGACATCCGCGCTCGCACCAATTTTCGGCCGTTTCAAAAAAAAAAAAAGTTTTCGACCACACAATAAATTGTACAAGGCAGCTGTAAAATGAGCACAAAGATTCCGTAGATTGAAAAAAAGTATCAGCAAACAGATAACTAATGCCATATATAGAATGCCAAAATGAATCTAAAGTCAAAGAATAAGATGTGAAAGGAAAGAAAGAAAAAAAAAATCTATTGTTGGTAGGGGGAGGTACCAGTACAGAAAATTCAGGTCCAATGGATCATTTCCAGGTCCGGACCCGAACCTGGACCTGATTGTCTGTGGAAACTTGAGAACTGGCAATACTCAAAAGAATGGTGATTGGTCAATTTTGCTACAAAGGAATCTGCTTGGTGGATTATTGGACTCCCACTGCCATTTTAAAATCCCATCTCCATGTAATAAAGGCTAACTGTCTCTGTACCTTTGACTGTAGAAACTTGGTACAATTGACTATAAACTCTACTTGACTTCGCTCTTGTTGTCTTTTTGGCCCGCGGTAAGACCCCAAATGACTGCCGACACAGTGTGTCCATTTTGAAATTGGCTAAACCTGTTCCTCTGATTTTTTTAATGTCTGTTTTTTCAGATTCGTCCAAGAAGAAAAAAAATGTTTTGCACCCGTATGATGTACTTGTCCCTACACCTAACTGTTGGTATACCATACTATGTGTGTTTAGTCCTATCTTAAACCTTCATGGCCACTTTGATTTCATACTGAAGGCAACTTTTTTTTTTGGCCAAACTTTTTTTTTATTCGCTCGCTCGCATCAGTTTTGGAGTTCCCAGAGGATGTCATCCATATAATCAAATCATCATGGCCTTACTCCCCCAAAAAAAGGAAGAAGCACGCACCTTGGAATACACTGCGGCGCAGTTCTCTCCCTTGAAAAACGAGACAAGAAGAGTGTTACTTGGCTCCCCCCGGGCCCAGTTTGTGTAGCCAGCAGGTGATTCATCCATCCACTTCCATTGTCCAGCTTCTTTACGCAGACCCAGCCAGATTAATGGCTCAGCCCTTTTATCAGGAACTGCAATCAAAGGGCAACAGTCTGTTACTTTAGTTGCAACCTCCGACGACTCTGGAGTAAAGGCTTTTGTCTTTGCTTCTTTTCCAGCGTTGCACGTGGCTAATCTATCAAACCAAAGTGAACGTAAGTAAAGCGAATGTAGAAAAGTTTTAATGATGGACCCAAGTCTAAGGAAATATTGCATGTTCGGTTAACACAGGGACTATACATTACTTTGTATCCAGGACCTTTGTCATTCCTTGAAGGATGAGCTTCTCATTTATATAATAATTGAATGTTATATGGCAAATTTCAGCTAAAAAAAGACGCAAAGTTTTAGTGGTCCTGCTTCAGAGTATTTTCACATTGACCCAATCATTATAATCTTGTTTCTTGTTTACCATAATCTTCCGTTTCGTCTGTATGCGTTCAACTAATACCCTATTATGATTCTTTATGCATTTATGAGTGATGGGAGAGATATGATAAGGAATGGCTGCGTGATTTGCAAACCTAAAAGTTACAACATTTACGTGCAAAAAACTGATACCCACATTTCGAGAGCAGATTTGCGAAAAAATTGTTCTCGGCCTGGTCGTTGATAGAGACAAGACTTGCACCGTGTTGCCTGCATCGTGAGCTCGCTGTAGACCAGCTGACTTCGACTGTCATCAGTTTGTAGCAGTGGTTGTTGTATTTGCTCCACTCACTGGGGCACTGTACAGCTGTAGTAATCGGTAATAGGATGGGATAAGATTTCAGTGGTTAGATTTGTGATTCTCACACAAGGAAAGTCATTATGAATTTAATTCACATTCTTGCCCGTGGGCTAAATGCAGGTAAAATGAAATATTACAGACCAAAAATTATAGGAACAAGTGTCAACTCTAGTCTAAAGGCTAACTCCAGATTTTAAGTTATTCGGTTTGTAGACTTCTTTTTTGAAGACAGTGGAAGGCGAATAATCCCCCTTTTCCATGAGTGCGTTTTGTGATATGAGAGAATTGTATTCTATTTGTCAGTTAAGGTGGAAAAATTGGGTAGAATTTATTGGCCTAAGCTCTTTAAACAGCTCATTACCTAACCGCGGCCGGACACACTGTGGAGGGCAGTATGCAGACGGCAAGTAATGACACCAAGCATTTTGTTTCGGACTTTGTATCTTCTGCTGTAATGAATAACACGCGACACATACGACGTTACATATTCTGTTCAATTTTACTTCGTTTGTACTTATAAAACTGTGCACTATTCACTAGAAAGTCTAGGCACAACGTTGTACTATGCGATAAAATTGCTGATGGAGGCTGGAGGTTGCAAAACGTTCATATAACAAGATAAAAAGAGAACTCACCATTCTGACAGTTCTGTCCAGTCCATCCTTGTGAGCAGGTACATTTGTAGTAACCATCTTTGTTCACACAGCGTCCATTTTGGCATGGGTTTCTGGTACACTCGTCAATGTCTGTATGATACGCAAAAATATCTTGTACATGAACTACAAATTTGAAACTCTTTTAGAGGTTCAATACTTGATACATTGAAATCAGATATGTATAATATATATATACATATTAGAAGAAATAGATATGGAAATAAAAGAGATAAATATGGTTTGCCCCTGTACAGAATTTGAATATGAACTCACCTTGCTGACAATTCTGTCCGGTCCATCCATGTGAGCAGGTACATTTGTAGCCGCCATCTTTGTTCACGCAGCGTCCATGTAGGCACGGTTTCCTGGTACACTCATCCAGGTCTTTGTAAGAAGCTAAATGAAAAAAAAAACTAGACCCTTATCATTAATTCAAAAAGAGTATAACCAACAAAATAGTAGTAGAAAGCTTTGGACATGATGAGGCTAACAAAGGGTAAAACTCTCAAACTAACATTACTTACCAGTGGTTGACAGAAATGTGACTTTTATAGGCAAGGCACTGGGAGTCACATTGCTGTTAGTAAATGTCACATACGTTGGAGTCGAGTCAATGACTGCTATCTCGTCAAATGCCGAGCTGTTTTCTTCATAGAATGTCGTCTTCCATGGAGCACTGGATTCCAGGATCATCGTGCCATTTTGTGGCAGCTTTGAAGCAAGTGCCACCTACGTTTAGGAACACACATTTATCCATAAGGTGATGCATCCAAACCCGTAGAAAATGTCACATTAAGTGATTCATAAGAAACTGCTACTAATAAAATCCCCGTTGCAGACTTGACCGGGTATTTTTGTCACCCAAAGCTTCATGATTGCTTGAAAAACATCAACTCAATCCTAGTGACGTCTGCAAAGTATATATAAAGCACGTATGGCACGTGTGACCACTCGGCCCACGTGAACAAAAGTTATTATCTTACCCTCCCATCGGAAGTGATATGTGTTGCCATGATGCCAGCGATGACAACTGCTGCTACGACCAGAAGTCCACATCCCATTGCAAGCCAACAAACTCTGCTGAATTTCCATTTACCCCAAATTTCCACGACACGTTCTGAGATAAAACAGGTAACAGAGACAAACATCAGTAAGGATTGAACAAAGGTAGCATCCATTTAAGAATCTGTTTGGCCAACAACCCCTCAAATAGCCAAACACCCTTTGTCGCCATGGCAACACGCGTTTTAGAGCCATTTTGCCAGATGTAAAAATGTAGATATTGGCCAAGGTTAAGTTTTGCATGACGTTAAATTCGATGTACAATTCATAATTATAGACATATGAAATATCTATGTAACTGTAAGATGTAGAATATTTTTTTTATTCATAAACACATGACAAGGACAATGTGGCGCTCCACTCAAGTTATAAAAACCTATTTTAACAGCGCCACATAACAAAATACAATGAATAAATGAATTCAGATAATCAACAGCAACATAGAATAGGTTCAGAGTGGAAAATGTAGTTTTGCGCTACGTTTTATATCTGCCAAACTAAAAATAGTTCTATCAAGTATTCTTGTGTTCAGGTGTTCACCTTTCCGTTATAAGTAAAATGTATGGTTGCAAAACTTGATGTATTTTATTTTTCTTGCTATTGTTAATTTGTTCCGGTGTATATCATTTTATCAATGTATTTATTTATTTTTTCCATCACAGTGGACGGTATGATAAACGGTATGGCATTCCCTTTCATTCACCCTTTTAGTGCCACCTTCAAAAAATCATAACAGACTTCTAAAACAATAAAATTTGATACAAAGGAAGAAGTAAGTTTTCAGTTGCTGAAAAAGCCAAAAAAAAATGTTTTTCTGACACAACTTTTTTTTCAGATATGGACCTTTGTTGTCGTTTGATGGCTAATTAATTGTCCCTGCAGATATTTACTCTATAGCGACGAAGAGTGATGAGAAATCAATCTCTTTCAGTCAATTTTCAAAGTTGAAAACATATTTGAAATTTACGTAACAGTGTCTCTTGTTTGTGTGTCTACAATATGCTAAAAAACTGTTTTTTTTATAATAGTACATTTGCCTCTAGTCCAGCTTTGCAAGCTTTGGTCCGCTCCCAGCGGTAGCTAATAAGGCTGAATTACAGGCTAATTGTATACAATAAAATGCAATACAACGCAAAGAATTTAAATGTTGTATTTAATGCTGTAACATACCTTTAGCCCTGTAGGCAAAGCTGACATCCTGAGGATCTTTGTACCCGTAAACATTCTCCGGTTTGTCGTAGTCGTGGGAGCGAGACTCCTCCTCATACGCGCTGTTTACTTCCTCAGGCACTTTGTAGCCGTAACAATCCTCTGGGTTTTTGTAGTAGTGGGAGCAATCATCTTCCTCATACTCCTCACTGACTTCTTCAGCCTCTCGGTACCCGTAAGTGTGTTCTGATTCATGTCCCGAACACACCACCACGTGATCTCCGACGTGAAGGTATCGAGGCTTGTCGGCGCGGACGCCAGGAGCGGGACCATACGGGCCTGCTTCGGCCTGTTCTCCGACGATGGTGTGTTCATATGCATGTTTCCCACGATCGACAGCCTTGCTTCGGATTATGAGATCTTTGTCAGCGATGGAGGAGGATAACTCTTTATTTACTTTCTGGGCATGTTTCCCACGTGTTGGAGCGGGTGTGTATATGTTAGGCACAGAGGGTTGATGTGCTGAGCTGATCTTAGGGGCAGTCACATTTTCCTCTTTGGTATTTTTCAGTGCCTTCTGAAGCTTTGAGCTCGGTTTTGTGACGCCCACATCTTCCCCTTTTGCGTGCTCTTCTTCCGGCGGCGGCGTGGTCTCGGGTTTTGCCATTCCTGCACGCAAAAAAGGGGACCCTTAATCAGAATTGTCTCACATAATGAATATCATTCATAGCTTTTTGAGGTCTGATGTTAACTGAAAAAACACACTATGGAAAAAAATCTTCTTGACGAGGGTCATGAATATACGGACAAAGTACGTGACTCGTATCACATGAGGGCAAAATATACATGTTTCGGGGAAAATAGTCATCTATGCCACTGTCATGTGTAGATTTGATAATTTGATAATGTTTCCTATTTGTACAATATTATATAAATAACGCCTAATATCAAATGAATGGTCTCTGTACATCATGTGCTCAAAACAGCAACATATGTCAAAGGCCTTCATGGAAAATTGAAAAAAAAAACGCACATTGCTTTTAACCCCCTTAACGTTAGTTAACCTTTATCCGAAGGGTAACCTATATCCGTTGTATATAAAAATAGGGTATTTTGGGATCGTTAAGTCGATGGAAGGTAGTTTCACACTGCAATATTTTTAAAATGTTGACATTTGAAACCCACGTCGTTGACCTGAAATCTCTAAATACTCATTTTTTTACAACAACGAATCTAGGTTACCCCACGGATTTAAAGTGAACTAGCGTTACGCATATTGCAAACACGCCTACACCTCGTGCTATTTGACGTCTTGGAATGTTGACGTTAAATCGTTTAAGAACGAAAACAAAAATTAATTTTGACTAGAAAAGAATTCTTTGGAAGGGAAATCTGACGGCTAGAAATACCTTAGTTTGATGTCATACAACAATCGCTGCGACAGAACATTCCAAACACAAGACTTAACAGCAAGGGTTTTGTAAAGCGCTGTTGCTTCGGTAAAGAAGAAAGCACACCTAGACTCATTTAGAATCACATCTGCATATGAAACAAAAGTGCACCCACGTCCAAAATATGATGTCGTCATCCAACCTCTTATGCAAGAAACCCGGCTCAAGAACTGTGCCCAAATAAGGACAGCGCCAACTGAATTCTGAGAATAATTTGGCTTTCAAAATATGGCTGGGAGGATTTCTTTTAATATGTATATCTGCGTACGTGATTGCACGTTTCATCGTGTACCGTAATGCAGCTTTCACGTAAACAAGCTGCTAGGGGACCTAAACATACACTTCTTCTTCCCTACATTGAAGTCCATCTGCCACCAAAAAGATCAGAGCATGTCCAGGACACAAGGTACACATACCGGGACCTCTGCTGCAATACCGACGTCACACACTAGGGGGCCAAAAGTGCACATTGACCTTCGTCTTAGTCCTTGACCTTCGTCTATCCCACCTTACATTTTAGTACAAATATCAATGTAATTTACAAAATGTTTTACAAAAATATATGAATTAAGCTAAGAATTTCCACTTAGAATGAAAATGGCACAGAAAACAGGCTGAAGATCGCGGGTACACTTGGTGTATTGAACATCGCAAATTTCTACGTCATCATACAATACTCATATTGCTAGCCATGTGATTGATAAAAAATGTACTCAACTTGCGCAGAATAATAGTACATATTCTACCTTGAGCTTTAGAAAAAAAGTAGCGGCTCTTTTCTGTGTAGGGATCTCAACCAGTGTGCTTAATTCCACAACTTCAACACTTTAGAAACGAATGCCATTTCAGATTCTTTAATAATATCACACAAGTTCTTTGGCAACTTCCATTTCTGCTTGTTAACTTAATGTTAACAATAAAGTGATTCTGCCCTAAGCCAATTTGGAATTCACATGCATGTATAGCACCAGGTGCTTCTTTTCAACACTATACCATGAGTAGAGAAGTTAGAATTATTATCATTTAATATCAATAAACAGCGTTAAACAGAACTAAATGCACTTAGTTTTCTACATGTAGGCTGTCCTATTTCTTTAGTTACAACTTTGACACTATAATTATAAATGTTCAACAATTTGTTATCAGCTCCTGGGTTATTTTCATAATCAACAGTCAAGCTATAAACTACAGAGGAATTGGCATTTGTAATTTCAAAATTTCTTTTCTGTGCAGTACTAGTATTACATCATGACTTAGTTCTTATAAAAGTTTGCAAGTTTAAAATCTTTGTTCTTCGCACTAGTTACATTGCGCAATAAGAGAAAAAACATAATTACTGCGGCTTGCAATATGTTTGTCACTTTAATACAAGCCTCACTGCTGCTATGTTCCTGTTATACCAACCCTCTGTAGTCTTGCTACTTATTACTATAGTTTGCAAGTAAATCTGCACATAAGTAGAAGTGATATGATTTAACACCACTTTTGTTGTCTTAAGCATATCAAAAAGGTAAAATAGCTGCAACTGGTCTAGTCCAAAACTCATCTCTCTAAACTATTGGTAATAGTAATGAGTTTGTGTCATCATAAAAATTAATCTCTTGAAGATTTCATCATCCTTGATATGAAATTTTTTTTATTCATGCAGAACTGGGTAGGAGGTATCTTGGATCTGTTCATTGCATTCACAGAAATTTGCTGCCAAGCAGGTGTGAATCGAACGGCAAACTGCCCCCCCCCCCTCGTCTGAGGTACACAGCGAACAGAAGCGACTTATGTCCAATGCATCAATGGAAACATCTTCCTGACACTAATCAGATTCTGTAGCGTTTGTACTTAGATTTTGTTTCTAGCAATAAGACCATAAATCAAAATAAATAGACGTATGGAAAGAATATTTCATGGTTGTTCATAACTGAAAGTCAAGGTCGCGGACATTACGATGACTTGTCACATCTATGGGTGGGTACCGGTATAGAAAATTTAGGTCCAGAAGATCAGGTTTAAGTCCGGACTTGAACCTGGACATGATTCAGTATATGAAAACTTGTGAATGAACGATACTAAACACAATGGTTCATTTCGCTATAAAGAATTGCGGAGTATTCGACTCCCACTGGGGTTTCAAAAGCCTACAATGCTAACTGCCATTGTATGATTGACTGTAAAACTTGCTCTACATTACGTACGATGTTGGTCAAAACAAACATACTTCGATGGAAGGGAGAATCTTTTTCATCCACTCTTCGTGCTTCTCTGGTCGCTTCTGCGGCACCAGTGCGTACTTTTTACGCCAACTTGGATGTGACTTTGATGTTACAATTAAAAAAAAAAAAAACAATATACGTACACAAAGTAAAGTGCTTACCAACAAGATTTCGATCAATCCTTAACATAAAGTTGACTACCGCCACAGATAAACTTATATTCTGGGATGTCCCTTTTTTGACTACTTGCAAATGAGATCATATTTTCTGCTGCAGTCGCTGTCTGCATTTTCCGTATAGCAACAAGACTTTATGTATTATGTGAGCTAATAATGTGCTTCGTTATTGTCCATATGGACAAAGTAAATGCCATGTTGGACATGCAAGTGACCTTTGACATCTAGTTCAATGCTAATTGACAACCTTCTATTTGAATGGATACTGAAATGCCTAACATCGCGATTACGGTCAAATTTCTTCAATACTGCAATGCAAGGGTGGATTGATTATTTTTTACATCCATTTTTTTCTCCATTTGCTTCGATGATGGAAAGCCTATCCACTGCTATCATGCTGGGACCCCAAACACGCAGTACCATTCAATACTGGCTTGGATGTCACTATTTTGACTTCTCGCAAATGTAAGGAAATGTCTCTTTGCACTTGTTGTCATTCCATTTTCCGTATGTCCATCTCAGGGTGTTTGTCCAGTTTTTGCCGGTCTGTGGGAAATGTTAGATACGAAACATGGTTACTTTATTCAGCACGACTCCTACACAGTCTCCCATGCAAAAAGCAAATTTTAAAAAGCACATGCTCTACTAATATTCAGAGATATCGTTACTTTTTTTATGATAGAAGGAATCACTCACCTTAGACCATATGTTCACACAGTCCTCTCCACCGTTCCAGAAATCGTTGTTAGGCTCACCATGGTCCCAATTCTGATAGCTGAATCGTGATCCATCATTCCACTTCCAAGCTCTCCCATTCTTACGAAGTCCAATCCAGACACCTTTATCAGGGGCTGTAGAGAAGTAAATGGAAATGATCTGTCTGTGAATAGTATCTGTTACAACAGTACTATACTCATACTGCTCAACAGTCGTTACAAAAGTTATACATGGGAGATTTAACAACATTTTGAAAAAAAATCAAGTCCATACTACGTCGATGAAGGTTTGACATTCAGGTAATAAGATATTCCAAAAAGGAATTGCTCAAGCAAGTGGTTATGATTTTGGAAACGGTTAGACGTTTCAACTAACATCCACCAGTTTTCGTCAGTGACACTAAAGGGATCTAAGAGAAACAGGTCTTTTGTACTCTAACTATGAATGAAGAAAATTTTGGATGTCCAATGGGAAACGTTGTATTGTAAGACAATTCTAGGCTTAAGGCAATTTGGATTCCAATAGAAAATACAAGGTACGGAAAAGTCAAGGTGAAGACAAGTTTGGATTTCATCCATAATTAGAGTATAAAAGACCTGTTTCTTCCAGATCACTTCAGTGTCACTGACGAAAACTAGTGGATGCCAGTTGAAACGTCTGACCGTGTCCAAATCATATCCAGTTGCCTGAGTAACTGCTTTTTGGAACAAGTCATGATCAATACTAATCTGTTGATTCTCTAACGTCTCATCTAATCTATCCTATAATCAACTTGACCACTGAGGCACCAGAAAAAAATCTGACAAATAGTTCCCTCCACTAGGGGTGGGTACCGGTATGCTGCACAAAACCGGTTTTTCTTATTGGACCGGTCCGGAAAAAAACTGACCTAAAGAAAACCGGATGTTGGACCTATTGGAATAAGAACAGATTACTTGATCAGGCTTTCACACGATTTGGCGCTTGCAGGTCGACGAAAATAACAAGAGCGAAGTAGAGAGAATCATTTTTACCAAGTTCTACAGCCAATCGTATAGAGGCAGCTAGTCTTGTCTGATCTTAAAACGCCAGTCTGAGTCTAATACTCTACCAAATACATTTCTTTGTTGTAAAATAGACACATTTTTCACATACTGAATAAGGTCCCGGTTCAGGTCCGAACCTGGACCAGATCCTCTGGAGCTGGACCGGGCCTGGACCTGAATTTTCTGTACCGGTACCCACACCTACCCTCCACTCTTCTCGGTTTTCTGGCCTTCTTAATGTCTTAACTAGTATCATGTCTGTCCAGTCTCTGATGTTATCCTCCCATCTTTTCAGTGCCTACCCCTCTATCTTTCTCCCTGGGTGGTTCCTTGTATGATAGTTTTGGCTCTTTCCGATGTCTCAGTGATGGAATTTTTTTATCACACTTTTTCTAAATCTTAGAAGCACCAAATTAGATGTATATTGTTGTGGCAAAAAAATCAAATCTCTCAGACTAATTAAGGCCTTGTAACATTTAATTATCTGTTAACTACCCACCATCAGAGATAAGACTTTTAATGAAGTTGTTCTCCTCCTTGCGTGTGATGGATGCCAAATATGCACCATATCTCCTACATCTGTATGCTGCATCATGCCAGGTGACTTTGTATATCATTAACATGTAGCATTTGTTGTTGTGTTCCCTCCATCCGAATTGACATTGTTTGGCTGCAACGAAACAGTAAATGCAGTGAGCGAACGCCAGATGGGCTTAGATGGTTGCAGTAAAGCATTGGCTCTAGAGCAGCTGACGTTGTCTCTAAAGTTACGCAACCTAATTACACAAGTTGGTCAAAGTGTAAAAATAAGAATGCAAATGCTAAGAATACTTCAAGTAAATAAAGGAACTACAAAATATAGATAACTCACCTTGCTTACAGTTCTGTCCAGTCCATCCAGGTGAGCATATGCATTTGTAGCCGCCATCTTTGTTCACACAGCGACCATGTTGGCATGGTTTCCTGCTACACTCGTTGATGTCTTCGTGTTAAAGAAAGAAATATCATTAATTGATGTGCACATTACTGCAACAAGAGAGAGAGAGTAAAGAAAAGGAAGGATGAAAATTCGATAATGTTTGCAAAGTGTATGACAGCCACGAAAAAAATCAATCACCTTCTTGACAGTTCTGTCCAGTCCATCCAGGTGAGCAGGCACATTTGTAGCCACCATCTTTGTTCACACAGCGTCCATGTTGGCATGGGTTCCTGGTGCACTCGTCAATGTCTGTGTAATTAATGACATGTTGTGTGAATACTAGCTCAGTTTTAGATTTGAGATGCTGAATGTGTACGGATAGAAGAATGAGAACTCACCTCGCTGGCAGTTTTGTCCAGTCCATCCAGGTGAGCAGGTACATTTGTAGCCATCATTTTTGTTCACACAGCGTCCATGTTGGCATGGGTTCTTGGTGCACTCGTCAATGTCTGTGTTATGCATAAAATATTTTGTCTTTTCTAACTCTGAGGGATTCAATGTTAGATTGAAGATACACAATGTGACAGGACAAGACTAGAAGTCTAGGAAATAAATTACCTTGATCACAGGCCTGTCCAGTCCATCCAGGTAAGCAGGTACATTTGTAGCCACCATCTTTGTTCACACAGCGTCCATGCTGGCATGGGTTCCTGGTGCACTCGTCAATGTCTGTGTAATTAATAAAATATTGTGCCATAAAGGAGTCAATGTTAGATTCCATACATAGAATGTGAAAGACGAATCTAGAAATCTAGAAAATGACTTACCATGGTTACAGTTCTTTCCAGTCCATCCAGGTGAGCAGGTACATTTGTAGCCGCCATCCTTGTTTACACAGCGTCCATGTTGGCATGGGTTCTTGGCATATTCATCTTTGTCTGTGTGAACATTACAATTTGAAAGTCTGTTGATGGCGGAGCCAAGGACTTATTTAAGCAAGCATCCAATGAACATTGGACAAAGGAAATAAATATGGCTTAAGGTCTAGCTCAGAACAATTGCCTTTCAGTAAGTGTGTATTTGTTTACTCCGAACAGAAATGTATAAGTATAACATAAAACGTATAGAAAGTAAACTGAAATAAATTCAAATATAAGTGTAAACAGAAGCCCAAGAGTTGATGCATCTGAAATATATTGACATCTCGATAGATTCACTTCCTGTCATACCTAAACCACAAAACGTTAACATAGACTAACCTGTAATCTGGTAGACCTCATTGGCATCAGGCCCGCCTTCGCCGTCCTCTTTACAGGCTGTGGAACGGCCGTACTTCTTGTAGGTGTTGATCCCATCAACAGATCCAAAACACTGTCCGCCATGCTGTACAGCAAACACGGGGAAACCACGAGAAAGCGCTACCTGGTAACACTTGTCTATGGCGTTGCTACGTCTCCTGTAGTGACCATCAAGTCGTGGATCTGCCTTCTCGAGTACTGAGATTGCCCGGGAACTCAATACGTCCTTCCAGCATCCCAGGCTAGTATACCCGCAGTTCTTCTTTCCTGTGTGAGGAAGAAGGTTTTACTGTAACCCCCAAGCACAAAACCATTCTCAGTGTGAGAAGATACTGATTTTAAGCTGATCTATAAAAAATCAATGATATAAGAAAAAGTGACTCATTTCAAAACAATGAGTCTATTCCCATCAGGGTTGATTGCTTTTTTTAAAGAAATGCAAGAGATATGTATCTATTCCAAAAGAAGACTCTAAACAACTCACTTTGCTGACAGTTCTTTCCAGTCCATCCAGGTGAGCAGGTACATTTGTAGCCACCATCTTTGTTCACACAGCGCCCATGTTGGCATGGGTCCCTGGTACACTCGTCAATGTCTGTGTTATGCATAGAATATTTTGTCATTTCTAACTCTGAGGGAGTCAGTGTTAGATTAAAGATACACAATGTGACAGGACAAAACTAGAAGTCTAGGAAATAAATTACCTTGGTTACAGTTCTGTCCAGTCCATCCAGGTGAGCAGGTACATGTATAGCCGCCATCCTTGTTCACACAGCGTCCATGTTGGCATGGGGTCCTTGTACACTCGTTGATGTCTGTGTGATTAATAAAATATTGTTTTATTGTTAACTATGAAAATAGCTGAAGTTTAGATAGTAGCTAGATGCTGAAAGTGTAAGAATAGAACAGTCCAGAAAAGAAAAACACTCGCCTTGCTGACAGTTCTGTACAGTCCATCCTGGTGAGCAGGTACATTTGTAGCCACCATTTTTGTTTACACAGCGTCCATGTTGGCATGGGTTCCTGGAACACTCGTCTATGTCTGTGAAATAGATAAAAAAATATTGTGTCAGAAACGAGTCAATGTTAGATTGCATTTACTGAATGTGAAAGCGCAAGACAAGCACTAGAAGTCTATGTATACTAATAACTTACCATGGTTACAGTTCTGTCCAGTCCATCCAGGTGAGCAGGTACATTTGTAGTTGCCATCTTTGTTCACACAGCGCCCATGTTGGCATGGGTCCCTGGTACACTCGTCAATGTCTGTGTTATGCATAGAATATTTTGTCATTTCTAACTCTGAGGGAGTCAGTGTTAGATTAAAGATACACAATGTGACAGGACAAGACTAGAAGTCTAGAAAATAAATTACCTTGCTGACAGTTCTGTCCAGTCCATCCAGGTGTGCAGGTACATTTGTAGAAGCCATCTTTGTTCACACAGCGACCATGTTGGCATGGTTTCCTGGTACACTCGTTGATGTCTGTGTGATTGATAAAATATTGTTTTATTGTTAACTGTGAAAAGAGATAAAGTTTAGATAGTAGCTAGATGCTGAATGTGTAAGAATAGAACAGTCCAGAAAAGAAAAAAACTTGCCTTGCTGACAGTTCTGTCCAGTCCATCCAGGTGAGCAGGTACATTTGTAGCCACCATCTTTGTTCACACAGCGTCCATGTTGGCATGGGTTCTTGGTGCACTCGTCAATGTCTGTGTTATGCATAAAATATTTTGTCATTTCGAACTCTGAGGGAGTCAATGTTAGATTGAAGATACACAATGTGACCGGACAAGACTAGAAGTCTAGGAAATAAATTACCTTGATCACAGGCCTGGCCAGTCCATCCAGGTGAGCAGGTACATTTGTAGCCACCATCTTTGTTCACACAGCGACCATGTAGGCATGGGTCCTTGGTACACTCGTCAATGTCTGTGAAATGAAAAAAAATTATTGTGTCAGAAAGGAGTCAATGTTAGATTGCGGCAGGTACGGAATGTAAAAGGACAAAACTACAAGTCTAGGAAATAACTTACCTTGGTTACAGTTCTGTCCAGTCCATCCAGGTGAGCAGGTACATCTGTAGCCACCATCTTTGTTCACACAGCGTCCACGTTGGCATGGGTTCCTGGTGCACTCGTTGATGTCTGTGTGATTAATAAAATATTGTTTTATTGTTAACTGTGAAAATAGCTAAAGTTTAGATAGTAGCTAGATGCTGAATATGTAAGAATAGAACAGTCCAGAAAAGAAAAACTCGCCTTGGTTACAGTTCTGTCCAGTCCATCCAGGTGAGCAGGTACATTTGTAGCCACCATCTTTGTTCACACAGCGTCCATGTTGGCATGGGTCCCTGTAACACTCGTCAATGTCTGTGAAATGAAAAAAAATTATTTTGTCAGAAAGGAGTCAATGTTAGATTGCGGCAGATACGGAATGTAAAAGGACAAAACTACAAGTCTAGGAAATAACTTACCTTGGTTACAGTTCTGTCCAGTCCATCCAGGTGAGCAGGTACATCTGTAGCCACCACCTTTGTTCACACAGCGTCCACGTTGGCATGGGTTCCTGGTGCACTCGTTGATGTCTGTGTGATTAATAAAATATTGTTTTATTGTTAACTGTGAAAATAGCTAAAGTTTAGATAGTAGCTAGATGCTGAATATGTAAGAATAGAACAGTCCAGAAAAGAAAAACTCGCCTTGGTTACAGTTCTGTCCAGTCCATCCAGGTGAGCAGGTACATTTGTAGCCACCATCTTTGTTCACACAGCGTCCATGTTGGCATGGGTTCCTGTAACACTCGTCAATGTCTGTGAAATGAAAAAAAATATTGTGTCAGAAAGGTGTCAAAGTTAGATTGCATATACTGAATATGAAAGCACAAGACTAGCACTAGAAGTCTAGGAAATAACTTACCATGGTTAGAGTTCTGTCCAGTCCATCCAGGTGTGCAGGTACATTTGTAGCCACTATCTTTGTTTACACAGCGTCCATGTTGGCATGGGTTCCTGGTACACTCGTCAATGTCTGTGTAATGAGTGAAATATTCTGTCATTGCTTCCTCTGGGGTGTCAATGTTAGATTGCATGTACAGAATGTAAAAGGACAAAACTAGAAGTCTAGGAAATAAATTACCATGGTTACAGTTCTGTCCAGTCCATCCAGGTGAGCAGATACAATTGAAGCCGCCATCTCTGTTCACACAACGTCCATGTTGGCATGGGGTTCTTGTACACTCGTTGATGTCTGTGTGATTAATAGAATATTGTTTTATTGTTAACTTTGAAAATAGCTAAACACCCGACAAAACTCCAGTAGAAGACTTCATATTGGCCATGGAAAATGCATGCAGGTACCTGTCACCAAACAGCGCGGAGCAACTCAGAGCACAAGTGGCGGGGGTGCTCAAATCATCAAAACGGCCCAAAACTAATATAACTAAAGACGAAAGAGAGGCACTGAAAGATCTGAGGAAGAAGAAGAACATCATGGTACTCCCGGCAGATAAAGGGAAAGCCACAGTCATCATGGATACAGAAGATTATGAAAACAAGGTTAGTGACATGTTAGCAGATGAAAAGACGTACGAGAAGCTAGAGAAAGACCCAACACAAAAGTACAAACGGAAATTGATATCAATCCTGAAGAGTCTCAAGGAAGTTAAAAAGATTACAGATGAACAATATAAGCACCTATATCCCACAGCGGAGAACATACCCAGAATGTACTGCACACCAAAGATCCACAAACCAGGCACGCCACTGCGTCCCATAGTGGACTATACCGGATCCATAGGTTACAACACGTCTCGAGCACTAGCAGATCTATTAGCTCCACTAGTAGGTAACACCAGCTGTCATGTGAAGAATTCAAAGCACCTGGCGCAAGAAATGACTTCCATCCTTATCGAAGAAGATGAAATGTTTATGTCGCACGATGTTGTGTCACTGTTCACAAATACCCCTATCACGGAGACTTTAGACATTATCAAAAGAAGATTACTAGATGACAAAGAACTGAAACACGGAACAAAACTCGGAGTCGACGACATTATGGAACTACTCACATTCATAGTTACCACCATATATTTCGTATTCAGAGGAAATATATACCAACAGAGATTCGGTACAGCTATGGGCAGCCCAGTGTCCCCAGTACTGGCCAACCTGTTCATGGAATGGTTGGAACAACAGGCTATAACAACAGCACCAGTAAAATGCAAACCTAAACTATGGAAACGCTATGTGGATGATGTGATGGAAATAATAAAAAAGGGAGTACAGCAGGACCTGACGGATCATCTCAACACGGTGGACCCCACAGGCAGCATAAAGTTCACCCACGAAGAAGAACAAAACGGCACACTTCCATTTCTGGACACACTGCTAATAAGGAAGGATGATGGCACAGTGAAATTGCTAGTCTACAGAAAAGAAACACACACAGACCAATATCTGAACTTCAAATCACACCACCCGCTCCACCAGAAGCTAGGAGTTATCCGCACATTAATGGATAGATGCAGGGCGATTGTAACAGAAGACCAAGACAGACAACAAGAAATAGAACATATCAAGCAGGCACTGACTAGATGTGGGTACCCTGAGTGGGCCTTCAAACGAGTCGCACAACAGACGATGGGACAAAAGCCGAAGAATACAGAGAAAAAGAAACAAGAAAAAAAGTCCAGAGGCATGGTGACACTTCCATACATAAAAGGAGTTACAGAGCCACTAGAGAGAATATTCCGACGGCACAAGATCACTACAGCAGTAAAACCCAAAACCACCCTGAGAAGACTTTTAGTCCACCCCAAAGACAAATTAGAAGACGCTGTAAAAACAGATTGTGTGTATAAAATTCCATGTAAAAGTTGTAGCAAAGTATATATTGGAGAGACGGGAAGAACATTTGGCACTAGATTAGCAGAACACAGAAAGGAAGCAACAAATGTTGAAGGAAGAAAGTACACCAGGGCGCAGAAGAAAGAAGCAGAGAAAGAAGAAAACAAGTCAGCGGTGACAGACCACATTGCAAGAAATAACTGTGTAATAGATTGGGAGGGGGCTAAGGTTATTGACAGAGAGGACAACAAATACACACGTTGGGTAAAGGAAGCCATCTGGATCAGAAAGTCTACAGCAGTAATGAATAGAGACGAGGGGGGGTATAAACTTAGCCATGTTTGGGACCGCATCCTTGCCACTACGTCACAAAGTGGCAAGGATGATTAACGTATCACGTTCGAGAACATTCCATGTCAAGTAATTACGTCACAATAGGTTTAGTTCGATTTGCACTGTATAGGTCATATCGCACCGAGTAACGTTAGTATATTTCATTTTGCACTGATGAAGGTGACAGACAGTCACCGAAACGTCTGCAGAAGAATAAAAAGAGGTTGTGAAACGAAGAAGACTGTTCGAGGGAAAATAGCTAAAGTTTAGATAGTAGCTAGATGCTGAATGTGTAAGAATAGAATAGTCTAGAAAAGAATAACTCGCCTTGCTGACAGTTCTGTCCAGTCCATCCAGGTGAGCAGGTACAATTGAAGCCGCCATCCTTGTTCACACAGCGTCCATGTTGGCATGGGGTCATTGTACACTCGTTAATGTCTGTGTGATTTATCAAAAATGCTTTATTGTTAACTGTGAAAATAGATAAAGTTTAGATAGTAGATGATGAATGTGTAAGAATAGAACAGTCTAGAAAAGAATAACTCGCCTTGCTGACAGTTCTGTCCAGTCCATCCAGGTGAGCAGGTACATTTGAAGCCACCATTTTTGTTTACACAGCGACCATGTTGGCATGGGTTCCTGGTACACTCGTCAATGTCTGTGAAATGAAAAAAAAATATTGTGTCAGAAACGAGTCAACGTTAGATTGCATATACTGAATGTGAAAGCGCAAGACAAGCACTAGAAGTCTAGGTAATAACTTACCATGGTTACAGTTCTGTCCAGTCCATCCAGGTGAGCAGGTACATTTGTAGTTGCCATCTTTGTTCACACAGCGACCATGTTGGCATGGGTTCCTGGTACACTCGTCAGTGTCTGTGTTATGCATAAAATATTTTGTCATTTCTAACTCTGAGGGAGTCAATGTTAGATTGAAGATACACAATGTGACAGGACAAGACTAGAAGTCTAGGAAATAAATTACCTTGATCACAGGCCTGTCCAGTCCATCCAGGTGAGCAGGTACATTTGTAGCCACCATCTTTGTTCACACAGCGTCCATGTTGGCATGGGTTCTTGGCACACTCGTCAATGTCTGAGTAATGAATGAAATATTGTGTCATTGCTTCCTCTGAGGAGTCAATGTTAGATTGCGGCAGGTACGGAATGTACAAGGACAAAACTAGAAGTGTAGGAAATAACTTGCCTTGGTTACAGTTCTGTCCAGTCCATCCAGGTGAGCAGGTGCATTTGTAGAAGCCATCCTTGTTCACACAGCGTCCATGTTGGCATGGGGTCCTTTTACACTCGTTGATGTCTGTGTGATTAATAAAAAACATTTTAAATTACTTTATTGTTAACTGTGAAAATAGATAAAGTTTAGATAGCAGATGCTGGATGTGTAAGAATAGAATAGTCTAGAAAAGAAAAACTCGCATTGCTGACAGTTCTGTCCAGTCCATCTAGGTGAGCAGATACATTTGTAGCCACCATGTTTGTTCACACAGCGTCCATGTTGACATGGGTTCTTGATGCACTCGTCAATGTCCGTGTTGTGCATAAAATATTTTGTCATTTCTAACTCAGAGGGAGTCAAAGTTAGATGGAAGATACACAATGTGACAGGACAAGACTAGAAGTCTAGGAAATAAATTACCTTGATCACAGGCCTGTCCAGTCCATCCAGGTGTGCAGGTACATTTGTAGCCGCCATCTTTGTTCACACAGCGACCATGTTGGCATGGGTTCCTGGTACACTCGTCCATGTCTGTGAAATGAAAAGAATTTTGTGTCAGAAAGGAGTCAATGTTGGATCGCATATACTGAATGTGAAAGCGCAAGACTAGCACTAGAAGTCTAGGAAAAAACTTACCATGGCTACAGTTCTGTCCTGTCCATCCAGGTGAGCAGGTACATCTGTAGCCACCATCTTTGTTCACACAGCGTCCATGTTGGCACGGGTTCTTGGTGCACTCGTCAATGTCTGTGTAATGCATAAAATATTTTGTCATCTGTAACATGCATTGGCATAATACCGGTAGTAAGACTTATACCGGTAGATTAAAAATACTGGAACTTAAAGAGATCTACACATGCAACAATAGTTATTTCTGAGCTGTGCACACTTCAGACATCTAGGTGTCCAATACACCATTTACAAAGCATCGATAACAATGCATTCGAAGACAACAAGGCCAAAAGTTTTCAGTATAACGGGAGGTGCCCCAACACGGTACGCTTTTTCTTGCGCTCAAACTCATGGCGCTCCATCGCTAGTTGCCTGAGAGTGGTCAAATTTTGATGACTGAATTTTTTACACATAGATTTGAACAACATACTTGAATAAAAAAATGCATTCATGTGGTTCATGAATCTTTCGCGCTGCATGTTACAAGCGGCAAACACTGTGAGACAATTTCGTGTATGTAACCTTCCAATTTTGTGCTACGCTGGACAGTGTGCCTAACTCGGTACGCTTTTTTTTACATTTTGCTCTCTTCAGAAGTAAGTGGTAAATTTAAGTACACAGAAAAAAATTAATAATATGATATTTTAGCTTTCTTTTGACAGTAAAATCGTGACTGTATGTACTTCTTGTCTCACATGAGGAAGGCTGTACCTAGAACAATCCAGCTCATGTTTTTACGGGCAATGGGCTGAATGCACTGATTGTGAATGCCCGACTAAAAAAACCATTACGAACAAAAGACACCGCTAACATCAACAAAACTCGGTCTGATTATATGAAATATCATCTACATCTCTCTATCAAGTCTTATTTTCATAGACAGCACGAATCATTTGTTACAGTCAAATAAATCTTTGGAGCGTTCTCTAGTCTGTCACCTTCACGGCCACACTCCCTTGGGAGTACAATGGTGACAATGTTTATGTCGATTCCTTTTGGTTGCTTTTCTACTCAACAGACATTTGAAGACCGATATTCATAGTGTTTTATGGAGCTTCATTTATGTGTATTCATGGCAGTTGTGTGACTGCTTGAAAGAGTTCGTATAGTTAGCGACACGAGCCGCCAATACACAGAGGCCGGTGACCGCAGTGATTCAGCACTGTCAACATTACTGTTAGAATTCTGTTTTTTAAAAAACATGAAGTAAATATGTTAAAGTATACTTGGAATGCAAATTAAAGCTGTGTGCATGGACTTGGTTTATTTACCTTTGTAATCAGCATAGTCAGTGGCAACAAACACGGTGTACTTATGGATAATAAGATCAGCAAAAAATCCGTTCCGTCTTACGACGGGAACCGTCTTGGGGCGGCCCCCGTTACTTTTTTTTAAATTTCGGGGTAGGCAGCTCGTCGTGGGACGAACACACTGTCACATTCATTGCCAAATTTATATAGATCATAATTACACATGCTCACGGCACAAGACGAACATGATTCAAAAACAATCTTGAATTTCTGTTGGTGACCTACAACTCATGTAAAAGTGTGAAGAACCGTTGCATAATAGCCCGGATCTACGACTGAATGGGCAAAATTGAACGTACGCAGCCATTTTCCCGCCATTTTTATATCTACGCTAGCAGTGAAGTGTTACGTCATAGCGGTTGTGACGGACAGAAGTTAAATGAAAATTCTTGACAGTATACGTCCGTTTTCTCATGACATTTTGTATGCTCATGCAGGTTTATGTTTTATGCATTTACTGACAGAAAAGGAAGGAACATCAGAGGATGTATAAATGTACATAGCGGCAGTTAATTGTGCCGTGTTTCTTCCTACCGGTATTTTGAACCCCCTCCCAACCACGCGCCCGTTCGCCGTGTAATTCCGCGGCGTGTTACAATTACAATATTACGCTTTTAGCAGGACAAGAGTGGCAGAAAAGTTACACAGAAGAAGTGGCAAGGGTAACCTAAAACAGCAACATGTAACTGGAGAAAATGATGCGTTGACAATTTGTCAAATCAGTATGGCTAGAGAAATCGTCGTAAACGTACCGGTATTATGATAATAGATGTTAACTCTGAACGAGTTAATGTTAGATTGAAGATACACAATCTGACAGGACAAGACTAGAAGTCTAGGAAATAAATAACCTTGATCACAGGTCTGTCCAGTCCATCCAGGTGAGCAGGTACATGTGTAGCCGCCATCTTTGTTCACACAGCGTCCATGTTGGCACGGGGTCCTTGTACACTCTTTGATGTCTGTGTGATTAATAAAAAAATTGCTTTTTTTAACTGTGAAAATAGATAAAGTTTAGATAGTAGCTAAATGCTGAATGTGTAAGAATAGAACAGTCTAGAAAAGAAAAACTCGCCTTGCTGACAGTTCTGTCCAGTCCATCCAGGTGAGCAGCTACATTTGAAGCCGCCATCCTTGTTCACACAGCGACCATGTTGGCATGGGTTATTGGTACACTCGTCAATGTCTGTGAAATAAAAGAAATATTGTGTCAGAAAGGAGTCAATGTTAGATTGCATATACTGAATGTGAAAGCGCAAGACTAGCACTAGAAGTCTAGGTAATAACTTACCACGGTTACAGTTCCGTCCAGTCCATCCAGGTGAGCAGGTACATTTGTAGCCGCCAGGTTTGTTCACACAGCGTCCATGTTGGCATGTGTTCCTGGTGCACTCATTGATGTCTGTGTAATGAATGAAATGTTGTGTGATTACTAGCTCAGTGTTAGATTTTAGATGTTGAATGTGTACGGATAAGACAACTCACCTTGATGACAGTTCCATCAAGGTTTGCATTTATGCTGGTCTAGGAATTCGATATTCATGAGCACAATACAGAAAATGAAACAGCTTACCTTTCTGACAGTTCTGTCCAGTCCATCCAGGTGAGCAGGAACATTTGTAGCCGCCATCTTTGTTGACACAGCGTCCATGTTGGCATGGGTTCCTGGTACACTCGTCAATATCTGTGTTATGCATAGAATATTTTGTCATTTCTAACTCTGAAGGAGTCAATGTTAGATTGAAGATACACAATGTGACATGACAATACTAGAAGTCTAGGAAATAAATTACATTGATCACAGGCCTGTCCAGTCCATCCAGGTGAGCAGGTACATTTGTAGCCACCATCTTTGTTTACACAGCGTCCATGTTGGCATGGGTTCCTGTTACACTCGTCAATGTCTGTGAAATGAAAAAAAAATATTGTGTCAGAAAGGAGTCAAAGTTAGATTGCATATGCTGAATGTGAAAGCACAAGACTAGCACTCGAAGTCTAGGAAATAACTTACCATGGTTACAGTTCCGTCCAGTCCATCCAGGTGAGCAGGTACATTTGTAGCCACTATCTTTGTTTACACAACGTCCATGTTGGCATGGGTTCTTGGTGCACTCGTCAATGTCTGTGTAATGAATGAAATATTGTGTCATTGCTTCCTCTGAGGGAGTCAATGTTAGATTGCATGTACAGAATGTGAAAGGACAAAACTAGAAGTCTAGGAAATAACTTACCTTGGTTACAGTTCTGTCCAGTCCATCCAGGTGAGCAGGTACAATTGAAGCCGACATCTGTGTTCACACAACGTCCATGTTGGCATGGGGTTCTTGTACACTCGTTGATGTCTGTGTGATTAATAGAATATGGTTTTATTGTTAACTGTGAAAATAGCTAAAGTTTAGATAGTAGCTAGATGCTGAATGTATAAGAATAGAATAGTCTAGAAAAGAATAACTCGCCTTGCTGACAGTTCTGTCCAGTCCATCCAGGTGAGCAGGTACAATTGAAGCCGCCATCCTTGTTCACACAGCGTCCATGTTGGCATGGGGTCATTGTACACTCGTTGATGTGTGTGATTAATTAAAAATGCTTTATTGTTAACTGTGATAATAGCTCAAGTTTAGATAGTAGATAATGAATGTGTAAGAATAGAACAGTCTAGAAAAGAAAACTCGCCTTGCTGACAGTTCTGTCCAGTCCATCCAGGTGAGCAGGTACATCTGTAGCCACCATCTTTGTTTACACAGCGTCCATGTTGGCATGGGTTCCTGTTACACTCGTCAATGTCTGTGAAATGAAAAAAAAATATCGTGTCAGAAAGGAGTCAACGTTAGATTGCATATACTGAATATGAAAGCACTAGCATTAGAAGTCTAGGAAATACTTTACCATGGTTACAGTTCCGTCCAGTCCATCCAGGTGAGCAGGTACATTTGTAGCCACCATCTTTGTTCACACAGCGTCCATGTTGGCATTGGTTCTTGGTGCACTCGTCAATGTCTGTGTTATGCATAAAATATTTTGTAATTTCTAACTCTGAGGGAGTCAATGTTAGATTGAAGATACACAATGTGACAGGACAAGACTAGAAGTCTAGGAAATAAATTACCTTGATCACAGGCCTGCCCGGTCCATCCAGGTGAGCAGGTACAGTTGTAGCCACCATCTTTGTTCACACAGCTTCCATGCTGGCATGGGTTCCTGGCACACTCGTCAATGTCTGAGACATGAATGAAATATTGTGTCATTGCTTCCTCTGGGGGAGTCAATGTTAGATTTCGGCAGGTACAGAAATGTTAAAGGACAAAACTAAAAGTCTAGGAAATAACCTACCATGATTACAGTCCTGTCCAGTCCATCCTGGTAAGCAAGTAAACGTGTTACCCCCAATCCTGTCCTGGCCGGTCGCATGCTTGCATGATTTCTTGGCGCACTCATTCAGGTCTGTGTAAGAAGGTTCGTAGAAAATAAGCCTTTGTCATCAAATATGATCACAGAAATGAAGTTCATCACCTACAATATCTTGCAATCGGCATTCATGAGGTTAAAATTAATTAGTTCTTGGACAACATTAAACGAACATTACTTACTGGTGGGCAACAGAATTGTGGCTGTAACAGGTGAGGCATCGGCGGTCACACTGCTGTTGGTAACCAAATACGTTGGAGTCGAGCTGACTTTGTCAAATGCTGAGTTGTTTTCTTCATAGAATGTCGTCTTCCATGGAGTACTGGATTCCATTATCATCGTACCATTTTCCTGCATCTCTGAGCCAAGCGCCACCTACGTTAACATTATTCACACATTTATCTGTACGGTAAATGCATCCAAACCAGTAGAAAATGCCACAATATGTAATCTATAAGAAACTGCTACTATCCTCGTTGCAGATTTGACCGGCTAATTTTTGCTACCCATATTTGTGTGATTGTTTGCTGCGTTCTGATTGCTTTTGCCTGGGAAAAACACCAGCAAGCCTTTATTCCATATATATATCATACGTTCATTGCATATGCTAGCTAAGAATACATTAGGCAAGAAGGGCGGATAAGATAAAAGAACACATTGGTAAACGGGGGAAAATAGCTTTATCGTTAAAACATTGTGAATAACATAATACAACTTCTGTTTATCGTTTCCTTGTTATATCCAAATGTGTAACTGCTATGCTTTATCCTCATTGTTTTCTGGTTTTATTTATATTTATTGTGCTCCACATGTCCTTTCAGTATTATTGCTCTATATGTGTACCTTGTGTTTGAAAATCAATAAAAAGTAAAACAAAAATTTAAAAATCAACTCCCAGCAATGTCTGCAAAAGATAATGCACGTATGTCCACTCGGCCCATGTGAACAACAGTAATTATCTTACCCTTTCATCGGAAGTGCTCAGTAAGTGAGCTGCCAGGATGCCAGCGATGACAACTGATGCTACAAACAGAAGTCCACATCCCATTGCAAGCAAGCAAAAAATGTTGGACTTCCATCTACTCCAAATCTCCTGGACACGTTCTGAGATAAAACAGTGATAGAAAATTGCAATGAAAGCAAGCGTCCGCAAGAATCAAACAACGGTAGCACCAAGGTGAAAATCTGTTCTGGCCCACTGCCGCCAAAATCCCCCTCAAAATAGCTATCCTTCTGCTAAAGGTCTCATTGACGAGTTTCTTCTTCCCATAGACTTTTATGTTATAATTCGTGTTTTACATGGTCGCGTTCATAATGAAGCTACATGAAATGTCAGCGGATTTTTCATTCTATGTTGAGCAAATTAAATTTACTCTATATGATGGAAATAGGTTTGTTGTTTATAGCAATTACAAGCTACAATTAGTCAATCCCCACAAAAGGCAATTTTTTTCCCTGCTAGCGTACAGCCGCACCACTCAGAACCCAGGGCTGTGTACCTCCGACCTAGCGCGCGGCTGTCAAACTTTACCTGCTAATTTCTTCAGTTACAAGCAAGCTTTCACCAATCTAACTTTTGATATCAGTTTGGCTGGCTAAAAGGGAATTTCTCACCGCTATTAAAAAACATGCGTCCATGCAGCCGTTCAGTTTTTGGCTCGGATCTCTTTTAGGGTATCCATTCGGAGTAATACATCTATGAGACCTAAACGCCATTTGCCACAATGACTACAGGCAAAACAAATTTGAAAGCCATTTTGCCAGATTTTGGCATGCAAATCTTTTGGATATTTGTAAAGGTGAAAGGTTTTTCCTAACGTTGAAGTGCTGAAATAATATGTCTCTGAAAGTTTTTAGAAAATTTTTAGCAGATTTTAGTCGAAATTAATGATGTTACATGTATAGACACAAGAACTGTGATATGTAGAATAGGTAAAGACGGTAAATGTGATTTCGCACTATCATTTTCAATCCGTATCGAATCTGCCAATCTAAAATGGCTCTATCATGTATTCTTGTGTTAGGTGTTCACCTATAAGCTATCAGTCAAATACATGATTGCAATCGTTGATGCATTGTTTTTTTCTATGTAGTTGTTCTTAAAGTTGAAATACTGTCATTCTATCGTTTTAGTAACTATTATGGATTTTTATCACAGTGGACGAAATTTTAGAACAGGTCTTCCTTTTCAAGGTCACCTTTTGAACGCCATTATACCGGTAAAATCATAAGAAAAAGAATATTCAGTAAATCGTAATAGACAGGAGGAAATGAGTTTCGATTGCTGGAAATGCGCCAATCAAATGTTTTTCCAACTCAATTTTTTATCAGATTTACAACTTTGTTGTCGTCTTAAATCTGGTTGATTGTCCCTGTGGATCTGTACTGTTTGACAATGAAGTGTGATGAAGAATAAAATCCTTTCAGTCAAGTTCCAAACTATAAACATATGTGACAATGTTGTTACAATGTTTCTGTTTATCATATGCTATAGAATTATTAATACCACAAAAGTAAATTGCATCAAAAGGGTTTAATGTGTCCAATGCTGTAACGTACCTTTAGCCCTGTATGCAAAGCTGACTTCCTTAGGATCTTTGTACCCGTAAACATCCTCTGGTTTGTCGTAGTCGTTGGAACTGTTACAAGAGCCCTCCTCAAACGTCATTTTCCCCTCCTCCTCCTGTCCCGAACACGTCTTAGGTTTTGCCATTCCTGTGTGAAATGAAAGGGGTCCCGGACAGGGCTTTTTGGGTGTTTGAGGCCCACCCCTTCTAACTCCTGAAACTCTTAAACGACTCCTCATATGACCAGTAAGTGTTTAAAGAATGATGTATACATAATACATAATTTCTTAAAAGAAATGAAATTTGATGTTATTACGACGTAACATCACGTAGTTATGATGTCATCAATTTGAAAGTATTGCCTGAAACCATGGAGAAAGGGTATTCTCAGAAAACTTACAGGTATTCTACAAAAAATGTAACACCAGTTGCACGTAACTGCAGAATTATAAAGTTTGGTACGAATTGTGTTGCCAATAGTAACATCAATGACGTCAAAATCACGTCTTAAATGACATCATGCATATCTAATATACAAGTTGGGCTCCGCCATGTTATATCCACCACCTTGTATTTTCAGGAAATAATCGCTAAAGACAGCTGATATAGACTAAAATCGTGTATAATTTTTTTTTTTTTTTTGGATAAAAAGATACTAGGTAGTTACAAATTCTGAGGTATAATAAACTATTCTGGTTATATGGTCCACTATCTTGGATTTGGGCCAATGACGTCATCAACTTAGCAGTATTTTTTTATATCTAACTATGTAAGATTTAGATAACATGATGTTTTATTTGTGTAAGAAAAATAGCAGTAACATAGCAAATAATGTGAAAAAATATTGTTAGAATCGAAATTAGCGATTTTCGACATAAATATTTGTCAACAAAAGGTTGCACGAAAAATAGTTTTCTAACTTTGTGAAATTGGTGCCAAGTAAATTTAAAAAAAAAAAGCCTTGAATTTGGTAGCTCCAGCGTAGGCCGCTATGTAATTATGCGACATGAAAGTTGGTGCAGTCCTCAAAAGACCACCCCCCCTCCGTCTGAATAGGGTTAAACCTGCAGCAAACTTAGCTACAACACCCATTGTTCTTGTCAAAGGTAATGAAGATACGGATAATGTACGTGAATCTTGACACTTTCTCGCCTTCCAGAACATAAGGGAAAAAATATTCATATTTCGTCGAAAGCAGCTAGTCACGAACCACTATTTGATAATACTCGCAATTTGTACAATATCATATCATTATTGAATTGCCTAATATCACGTGAATGGAATCTATATCTATGCACTTCATGCCTAAAAAAAATATCAAAGGCATCTTTTTCTAAAGCCTAAGCTCACACTGCTAAGCTGCAGCGTCATTTGCCGCCATTAAATGTTGTTTCACAAAAGCAATACATACACAAAAATATTCTAGAGACAAAAAACGAACAAATTGATTCCGCCATATACGTATCGACTAGACGTCATCTGGCATAAAAATCGAACCGGGTGACTTTTGGAATGAAAGATCAGAGAAATATGAAGTAACTTGCACCTCGTCAGAAGTAGCTCCTACGGCTATAAGCTCATATTAGCTCAATCACTACTCTGCAAGCGCTAGGTTAGGCTCCGGCTGTTTTTTAACGTTTTTTAGTCGTTTTTGTCGGGCTTTCTATTTTGTCATTTTCCCTGAAGTACGCCAGCCAGACGTTAGGTTCTGACACAGCAAGATAAAATACAAAATAGAAAGCCCGATAAAAACGACTAAAAACGTTTAAAAAACAGCCGGAGCCTAACCTCTGCTTGGAGAGTACTCAATCGCTACAAGCTTTTTCTCCGCCTGCGTATTAAACTGCACCCACCCCGCTTATATCAACCAGAGAGTAACAAAGTTGCAGTCTTGGGGGGGAGTCAGGCGGTTTTATCAGAGAAAAAACAAGATCTAAAAAATATCAGAGAAAAGACATCCATGGAAAGAGAATCCCAAAACTAGAAATACCTTAGTTTGTTGTTACACATCCCGAAACGTACGTGTGTTCTGCTGCTATGATTTCTGACTCCTGTTGGTATGATTTAGAAAAAAAATTCTAGACTAATTTAGAAGCACCTGCGCATAACGCACGATATGGCATAATTCAAACTCTTATCAAAGGAACCTGACTAAGGACTATGCCCAAATAAGGAGCGGTTCGGCTGAAATTTAATAAATAAAGCTTTCAAAGCATCTCATTTTGGCAAGGAGGATTTCGTTCAACACGAAAAATATTCCTCAATCAGAGACTTTTGAAAACACGTAAAACACTCACCTTCAAATTACCTCCAAACACACAAACAAACACAGCATAAACAATAACGCTGTTAAACCCCTCTTCACGTAGGTAATGATCAAATTCTGTTGACAAAAGTCAGATTGGTCTGAACTATTCTTTATTCATCCATTCAAATTACGAAAAACTACAACGAACCAACAGGATTACATTTGTTTTAAGATTTGAGATGTCGAATAAACACAATTGTGATTTATCGTCGTCCACAAAACAAAATATTGATGACAGGAATAAAATCAACGTTACAATCGTCTGCTAAAGATAAGAATTAATGCTGTTTACTGAGATTGCTTTCATATGAAAGAATTACATTGTTTTGTTATGCTTTTTTTTCATATAGTAATGAGTCTCGCAAATAGTCGATTGCCTGAAAGGCCACTGCTTGCTCCACGTAAAATTTCTGAAGTGTCTATTTGAAACGTCAGTGTAGTTCGAATTCTCAGCTCTTACGACTTATGTTGAGGAAACAAGCACACAGAGACCCTAAACATTTAGCATGCTCCCAAAAGGAATACTTACAAATGATTCTAAAAAATACTTCTAAAAGAAATATTTAAATAATTCCGAAAGGAATACTTGTAATGCTAGAGTCCATTCCAAGACACCATGCGGATGTTTGTGGCCATTGTTTAGAATTGACTTTAAAGTTTTGTAATTATATGTCTAGGACATTTGATACTTCAGAAATATTTGTAACACTGTTTCAACTTTATAAATATTTCCCTGGTCCTGTAAAACTTTGGAAATACTCATCGTGTGGAATTGGATACTTCTAATGGTTTCTAAATAATGATAACAGTATTCTACCATTATTTACCATTTTCTACCATTTTTTGTAAATGGTTCAGTGGGCTGGGAAGATAGCAATTCACACATTCTTGCAATTTATGGTTGGGTGCCATGCAACAATGGCCCACCACAAAGGATTCACAAGTGCCCAGCAGTTAAATCTAAAAATATACAGATACAACAATAGGGCTTACTTTTATGGGGGCAATAAACTAATTTAACCATTTGGCCAGGTTTACCATTTTTTGTAAATATTTGTAAATGTGAAATAATCACACAGAGGTTTCACAATAATTCTAAATAAAGATATTTTGTACAGTTACTTTCAACATGTTTCTAAAATATTCAAAGGAATTCAAATATATGAGTACTTTCTCAGTCAATCTTTTTAAGATAATATAATTATTGTGGCTCAGATATTCTTTTATTCAAAATAATTCAGACTAATTATAAATATCGGTTAAAAACCCTCATGGTGTCTTGGAATGGACTCTACTAATACCTTTACTAATACCTTTAATATATCAAAATGAATAATTGTAAGTACAATAAATGGTAAGCCTCTAAATGAATTGAATTATTAGCTCTATGAAAAAAATATGGTTTAAGTGTGTCCATGTGTGTGTTTATTTGTCCGCGTGAGTTTGTCAGAATCTTTCATGGAGAATAAGTAAATTTCCATTATATGTAGTATGCAAATAATGCATTATTAAAGAGAAACATATATTTGCAGTGTTTTCCATTATAAGACTCATATACATGAAACACATTAGCGGTTGGAACATTTGCAGATACCAGTTATGCAATAAGATCCTAATTTGCATATTTAATGCAAAACACATCTTCTGAGTGATAAATGATTGGACTGTCAACATTGTGACCTGTGTAAGTTAATTGAAGATGTACATATACAAGCAAAGATAATTTACATGATGATTGATATTTCATGGAGATATGAGGTTTACTTGCAATAATAGGACCCAAAATAGGAATTAATTTTAGTACATCACAGGCATTAACACATCACACATCAAAACTTACTAAAACACCGTCGCCATGACAATGACTTTTTGGGTTGGTAGTCTTCTTAATTCGAGCATTTCTTCAGAAAACGAAAACAGATCTTACATACATTGCAAATTGAAGAAATGTACAACATGTACATTAGAAAAATACTGAATCCACGATACTACGCCCCGTGAGTACGTCTAGCATATTGTCAGTATTGGGTGCTTCGTCGTTCGTTCGTGTGTGTGTGTGTGTGTGTGTGTGTGTGTGTGTGTGTGTGTGTGTGTGTGTGTGTGTGTGTGTGTATTAGTGTGTGTGAAAGCCTGGATAGATTATTTTTTTATTTATGTTTTCTTTCGCCAGGGTAGCTCCCTCAGTGGCTAAGCACTGCTTTTCAGGGAGGACCTGGGAACACACATACACGCAACACAATATTTGCATAACAAAAACATAATCATCAAATCATAAGTCGTATCCTTCTCATTGTCCTTATCCGTGCCAAGTCGTAAGGGTTGGGGGTCAGAGGTCACGCAAATCTCTTGCACAGTGCATTGATTGTGCAAACGTTCGCTTCCCAGATTCTAGTTTAGCTTTTGGTAATCGCAAAGATCCTTGTGCAAACTGTGTCGTGTTTTAAAAAGAACAACTATGAGATTCTGATGTGCTGCTGAAGAACCTAAAATGGTCTGGTAACAGATTACACATTGACTTGTGTACAGTTTGTAGAAGGTGCATTTTGGGACTTTTTTTATTTTCATTACTTTTTTATTTATTATTGATCACCATGTAACAAGATCCGAAGGTCATTTTAAGTTGCAACCTGAAGGTCACACCAAGGTTCCGGGTTACATTGTAAATTCCCTACCCCATTTAAGTCGTAATGGTTTGATCCGCTCACACCGGGAAGGTACTCTACTCTTTTCGTGTGGCGGGTTCTTTTACGTGCCCGGGATGTGGCTCTCCCCGAACACGGGACCTCTATTCAACGTCCTATACGAGGGACGGCCCTAGCCGAAGCTAGGTACTCATTTTTCACCTGACTTAGAAAACTCGTGTAAAGTGTCTTTCCCAAGGGCAGGTGTCGAACTCGGGGCCTCTTGGACCTGAGATCAAAGCGCTGCCAATTACGCCACGAGATCTCACATGAACGTGAAGTTAGAGTGGTAGGTGTTAGTTGCTGACCTATGTGACGAACCAAGTATCATTCTCACTGCACGATTTTGTAACTTTTGTAACTTGTCAGACAGGCCTTTTCCACAACCCCCCCACACTACGGCAAGCCAACCCCCAAAATAATTTAAACAAGGTACTACAGTATACGTAGAAGTCGCCGTTTAATTGCACTCCCCATTTGCCAGCACATTTTGTGCAGTTATCCTGATGGTGCAACAAAGCGAAGTTATTCAGATTGATATGTTGGTAGGTGCTGATAAGACCTCTACCGAAATACTTCGGTATTGCAGTCAGTGGAAGTTTTGATATCTCGTGTTCTGGACGTGCTATGGTTATGATGTTCAAGTGGTAAACAGCTCTTGCTTGGGAGAGTAAAGCGGTTAATGATCTCTTTGGAACTACAGGGTCCGATTTTGTTTCGAAACTTGACAGACAATAACTCAAGAAGAGGTTGACAGATGATCTTGACTTCTGACATGTAGATAGCTGGAATAATTAGGATGTTTTGGAATATAAGCTCAATGTGTGCAATATCAGATAAATCATGCAAATGAGGGCTTCATTTGCATGATTGATCAAGAAATGCTACCAATACAATTTTAAGAAAAAAACTTTCATACTTTCAACATCTTTTGTTATTTCGGTGAGGAAATAGGACCTTATTTGAGGTTCCTATTAGCATAATAAATGACAAAAATCAATAATACGTCACTGGAAAAGGTTAACATCATTGGCCAAAGGCATGAGGTCGTGGAACTCTAGTTGTTGTTGTGTAGTGGTTTCTTGCAAATGTAGTTATACTCCGAGCTGCATTTGAGGTCGTTCCACTGTCCCGGGTACTTCGTCTTTCCAAGAAAATGTTTGAATTCCTGTCAAAAAGATGACACCGCAAATATTTTACATTCCGATGACTGCATTTTCCCGAAATGGTACTCTTTTTCATTAAGCAATCAATGCAAAAATCATTTGTTTTGTGCATAGTATGCAACATGGCAATTATCTATACTCTGTAATGTATCGACCGTGTCAATGTCTTTATTTGTTTAATGCTAATTATTGTTTAAAATTCTAAATAAGGAATGTGTACGCTTGCTCAAAATACTAGTATGTACATGGATAAAGCGTAAAACTTCAGACTTCTCATTTCAAGAGTCTAAGAACCTAAAATCTAAAGTTAATTCAATTCAATTTCTACAACTGGATAAAATAGAAAATGTTCTCACTCATGCTTGGTGCAGAGGCAGAGTCACTAAACACTGGACTACATACACTATAATCTATAGGCAGATCTTCATAAGGATAATCTGCCATAAGGAGTTTAGCTGGCCTCAGTTCAATTCAGTTCATCCTCGGAGATGTGACACCATCGTCTCCACATGTTTCTGACCAGCATGATCGAACGGAGTTCGCCGGCCGGCAAACCCTTGTCCTCGAGCAGTAGCTTCCTGAGTGGCTCGTTTGGTTCCCAAAGCAAGACCACATTTCACACATTTCGCCTTAATTGGCCAGCTAAACTCCTTATGCCACCGGTAGATCTGCCTGAAGATTAAACACACTACAGGTGTTCACGATAGTCAAGATAGATAGCTGAGTGTCCATAGGGTAGTTATTGAACAAGAATAATGGAAACACTAAAATCTCATACTCGAAAGAATGGAAGAAGCACAAACCTTGTAATATAAAGCTGCACAGTTCTCTTCTCTGGAAAACCAGACACGTTTGTCGTTTGGCTCCCCTGAAGCCCAGTTTTTGTATTCAAAACGTGACCCATCTGCCCACTTCCATTGTCCAGAATGTTTACGTAGACCAAGCCATATTATGGGTTTCTCATGAGAAACTGCAATCAAAGAACGGCGGTCTCTCAGTGACTTTATACGTAATTTGCAACATTTCTTTTGTCTGTGGCTATTATCCCGCATTGCACATGCGTGACTCTTTTTGAGGCCAAGAAATTGAGTGATGAACCCTGGTCTAAAGGCTGCATGCATGGTTTTGGTCGGCAATTTTTTGGCATACAGGACAGGACCATTTTTTCAGGATGATTGTGTTTTTAAGGAGTTTTCTAAATAAGATGTTTCTTCTTTTTACAATAAAGTGACAAGGCAAGAAAATTAAGTGAATAGACAAAGAATGCGAGATTTTTCTAGTTGTCTTGCCTTAGATTGTTGACCCAACTATGCAGAAACTCGTCTATATCGGCCACTTGTTTACTTTGACATTTTCTGTATGATGAAGTCTGTGATCACTGTGGACAGGTTTGACAGCATATGATTCCGGCGCATACATTTCGTAACGAGAGAGACGTCATGATAAGGGTTTATAAGAGTTCCTGCGTGATTTCCACACCAAAGAAAAACATTAACGTGCAAGAAACAGGTTCAGGTTCAGACTGGGACCGTGCGTGTACCTGTACCTGGATTTTCTGTACCGGCACTAACCCTTAGACCCAACTAATAAGAACCTCGTCCCTAAAGCTATAGTGGCCACTTGTTTATTGACCATCTTCTTGGACTAAATGTTACTCACGTTTCGAGATGCCGAGATATGTAACGAAGTCGTTTTCGGCCTGGTCGTTGATAGAGGCAAGAATTGCGCCATGATGCCTGCATCCTGAGCTCGCTGTATACCATCTGGCTTTGTCTGTCATCAGTTTGTAGCAGTGGTTGTTGTGTTTGTTCCACCCACTGGGACACTGCAGAACTAACAAATGTTAGGATTTTACAAAAGGCTGGATACATTGCTTGTTTTCACTGCCTGTCTCTATGTGTTAGATACAAACAATATTCAGCTGAAAATTCTCTAGTTAACAAGTTTTATTGAAGAATCCATGCATTATTACCTTCGTCAGATTGGCAAAATTATGTTTTGGGCAGCGTTTGTATATATGTATGTATGTGTATGTTTCTATGTAGAAGACCAGCATAACTCAAGAACGCCTGGATGAATAGTATTGATATTCGGTATGTAAGTAGGCATTGATGAGACCCGGAAACAATTAGATTTTTACCCCCTAGCATCCTGTTACGGTACTGCAGGGGGACTTCCTATCCTTTGATATCTCTAGTTCTGGACATGCTGTGTTCATAATTTTTGAGTGGTGAATAACTCGTGAGACCGAGAGTAAGTGGTATAGGTTTAGGCACCCTAGTAGCTTGTTTTAAAACTGCATTGAGCATTATTGTTTTAAGGTTTTTGAAAAACAGTCTGTCCTTAGTTCTGCTTGGACATGTTTATTGCACAGCTGTAAGACAGCCTTGGTGGGCTCCTGGGCTAACCCATGACCAGCCTTGACCCTGCCTGTGCTCTTTTAGTACTACATGAGTGAGACCTTAGAGAGTCCCGGATAAAGTTTTTTTCTGCACTAAATTGTGCATTGTTATCGTTATTACCTTCGCAAAGGAGGTTATTTTTTCGGCAGCGCCCGTGTGTGTTAAAGTATGTGAATGCTTGTATGAACTGTCTTCATTGTTGGTTTGTTGGTTGGTGTTGATGAGGCCTCGAAATGATTAGATTTCGGGCCCCAGCGAACTTCTTTGGTTCTGTAGCGAAGCTTCCTGTGCGAATATCTCGTGCTCTAGACATGCTATGATCATGATATCTAGTTGGTTAACAGCTCTTGGGAGGGAGAATAAATCGAGTAGCGGCTTTTTATTAAACTACATGCGCCGATTTTATTTCAAAATGCAGCTGAGAGCGGTACACATGAATATAGTTCAGGGTCTAAAACTTCAAGATTTTTTTTTCTGGTCAGATGGGTAGAAATCCTGGCAGTTTTGAGGTGGGTGTGACAGGGGAGGGTTTCTACTTTCTGATTAGGGCCAAAAAGCTGAGTTTTTTGTGGTTGTTAGGGGGTATAAAGTTGGGACTTTTTTGTCCTAGCACATGGCCTCCTCACTGGGTTGTGGTGCAGTTTTGAGGTCAAGGGTCAATCTTTCAGTTGACACCGGAAGTTTGTGTCGTTAGTTTCATGGCGAAATGTTTTTTTTTTATAGTTGAGATGTCGGGCTTTCAATTGAGTGTATGTTTGTGTGCCAGTAACGTCAGAAAGTTGCTTTCTCCTCTTTTTGGCATAGGAACCCATTGTTAAGAGGCTGTATATTGAACCACTGGCGGATGCCCTAGTGCGCCGGGACAGAACTAACCGCGCTCTGGCACAATGTAAGGGTTAAATCCACCCTGTGAGCTGAGATCAAAACTTACATATTTTAAGAAAAAAATAAGATTAAATAGATTACTGTACTATACAATTATCCATATGAAAGGGCACATGTCCAACAGAATAACTGCACGAGAGAGAACTTACCATTCTGACAGATGTGTCCAGTCCATCCAGGTGAGCAGGTACATTGGTAGAGGTCATTTTTGTTCACACAGCGTCCATGTTGGCATGGGTTACTGGAACAGCCATCTATTTCTGATTGAAGAAATATATAATCATTCCATTAGCAAGATAGAGAGAGCGAGAGAGAGAGAGAGAGAGAGAGAGAGAGAGAGAGTAAAAAAAAGATAGAAATGAAATATGTGATTAGAAATGATATATGTAATGCGACGTAAATGGTGAGCTACAGAGATATGTAATTATCTCAGCTTGCCGTTTCATCCAACGTTCATTACTTTTAGGCTATTATGAAATCAACTCACCTTTGTTACAGTTCAGTCCAGTCCATCCAGGTGAGCAGGTACATTTGTAGCCGCCATCTTTGTTCACACAGCGTCCATGCAGGCAAGGGTTCCTGGTACACTCGTCTATGTCTGCATGAAAGAAAAGACAACACTGTATAGATAATAATCGGATCAAATTACTTTGGCATTGAATAAATCTATGCCCCAGATTGCTCAAATAAACAACACATATAGGATACCTCACCTTGCTGACAGTTCTGTCCAGTCCATCCAGGTGAGCAGGTACATTTGTAGCCGCCATCTTGGTTCACACAGCGTCCATGTTGGCATGGGTTCCTGGTACACTCAACGATGTCTGTGTAATGATTGTAATATCACAACCTTTTAACTCAGAGAAATCAGCTCAATGTTAGATTGTACAAAGTTTAATCGGTCTAAAAAATAACTTGCCTTGCTGACACTTCTGTCCAGTCCATCCAGGTGAGCAGGTACATTTGTAGTAACCGTCTTTGTTCACACAGCGTCCATGCTGGCATGGGTTTCTGGTACACTCATTGATGTCTGTGTAATGAATGCAATATCACACAATTGTTAACTCGAGATCAGCTCAATGTTACATTGTAGAAGTTGATTGCACAAAGATTAAGTGGTCTAAAAAATAACCCACCTTGCTGACAGTTCAGTCCATTCCATCCAGGTGAGCAGATACATTTGTATCCACCATCTTTGTTCTCACAGCGTCCATGCAGGCAAGGGTTCCTGGTACAATCGTCTATGTCTGCATGAAAGAAAAGACAACACTGTATATATAATAATCGGATCAAATTACTATGGCATTGTATAAATCTATGCCTCAGATTGCTAAAAAAACAACACAAATAGGATACCTCACCTTGCTGACAGTTCTGTCCAGTCCATCCAGGTGAGCAGGTACATTTGTAGCCGCCATCTTGGTTCACACAGCGTCCATGCAGGCATGGGTTCCTGGTACACTCGTTGATGTCTGTGTAATGAATGTAATATCGCATCATTGTTGATTCAGAGAGAAAAGCTCAATGTTAGATTGTCGAAGTTAGTTACACAAGGTTTAAGCAGTCTAAAAAGATAACTCGCCTTGGTTACAGTTCTGTCCAGTCCATCCGGGTGAGCAGGTACATTTGTAGCCGCCATCTTGGTTCACACAGCGTCCATGTTGGCATGGGTTCCTGGTGCACTTATTGATGGCTGAATGAATGAAAGAAATGACGACATTGTACAGAAAGCATTCTGATTAACCCTACATTGGCAACACATATGTTTCTGCCTTAGATTGCTCAAATAAAATAATTGGATCAAATTACTTTAGCATTGTATAAATCTATGCCACAGATTGATCAAATAAAACAACACAAATAGGATACCTCACCTTGCTGACAGATCTGTCCAGTCCATCCAGGTGAGCAGGTACATTTGTAGCCGCCATCTTGGTTCACACAGCGTCCATGTTGACATGGGTGCCTGGTACACTCATTGATATCTGTGTAATGATTGTAATATCACACCATTGTAAACTCAGAGAGATCAGCTCATTGTTAGATTGCACAAGGATTAAGCGGTCTAAAAATAACTTGCCTTGGTTACAGTTCTGTCCAACCCATCCAGGTGAGCAGGTACATTTGTAGCCGCCATCTTGGTTCACACATCCTCCGTGCTGGCATGGGTTTCTGGTACACTCATTAATGTCTGTGTAATGAATGTAATATCACACCATTGTTAACTCAGAGAGATCAGCTCAATGTTAGATTGTAGAAGTTGATTGCACAAAGATTAAGCAGTCTAAAAAATAACTCACCTTGCTGACAGTTCTGTCCAGTCCATCCAGGTGAGCAAATACATTTGTAGCCGTCATCTTTGTTCACACAGTGTCCATGTTGGCATGGGTTCCTGGGACACTCATTGATGTCTGTGTAATGAATAGGATATCATGTCATTGTGATGTTGCCAGTGTCATGTGCTGGTGGATACTGGTTGTGCGAAGACAAAATTCTCTAGACAAATAACTTACCTTGGTTACAGTTCAGTCCAGTCCATCCAGGTGAGCAGGTACATTTGTAGCCGTCATCTTTCTTCTGGCAGTTTCCATGTTTGCATGCTTTCTTAGCACACTTATTCAGATCTGTGTATGAAGATTAATAACAAGCAAAACTGAGCATAGGCTCTCTTCTTATCAAATGTCATGGAAATGAAAAGATCGTCACCAACAAGAATTAGCTTTGGGTATTCACGAGGTTAAACTAAATGGTTCATGAATATTTTCAAACCTACATAGCTTACCAGTGGTTATTAGAAATGTGGCTGCTATTGGTAAGGCATCGGAGGTCACACTGCTGTTCTTGGCAAATGGCAAATAGGTTGCAGTCGGGCCAATAACTATGAACTCGTCAAATGCTGAATTGTTTTCTTCATAGAATGTCGTCTTCCATGGAGTACTGGATTCCAGGATCATCGTGCCATTTTGCTTCAGCCTGGAACCAAAAGTCACCTAGATACAAGAGCACAGCATTAAAATATCTCCGATATCATCATTCCACTAGTATAGCGACCTCACTGTGGTCGCATTAGAGTCTTAAATTTGACGTCCATTTCATGAAATCATTCTACGAATTATGTGTTTCGTTTTCTTTTAGTCCTACCCTACAATATTTTCATGATATTCGAGTTTGAAAGTAAAGGGTTACAGATATCCAACTAAGGTCACAGTGAGGTCGCAGGGAAATTGCCGACTATTTGAATGGGACTGGCTAAGGTGATGCTGTCAAACAGGAAATGTCACGTTTTGTGATCGATGATAATTGATATCTATGACATAGCCACTCATTTAGAAAACTTGACATGGCATTTCTTTCCCGCGCAATTGGCATGGGTTAAAAACCATTAACATACGGGCGCCTGCCAAAGTCTAGCCAGGGAACCCACCTGGTAAGCAAATGAAAAGATTGAGCCAGCACCTACTACGGAGGATAGTAGCTGAAGTCTGCAAATAAGAATTCTATTTATTAATTAATGACGTCATTATTACGTCATATTACGTCATAATGATATAAATATTTCAGGAATTATGAAACTCGACAAGCATATCACCCCCTACAAATTTAGTGATCGTACAGTAAGCCCCAGTCCAGGGAATGCCAAAAAAGCCCAGTCTGGATAGGGTTAAGCACGTATGGCCACTCAGCCCATGCAAACAAGACTTTCTAGTAGCTTACCCTCCCATCAGAAGCGATCAGGAAGTGAGTTGCCAGGATGCCAGCGATGACAACTGATGCTATGAACAGAAGTCCACATCCCATTGCAAGCCAGCAGACTTTGCTAGATTTCCACTCACTCCACATTTCCACGACACGTTCTAAAAGCAAACAGGTGGTAGAAAATGTATTCTGAGCAAATGCCTGTAAGGACACAGCAAGCAAATTTTACGAATGACATCCTCTGCAGACTGCAAAAATACTGCGATAGGGCGAAAAAAATTAACAAGATGGCTACATTTTCAACAATAGGCACCATTAAGTTGTGATGAATGCTGTAACAAGACTTAAAGGGATAAAACATGGTATCAGAGCCAACATGGCATTCATTCCTGTACTCAAGACATGAACCGGTGTGGTGAAAGTGACACTAGTATTGGTAACCATACTCATAGCTTCCATATTGGTGTCACTTTTACAACTATCCAATAAGTTTAACTTCTACAACTACAGTCCTGGGTACCTCGCAACTGTCACAACTGTCAATTCTACAAGTGCAATTATTATGCTACAACACAACATATTTGCTCATTTTGGTAGCTTCTCGTCATGTTGACCATCCCTGCTGAAATCAGACGAAAATTAATACGCGCGCTGATGTCATCCACAGGATTTACTTGCTGTAGCCTAAGGATCAAATTACGGTATCGCCGACAAGGAATGCCGCTCTCTCCACCGTTCAGAATAACTTTTCTTCTGCTCAACGGTCTTTGTCGCCATGTCAACAGGTCAAACAAGATTTTGAGAGCCATTTTCCCCGATGTTTGCATTAAAAATGTGGATAAAATTGACAATGTATTGAATTTCATGTTTTCACCCGTGTGTTGTCAATCAAATGCATACTTGCATACTCTATATGTTATTCTATTATTTCATGAATTCATTTGCTATGCTTTTTCATCACAGCTGCAGTTATGTTCCTTTTGTCCTTTTGAAGGCCATCTTTTGAAGGCCACCATACCGACAATATCACAACTAACTAATACAACAAATATGTATACAAAAGATGCAATGCATTTTTCGGTTTCCTATGAGCTGCTGAAAATGCCAAAATAAAATGTTTTTTGACTTAACTTTTTATAAGATGTAGAACTTTTTGGTTGTGTACTGGCTAATTAATTATAAAGAGGTATGTAATCTTTGGTGACGAAAGGTGATGAAGATTCAAATCCTTTCAATCAATTTTCAAACTAGAAACATGCTTGACAACGTGCAGTGGAAAATATAAATACTATAAAAATATAGTAAATTATATCAAAATGGTTTACATGTAAATCTATTCAATGCTGTAACGTACCTTTGGCCCTGTAGGCAAAGCTGACTTCCTTAGGATCTTTGTACCCGTAAACATTCTCCGGTTTGTCGTAGTCGTTGGAACAAGACTCCTCCTCATGCGCGTTGTTTACTTCCTCAGGCACTTTGTAGCCGTAACATTCCTCTGGGTTTTTGTAGTAGTGGGAGCAGTGGTCTTCCTCATACTGCTCGCTGACTTCTTCAGCCTCTCGGTACCCGTAGGTGTATTCTGATTCATGTCCCGTGCACACCACTACGTGATCTCCGACGTGAAGGTATCGAGGCCCGGCCGCGGCAGCTTGCTTGTCGGTGCAGATACCAGACGCGGAACCATACAGGCTAGATTCCGTCTGTTTTTCGACGATGGTATGTTCATATGCATGCTTCTCACGATCGGTGGCCTTGCTTCGGCTTTTGAGATCTTTTTCAGCGACAGGGGAGGATATCTCTTCTTTTACTTCATGGGCATCTTTCCCACGTGTTGGAGCGGGTGTGTATATGTTAGGCACTGAGGTTTGGTGTCCTGAGCTGATCTTTGGGGCAGTCACATCTTTCTCTTTGGCATGATCCTCATTCAGTGCCCGCTGAAGCTTTGAGCTCGGTTTCGTGACGCCCACATCTTCTCCTTTTGTGTACTCTTGTTCCGGCAGCGGCGTGGTCTCGGTTGTCGCCATGCCTGCGTGTAATAAAAGGGGTCCAATCAGCATCACGCCTTTGTTTACATAATCATTATCATAACAATTCATTCATAGCTTTTTGAGTCATGATGTTAAACCTGCAACAAACTAACCTAGAGCACGTACCAGTATTGATAACAACCTTCTTGGTGAAGGAAAGCAGCTCGGGCGCTACCGGAAAGGAAGGTTGTGCCACATGCCAACTATAGACCCTACTACAAAGTCCGCTAGCGTCCCTTTATTATATAATCTACCACCCATAAACTAAGAATCAGTTGCCACCGACTGCGAATTGAATCAGGAAGGCAGAACCGCACTCCTCTAGACCAAAGAGTCTGCCAATTTTGTACCTCAAACATGGTAGAAGATGACGTGCACTTCACTGTTGATTGCGATATGTATGTCAATGATAGAAATACTCTATTCAGTTATATAGAAAGTAGATTCCCTCATTTTAGACACATGAGTAGCACTGACAAGTTTATGTTTCTCATGCGTTTTGACAAACCGACCATAGCTAAACCTATACAGTCCTACATTTTCACCATTACCAAGAAGCGAGAAGAAGCCGAACTTTTGTGTTAGACTAGATTTGTGATACTTTTATATGTATATATCTTGACTTGTTGTGACCTGTACTTAGCTCGGTTGGGCAAAACTGTACAATAGACGTCTTCATTCATTTATTCATTCAATATACGTACCCTGCTTTACACGTGCATCCTGCCGACCAACAAAGTAATGCTATGCAGTGTCTCTCCCTACTAAACCAATTATACCCCTTTGGTTTAATCTTCAGAAAAGAAGGCATAGATTTTTACTTTGGCCATTTCTGTAACACTTTGGCAGCTGTTATTGACCGAGGTGTTCGGAATAGAACAGGAGGTTCTAACTGTTCGATATGGCGTCCGACTGGAATGGTCCATTCACTTCGGATATAATCTAAGCTTTGATTTATTCAGTTTCTTCAAGCTTGTTATTAGCCGCCTTTGAATAGCACCACTTACGGAGAATTTAGCTCTGCCGACTGACGGCAAGCTCCAAATTGCCCTTCCTACCGGAGTATGACCGGCGTTTGGACGATTACGTGGGGTTCAGACGATTTTTACACTCAGGTGATTTTAAGCAGCTCGGCGGGCGTTCACGGGCAGCTTTGCTTTATTTCAGCGAGGCCTCGTTGACGATTTTTGAAATTTTTGAGATCATTAAGTTAATTTTATTTTCTAGCTAAGGTTGCCCGTCCACCCCACTCATGTCCTACATATTTACCAACATTCAGAAGATGATACAAATATCAGCTTTTTACCGATTTAATCGATTCTCACTTCGTCTATGTCCAAGAGATGCTACCCTCATGGGGGGCATATACTCATGAGTGTTTGATAGACGCAGTTTTGTGAAGGGGCAGATTTTCACCAAAAAAATACTGTAAGTGCAGAACCTTTCGCGGTGGTTTAATGTTCGCGGTTATCGCGGTGGCCACTTCACTGCTAACTTAAAATCACCGCGAACCTCGGCAGTAAGGGACTACAGTGCATGGTGCTACCACGAAATTAAAACCACCGCGAAAAGTCCTTTTCCCGCTGCCGCGAAATTAAATCCCCGCAAACTTAAATGCATTTACAGTACAGCCGATGCTCAGACGATGTTGGAAGTCGGCGAGCTCTGACAGATTCGGCCGGCGTTCGCAGGGATTGCAAAGCCGGCTTAAAGCCCCGTTTACAAATCAAGATTTTAGCCCGGCCGAGTTGTCAGCGAGCTCTGAATTACGAGGAGGTATGACCCTGATGCCGACGAAGAAACTCTGCCATTTGTTCATGCCTCCTCGTAATTTAGAACTCGCTGACACCTCGGCCGAGCTTAATTCTTGATTTGTAAACGGGGCTTAACTGCGCTTACCCCGGATATACCTGGCCGGCGTGTTTTGTGGTTATTTCAGAGAAGAGAGGGACCCAAGAAAAATCAAAGGAAAGAAATCTATGGAAGGGTAATCTACAAACTAGGAATACCTTAGTTTGTCGGCAGACAACGCTCGGACCGGCGAAGAAAGGCCGAAATGTGCTGTTTGTCTTGCTGCTATGATTTCTGAATTTCACAGAAAGGGTTTTGTTTAAAGATCCAGACTAATTTAGAAACACATGCGCAGCAGAAACGTGTACCCACGTGTACGCCTGCACCATGCGTCATTCAAACTCTTATCAAAGAAACCCGGCTCAAGGACCATACCCAAATAAGGAGAGATCTCAGCTGAATTATGAGAAAAAAAGCGTTTACCTCGAATTATGATAATTAAGCATTTACCTCATTTTACCTCGTGTTGGCTTGGAGGATTTCGGTCAATACGCATTAAACACAATTACGCAACTGGACCTTTCAGGTTTGGACTGTAACGTAACGTAAACAAGCTGCCAGGGGACATAAACGTACATTACTTCTTTATCACATGAAAGGACATCTGCCGCTAAAAAAACAGACCATAGTATGTCCAAGACAAATGATACACAAATCAGAATCTCTACCGGAGTTCCAAGGTTACATACTAGCGGGGGAGGGGGGGTCGACACATCGCCCACACACATGCCAAATGTCATCGTAATCCATGAGTGAGACCTTTCTGTGTGCCTGTGACTCACTCACTCACTCACTCACTCACTCACTCACTCACTCACTCACTCACTCACTCACTCACTCACTCCCCCCCCCCACACACACTCAGGAGTGAGTGAGTGAGTTAGTGAGACCTCTCTGTGCCCTACGTATACAAAGACGTGTTTATTTCTTATCATCATTAGATGCATTACTTAAAAACTGAATGGATTGCGATGACATTTGGCATGTGTGTAGGCGATGTGTCGACCCCCCCCCCCCCTCCCCCCGCTAGTATGTAACCTTGGAACTCCGGTAGAGATTCTGATTTGTGTATCATTTGTCCTGGACATACTATGGTCTGGTTTTTTAGCGGCAGATGTCCTTTGATGTAATAAAGAAGTAATGTACGCTTAGGGCCCCTGGCAGGTTGTTTAAGTTACGTTACAGTCCAAACCTGAAAGGTCCAGTTACGTAATTGTGATTAATGCGTATTGAACGAAATCCTCCAAGCCAACATGAGGTAAGGTGTGGTAAATGCTTAATTCTCATAATTCAGCTGAGATCTCTCCCAGATATTCAGCTGAGATCTATCCTATATCTCTCACTCACTCACTCACTCACTCACTCACTCACTCACTCACTCACTCACTCACTCACTCACTCACAGGCACCCATACAGATAGACGCACCTCAAACAACACATCCCTTTTCGTGGATGTAAAGTCGTGTTTGCCAGTGTCTGCAGTGTAAAACACATGTTGGATTATATAGTGACACAGAAAGATCAGGATTCTTTATAACAGCCACTCATAACCATCTATTCATTTCACTCAGACTATGAAGGTCGGGACCTCAGTTAGACGAAGAGAAATTAGTTCGGTATTCATATAATAAAATTTCTTAAATTCATAAGTAAACTCGGACGATTTGATAGCGTCACACCAATGTTGTCAACATGAAAATACTAATTTGGTCCTCCTTGGCTTGTTCATGGCAGCATACACAGTGAGTTTCATTTAACAAGACCAGCTTTACGATCCTACCATACAACTTAAATATCTATGAAAGGAGTTTGATCTTAAATTTAGTGTCATTTTTTTCAACGTCTCTGTCTCAGGGTGCGTGGCGACATTATTTTGACGTACATAGACAATCGGTATGGTGAGTCTGACGTCAGCCATCTGATGGTTGAAACATACTGTGTTCTCTTGGCACTTGCCGCTGTAAGATTAAATCCACTATAGAGGGCTTATCTTATACACAATGTTTGCATGCTTTGTCATTATGCACACGTTGTGAAGCAGTAGTGAATAAGTATTTCGAAGTGTTTGAAAACTATCAAATTGATGAATGTGGTTTGTTCGCTATAATTATGATAACAATGTAAACGCCATATACTACATCATGTGGACAGCTTTGCAAAGAGTTAATCCTGAAATTATTACAAACGATTATCATCACTATTTCTGAATTGCATTTTTTTTCGAAATTTAGAACACTTAAGATATGTTTGATATCTACTTTCACAATATCATTACAGACAGCGGTGTATTTCTGGCTCTTTTCAAAATATATGTATATTTTGTAACATGTGATACAATCTATCTTCACAAAGCAGATCGTTCTCATAGTGTGTGTTTGCGGCTTAGTTTGTTGGTGGTTAACAGCATAATTCAAGAGGATGTGGATGTTTGTTATGAATATGTGTCGAAAACAAAGTCTAAAAAATTCTGATTGATTAGATACCGTGCCTAATTATCTTTTTTAATCGTATACGTATGTACTGAGGTCGAGACCTTAAAGACGGGAGTGACTGTTACGATGTCTTGTGCATCACTATTTCTATTATCCAACATGTTGCACCAAGGAGCTTTCATCTGATGAAGGATAGGTCATTGATTACACTACAAAAATCGGTCAACAAATACGTCTTTGTCTTTTTCAGTTCCGTGCAAAATTATGAACATTATTTGGGGTTAGGAGTTGGCCACCCGTGTTTCCAGATATTCAACATGATTTCAGAACCTCTGAATGGATTATGATTATGATATTTGACGGATGTGGGTGGATTTTGGATAGGTGAAGGTCTATTTTGGCCCCCTAGTGTGTGACCTTGGTATTGCAGCAGAGATCCCTGTTAGTGTATTCTTTGTCCTGGACATGTTATTGTCTACTCTAGCTGGCAGATGGCCTTTGATGAAATATAGAATATTAGTGATAATGGTTTATTTTGTCCTGAAAATGTACAGATTAGCAAGGCTCTAAATTTGGGTCCTGAACTGCTCCTGTACCCACATTGCTGTAGAATAATGGGTGCCAGAACAGCGCCCTGTGGCAAACTGCAGCTAAGTATCTCCCATACTGAAAAAGAACCCTGGTACAAGACACGTTGTCGCCTCTCAGTGAGGAAGTCATTAAGGCCTAACTCCAGCAGCCTAATTATCGCAGTTGTGTGTTCAACAGGACCAAAAACGCTTAACGCGAAATGAAGGCTTAGACCTGGCCCCCTAGCAGCTTCAGGTCTTACGTTACGTTCCATTGAAGCTGAAACGTACAATCACGTACTTAGATATGCATAAAGAAAGAGATCCTTCCAGCCAACTTTTGAAAGCCTTAATCTCAGACTCAGAGGACACGCTGCATCTTTGGGTATAATCATTGAGCCGGGTTCGTTTTGATAAGAGTTTAGACGACGATACCGTGACATTTTGGACGAAAAAAGCACATTTGTTTCATGTGAGGATGTGGTTCTAAACGAGTCTGGGGTTGTTTCCTTGTTTATCGAGACAAAGGGACCTTATAAAAACCCTTGCTAAGTAACTCAGATATCATAGCAGCGATACACACGTACATTTCGGAGTGTTGTACCAATGCGAGCGTTGTCTGCCAAGAAACTAAGGTATGTCTAGCTGTGTCACCCCCTTCCGTGAGATTTTACTAGCTCCTTTATCTAGTCTAATATAATTTCTTATCTTATTCTTCTCTGACCCAATCGCCAGCCTCTCCCAAGGGATACAGCACTGATAGACTAGGGTTTCGGCGTGTTGTATCAGTGCGAGCGTTGTCTGACAAGAAACTAACTGATGGTATTTCTAGATGTGAGATTCCCATTCCTTGAGATTGCTCTCCTTTAAGTAGTTTATAAGATACCAGTATATCTTGGATCTTAGTCTTCTCTGACCCAGCCACCAGTCTCTCCAAGGCTGAAGAAACGGTTAGTCTCACGTAAATATCACCGGAGTGAGCGTGGTTCGCCTTGCGGGGTATAAGCCCACAGCAGCCCGAGCAATCACAACAGACAGCCGTAGGAGCGACTGGTAACTAGCTGCAGGTTACTTCACATTTCTCTGGTGTTTTCACCAACTGGTTTTTCTTATTGGACCGGTCCGGATAAATGACCAATTCGAAAATGAACGGATTATACCGACAGGCGTTCACGTATTTTGGGTCTTACACGACAAAGACAGGAACAAGTCGAAGTAGAGGCGAGTTGATTGTAATTTTACCAGGCTTTTGCGGTCAAACTTGTTGAACGCATGAAGATGGGATTTTAAAACGCCAATGGACGTCGGATACTCTATAAAAGAGAATCATGTGGACATAGCGAAATGGAAAATTGTTTTAAGCATCGCCCATTCATCAGGTTTTGCCAGTTAAGTAGGTCCAGGTTCAGACCTGGACCTGAGTGTTTGGACCTGAACCGTACCTGCACTTGAAGTTTTTGTACCGGTACCGAGTACCATTTCAAAAGTCGCCTGGTTTAAGTTGATACCAGACGAAGCGAATTCTAGAAGGAAATAGTGAAATCTATTTTCATTTTTTTCCAGCTAAAATGATTTTAGACATGTATGTTTTTTAAATAACTTTCAAAAACGCCCAATGACACGATTTGTTAGGCTGTTTAGCGATATGCGTTTTCTGTAAAGGTCTTTGAAATTCGTTGTGGTCTTCGAAGTTCGAAGTGCGTCGATTCACGTACTTTATCTATATCTTTATTACCTTCTACAAGAAGGTTGTCTTCGATACTGTTAGCTTAGTTTCTTGCAGGTTTGATACCATAACTCAAAAAGCCTTGAATGAATTGATATGATATTCCTTATGTGGGTAAAGTCTCATAAATGACTTCCTTTTTTTAAACGCAAGAATGGCGACAACCGAGACCATGCCGCTGCCAGAACACGAGTACGCAAAAGGTGAAGACATGAGCGCCATAAAACAGAGCTCAAAGCTTCAGCAGGCGCTGCATGAGGATGATGCCAAAGAGGAAGGTCTGACTGCCCCGAAGATTAATTCTGAACATCAATCCTCAGTGTCCAAGGAATACAAGTCGGCCCAAACACGTAAGAAAAAAACGTATAAAGTAAAAGAAGAGGTGTCCATCTCTGAAAAAAATCTTAAAATCCGTCGCAAGGCTGCCGATCGTGAGAAGCATGTATATGAACATACCATCGTCGGAAAGCAGACGGAATCTGGCCAGTATAGTTCCGTCCCTAGTGTCTACACCGACCTGAAACCTGCAGCGGTCGGGCCTCGATATCTTCACGTCGGAGATCACGTAGTGGTGTGTTCGGGACATGAATCAGAACACACTTACGGTTACCGAGAGGCTGAAGAAGTCAGCGAGGGGTATGGGGAATTTCACTGCTCGCACTACTACAAAGACCCAGACGGTGCTTACGGCTGCGAAGTGCCTGAGGATGTAAACAACGAGAATGAGGAGGAGTCTTGTTCCAACGACTACGACAAACCAGAGGATGCTTACCGGTACAAAGTGCCTGAAGAAGTAAACAACCGGAATGAGGAGGAGTCTTGTTCCAACGACTACGACAAATCAGAGGATGCTTACCGGTACAAAGTGCCTGAAGAAGTAAACAACGCGCATGAGGAGGAATCTTATTCCCACGATTACGACAAACCAGAGGATGTTCACGGGTACAAAGATCCTAAGGAAGTCAGCTTTGCATTCAAGACTAAAGGTACGTTACAACAATCAATACAAGATTTAACTCTTTTGATGCAATTTACTATTTTAGTATTTTTCATAGCATATGGTAGACAGACAAACCACACAACTACTTTTGTCTAATACGTTTCTAGTTTCAAAGAAAAACTACAAGCAAGAAAAACAATACATCAAATATTTAAAGCATGCATTTGGTTGACAACACATAGGTATAAACAAGAAGTCATTGCCAATATCCATATTTTGTAGAAAATGGTTCTTAAACTTACTTGGCCTGTTGCCATGGCGCAAATAAGAAGCTGTTGCGATGGATTGGAAGTACGATGCTTCTGATCTACCTTTGTTCGTATTTGATCCTTAAAGAATGCATTTCTACCACTTCTGTTTAACCTTAGAACGTGTCGTTGAAATGTGGAGTGAGTGGAAATTCAGCAAAGTTTGCTGGCTTGCAATGGGATGTGGACTTCTGGCCATAGCATCAGTTATCATCGCTGGCATCCTGGCAACTCAGATCAGTTCCGATGGGATGGTAAGCTGGGAAGTCTTGTTTACAGGGCCCAAGTAGCCATATGTGCTTAAGCCTTCTTATTCGCATACATCTGCTTATCTGGGTACCATTCTCAATAGTAACCGCTTGCTCAGCCTTTTCACTTGCTTACTTGTAACGCTGCGAAAGCCTTCTTATTTGCAGACTTCGGCGTGCCTGGGTGCCGCATCGTCTGTATACGTACGTAATTACACGGATGATGGCACCCAGGCAAGACTTTGGTAGACGCCTTTTGATGCTGTTAATCTCATGCCAAGGCAAAACAAACATGAACACGCTACCAATAGGTAAATTGCAGGTGCAAGAAATGCCCCCCCCCCTCCTCCGACCCTTTCCACTAGTCGGTAATTTTGCTGCGACCTCACTGTGACCTGAATTATATTTGTTTAACTCCCAATGTCATATCTGGAATATCATGAAAATAGTATAGAGTGCGACTAAGATCACGAAACAGAAAATGTAGAAACACAGAAAGGTTGTTGACCGCTCCGTCAAATGTAAGAATGCAATGCGGCCGCAGCGAGGTCCCGTTACTAGTGGAATGGGATGTCACAGATATTTCAATGTTGTGCTCTTGTATTTAGGTGGCTTTTGGCTCCAAGCTGCAACAAAATGGCACGATGATTCTGGAAACCAGTACTCCATGGAAGACGACATTCTATGAAGAAAACAACTCAGCATTTGACCAGTTCATACTCAGTGACTCGACTCCAACGCATTTGCCATTAAAAGTCACATTTCTGCCAAACACTGGTAAGTAATGTTAGTTGAGATCAGTTTACCCTTTTGTTAGCCTCATCATGTCCATAGATATCTATTTTGTTGGTGATGCTCTTCTTTAATCGATGATAAGGGTATAGTTTTTTTTTTCTATTTAGCTTCTTACAAAGATCTGGATGACTGTGCCAAGAAACCATGCCAACATGGTGGACGCTGTGTGAACAAAGATGGCAGCTACACATGTACCTGTTCACCTGGATGGACTGGACAGAAATGTCAAGAAGGTCAGTTCCCTCTCTATAGATGCATTCCCTAATGCTGCTATTTCTCCATCCATTTTTCCTTTCTTTCTTTTTCTTTCTCCTTCTTGATGGGTTCTCGTTTACACAGCCATAGATAAGTGTAGGTAAGGCGTTCTCAAGGTTTTAGCTTCAAATTTGCCCGCTGCTGCCAAGTGTGACGTTACAACTAGATGGACTGCACAGATATAGAACTGTCAGCAAGGTGGGGGGGGGGGGGTAGATTTTAATTCATTTTTGAACTATTTAGTTATTTAGCTCTTTTTCTCTCTATGTTTAATTCTACAGCAACAAAAAATACAGATGTGCATGAAACATTGCAAAACACTTGCAGTGGTACAAGGATGTCATTCCTAACCCTTTCTTATTCACCCAGAAATATTCATTGTTATATACTTACTCAACTACACAACTAGATGCTGCTATTGTAAAATATTATCACTCCCTTACCATTTTCAACACTTCTTACTATTACAACCTTTCTTATTCATCTAGGTACATGCTCATGATTCAGATACCCATTGTCTAATTAGCCAAACGAATACCCATAGCTATTTTGACAGGTGGTGCTCTTTTTGATTTCAAATTGATAGTAATTAAGGATTTTCGTCATTTACCTTCTTACAAAGACTTGAATGAATGTATCAAGATGCCATGCCAACATGGACAGTGTGTGAACCAAGATGGCGGCTACAAATGTACCTGCTCACCTGGATGGACTGGACAGAACTGTCAACAAGGTAAATTTTACGTACATTTTGTATCTATACAATCAAATAAGTACCTTTGTGTCTTTTTTTCCAGAAATCTAAGTAGTTTTTATATCTTTATTTAGAAATGCTATCTAATTCCTTATCCTATACAGACATCAATGAGTGTAATAGGAACCCATGCCAACATGGACGCTGTGTGAACAAAAATCGTGGCTACAAGTGTACCTGCTCATCTGGATGGGCGGGACAGAACTGTCAGCAAGGTGAGTTATTTCGCTAGGCTATGTTTTCCTGACACATTCAACATTTTCCATCTAACTTTGACCTGATCTCTCTGGTCTGACAATTACGCAACATTTAATTCATTACACAGACATTGACGAGTGCATTAAGAACCCATGCCAACATGGTGGACGCTGTGTGAACAATGATGGTGGCTACACGTGTATCTGCTCACATGGATGGATTGGACAGAACTGTCAGCAAGGTGAGTTACTTTTGAAGATTTTTTATTCAGGAGGAGACTACCTATTTCTGATTCCATGTTCCTCTTTTCTTCTCATACATTACTGTAAGTTATATATTTTGTAGACACTTCTTAGAATTCTTCAGATGTAATCCGACGTTAAATGTATTGCAATACCACGTCAATTTGTTATTAGCAAACTATTGTTTGTTAATGCAGTCAAGCCATGCGAGAGTGGGTGGACTGGATACAAAAACCACTGCTACAAGCATGTGAGAGACAAAGTCAACTGGGACACAGCAAAGTCACGATGCCAGGGATACGGTGCAAACCTTGCGTCCATCAACGGCCCTGGGGAGAACAGCTTCATAGCAGATCTCATAAAGGATGGTGGGCAATAATGTTGATATGATTCTTTTTTTTTATTTCTTTCCATAAATCAATCTGGTTTTGAATTTATTGAAATTAACATTCCTGGCTAGACCAAAATGGGTACATTGTACAGAAAGAACTGCAGACCTGTTACTACAAACCAATGGAGAGTCGCATGAACTCTAAATAGATACTAAAACACTCAGTTTGACTCTACTGATTACTCACACCAAAAGATTCAAACCCGGTGCGATTCAGGCATGATTTTTTGATGAGTCACCAGTTGTAAATAAAAATAGAATATATATAACAATGGGGGCAATTCAGCCTAGTGCCGCCAGGTTAGCATATTCTTATTGATTGGTATCAGACTATGTTTGGGGAGGCAAAAGGTGGTGGAAGGAGAGGGATTGCCTCCACCTTCCAATGCAATGACCAAGACCCACTGCCCTTATGTCTAATGGAATCTGCATGCCAATGTGAAATATGACAAAATGATAATGGATTACAGTTAAAAAAAGATACCTTGATACTAAATATCATGGGAATCCTTCGTTCCTGTGTTCCGTTATGCTCCTTGGGAGATATTAACAAAATGCCCCTGCAGTTCCAGAGCAAGTTGCTTGGGGTCCTAAACATACATCAATTCTTCTATCCGCCACCAAAAATCAAGACCATAGCATGTCCAGGTCAAAAGGTACAAAAGATGGAAATTCTACTGCAGCAGTACCTTGACCTTAAAATTAACATTGACCTTTGTCTTTTCAGTTCCTACCCACATACCAAATATTATTGTAATGCATCCTACTCTGTTGGCTTAAGATGGCCCAGAGTCCTTGAGTTATGCTGACCACAGATATCCGGAAACTCAGACACACCAAAAACTATACCTCAATCTTTCATGGAGGTAACAATGTGATATTCCCTTGAATTTATGAAGCATGAGTTGTCTCATCAGTGTCTGAAAAATTCATGTTTTCACATAATTCCAGCCCCTAAAGGGGAGAAGCGACATGTCGTCTGGTTCGGATTGAGACGCCATGATAAACGCTCCTTCAGATGGGTGGATGGGTCACGCTTTACCTACACAAACTGGGCTCCAGGGGAGCCTAACGACAAGCAATGGTGGTTCAAGGGCCAGGACTGTGGTGTGATATACTCCAGGGTAAGACCATTAATTTTTCTTTTACTCTATTTTGTAAGGATTCCAGCGGAAAAGCTGAAAAAATGTGCAAATTATCTAAAAGGACCAAATCTGACACATATGAAGTTGAGTGTATTCTAAACAATGAGGGATCTTCATTTCTGCATATAATTAGTTTTATCGCAGTTTTAGTTTACTGGCCCTGCACTGTGTGCAGCAGGGTACAGACTAATCTCCAAGCAGATCCTACGGTGGCGTAATATACTATCAAAGCCGGCCAAGGAGTGTACGAGGGGCGTGCAATAAGTAATGGTCCTGACCCACTTCCAGTTGTCTGATCTAAATGAAATTTTGTATGTGTAATAATTCATATCTATGGGTTATGTTGCAAAAGACAGCTCTGAACTAATTGTGGTTTCTGATTTACTGGTGTTTGAACTTAGTCAGGTGCGAAATGGACCAGGTGTGAAATGGAACCAGTTGAGTGTCGCGCAGTGATCCGGTTTTTGTATTTGAAAGGACGCACACCAAAGAAGACTTTTGATGAAATAAATGAAACTTATGGTGATGATGCCCCATCATATGGCCTTGTAAAACGCTGGCATCCTGAATTCAAACGTGGCTGGAAGTCTGTGGAAACAGCTCCCAGACCTGGTCGTCCCTCTTGTGCCATTGATGAGGCATCAGTTGGAGGACCAACCTGGGGTGTCCTACAAAATCGGTGTCCAGAGCTGCATCAAACGATGGGAGAAATGCATAACTCTGGGTGATTCCTATGAAGAGAAAGACTAATAACTGTGCCAAGTTTCATTAATCTCCTGCTATGGGAAATGGGTCAGGACCATTACTAATTGCACGCCCCTCGTAGCTTGCCAAAGTGAGACCATTTGCCACCGGAGGGAAGTTTGATACTATACATAACGCACCGTGATTCTGGTTGGAGATTGGGTACAGACTTTCTCCCCAAACTATTATTATACTGCTACTGTTTCGGTATTGATCTTTAAATCAAGCTTTTTTAAAAAATAAGAGAACCAACAATATAAAAGTGATGTGGCCTTACTTGACATTGTGTATTACTAACCCTCTGATATATTAAAAAATTCAACAGAAAGAAGATGCTAATTGGGTAGGAGCGGGGGAGAAAGGGCAGTGGGACGACAATTGGTGCAAATACTCTCTTTCCTATGTTTGCAAGAAGCCAAAATGATGCAGTAAGTATCAGTCAATTTGCAATCTATTCCTAAAAAAAACAAGGAACATGAGATTCTGAGTTGGATCCAGTAGAGACTGTTGCTCATATTTTCAGAAAACAGAAAAGACGATGTTACAGGACCTTTTTCTGTACTGTAAAGCTAGCACTCAATGGTATAGAAGTAGAGTGATCTGTCCTACTTAAGACCATTTTCCTGGTTGTTGGATATTATATAGTAGAAAGAAATAAGGAAAAGGTCAAGACGAGATAAGAAGGTTGGGAGCAATAAGTAGAATCATTGACCTCCTTGCTTGAATAAGATGGATGTTCAAAATGCAAGATAGAGATCGCTGTTGACACAATAAGGATACCGGAACAATTCGGTCACGCGTCTACAACTACATTCACAAAATAATTCCCTTGCTTCTTTGAATTGCAAGGTTATTTCTTTGCAAGAAAAGATCACAGGAACAGAGGACTGGAAGAAAAATGTTGAAATTACCAGGACTGTTTTCACTCCAAGAGACTAACTCACTATCCGGAGTTTGAAAACAATCTGGAAATTTATTTGCAAACAATTTGAAATAATCTCAAGATTGTTTGAAAGACTTGTTTGGAGAATGTATGAAACAATCTGGAGACTTTTCGAAATAGTGTAGAGATTTTCCTTTAAAACAATTTTGAGATTGTTGAAAAAATCTCCAGCTATTTCTATTTTCAACAACACGTGATGGGGGTCATTTTGTTTCGTACTATGGTATGGAAGCTTTTTACAAGGTATCAAGTGCAATACTTGTGCAGCATTGATCTGTAGGCTGTTCTAAGTGTACCAAGGTAATGCATTATGTGGCATAAAAATATCTGAAGGAAGTTTCACTTGTCCACATATAATCTAACATATTCTTGTATAGAATTGTTTCTTCCAGTTCATTCTAGTGATGCTGAAGAAGAGTGATGGATGTCACTCAGAACATCCATCTGTTGTAATAAAAATAAAAATAGACATCCGAAGTAAATATCCGTATTTATCCAGTTGTAGAGATTGAATTGTATTTGAATAAAGGGTTAATGCCCCGGCCCGAGGTGTATATGGTGAGATAATCCCTGGTCAGGTGCGATAACCACCGAATAAACCGAGTGAGCGTAGCGAACGAGGTGGTTTATGAGGTGGTTATATGCATCGACACTGGTGCCGGTGTCGATGCAAATCGACACCGGTGGATTCATTCTGACCAACCAGGGGAGCGATACCCACCTGCCTGGCCTGAATCTACGTGTTACGGCGTCATAACCAACGTGGAACGGGGCCTTCTGATTGGTCCGCGGCGCCTGGCTATATGATAATACTGTTTAAAAAATAAAAGTCAAACTTTCATAAATGAAGTTAAACTTGTATTTGTGCTCTTAGATTGTTCAAAGAAATCTCCAGATTTTTCGATTCCTAATGACATGTGATGCCCCCCGCTGTCCGAAATTAATATGTAGGCTGTCCTAGGTGTACCAAGGTAATGGATTATGTGGCATAGAAGAAATATCTGAAGGAAGTTGTTCAAATACAATCTAACATATACTTGTATTGACTTGTTTCTGCCAGTTCATTCTAGCAATGAAGAAGAAGAATGATGGATGTCACTCAAAACATCTCAATTTGTATCCAGTTGTAGAGATTACATTGTATTTGAATATTGTTTACCTGTATGTCTAACTGTCATAAATCAAGTTTAACTTGTGTTTGTGCTCTTAGAAGTACAGTAGCAAGCCATCATTATGAAGAAAGCCAGTGGTACACTCCATCGTTTGAGACGAAATTTAAAGTGACACTAAAAGTTTTATTAAGACGATATAGGAAATATATTTTCAAAATATCAACTTGATAACTTAACTGCAGCAATATAGCGACATATATTTATGAAAATAGTTTTCTGACTTAATTTAGACAATGTTTAAATGATATAATGTTATACTTTACCAATGGCCAAGTGAGTATAGTATCTGCCATACTTGATATTAGCTTGCAAGTTTGACTTGATTGTGGTATTATGGTACATAGATGTACTGCTCTCGTTGCTTAGTACTCAGAGTTAATAGGAAATTCAAAAAGTATTACCATTAAGAAGTTGATGACATACATTTACTACCATTGGACTAGCACCGTGCTGTAGTGATCGCACAAAGTCGTGTGGCCAAAGGGCTTTGATTCGGAGATGGGCACTGACATATGCACCATTTATGGCGTGGGGAGAACATTTTATACTGTACATACAATATATGTGTTTCATTTGATTAAATGTTGTTTCATTGTGCGTCATTTTAAGTATTTTGGAGATTTGCAAAATGTTTGCAAAAAGACCTGGAAATTTTTATCCTTTCTATGCCAATTTAGGTGCAGAGAGTCACAGTAAACTTGCATTGAATGGTGTTTAACAAAGGTGAGAGTGATAGAAGTGCACAGATTAGATTGCAAAGTTTATTCCTATCTTTATTGTGATTGTTGACCAACTACTAGGCCACTCTGACATTACTGTCAGAAACATGTTTCAAACACTAATTTTATCTAATATTAGCCGTGTACATTATTCATGTACAAGTTGAGAGCAAAGGGTCTGAATTTGACAACATAATGTTATGAGGACTCCGACAATTATTTCTACCGTAATAGTCCATGTGTGAGGCAGATATTCGGTACTAAAATAAGCTGCATAAGTGTTAAGCATTAACTCACCCACTGTTATGTTACCTATTGTACAAGGCTTGGGCATGCTGCTTGTATTTTGGATGGAAGTTGAGCTAAGATAAATGGAAAACAAACTTGAAAAACCAAGTCCTTTTAGCCAGGAACATTACAAATGATCTTTAAGTTTTTATTCTGAGATTTAAAACAAATCCTCCAGCTGGACATGTAAATGTGTAACTAACATAGTGTTATATATGAGTGTGGTGGAATGTGCAAATGAAAATAAAAACTATAAAGCAATGGTGAACATCTGGACACATTTATTATCTTATTCAGTTGATTGATACAACCTTTGCATCCATTTAAGTCTGTGACAAAGAAATGTTTATTACCTTTTCGTTTGTATTTCGTACCTGAGGCATTTTCATTATTAAAGACAACATGAATTATCCAATAGTTGGTGTCGTGTTTTCTCACTACCTTTACCAAGAAGGTCATAACGTTATATGTACAACAGTAAGGTCTGTGTTATAACTTTTGTTACGACTTTTCTTATGATTGTATTAGTGTGTGTGTGTGTGTGTGTGTGTGTGTGTGTGTGTTTGTGTGTGTATCTGTGTGTGTTTGTGTGTGTATGTGTGTGTGTGTGTATCTGTGTCTGTGTCTGTGTGTGTCTCTCTCTCTCTCTCTCTGTGTGCTTGTGACCATGATGACATGCTAATCATCAGAACTCTGGGTGACCTACACTTCCGAGCAGCCGGACCTATTAGACTGTACGCTAAAGATTAACCCTACAGCATTCCCCTGCGGCTATAGATTGTGCAAAGTTGCAAATATAAAAAAAAAGTATATATATATTCGGAAATGTTGAACATCTGGATGCAATTGATATCAGTTGATTCATTGATACAACATTGCATTCACTTAAGTCTAAGAAATGCATCTTAGTTTTTTTTACTTGTATTTCACACCTGAAGCATTGCTATAATAAAGACAACATGAATTAAACAATAGTTGGTGTCTTGTTTTGTCACTACCTTTGCCAAGAAGGTTTCCTTATTCTATGTCTTGCAGTAAGGTCTGTGTTATAACTTTCGTTACTACATTTGTATGTATGATTTTATAACGGTAAGTATTGATTTATTTTCTGTGGCTCGGAAATAACTGCATAGGGAGGCTTTGTCTATTTATCTATCAATATATATATTTTCTGTTTATGGATAATGAATTTTTTTTAAAAGGAAGCATAGGTTATATTTTCAGCAGTGTGTGTGTGTGTGTGTGTGTGTGTGTGTGTGTGTGTGTGTGTGTGTGTGCTCGCGCCCGTGTATGTGATTGTGACCATGATAATGTCCCCGTTTTTCAGCGCAGATCAACCCACACCCGAAGGTTGTATATTGATGCATGTCTACCCACGTGTCTCGTGATTTGTCTCCTCTTCGTCTTTGTAGCTATGCACGAGACAAGCGCCTTATTTGGAAATCTTGGTATGTTACATCATATTGTTCTTTTTGTCGTGTACTTGTTTCGTGCGACATTTTTGCGTTGCACTAACTGGAACTTTGCTTCACTCAAGGCACCTCTGACAAATTAAGGTATGTGTAGTCCTAATTTGTGTTGTTATTTCCCTTACGATGGTTAACTGGCTTGTTATATAATGCATGGGTCATATGACTACGATATCATACCGTTCTGTATGGAGGAATTTTCAACGAAATGTTTTAAAAATCAGTTGAATCCAGCTTGTATGTCTGTAGTCTTCTATCAGTTGATTCATAAAGATCCATGCAAAGATACGTTAATATGTAGATCGTTTGGGATGCACATCATCTCCGTTCCTAATACACAAGCAGATGTAGAAACTGAAAATATGTCTCATTCTCGATAATTTATCTGTTGTGTCAACATTTGGTACTCCTTTGCCAGAAAAGTCTGCTGTGTTGCTATTCCTCTTACAATTATCTACTGCTATATTTGTATGGCTGATGCCATAAAAGATGATTTGGTATACACGTCGCAATATGTACGCCGAAAATCCTTGTTTGCATAGTGATAGTTCAATCTTGAAGTAAACGAAATGGACAAAACGAACTGACGCGGACTATGAACCCTGAGTTTTGTCTCGACTATATGTTTTCCTCCATGTGTTTGTAATGATATTTGTTGAAAGATTTTTTAGGACTCCATGTAATCTGTATCTCTGTTATATTGTATCTGATCCTTACCTCCCTCATGACCTCAATGAATTTATAAAGTTTAAAAAAAACAGTGTGTTTCTTTTAATTCTGAGAACCAGGAATCACACTTGGCCCTAGGCAAATAGAAAAAAAAATAATAAGTACTTTTTTTTTACTCACTAAAGATTTAAACATGCTATCACTTTATAATATGATTATTGTATAGAATGATTTATAGAGAAGGTTTGCACTACATCTAGCCTTTTAGAAGGACAGATGACAAGAATTTATTTCTGGATTTTGACCAGATAAATTTATAATTTAAAAGTCAAACTGAAAAAAAGGCCAGCACAAAACATTCGAACGAATTGCTCTGTCCTCTGTTAAGCTAACTGACCCCATCATTTTGGACACGAGGCACATACGATGTATGTCACAACGATGGAAACACTATTTAGTTATTATATATATAATGTAGACTACCACACTTTAGACAAGAGTAGCACTGACAATTTCATATTCCTCATGCGTTTCGACAAACCGACTACATGTATTGCCACACAGTCCTACATATTCACCATTACCAAGAAGCGAGAAGATGCCGAACTTCTGTCTAGGTCTGCCATATTTTTTATACATGTTTTGTCTTTGTTGTGGCCTGTACTTATCTAGTTGGGGCAAAAATGTACACTAAAGGCCTTCTTCATTCATTCATTAAAATACAAGTGTGACGTCAGCAGTGGGTCATCAGCATCCCTGTCCCGTTTGTTAAAGATAATTTCTAAAGTGATTTGTTTTATAATCATCCATTTCAGAACTTTTACTCTAGTGTAACGATTGCTGTTTTGGTACCTAGGAGCACAGTGCTGGCGAGGGAAATGAAGCACCCGCCGGAAGAACAGGTGATCAGAGAGAAGGAAGAAGAAAGGAGGCATTGCCATCTTAAGATGGGAGACAATGATAAGAAGCCATCCGACGGAAGGAATGAAGAATCGGACAGAAAGTATGAAGACGTAGATCCGCATGGTTGTGGTATCTTTGTATTGGGTCCTGGATTGAACAAACCGCACGACGAAGATTTGGATGGTAGAAACGAGCCACCGCTTTTACCGGCAAGAAACTATCGACATCTTGACATGAAAGACAAAGAGAAAGAAGAAGTAGACGGAAGGAATGAAGATGCCAACAGGAAGTATGAAGACGTGGATCCTCATGGTTACAGTGTCTTTGCTTCTAGTTCTGGGCCAAAGAAACAGGATGACATAGATGTGGATGGTAGAAATGCCCCGCAGACGTTGCCAGAAGGAAAGCTCAATGACGTGGATCCCCGTGCTGAAAGTATCTTGAGAGATGGGTCGCGATGTGCTGAGCACCATTTCGATAATGAAGACCATGTAGTGGAATTGCCAGAGCACACTGAAGAGTCCTGCACCGATACGTCAGACACATCAGCAGAAACCAGCGGAGATGGAGATACTGATGCACCTGGCTTTTGCTACAAAGTTCGAGGTACGTCCAGATCAAAGAGAACTAAAAGTAGGGTTTGACAAACTTTGGATTAGGCAACACTAATGAAAATGCAGGTATTGTTTTTGGTCTGTCTGTGTGATTGCTTGTGAGCATCTTTACGTTTACGTATGTGGGTATTTGTGGCCAGCATAACGTAGTTGAAAACCTTTGATGGATAGTTATAATATTTGTTGTCGGTAGGTCTTGGAAAGACAAAAGTCACGGTCAATTTTAGACCAATAACCCTAATCACAAGGTTATCGTGCCCAGTTATTAGTGCTATGCTCATTGTAGCAAGTGACACAATGCTCATTGTAGCAAGTAAAGAATATTGATGTAATAGCAATATTTTTGTGATTCTACGGTAATTTTATGAATCATGAATTGCAGGTCATGCCGTAGAACTGTGGAATAAGATGAAATCTAGCAGTGCTTGGATGGTTATTATCGGCTGCGCAGTGATGGTGACAGGACTTCTATTCATCGCCGAAGGTGTGGTACTTGGCGGTCTCTTTCTAGGGACAAACGTAAAGGTAGGTAACGTTTCATGTTTAGCCACCATTTGAATGCAAATTTGCGCTATAAAAATGTTTTATCATTAAACATAAACATAAAGTTCCTAGTGGTTTTCAAGAGTCTTAAAGAAAACGTGTCGTGAATAAAGAATTGTTTATTTAGTCATTCACCGATCTGATGAAACTATTCACGGATATTTCTGATTTAGACAATACTAAGCTATTCCCTTTGTTTTTTAATGGAAAGCTGGAGGTTCCTAGCAATCCATGGTGGGCGACGTTTGACAAGGAAAACAGCTCGGATGTCACTCTTCTGACTCCACTTGCATCCGAATCTGCATCAAAGTCTGGTACTACATGGACGGCAGTCTACGAGGACAACAGCTCAGTTGACGTTGTTTTGACCACACTGCCTTTGATGCCGGGATTGAAGTCAACTGAACCGTACACGGACATCACAGGTAAGAACGAGACCTCACTAGTAACACCCACGCTTCTATCAACAACAGGTAATGTTAAGGCCACAAGTGCATTTCCTGAGTTTTGCACTTGCTCATCAGAGTTTTCCTTGTCCAACCTAGATAGAGATGTCAGCAATATGGTTTTTGTTAAGTATTTAACAACGTTTAAGGGTTACATGGAAATTAATCAGTGTTGATAGCTAGCTAATGCACCTCCTAAGCTTCTTCTTCTTCTCCTTGTAAGCAAAATAAACTGGACAGAACTGCCAGAAATGTTTCTTTTAATTTAACATCATGAATATCTATAGTTTGATAAGCTATTGTTGGTGATGCTCTTTTTAATTTCCATGACATTTGATGACAAGAACGTATGGTTAGTTTTGTTTATCATTACTCTTTATACACAGACCTAAATGAGTGTGCCAAGAAACCATGCAAACACGGAACCTGCCAGGACAGAGATGGCGGCTACAAATGCACCTGCTCACATGGATGGACTGGACAGAACTGTCAGCGAGGTGAGTTCTTTTTCTAGAATATTTCAACCTGTCACAGTCAGCATCTACAATTTAACATTGACCCACTCTCTCAGACTTACCAATGGCACAATATTCCATTCATTATACAGACATTGATGAGTGTACCAGGAAACCATGCCGACATGGACGCTGTGTGAACAAAGATGGTGGCTACAAATGTACCTGCTCACCTGGATGGACCGGACAGAACTGTAACCAAGGTGATGTCTACATTTTGTGTCTATGTGCTGTTACACTTGATGCAATCAAATGAGTACTTTTGTGGCTTTTATTTCCAGAAATATAATGGTATCTAATTCAGCCAACATGGACGCTGTGTGAACAAAGATGGCGGCTACAAATGTACCTGCTCACCTGGATGGACTGGGCATTACTGTCAGATTTGTGAGTTCGTTTTCATGTAGGTATTCTGTAAAAAATGTGGCACACATTAACACACACATTAACACTAGCGGATGCTGCCGGCCAAAAACTTAACCTTCTGGACAAAGTAAGTAACAATAACAATGTATAATTTAGTGCAGAATAACCTTTCCAACACCATTGTTGAAGTCGCGTGTCCTTTTAGTCACCTTACAGGCGAGTTGTAGCTTTATTTATGAAGATGAATTATTAAAGCTTGTGCCGGACTGTAGAAAATAATTGATACTATTGATTATTGCGTTTGACAGAGGTCAAGCTCTATACTATTGTAGTACTAGTCAGCACAGGTCTAGATCAACTGTCAATCTAATAATGAAATCTGATTCCTATGTGAAATAACTAAATATTGTGGTTACCCAACATACAGAGGCAGGTAGTGAAACCAAGAAATGCATCCAGCCTTCTGTAAAATTTTTACTTTTATTTCAGGGCTGCGATGTCAAAGTGAGTGGAGAAAATACAACAACCACTGCTACAAACTGATGACAGACAAAGTGAGCTGGGCTACAGCTAGCTCACGGTGTATCCACAACGGCGCAAGCCTTGTCTCTATCAACCACCAGGGCGAGAACGACTTTGTTGAAAATTTCATCTCGAACTGTTCGTAACATTTTCTCTCTAAGAAAATGGTTATAGTAAACAAGTGGCAACTAGGGAATTGATTCTTAATAGTTGAGTCAAGTGGAAAATGATCTAAGCACTAACATATTTTCTCTTTTTTTCTTGTAAAAAAATGCCATATCACTTTATTGTAGAAATGAGAAACGTCAAGGAGATATGTTCATCCTTTCAAAGAATTAATCTGTATGGTCAGAAAATGGTTATTCTTTGTATAACCAGTCTTTCCTTAGACCTTATAATATCATTCAGTTTCCATTCATTCACAATGACTTGAAAAATGAGCCATTCACGTGCAATGATGGAAAAGAATCAAAGACAAACGCGCCCCTCCCTAAAACTCAAGACTGAGGTTATAACTTATTAACAGAATATGGTTCTTCCAGATAAGAGCAAGGATCCGTTCATCTGGCTGGGTCTGCATAAAGAATCTGGACAATGGAAGTGGACGGATGGGTCACGTGTTGACTACAAAAACTGGGCTGAAGGGGAGCCGAACAACAATCTATTGTACTCGGGATTAAAGGGAGAGGACTGCGCCTTCGTGTATTCCAAGGTGTGTGCTTCTTCCACTTTTCCAGTACGATAACCGAGATCTTAGTGTTTGCATTATTCTTTATCAATATCAGTCCTAAGCTCTCTATCTTCACTATCGTGAACACAAGTAGTGTGCGGAGTCCAATGAACGTCACTGTCCATACCTCTGCATCAGTCCGTTGATAGTCCAAATCATCCTTATTGTCGTTTACAAGACATGTGCTACTTGGAGAAGGTCTTCGGGACTTCGAACGTAAAAAGTGGTTCACTGTTCATTTTACTTGTCCGGAAAGAGACAGTGGAATTTCTTTGGTATAACGAGCCTATATAAGCTACTAAGCGACTGTCTTCGCTGCCTTAACCAGTAGAATATTAGCTCCTTAGTAAGTTAAACTGGTTCAAGATCGCTTATATTTCTTTTAAACGTGGGAAAACATCAGGTTGTCTGTTTATAAAGGTTAGACAATCATAAAGGATAACAATATTTAAAGGTAATTCAACATGTTAAGATCGGATATCTACTTCTAGAAATTTCTGCTGAGATTCACCACTCTTCTTTTAGTGTTACTAGAAGGTACGGGAACAACAAATCAGAGCAGTGCTTTCAATTGAAAACAACGATTTTAACATGTAAAAGTCCCTTTAACGCATAAGGAGTGAGTTAGGTCACATTTTAATCCAGTTATAGAGATTGACGTGCCTTTAAATTGGTCTTAATCGTTTAAGATTTTTAAATTTCATTTTGAGCAAGGATACATATTTCTTAAATTTGAAACAATAATTAGCATTAAATAGATAAAGATACTGACATAATCAATGAAATCTAGAGTAGGTATATTTGCTATGATGATGCATAATCTGCTTGAAAACGGAAATGGTTTTCTTGCCTTGATGTGTAAAATGGAAAAGAATGCCATGGCGGAAAATGCAGTCATCTGAATGTAGAATATTTGCGGTGGTGTCCACTTTTTCACAGAGCTACAAATACCTGTATGGGATTTGGCCAGTGCAGATGTACCCCGGGCAGTGGAACGACTACCATTGCGGCTCTGCCTACGCCTACATTTGCGAGAAACCATTATTCAACAACTAGAGTTCCACGACCTCAGACCTTCGCCTGAAGCTAACCTTTTGAGTGACGTATCATAAATTTCTCTCGTTGACTATGCCAATAAGGACCTCAAATAAGGTCTCGTTTGGAATTATCTTCAAGAAATGTGTTGACATATGTTATATAAAAGCAAAGATAAGGTTATTGTTTCATTTGACTTACAAGGTTATTGGTAACTTGAATTATGAAGATGACCTAAACTTGTGCAGGAATATAGAAAACAAAATATTATCATTTACTGTGGTGGGCAATTAAGGTTAAGTAATTATAGTTGTATTGTCCAACACCGGCAAATTTGCAATAATGAACAGTCATGCCTAAGAGAATAACATGTTACTATTGTGGGTATACAAAATATAAAGAGACTGTGAAATCAAGTGATGCATATGTCACAATGAGATTGGAATCCTGGCGAATTCGGAATTCTCCTAGGGGATATTGGAAATCTAATTTGCCCTAGTAGAGATTGGAATTCCAATCTGTCCTAGGGGAATCTGGAATTCCCCTAGGAGGGATTGGAATTCCAATGTCCCCTATGAGAGATTGGAATTGTACCAAGACAATCTTTGATTCTACCAGGAATGGCTTTAAAGATTGAAACTAGAGTTCCACGAACACATACCTTTGCCAAATAAACCAGGTTTGTTATGTAGAATGATGTCTGTAGACATAAATGTGTTACTCATTACATTTTATTTTATATGCCCGGAGCTTATATGCTTGGTTCATAACATTTCGCCATTGCTTATACAAATTAGATCCCTATTTACATAATGATATTAAATTGTATCAAGCATCACTTAAGCTATCAGCATACCAAAAATCATGATGATCCTTTCATCCCTTTTTGACTTATTCTCTTTCAAAGTAGGAAACTAAACCGGCTCCTGCAGTTCAAGAAAAGATGTTACCGGACCCAAACATACACCTCTTACTCTCTGCCATCTTTCTCAGTTCCATATGTGTCAAGTTTGAAAGTCCTATCACGGAATGCAGTGGATTTATCAACTTTCCGCATTAATTATGCAAATTGTTAATTCATACAATTATTATCTCATTGTGTGAGTTGTTACTTAGGATATCTACATACCAAAAATCATGACGATCCGTCAACATTTTCATATTTTGCCATTAATTATGCAAATGAGATCATCATATGCATAATTAATATATATATAAATATTTCTTTCTTTCTCAGCTACAAATGTGACAAGTTTGAAAGTCCTATAAAGGAATACAGTGGATTTACAAACTTTCCTCATTAATTATGCAAATTAGCTGTTGATTTGCATAATTTGAATTCCATCATGTAAGTCTTCCCATTGGCTATCTACATACCAAAAATCATGACGATTTGTCAACACGTTTATATTTTCTCATTAATTATGCAAATGAGGTCGTCATTTGCATAATTAATATGGATTGATTTTTCTCTTTCTCATCTATATATGTGACAAGTTTGAAAGTCCTATCATGAAATGCAGCGGATTTATAAACTTTCCTCATTAATTATGCAAATTAGTTGCTGATTTGCATAATTTGTATTTCATAATGTACATTGTTACTTGGGCTATCTACATACTAAAAATCGTGACGATCCATCAACACGTTCTCGAGTTATTCTCGTGCAAAGTTTGAAAGGAAATCGGCGACTGCAGTTCCAAACAAGCCGCTAGGGGGTCTCAACTTATAGTACTTACTCTCTGCCCCAAGGGCTATCTACCACTCAAAACTCATAACCACAGCATGTCCAGAACACGAGATATAAAAAATTGAGATTCTGCTGCAGTACCGTAGCAAGCCGCCAGAAGGCCCATTATCGAACTTGACCTTCGTTTTCCCGAACCCTACCCACCTACCAAATATTATCGGGATTCATCCAAGACTTCTTGAGTTATGCTGTTAACACACACACACACAGACACACACACAGACTCACAAGCCTAAAACATAACCTTAGCCATTCTGGCAAAGGTAACAACACAACAAAGGATATAATTTGCTGTATACCACTGTATAGTGTGCTGTATACTGCTCGCTAGTGTATAACAGCATATCAATCTACTGCTGAATTTCTAACAGGCTAAACAACAGAGGTCTTATCCTTTTATTTGACAATTCAAGGTTAAGAATATGCTGTATATTGCTCACAAATATAGTACCAGTAAGAAGATTAGTGAGATCGCGTGGCGCAGCGGTAGCGTGTTTGCCTCGGGACCGAGAGGTCTCGAGTTCGAATCCGGCTGCGTGTCACCGATCTTGTGCCCTTGGGAAAGGCACTTTATACGGCTTTCCTCACTTTACTCAGGTGAAAATGAGTACTTAGCTTCGGATAGGGCGGTCCCTCGGATAGGACGTAAAATGGAGGTCCCGTGTCTGGGTGGAGCCATACCCCAGGCACGATAAAGAATCCACCACACGTGCGATGGTGCGGTGTAAGTGGTTCAAAACCTACAGTCCCTTGGCCGCACCTGGGGCAATTACTGTCGTATTGAGGTCACCTGAGTGGCGCCGGATGGCAGCTCGCTCCAGACACCTGCGACAATCGTATTGAGGTCAACTGAGTGGCGCCGAATGGCAGCTCGCTCCAGACCCTTGCGATTTAGCCACGCCTATTGTAAGCTCCTCGCAATTCAGCCCCTGGCTGCCAAGAGAGAGTAGCCCCACCCTTCGGCCCACCCGATAACAATAACAATACCTTATCCTAAATTGTTAAATTCAGATTTCAAACAAGTAATAAATCACAATTCCGAATTCTACGACAACAATCTTTGATTTTACCAGAAGTCAGATTAGTGAAATTGTTTTGAAAAATAGACTAAATCATTTGACGATTACACAATTAGTATCTACCGATATTTCTTCTTCTCAGTTACATAATTGTCATGTGCTTGGGTGACCTTTTTTGGAATCCATCAAATTTCTAAACTTTTATATAGATTTTAAAAGTTCCACTGCAATACAGAAGAATGACGCTAGGGGTCTAAAATCTGATCAGTTAGAGGTCTAACCATCACCTATCAACATCCCAAGCGTGAAGACACATGGTATGTTGACACATCCAGGCATTTACATACACTAACACACACAAGAACGAACGAAAGACAAAGCTGCCAACGCTGACAATATGCTAAACATACTCAGGTAGCGTAGTATCGTGCACACGTGCATTTTTATTTTGCGGATGTACATGGTGTATATTTCTTCAAGTTCCAAATCAAGTAAGATATCTTATGTTTACAAACAAATGAGTCAAGAAGACTACCAATCAAAAAGGCATTGCCATGGCGACGATGTTTTATTTAATAGGCTTGATGTGTGATGTGATAATACCTGTGATGTATTTGGAGTAATTCCTTTCAGAAGTCCTCTAGTAAGTATTGGAAGTAAAGTATTCCTTTTAGAAACAGAGTTCGGAGACCTCATAATATCTCCATGAAAATTATGATAATGCAAATGATAAATGTTTGGATATGTATATCTTCATTTAACTTACACAGGTCAAAATGTTAACAGTCCAATCATGTAGCACTGAGAAGAATACTTTTCCTCATTACCTACATGTACGTTTGTAAGAAGCCAAAATAATACAGTAAGTATCAATTTGCAATCTATTCCAAAAAAAGTCCAAACCAAGGAACACGAAATCCTGAGTTTGATCCAGTGAAGACTGTTACTCATATATTTAGAAAACAGAATAAAAGATGGTACATGAATTTTTCCTCCACTTTAAAGACAGCACTCCATATAGAAGGAGAATGTTTTGTCCTACACTCACCATTAAAGACTTAAAGTGTTAAGAAGTAACTATTGAAAAAGACTTAAGGCCATTTTCCTGGTTGTTGGATGTTATATAGTAGAAACAAATTAGCAGTAGGTCAAGATGAGATCAGAAGGTTGAGAGCAACAACTTGAATAAGTAAGATGGTTAAAAATCCAAGATAGAGAGCTTTGTTGACACAACAAGAATACAGAACAAGTTAGGCCGTCTACAACTGTGGATTCAAAGCACAAATCATTCCCTTGCTTCTCTAATATTTCAAGGTTATAAGTTTAACTTGACTGTGTTTAACACTCCATCGTTTGAACCGAAGTTTAAACTGACACCTAAAACGTTATTCAGACAATATAGGAAAGATATTTTCAAAATATCAACTTCATGGTTAAAAAAATGTTAACTGAGGCAATATGAAAACATGCATTAAACAATTTCCTGACTTAACTTAGACAATGCCGAAATTATATAATGTTATACTTTACCAATGGTCAATGTAAGTGTTGTGTCTGCCTTGTAGACGTACTTGATAGTAGCTTGCAAGTTTAACTTGATTGTGGTATTATGGTGCATACATGCATTGCTCTCTATGCTTAGCACTCAGGACTTATGGGAAAGAGTATTTTTAAAGTAGTTGAGCACACACATTACTCACTCACTTACCATTGGACTATAGCCCCTTGGTGTAGTGATTGCACGACGTGGTGTGGCCAAAGGGCTTTGATTCGGTGATGGGGACTGGCATGTACAGCATGTATGGTGCGGGGAGGACTTTTTCAACTATTCACACAAATGTATTTTATCAGATTTAATGTTGTTTTGTTTATTGTGGTTTATGTTAAGTTTGCATTGATTTTGTGTAGACTGGACCCTCTGGATAACCAGTTTGCTTTATGCTGAGAGGGCCGTCTAGTAGTCTGAAAATTCAATGAATAAGTACAACAAACAACAATAAAAGCAGTTTTGTAGGTTTGCAAAATTTTCAGAAATTTCTTAGACTTTGAAATTGTCATCCGTAGGCCATTTCAAATTCAGGAGAGTCACTGTAAACTTGAATTGAAAGATGTTTAACATAAGTGGGGATGATAGCAGTATGTAGAATAGATTTTAAAGGGTACCCATACGAGTATAAAATGTCTTTGTTATTGTTGACTACTTTATAACTACAAGGCTACTAAGACATTACTATGATCTCAGAAAGATGTTTAAAACTAAAAATTAATCATATCTTACATTAGACATATGCACTATATAAACATGTTGTTTGTAACTTAGGAGCATACAAAGTGTTCATAAAGGGTATAAATTTGACAACATATAAGGGCTCGACCAATTTGTTTTGTTTTTTTACATCAAAGCCCATATGTACTTGAGACAGATATGTGATGCTAGTATGCAACTGTTAAGAGTCAACTCACTTATTGTTATGTAACCTATTGTACAAGGTTTGGGCATCAGCAGCTGCTTGCATTTTGGATGGAAGTTCAACTAAGAAAAATGGAATGCATGCTTGAAGTACCTTTTAGCCAGGAACATTGCAAATAAGCTTTACGTTTCATTACAAGAGTTAAAACAAATACTCCAGCTGGACATGTACCTGAATATAATGTTATATTTTAGTGTAGTGGATTGTGCAAAGGTGGTAGATTGTGCAAAGGTGGTGGATTGAACATGCTGTCTTATACATTAACCCTTTAGCCAAGAACATAGCAAATAATCTTTAAATCTTTCATTCCGAGATTTCAAACAAATCCTCCAGCTGGCCATTGAACTATCTAGTATCATAATGTTATATTTTAGTGTAGTGGATTGTGCGGGTTGTGCGAAGGCAGTCGATTGTGTAGCTGCGTGCGATTGTGTAGCTGCGTGCGACTGTTGCAGGGCTAGTCTTTTGTATGCAGTCTTATACATTAGCCCTGCGCTAATCCTCATAACTCTGGGTGTCCTTCACTTACGAGCAGCCTGAACCATTAGACTGCATGCAAAGGATTAGCCCTACAACAGTCGCCCGCGGCTATAAATTGTGCAAAGTTGCAAACGTTAACAAGACTTATTCAGAAATGGTGAACACCTGGATGCATCTGGCATCAGTTAATTAATACAACGTTGCTTTCATTAAAGTCTGTGACAAATAAATACATCTTTAAGTTATGTTTCACTTGTATTTAACATGAATTAGACAATAGTTGATGTCTTGTTTTCTCACTACCTTTGCCTAGAAGGTTTATTGTATGTACTACAGTAAGGTCTGTGTTATAACTTTTGTTACGACTTTCTTTTATCATTTTATAACGGTAAGTATTTATCTATTTTCTGTGGCTGTGGAACAAAAACTGCATAGAGATGCTTTATCTTTTTATCTAATAATGTTTTTATTTTCTGTTTGGAAACTGAAAATGAATAAAAAAGGAAGCTTAGGTTATATTTTCAGTAGTTTGTGTGAGTGTGTTTGTGACCATGATAACGTGTTTTGTGTGTGCGTGTGAGCATGTGTGTGTGTTTGTGTGTGCGTGCGTGTCTGTGTGCTTGTGACTATGATGTGTGTACGTGTGTGTGAGTGCGTGTGTGTCTGTGATTATGAGGTGTGTGTGTGTGTGTGTGCGTGTGTGTCTGTGTTCTTGTAACTATGATGCGTGTGCTTGTGTCTGTGTCCCTGTTTTGTTTTTTAGTGCTGATCAATGTTTTGGTATGCAGAGAAAACACGTGCAGTTTTACCTGGTCCCAGCCACAGCTGCAGGTTGGATGTCTGTCCACGTGTTTCGTGATTAGTCTCATACTTCTTCGTCTTTGTAGCTATGTACAAGCGCCTTATTTGGAATTCTTGGTACGTGACATCATATTGTTCTAGGAACAATAAATAAGTATATACTATGCAGTTTTCAAGGCTTGTGTGAGGAATAAAGACTGAATAATTTCGACTTTGTCGTATTTTCTACGGTATTGAAAATAAATTTATTTGGACAACTTCAGACAGTAGCAATAGTAAAATTGTTAAATCTACATTGTGTCTATACAGAACACATACAAATCACAACGTAACGATCAACATTTTCTTTAAAAATCTATCCATGTTTCTATGATATTTGAAGATTTAAATATCTATGACACTGATTAAAGAACACGGGTGATATATCAAATGTCTGACCGGAAACCAAATATATCAAATTGCTTGAGTTACGTTTGTATATCTTTATTATCTGGATGTCAAGCCTTTGCCGATGTGTATACGTATGTTTATTCATTTCTTGAATTTTCAAACAGCTGGTATCTCATTCAACTCAACGGGGCCCAGTGAACAAAAGGCACATAGAGTCATCATCAGTTTTTGATTGAAGCATTTTCAGTTTGAACAGATAAAGATTACACCAGATTACAACAAAACAAATCTTTATTTGTAGACTAAGAGTTGGTTGTGTTGTGTAACAGTGAATGCATTTTGAAGAGGGAATCACCGCCAACAACAATCATGCTGCTTGGAATTAAATTTATGCTTTTTAAATTGTATCGTCGGTCGGCATTTGTAATTTTGTTATTTGTCTGCTTAGTGGTTGTTTTTGCGTCGATCCAGAGCCGTAGGTGTGCACTTTTTGTCGTGTACTTTTCTAGTACGACATGGTTAAGTTGGACTAACTGAAACCTTAAAGAATCAAGACACTGGCAACAAACTAAGGTATGTCTTGTCCTCATTTATGTCGTTGTGTCCCTTAAGATGTTTGAGTGACTTGTTATAGTATGCTTAGTCTGTCTATGATATCACATTACATGGAAAGGTTCTATATTGGGGAATTTTGAAATGTTGTAAAAATCAGTTGAATCCAGTTTGTATGTCTGTCGTCTATCATCAGTTGATTCATAAAGATTCATGAATAAATACTTTGATTGATTGATACACATCAACTCATTTCCTAATCTCCAAGCATCTCATTCTCGATATTTTACATCTCTGGTTTCAACGTTTGGTACCCCTCTACCACAAAAGTCTGCTATGCTGCTAGTCCAGTTAATGTACTGTTATATTTGTATGGCTGAAACAATAAAAACAAACATGATTTAGTATACAAGTCGCAATATGTACGCCAAAAATCCTTGTTTGCATATTGACATTTAATCTTGAAGTAAACGAAATGACCAAAACGAACAGAAGCGGACTATGAAACCTTTACTATATGTTTTTGTTCCATGTGTATGTAATGATATCCGTTGTGAGAATTTTTAGGACTCCGTGTAATCTGTATGTCTGTTATATTCTATCTGACCCTTACCTCCTTCATGACCTCAATGAAAAGCGTCCTGTCATCAATACATGAAGTTTCAAAATTTAAAAAAAACGTAGTGTGTTTCTTTAAATCTGAGAACCAGGAATTGCACTTGGCCCTAGGGAATAGAACAAAATGATATTATGTTTAACTCACTAATGCTTTGAATATGCGATGACTAATGTGTATGACTAATTATATTGAATATGCGATGACTAATGTGTATGACTAATTTACCATGCGTGTGGGAATGCCTAGGCAACCCTTACGCATGGTAAATTAGTCATACACGTGTATATACAGACCCTGACCTCTCACTGCAAATATTGTTGTCGATGATATGATGTTAATATATACTCCATTTTTAGATGATATGTAAGTTGTCCTACACCATGTACATATAAATGTTCTTTTTTAATATGTATTGTTTATGTGTTTGTCAGCAGGGCTAGCCCTTTGTAATAGCCATAGGCTAGTTGGGCAGCCCTGGCTGTGTGTTCGTTGCAGCCAAACCAATAAATAAAAATAAATAATAAATATGAATATGCGATCATTTTATGATATGATTTCATACTATGATTAATATATCACTTGTACTATAACTAGTATTTTGGAAGGACAGATGGCAAGAATTTATTTATGAATTTTGATCAAATAGATTTACCTAATAAAACTCAAACTAATGGCCAGCAAAAAACATTTGAACGAATTTCCTTGTCCTCTGTTAAGCTAACTGACCCCATCATTCTGGATACTCGGCACTAGCATATACGATTTATGACACAGCGATAGAAATACTATTTAGTTATGTAGAATGTAGATTCCCTCACTTTAGACATAAGAAGCATTGACAAATTCATATTCCTCATGCGTTTTGACAAACAGACTATTGCCACACATTCCTACATTTGCACCATTACCAAGATATGATGCCAAACAATACATGTTTTGTCTTTGGTGTGGCCTGTACTTATCTCGGAGGGGCAAAAATGCACACTTCACTTAAGGCCTTCATTCATTCAATATAATGCATGTGGGACGTCAGTAGTGTGTCATTAGTCAATATCATCCCCCTTCCTGTTTTTTTAATAATTTCTAAAATGATTTTCATAATCATCCAACTCAGAACTTCTACTCTAGTATAACGATTGTTGTTTGGGTACCTAGGAGCAAAACAAAGCAACCATTGGAAAACAGGCTGTCAGAGAGAAGGAAGAAGAATACAGAAGGCATTGCCATCTTAAGATGGAAGACAAAGAGAAGAAATTTGCTGACGGAAGGAATGAAGAATCAGACAGAAAGTATGAAGATGTAGATCCACATGGTTGTGGCATCTTTGTATTGGGTCCTGGATTAAAGAAATCACACGATGAAGATTTGGGTGGTAGAAACGAGCCACCGCCTTTGCCAGCAAGAAACTCTCGCCGTGTTGACCTGGAAGACAAAGACAAAGAAGACGTAGACGGGAGGAATGAAGAAACAAACAGGAAGTATGAAGACGTGGATCCGGCCGGTTACAGTGTCTTTGCTTGTAGTTCTGGGCCAGAGGAACAAGATGACACAAATACGGATGGTAGAAATGAGCCACCGCCTTTGCCGGCAAGAAACGCTCAACATCTTGACATGAAAGAAAAAAAGAAAGAAGAGGTGGACGGGATGAATGAGGAAGCCAACAGGAAGTATGAAGACGTGGATCCGGCTGGTTACAGTGTCTTTGATTCTAGATCTGGGCCAGAGGAACAGGATGACACAGACACGGACGGCAGAAATGTCCCGCAAACGTTGCCAGCAGGAAAGCGTCAAGACGTGGATCCCCGTGATAAAGGTATCTTGAGATCTGGGTCGCGAGGTGCTGCGCAGCATCTCGACATGGGAGACCATGTAGTGGAATGCCCAGAGCACACTGAAGAGTCCTGTACCGATAAATCAGACACATCAGCAGAAACAAGCAGAGATGGAGATACTGATGCACCTAGCTTTTGCTACAAAGTTCGAGGTACGTCCAGGTCAAGTAGAACTGAAAGTAGGGCTTGCCAAACTCTGGATTAGGCAACACCAATTAAATGGAAGTAGTTTGGTATGCATATGTGATTGTAAGCATGTTTGTGTTTCTGGGTATTTGTGGCCAGCATAACTGAATTAAAAACCTTTGATTGATAGCTAACAGTTATAATATTTGGTATGTGTTTAGATCTCGGGAAGACAAAGGTCAAGGTCAATTGTATACAAATAACCATAACCACATGGCTATCGTGCCCAGTGGTTAGTGCTATGGTCATTGTAGCCAGTAGCGTCATGGTCATTGTAGCCAGTAGCGTTATGGTCACTGTAGCCGGTAGCGTTATGCTCACTGTTGCAAGTAGCGTTATGCTCATTGTAGCAAGTAGCGTCATTTTCATTGTAGCAAGCAGCGTTATGGTCATTGCAGCAAGTAAAGAATATTGATATAATGACATCATTGTTTGTGATCCTAAGGTAGTATCATGAAACATGAATTTTATGTCATGCCGTAGAACTGTGGAAAAAGATGAAATCTAGCATTGCTTGGAGGGTTATCGTTGGTTGCGCAGTCCTGGTGGCAGGGCTTCTGTTCATCGCCGATGGTGTGGTACCTGGCGGTCTTTTTCTGGAGAAAAGCGTAAAGGTAGGTAACGTTTCATATTTCGCCACCTTTCAGTGAATGCAAATTTGTTCTTAATCGTTTTCAAGAGTCTTGAAAAAACGTGGTTGCCAATGAAGAATTCTTTATACAGTCATTCACTATGCTGATGAAACTTTTCACAGATATTCCTGATTTAGATAATACCAAGACATTTCCTTAGTTTTTTAACTGTTTTTAAGCAATTCTACATTACACAAATTCGTTCTCTGCAGCAGTGCGTGCCAAAAGAATATAACTCTGCTTTCATGGTGATCTTCATGTTCAATATCATACTCTTGATTATATGAAAAAATTGATTGGTATGACCAGGTCCTTATCTATTTCTTTTTACTTTAGCTCATGTGGCTTATTCAGTGTCACAGTGATGTCTTTGTGATAAAGAGATGTGACATGCAAACAAGCACCTAATTTAAGGAGAAAAAAAAATTAAAAAGTTTGAATGAAGCCATTATATTGATCATTGTCGTCCAGACATGAAAAATTTGTAGTATCTTTAATGAATAGTGGCATTAATGTACTACCTCACAGGCCATAACACTCTGATCCCCTGGTTCTTGGCCATTTCTAGATACATATCAAGTTTTTCCCGAACAAGGAAGAGAACTAGTGAAAGCTTTAACATTCCTGTATTCAATGTATAGGCTTTTCTTTCAGATTTGTTTCAGTGTTGATATTTTAGGTCAGCATTATACCTTTTAATTATAGAACTAGCACTAGCTACGTCTCTAGACAAGCAAGCCTTTAGCACATTACTGAGCTTTAAGATATACACTCTTTATAGGATAGCTTGGTGATCGGTAAAACGCTAGAGATTCCCAGCAATCCGTGGCGGGCGACGTTTGACAACAAAAACAGCTCAGACGTCAACTATCTGACTCCACCTGCATCTGAAATTGCATCAAAGTCTGGTGCTACATGGACGGCAGTCTACGAGAACAACAGCTCAGTTGACGTCATTTTGACCACACTGCCTTTGATGCCGGGATTGAAATCAACTGAACTGTACACACATGCCAAAGTGAAGAACGAGACCTCACCAGCAACACCCACGCTTCTATCAACTACAGGTAAGGACACAAGTAGATTTTCCGAATTTTGCACTTGATCATCAGAGTTTTCCTTATGCAACATAACGCAAATGGACTGAACAAAACTGTTAGCAAGGTGAGTTGTTGTTGCGTAGTCATTGAAATTAATCAATGTTGATAGCTAGCTAATCGCTTGTCCGTAACGTCACGTGACAGGTGATTTGTAACTTGAGTTCTGAAGATGAATTAACGTTGAACAGAGGTTGTACTATTGTAGTACTAGCCAACACAGATCAACTTTCAATCTAATAAAAAAACTCATTCAAAGAGAAATTACAGCCGAATATCTAACAGATATAGAGGCAGGCAGTACAAAAAAGAAATGTATCCAGCCTTCTGTCAAATTCTGAATTCTATTACAGCTATGCTGTGCCGGAGTGAGTGGAAAGAATACAACAACAACTGCTACACACTGATGACAGACAAAGTCAGCTGGGCTGCAGCTATCTCACGGTGTAACCGCCACGGCGCAAGCCTTGTCTCTATCAACGACCGGACCGAGGACAACTTTGTCAAAAGTCTCATCTCAAACTGTGGGTTACATTCACTATACGAAAAAGGTCAAAGGAAACAAGTAGTCACTAGGGTCAAATGGAAAATGATCTAATCTAAGACCATTAACATATTTCCCATATTTTCCTGTTAGAAATTGCCATATCACTTTATTGTAGAAATGAGAAACATCAAGGAGATATGTTTACTCTCTATGGTCCAAAAATGGTTAGTCTTGGTATAATCCAGCACGTAGTCTTTCATTAGGCCTTATATTAGTATTCAATTTCCTACATTCACTGTGGCATGCAAAATGAGCCATTCACGTGCAATGGTGGAAAAGAACCAAAGACAAACGCGCCCTCCCCATAACTCAAGAGTAACTTATTAACAGACTATATAGGTTGTTCGATTTCCGTTCCAGATAAGAGCAAGGTTCCTACCATCTGGCTGGGTCTGCATAAAGAATCTGGGCAATGGAAGTGGACAGATGAGTCACGTGTTCACTACACAAACTGGGCTCGGGGGGAGCCGAACAACAAAATAAAATTGTTGTCGAAATCTAAGGGAGAGAACTGTGCCGCTGTGTATTCCAAGGTGTGTGCTTCTTTCATTTTTCGAGTGAGATAACCGAGATTTAATGTTTGCATTATTCTTTATTAACATTAGTTCTAAGCTCTCTATCTTAACTATCGTGACACAAGTAGTGTGCGCAACCAAGCAAACTTTACTGTCCATACCTCTGCATCAAGCCGTTGATAGTCCAAACCCCCCTTATTGTCGTTTACAAGACATAGGCTACTTGCCGGAAATGGTCGCAGTTTTTAACACGGGACTTTAAGAAGGGGTTCACTGTTCAAGGACAACAATATTTAAAGATCGGATATTTTTTATTACTTCCGAAAATTTCTACTGAAACTCACCACTCTTCTTTTAGTGTTACTAGAACACCAAATCAAAGCAGTGCTTCCCATTAGAGAAACGGTGTCAAAGTCACTATTAAAAAAACGCATAATAAGTCTGTTTAGTCACGGTTATTATCACGTTATAGCGATTAATTTGCTTTTAAATCGGAATTTAGACTCTTAAAATGGATAATTCTGAGCGTTCAAGATTCTTAAATCTTATTTCCAGCAAGTATACATATTTCAATATTGAAATAATAATTAGCATCAAATAAATTAAGGTACTTACATAATCAATGAACTCTAGAGTAGGTATATTTGCTATGATGTGTATGCATAATCTGCATGAAAACTGAAATGATTTTACTGCCGTGATGTGTAAAAGAGTGCCATGAATGCAGTCATCTGAATGTAGAATAGTTGCGCTGGTGTCCTCTTTTTGACAGAACTACAAACATTCGCTTTTGGGAAAGACGATGTACCAGGGACAGTGGAACGACCTCAGATGCGGAAGAAAACACGCCTACATTTGCGAGAAACCATTATTCAACAACCAGAGTTCCACGACCTCAGACCTTCGCCTGAAGCTAACCTTTTGAGTGACGTATCATAAATTTCTCTCGTTGACTATGCCAATAAGGGCCTCAAATAAGGTCTCATTTGGAATTATCTTGAAGAAATGTATGGACATATGTTATATAAAAGCAAAGATAAGGTTATTGTTTCATTTGACTTACAAGGTGATTGGTAACTTCAATTATGAAGATGAACTAAACTTGTGCAGGTATATAGAAAACAAAATACTATTATTTACTGTGGTGGGCAATTAAGGTTAAGTAATTATAGTTGTACTGTCCAACACCGGCAAATTTGCAATAATGAACAGTCATGCCTAAGATAAATAACATGTTACTATTGTGGGTATACAAAATATAAAGAGACTGTGAAATCAAGTGATGCATATGTCACAAGGAGATTGGAATCCTGGCGAATTCGGAATTCTCCTAGGGGATATTGGAAATCTAATTAGTAGAGATTGGAATTCCAATCTGTCCTAGGGGAATCTGGAATTCCCTTAGGAGGGATTGGAATTCCAATTGCCCCTAGGAGAGATTGGAATTGTACCAAGACAATCTTTAATTCTACCAGGAATTGCTTTAAAGATTGGAACAATACAACAAAGGATATAATTTGCTGTATACTACTGTATAGTGTACTGTATAATGCTCGCTAGCGTATAACAGCATATCAATCTACTGCTGAATTTCTAACAAGCTAAACAACAGAGGTCTTATCTTTTTATTTGACAATAAGAGGTCCAGACCCTTGTGATTTAGCCCCGCCTATTGCAAGCTCCTCGCAATTCAGCCCCTGGCTGCCAAGAGAGAGTAGCCATCCCACCCATCGGCCCACCCAATAACAATAACAGTACCTTATCCTACATTTTTAAATTCAGATTTCAAACAAGTAATAAATCACAATTCCGAATTCTACGACAACGATCTTTGATTTTACCAGAAGTCAGATTAGTGAAATTGTTTTAAAAAATAGGCTCAATCATTTGACGATTATCATTTTAGCCAATTTCATAAGAAACAGGAAAAACAATGCCCAGAAAACAATGGAACTTATCGTACTTGAAAAAACGGTCGAGACTCTCGAGTCACTAAGTCATAATGGTCGTATGTAAATGTCACCAATATGTAAATCAGCATTTGCATATGACCATTACAAGTTAGTGACTCGATACATACATGGAAAAGCTCATTTCCCTCTGCAAAGCCAGTTCCAAATTTGAAGGATTTGACAGCATAAAGTATAGATACTGTCTAAAATATAAAGTGATTCGCCTAGAATAATTTGTAATGTAGGCTATATACCTCCTATGGTAGAATCGATTAAAAGTTGCGAAATCATTCAGTCTATTTTTCCAAACAATTTCACCTAATCTGGATTTTTCCAGGTAGAATCAAAGATTGTCCTGGTAGAATTTCAATCTCCCCTAGGGAAGATTGGAATTCCAATCTCTTCTAGGAGAATTCCAGATTTACCCTAGGAGAGATTGGAATTTCATTTTCTTCTAGGAGAGATTGAATTCTGAATTCCCCTTTATTGCAATCTCCTTTGTGACATGTATGCACCTTGCCTACTGTAAAATTTTAGACTTTCTATAATGTTGAGTTTGACTTTTTAATTAGTAGCTTGGAGATCGAAATCCTAAGATTGGAAAAGCTGCAGGGAAACGGTTGTATCTGAGTAAAATATCTCTTTTGGTTTCAACTTGAGGACGTTGTCGAATGAAATGTATTTGATATCAGCTTGATGTTGTGAAGAAAATATTTGTGCATATCAAAGAAGAAAATAGTGTCAAATACGTAGGTCAAACATCCCTACATTTTGGGGTGGGGGCTGTACACTTGTATACATGTTATGAGAGGCATCCCCTGCTGACCCATCAAAGCTGAGATGAGGTAGGTCATCTTGGAGCTGTAAACTCCATTTATCTTTAGAATTATGTACACAATCAATGTATAGTATTTAGTAATGTAAGAGGATACCTGTGCTGTACTTCCTAAAAGTTTACAATTATATTGTACAATTACAGTCAGTCACCATAATTGTACCATCCAGCAAGCTAAATCTTGCGTATATCGAAACCATGTCAGACTCTATATTTATGTGTACACTAAGTAGCATTCTATTCCTGTATTTTTTCTTTAGTTTTAAACAAGAATAAGTAGGTTTATATTATGATGTAAAGGGAAAGGAACTCAAACTCAGGCAAGCTGTCACTAGACTTACTTTGCATAATAATGCAGACCACCCTGACTTTATTTCCATGTAAATGCAACATAGAAACAGACGATGCAACAGTGACTTTGACTTTGACTAGAAACAGTTCTTTGGAAGACGGAATCTGCCACCGTTACAGTTCAGTGGGGGTTGATGTGTACATCAGAGCGCAACCATGATGGTTGTAGATTCCGTCTTCCTGCCATCTACGATTCGCTCCTGACGTCATCTCACTTCCGGTTGCCGCAACGTCAGCGCAGCAAATCAGACATCTGACGAAGGTCGGCGAGAACGACCGAAAAATTATGGTGAATTCTTTTTTTTTTGTGTTGGAACAAAGCTTAACTTCGTAGTTACGACTTTATATCTATTGCTTCCATGAAAATGGATGTATTGTTTAGGTGCTCTTGTGTCCCCTAGTAGTTTGTGAATATTACGACTTACCTTACGGTTCATTGACATTGAAACTGAAGAGTGCAATGACGTACATAGATATGCACATGTAAGCATGTGAACTTCAGGTGCGGATGTGATTCTAAATTAGTCTGGGTTTCTTTTCTTGTATACCGAGGCAACAGGACCTTATACAAAACCATTGCTGAAGAAGACAGAAATTATAGCAGCGATCCAAACGTAGGGCCCCGGGGTGTTGTATCAGTGCGAGCGTTGTCTGGCAAGAAACTAAGGTATTTCTAGTTGTGTGGTTCCCCATCCATGAGATTTCTCTAGCTCCTTTAGCTAGTCTAAGATATTTCTTGGATCTTATTCTTCTCTGGCCCAATCGCCAGTCTCTCCAAGGCTGCAGCACTGTTAGTCTCAGGTAAATATCATCGGAATGAGCGTAGTCAGACAGGCGGGGTATAAGCCCACAGCAGCCGAGCAAACACATCTTACAGCCGTAGGAGCGACTGGTAACTAGCTGCAGGTCACTTCATATTTCTTTTGTGTTTTGACCAAGCACCATTTCAAAGTCAACCTGGTTTTAGTTCATACCAGATGAACTTAAACAAGGTCTATACGGAAATAGTGGAATGTATTTTCATTTTTTTCATCTAAATACATGTATAGCTTTTGTGAAATAGCGCATTCAAAGACGTCCAATAAAACAATATTTGTTACGCTGTTTAGCGATATGCGTTTAGATTTTTTTAAATTTCTGTGCTGCATGATGAAATTGCTGTTAAGGTCTTTGAAATTCGCTGTTGTTTTCTATAATGTACAGAGTCCATTCATTTGATATTAGGCAATTCGATATTGATATGATATTTCACAAATTGTGAGTACTATCAAGTAGTTTAATCTACTCGTGACTCGTGACTGGCTATTTGCAACGAAATATCAATATTTTGCCCTCTTGTGCTACAGATAGAGAGAAAGCTATAAAGAGAGAGAGAGAAAGAGAGAGAGAAATAAAAAGCTATGATTGACGTACTTTATCCATACCTTCGACAAGAAGGCTGTTTTCGATACTAGGTGCTGCTTGGTTTTGTGAGGGTTTGACATCACAAATCAAAAGCCATAGAAGGAATGTTATGATATTCATTACGTGGGTAAACAGAAGGGCAGGTTTGTAGATTCCCCTTCCATATATTTTTTTCCTTTAATTTTTCTTCGATCTTTTTCTTCTCCGACACCACCACCAGACACTCCCAAGACTGTAGCATTGTTATTATCTCGCCAGTAAAACAGGGATAGGCGTAGTTGCGCAGGATGGGGAGAAGTCTGATTACTGGCTTCCTCTTTCACGCAGGAATGGCGACAACCGAGACCACGCCGCCGTCGGAACAGGAGCACAAAAAAGGGGACGATCTGAGAGCCATGAAGTCGAGCTCAAAGCTTCAGCGGGCACTGCATGAGGATGATGCCAAAGAGGAAGGTGTGACTGCTCCAAAGATCAGCTCTGGACATCAACCCTCTGTGCCCAATGAAAACAGGTCATCCCCAACACGTAAGAAACATACTCATAAAGTCAAAGAAGAGGTGTCCTCCTCCATCGCTGAAAAAGATCTTAAGATCCGAAGCAAGGTTGCCGATCGTGGGAAGCATTCATATGAACACACCATCGCCGGAAAACAGACGGAATCTGGCCAGTATGGCTCCGCTCCTGCCACCGACAAGCAACCTGCCGCGGATGGGCCTCGATACCTTCACGTCGGAAATCACGTAATGGTGTGTTCGGGACATGAATCAGAACACACTTACGGGTACCGAGAGGCTGAAGAAGTCAGTCAGGGGTGTGAGGAAGATCATTGCTCTCATTACTACAAAAACCCAGAGGTTTGTTACAATTACAAAGTGCCTGAGGAAGTAACCGACGTGTATGAGGAAAGCTCTTGTTCCCACGACTACAACAAACCAGAGGATGCTTACCGGTACAAAATACCTGAAGAAATAAACAAGACGTTTGAGGAAAAGTCTTCTTCCCACGACTACGACAAACCAGAAAATGTTTACGGGTACAACGATCCTACGGAAGTCAGCTTTGCCTACAGAACTTAAGGTACGTTACAGCATTAAATACAATATTTAAGCTATTTTGTTGTAGCGTACTATCATGGTATTTATAATTTCCATAGCATATTGTAGACAGAGACACTGTAACTACATTGTCAAATTCTTTCTAGTTTGATTGAAGGGCTTTGAATCCTCAGCATCCTTCGTTGCCAAAGACTAGATACTAGGACAATTAATAAGCCATTTTCAATCACTTCACGTATCTGATTTTGTTCACTTGCAATATTAGCCCCATGGGCATGAATTTACAATAAACCTTATTACCTCCATGAAATGTCATGGAATGGAGGTTATATTTTCTGTTATGTGTCTCTGTGTAGATGATTACTCAAGAACGGCTGGATGGATTGGTTTCATACTTGTTGTGTTGGTGGGGTGTGATGAAAGCTCGAATCGATGAGATTTTGGGAGCCGTATCTGCCGTTATAATTGATGTAATAATATCAGAAATCACCCCTTTATTTGAGTTATATTGGTACAGGCATCGTGCTTTATGTGTTTGTTAATGGGCTTAGCTCCAAGCAGATGGTTAGGTGACAGCTGTTTGGGGAACCCTGAGTTTTTTAATATGATAATTAGTTTTATCTATGTCTGCTTAGGATATCATGGAGATGTGAAGCGTAAGTATAATTGTAAGAAGTTGAGGTATATTTAACGATAATGCTTAACAGGTATGGATGTCTCACATACTGTACTGCTGATTTGAGTGACATGGTGATTAAAATGCCATTAGGTCCTCTCATCTGGGTTGGGTGTCAGAAGTTTTATGGGTAATACAGATGTTCTGATTTTGTTACGATAAGGGACAGTTGTTAGTTGTCTCTTTCGTAGCCAATGGTACTTGTTTTTTAGCAGACGGGGTTGGCGCCAAGTATTCATCTTACAGTTGGTGTAGGGCTGTCAGAGGAAAGTGTGCATCTCGTTTTTGTACCGTGTGAACAGCTGATGTTATGACTGATGTTACCACATATTGGTGGAAAATCAAATCACCATCTGACTAAAGTTGGCCACATCCCTTCTTCTTTCTGAGTTTCCCAACTTCCTCCCACCACACAGCTCTGAGGCACATAGTCGAACCTCAATAATGCTGACAACCTTAGACATTTTAAATGCCAAACATCAAGCTTAAGGAACACCACGCTACCATATGCCGTCGACCTCTTAAACGCACATTACACAATTAAGTGTCACATTTTGATAATTACTAATCAGATGGACATCCTCTGTGTCATTAAATAAATACACCACTACTTTCCCATAACATTTGTATTATATAACCATTACTCTCAAATACAACCGACTATAAACATACATACTATCCACAAAAAAGCAATAAATATTTCATGGAGGTATGAGGTCCCCAAACTCTAGTTCTTATTTTTAAACGACAAAAAAGGTCTACATCTGAAAAAACGTAAAATGTTGAGTAAGAAAAACATTTCATTCTGGCATTTTCAGCAGCTCAGTGAGAGCCGAAAAACTCAATTCATATTTTGTATGAATATTTGTTGTAGTCTGTTAATATTTTGACGATATGGTGGCCTTGAAAAGGAACATCTCTAACATCATACCTGCAGCTGTGATAGAAAAGTATTGTAAATGAATTCATCAAATGATAAATTTACAAGCAGAGTTTCTATATCTAAAGAAAAACTACACAGCAAGAAGCATGCTTTTAATTGACGACATACAGGTGAAAAAAGAGTACATTGAAAATATAAAATTCCCATGTACAAATGGGGAAAATGGCTTTTAAACTTGCATGGCCTGTTGCAAAGACTGTCGAGCAAAAGAGAAGCTATTTTAAGGGGTGGGAAGAGCGATGTTTCTTATCAGCGCTGCCGTTATTTGATCCTTACGGACGTTTGCTCAGAATACATTTTCTATTACTCCTGCTTTATCGCAGAACGTGTCGTGGAAATGTGGAGTGGGTGGAAATCCAACAGAGTCTGCTGGCTTGGAATGGGATGTGGACTTCTGTTCGTAGCATCAGTTGTCATCGCTGGCATCCTGGCAACTCACTTCCTGATCACTTCCGATAGAAGGGTAAGCTAGGAAGTCTTGTTTACAGGGCCGAGTGATCATACGTACTTAAGACTTCTTATTAGCAGACTTCGGCTAGTCTGGGTATTACGATGAGGTGGGTAACCAAGTAAGACATTGGTAGGAGCACTTTGATGTTTTTCAATCCATGCCAAGGGAAAGAAACATAATCCAGCCAGCAATGGAAAATTGCGCGTGGAAGAAATGCCCTGTGAAGTCTGCAACGAGGCTATGTCATGAGTAGCAGTTGCTCATGAATCACATAATGTGGCATTTCATAGTGGGCCAATTCCACTTTTCGGCTATTTCGCTGCAACCTCGCTGTGACCTAACGTTGAATTGGATTTCTGTAACCCTTTATTTCATAACTGGAATATCATGAAACCATTGAAGGGCATGACTAAAAAGACAACGAAACACAGAAAACGTAAAATAAAAGTTGTTTAACGCTCCGTTAATTGTAAGGTTGCAATGTAGCCGCAGCGAGGTCGCGGTGCTAGTGGAATGGGGTGTCAAAGATATTTCAATGTTGTGCTCTTGTATCTAGGTGACTTTTGGTTCCAAGCTGCAACAAAATGGCACGATGATCCTGGAATCCAGTACTCCATGGAAGACGGCATTCTATGAAGAAAACAACTCGGCTTTTGAAGAGATAACAGTCATGGACTCGAATCCAACGTATTTGCCATTTACGAACAGCAGTGTGACCGCTGATGCATTACCAAGGACTGCCATTCCCCTGTTCATCGCTGGTAAGTGAAATAATTCAGATACTATTCATTTTTCCTCATTGATGTCCAAAGATATTGGTTTTTGGTAATGCCTTTTTTCGTTTCCATGACATTTGATGCCAATAACTTAAGGTTTTTACACAGACCTAAATGAGTGTGCCAAGAAACCATGCACACACGGAACCTGCCAGAACAGAGATGGCGGCTACAAATGCACCTGCTCACCTGGATGGACTGGACAGAACTGTTTGCGAAGTGAGTTATTTTCCTAGACTGTTTCTACTTTAACATTCAGCATCTATTCGTTCTGAATTACCAAATGGTATGCTATTTAACTCGTTACACAGACATTGACGAGTGGGTTTGTATACATTTCTAGATTTAGGAATGAAATATCTTTCCTTATCTTTTATTATTAAAGACATCAATGAGTGCACCAGGAACCCATGCCAACATGGACGCTGTGTGAACAAAGATGTTGGCTACACATGTACCTGCTCACAAGGATGGACTGGACAGAACTGTCAGCAAGGTGAGTTCTTTTTCTCCAAATGTTACTTTAAAAGGTTATGCCTTCTTATGATATATTCTGTACAAAGGCACCATCTATGTTGACTCTTTATAATTAATTATGATCTATAATTTCTTCTAACTTGTCCTGATTTGAATTTGTTTAATTAGCCAGTATCAGGCCGCTTAGCTTAAAGTGACTTTTAAATGTGCTCATCTACAAATTATATATTTTCCGCATCATGCAGACATCAATGAGTGCACCAGGAACCCATGCCAAAATGGAGGCTGTGTGAACATACCTGGCGGCTACAAATGTTCCTGCTCACATGGACGGATTGGACAGAACTGTAACCAAGGTGACTTAATTACTTTCTAAGACTCCTTCATTTCTTATTTAGGAGGAGAATACCTATTTCTGATTCCGTCTCCCTCTTTCATTCTCATATGTTACTGTAAGTTTTATATTTTGTAGACACTTGTGAGAAATCTTCAGATGCAATCCAACGTTAAATGTAATGCAATACCATGCCAATTTTCTATTAGCAAACTATTGTTTGTTAATGCAGTCAAACCATGCGAGCGTGGGTGGACTGGGTACAACAACAACTGCTACAAGCATGTGAGAGACAAAGTCGACGGGAACACAGCAAAGTCACGATGCCGGAGATATGGTGCAAACCTTGCGTCCATCACAAGTGCTGAGGAGAACAACTTTATAGCAGATCTCATCAAGAATGGTGGGCAATAATGTTGATGTCATTCTTTTTGTTACTTTCAATAATGAAATTTTTGCATCTCTGGTTTGAAATTTATTGAGATAAACATTCCTGGCTAGACCGAAATGGGTTAACATTGTACAGAAATCAGACTAAATGGATACTAAAAACACTCAGTCTGACTCTACATATTACTCGCACCAAACGATTCCGGCCCGGTGCCGTTACTGGTACTGGACAATGAAGCAGAATGACACTACTGACAAATTGTTTTTATGTGTTACTATATTAAGGATAACTTGTTGTATACGTGCATCTCATACTTTAAATTAAATGTAGTGGTATTTTGAAACTAATGCCAATGATTTTGGGGTGGAAGGAAAGGGATTGCCTCTACCTTCCAGTACAAAGGCAAAGACCCACTGCGCTTATGTCTAATGGAATCTGTATGCCATTGTGAAACATGACAAATGATAATGGATAACAGTTCAAAAAAGATACCTGGATACTAAATATCAAGGAAATCCATAGTTCCTGTGTTCACTTATGCTTCTTGGGAGATTTTGACAAAACTGCCGCTTCAGTTCCAGAGAAAGTTGCTTGGGAGCCCCAAAATACATCACTTCTGCCTTACATCACAAGCTATCTGCCACCAAAAAATCCAGACCGCAGTTTGTCCAGGTCAAAAGATACAAACAATGGAAATTCTACTGCTGTACCAAGGTCACATACCAGGGGGCCCAAAATCGACCTTGATCTTTGTGTTCCCAGTTCCTACCGAGTACCCACATACCAAATATTATTGTAATGCATCCAGAGGCTCTTGAGCTATGTTAACTACAAATATTCGGAAACAAAAACAGACAGACACACGCACAGCAGACACACCAAAAACTTTACATCTATTTTTCATGGAGGTAACAATGTGGTATTCCCTTGAATTTATGAAGCATGAATGGCTTGCCCCATTAGTGTCTGACACATTCATGTTTTTACCTTATCCCAGCTCCTAAAGGGCCTCAACGATATGTCGTCTTGATCGGATTGAGGCGCCAAGATGATGACTCATTCAGATGGGTGGATGGGTCACGTCTTACCTACACCAATTGGGCTCCAGGACAGCCTGACGATTTTTGGTTTTACTGGGGACAGGACTGTGGCGTTATGTACTCCAGGGTAAGACCATAGTTTTTTCTTTCATCTATTTTGTAAGGATTCCAGCAACATAGCTGAAATGTGCAAGTTATCTAAAGGCAACATATGAAGTTGAGTGTATTCTAAACAAGACAATAAATATGGAGGGATTTTGCTTACTGTCTATAATTAGTTTTATGGCATTTTTAGTTTACTGGCCCTACACTCTGTGCAGTAGGGTACAGACTTTCTCCCAGGACTATTATAATACTGCTACTGTTTCGGTATGGATCTTTAAATCAAGCTTTTTTTTAAATGAGAAAACCAACATATAAAAGTGATGTGGCATTACTTGACATTGTGTATTACTAACCCTCTGATATATTGAACATTTCAACAGAAAGACAGCGCTTTTGGGGTAGGAAGGGGAGACAAAGGGCAGTGGGATGACAACAAGTGCATGACCAAACTTTCCTACCTTTGCAAGAAGCCAAAATGAGTAAGTATGAATACATTTGCAGTCTATGCTGAAAAATGTCTAAACCAAGGGACATGAATTCCTGAGAGTTTGATCCTTTTTTTTAATTTTCAGAAATCAGAATAAAAGATGGAACAGGACTTTTATCCTGTATGTACTGAAGAGCTAGCTCTCAATGGTATAGAAGGAGAATGTTCTGTCCTACGTATACACACATACATACATATTCATACTTGTTAACAAGTTGAAGCATTCACATAGTTTTGCTTCCATTGTTTTCTATCTTTCATCAGTTCAATGAGGTCCTTATCATATAGACCAGTCTCTGCTTCAATAAAGTCCTTTAGCGTGAGGTATGGACGTCCTCTTCTCCTATTTGCTTCTGGGGACCAAAAAAGCAGCTGGTTCGCCATGTCGAACAACATGTCCAGCAAGGCTTGACCTACGTATACAGTCATCATTAAAGACTTACAGTGTTAAGAAGTAACTGTTGAAAAAAGACGTAAGGCCATTTTCCTAGTTGTTTGATGTTATATACTGTAGAAAGAAATTAGGAAAAGGTCAAGATGAGATCAGAAGGTTGAGAGCAATAACTTGAACCAAGGACGTCCTTGCTTGAACAATTAGCTGTTCTTAGGCTGTTCTAAGTGTATCAAGGTAATGAATTATGTGGCATAGAAGAAATATCTGTTCAAATACAATCATATAGTTGTATTGACTTGTTTCTGCCAGTTCATTCTAGCAATGCTGAAGAAGAATGATGGATGTCACTCAAAACATCTCTAGTTTTATCCAGTTGTAGAGATTACATTGTATTTGAATATTGTTTACCTGCATGTCTAACTTTCTTAAATGAAGTTTAACTTGTGTTTGTGCTCTTAGAAGTACTGTAGCAAGCCATCGTTATGAAGAAAGCCAGTGGTACAATCCATCGTTTGAGGTGGAATTTAAAGAGACACTATAAGTTACATTAAGACAATATAGGAAAGGTATTTTCAAAATATCAACTTCATAACTAAATGGTTAACTGCAGCAATGTAGCGACATACATTTACAAAAATAGTTTCCTGACTTAATGTATCCTATGTTTAAATCATATTAGTGTTATACTTTAACAATACAATGGCCATGTGAGTATAGTCTCTGCCATACTTGATATCATCTTGCAAGTTTGACTTGATTGTGGTATTATGGTACATAGATGTACTGCTCCCTTTGCTTAGTACTCAGAGTTAATAGGAAAGAGTATCACCATGAAGATAGTTGAGCACACGCATTTGACTATTAACTACCATTGGACTAACCCCGTGCTGTAGTGGTCGCACAAAGTCGTGTGGCCAAAGGGCTTTGATCCGGTGATAGGCACTGACCTATGCACCATTTATGATGTGGGGAGGGCGTTTTATACTGTACATACAAAATATGTATTTATATATATCTGATTTAATGTTGTTTCATTGTGCATAATTTTAAGTATTTCGGAGGTTTGCAAAATGTGTGCAAAATGACATGGAGAGTCACTGTGTACTTGCATTGAATGGTGTTTAACATAAGTGAGGTTGATAGCAGTTCACAGACTGTTCCTATCTTTGTTGTGATTCTTGAATACTTCATAACTACAAGGCTACTGTCACATTACTCTCAGAAAGATGTTTCAAACACTAATTTTATCTAACATTATTTATGTCCACGTTGTTTGTAAGTTGAGAGCAAAGGGTCTAAATTTCACAACATAATGTTATGAGGGCTCCCACAACTATTTTACTGTAATGTGTGAGGTAGATATGTGATATTACAAAATAAGCTATACAACCGTTAAGGGTTAACTCATTGTGATGTAAACTAGTGAACAAGGCTTGGGCATGCTGCTTGCATTTTGGATGGAAGTTGAACTAAGATAAATGGAAAACAAACTTAAGATACCAAGTCCTTTTAGCCAGCGACATTGCAAATAATGTGTAAGTCTTTCATCCCGAGATTTAAAACAAATCCTCCAGCTGGAGAATGATGTAACTGTCATAATGTTATATTTCAGTGTTGTGGATTGTGCAAAAGTGGCAGATTGTGCAAAGGCAGTCAATTGTGTACCTGCAGGCGACTGTTGCATGGCTAGTCTTCTGCATGTTGTCTTATACATTAGCCCTGCGCTAATCCTCAGAACTCTGTGTGTCCTTCACTTACGAGCAGCCTGAACTATTAGACTGCATGCAAAAGATAAGCCCTACAATAGTCGTCCGCGGCCATAGATTGTGCAATGTTGCAAATGTTAACAGGAACTAGTCAGAAATGGTGAACATCTGGCTGCGTCTGATATCAGTTGATTGATATAAGTCATACAACCTTACTTTCAATTAAGTTTGTGTCAAATATTAATGCATCTTAGTTTTTCACTTGTATTTCACACCTGCGGCGTTGCTTTATTAAAGACAACATGACTCAGACTATAGTTGGGTTGTCTTCTCACTACCTTTGCAAAAAAATGTTATTTTATGTACTACAGTAAGGCCCGAGTAGAGTCCATTCCAAGACATATAATTACAAAACTTTAAAATCTATTCTAAACAATGGCAACAAACATCCGGACTCTAATGGACTCTAACAGCTTTTGTTATTATTTACTTTGATTTTACTACGATAAGTGTTAATTTTTTCTGTGGCTGGGGAAGACAAACTGCATAGGGAGTTTTTATCTATCAATGTTTATATTTTCGGAAACAGAAAATGGAAAATGAATAAAAAAGAAGCTTAGGTTATATTTTCAGCAGTCAGTGTGTGTGTGCTTGTGACCATGATAACGTCTGTGTCCCTGTTTTTTCAGTGCAAATCAATGTTTTGGTATGCAGAAAAAATATGTGCCGTTTTACCTGGTCCCATCTAAAGCTGAAGGTTGTATGTCGATGCATGTCTGCCCACGTGTTCCGTAATTAGTCTCATACTTCTTCGTCTTTGTAGCTATGTACAAGCGCCTTATTTGGAATTCTTGGTACGTAACCTCATATCGTTCTAGGAACAATGAATAAGTATATACTATGCAGATTTCAAGGCCTCTGTGAGAAAAAAAGAAAGAAAGAATGAATGATTTCGAATTCGTCGTATTTTCTACAGTGTTGAAAATGGATTTATTTGGAAAGTTTCAGACAGTAGCAAAGTATAACTATTAAATCTTCATTATGTATATACAGAGCACTTACAGATTACAGAGTCGCGATTACCATCTTCTGAAAAAATCTGAATGTTTCTATGATATTTGAAGCTCTAAGTATCTATGTCAATGATTAAAAAAAGATAACGGGTGCTATATCAAAACGTCTATCCGGTAAATATATCCAATTGCTTAAGTTAAGTTTATATAACTTTATTACATGGCTGTCCAGCCTTTGCCGATGTGTATACGTATGTTTATTCATTTCATGAATTTTCGAATAGCTGTTGTCCCATTCAACTCAACAGGGACCAGTGAACAAAGAACACATAGAGTCATATTCAGTATTTGATTGAAGCATTTTCAGTTTAAACAGAGATAAAGATTACAGCAGATTACAACATAAGTCAAAAGAAATAAGTCTGTATTAAGACTCCATTCGGTTGGGTTGTGCAACAGTGAATACATATTGAAGAGAGAATCGCCACCAGCAATGATTGGATTTAAATCTATGCATTTTAGACCGTTTCGTCGGTCAGCCTTTGTAATTTTGTTATTGGTCTGCTTAGTGATTGTTTTTTGCGTCGATCCAGAACCGTACGTGTGCGTGCGCACTTTATTGTCGCGTATTTTTTTAGTACATGGTTAAGTTGCACTAACTAAAACCATAAAAAATCAAGACACCTGCAACAAACTAAGGTATGTGTTGTCCTCATTTATGTCGCCATGTCCCTCACGATGTTTGAGTGACTTGTTATAGTATGCTTAGTCTATGTCTATGCTATCACGTCGCACGGAAATGTTCTGTATATTTGGGGAATTTTAAAAGTTTTCGAAAAATAAATCGAATCCAGTTTGTATGCCTGTAGTCTTCTATCCGTGGATTCATAAAGATTCATGAATAAATACTTTGATTGATTGATCGATTGAGATACAACTCATCTCCTTTCCTAATCTCCAAGTATATGTAAAGAAACGCCTCATTCTCGATATTTTACATCTGTTGTTTCCATGTTTGGTACTCTTTTTCCACAAAAGTCTGCTATGGTGCTAGTCATTTTACAGTTTATCTACTGCTATATTTGTATGACTGAACCCATAAAAAAGCATGCTTTAGTATACACGTCGCAATATGTACGCCGACAATTCTTGTTTGAATACTGATATTTCAATATTGATCTAAAAGAAATGGCCAAAACGAACGGGCGTGGACAATGAACCCTGGGTTTTCTCTCTACTACATGTTTTGTTCCATGTGTATATAATGATATTTGTTGAGGGATTTTTATGACTCCGTGTAATCCGTAATCTTCAAGCAGGTCCTACGGTAGCATAAGATAGTATCAAAAGCTGGCAGAGGAGTGAATCCGGTCAAGGAGTGTGTGTGCTCCAGTGTCCGTCTCTATGGCTGGCTATACTCCTTGGCCAGCTTTGATACTATCTTATGACATTGTAGGATCTGCTTGCAGACGATGTAATCCGTATCTCTGTTATATTTTATCTGACCCTTACCTCCCTCATGACCTCAATGAAAAGCGTCATCTCAGGAATAGATAAAGTTGTTATTATTGTAAATAGCTGTGAATTGTTTGTTTTGATATTGTTGTTTTATTTGTTCTTGTGAGTTTTTTTTGAGAGGTGATGTCAATATTAGCGTTCTGCTAGAGTGTATCACCTCTCTGTCCTGTATCGCACTCTGTTGATGAATAGAAAAAAAGAACAGATACAGGTTTAAAATATGCAGTGTGTTTAATTCTTTTAAGTATGAGAGCCAGGAATTACACTTGGCCCTTGTATAGGGGAAGAGAATAAAATAATATTACGTTTAACGCACTAACCTACTATTTCAACAATCTTTTTATAATATGATTTGATAGTATGATTTATAGAGAAGGCTTATGCTACAACAAGCACAGATGGCAGGGATCTATTGATGATTTGTACTACAACTAGTCTTTTAAAAAGACAGATGGCAAGAATTTATTTATGATTTTTTATCAAATAAACTGATGGCCAACACAAAACATTCGAACAAATTGCCCTGTCCTCTGTTTAATCAACCAGCTGACCCCATCATTCTGGGCACTATGCACCAGCATTTATGTATACGATGTATGTAAGAACGATAAAAATACTATAAGTTATATTGAATGTAAATTCCCTCAGTTTAGACATGAGTAGCACTGACAAATTCATATTCCTCATGCGTTTTGACAAACCAACTATTGCCACACAGTCCTACATTTTCGCCATTACCAAGAAGCGATATAAGACGCCGAACTTCTGTGTCAGACTAGGTCTGTGATACTTTGTGTGTACCTGTTTTGTCTTTGTTGTGACCTGTACTTATCTCGGAGGGGCAAAAATGCGCATTAAAGTCCACCAAGCATTCATTATAATGCAGGTGGGACGTCAGTAGTGTGTCATCAGTCAATATCATCCCCCGTACCGTTTTTTTAAATGATTTCTAAAATGTGTTTTTTTTTCTAATTTTTTTCATGAATATCCAATTCAGAACTTTTAGTTTTGCTCTAGTGTAACGATTGTTGTTTTGGTATCTAGGAGCAAAATTAAGCAACCACTGGAAAAAACAGGTGGTCAGAGAGAAGGAAGAAGAATACAAAAGGAATTGCGCTCTTAAGATGGGAGACAAAGAGAAGAAGAAACCTGCTAACGGAAGGAATAAAGAACTAGACAGAAAGTACGAAGACGAAGATTCACATGGTTGTGGCATCTTTGCATCGGGTCCTGGGTTAAAGAACCCACCCGATGAAGATGTGGATTGTGGAAACAAACCACCGCCTTTGCCGGCAAGAAACTATCGACATCTTGACATGAAAGACAAAAAGAAAGACGACGTAGGCGGGAGGAATAAAGAAACAAACAGGAAATATGAAGACGTGGATCCGCATGGTTACAGTGTCTTTGCTTCTAGTTCTGGGCCAAAGAAACAGGATGACACAGACACGGGTGGCAGAAATGTCCCGCAAACGTTGCCAACAGGAAAGCTCAAAGACGTGGATCCCCGCGATGAAAGTGTCTTGAGATCTGGGTCGCGAAGTGCTGCACACCGTCTCGACATGGGAGACCATGTAGTGGAATGGCCAGAGCACACTGAAGAGTCCTGCACAGATACATCCTACACATCAGCAGAAACCAACGGAGATGGAGATACTGATGCATCTGGCTTTTGCTACAAAGCTAAAGGTACGTCCAGATCAAATGAGAAGGGTTTGACAAACTCTGGATTAACAAGTAACACCAATGAAAATTGAGGTATTAGTTTGGCTCTGCCTGTGTGATTGCTTGTGAGCATGTTTGTGTTTCCGGGTATTCGTGGCCAGTATAACTTACTCAAAACCCCTTGATGGATATTTATAATATTTGTTATTCTGGTAAGACTTGGGACAAAGGTCAATGTCAATTGTAGACCAATGACACTAACCACAAGGCTATCGTGCTCAGTTGTTAGCGTTATGCTCATGTAGTAAGTAGCGTTATGCTCATTGTAGCAAAGCTCATTGTAGCAAATAGCGTTATGCTCATTGTAGCAAAGCTCATTGTAGCAAATAGCGTTATGCTCATTGTAGCAAGTAGCGTTATGCTCATTGACATTGTAGCAAAGCTCATTGTAGCGAGTAGCGTTATGCTCATTGTCGCAAGTAGCGCTATGCTCATTGTAGCCAGATATAATAGCAACATTGTTTTTGATTCTATGGTATTATAAATCATGAATGTTATGTAATGCCGTATACGTAGAGCTGTGGAATAAGATGAAATCTAGCAGTGCCTGGAGGGTTATCATTGGCTGCGCAGTGCTGGTGGCGGGGCTTCTGTTCATCGCCGAAGGTTTGGTACCTGTCGGTCGCTTTCTAGGGACAAATGTAAAGGTAGGAACGTATCCTGTTTAGCCACCTTTCATTGAATAATTGTAATGGTATGACCAGGTCCTTATTTATTTCCTTTTTTTTTAGTGCATGTGGCTTATTCAGTGTCATAGTCCATTTTGTTCTTGGTGATAAGAGAGGTTACATACAAACAGGCACAATCCAATGAAAAAAAAAACTTTTAAAAGCTTGAATGAAGCCATTTTATTGATTATTGACGCCCAGACATGAAACAATTTATAGCATTTTTAATGAAGGCGGTTTTACCTCACCCAGGGCCATAGCACTTTGATTCCCTGGTTCTTGGTCATTCAAGATACATTCTAGATTAAAGTTTTTCCTGAGTAAGGAAGAGAATTAGTGAAAGCTTGAATATTCATGTTTTCAAATTACAGGCTTTTTATTCAGACTTGTTTCCATGATATCCAAGTTCAGCATTATATATTTCAATTATAGAACTAGCTACGTTTCCAGACAAGCAATCCGTTAGCACTTTACTAAGCTATAAGGTGTGCACCTCTTCATAGGATATCTTGGTGATCGGCGACAAGCTAAAGAATTCTAGCAATCCATGGTGGGCAACGTTTGACAAGGAAAACAGCTCGGACATCACTTTTCTGACTTCATCTGCATCTGCTTTTGTATCAATGTCTGGTACTTCATGGACGGCAGTCTACGAGGACAACAGCTCAGTGGACGTCGTTCTGACCACACTGCCTTTGATGCCGGGATTGAAATCAACTGAACCGTACACGGACAGCACAGTTAAGGACGAGACCTCTCCAGCAACGCCCACGCTTCTATCAACTACAGGTAATATTAAGGCCAAAAGTAGATTTCCTGAGTTTTGCACTTCCTTATCCAACATACCCCAAAAGGACATAACGACACTGTCAGCAGTGTTGGTAGCTAGCTCTTGCACCTGCTAAGCTTTTTCGTCTTCTTCTAAGCTGAGTGAATTGGACAGAACTGTCAAAAAGGGGAGAATATTTATTGCTAAGTTCAAGGTCAAGGTGTCAGATGTATTTGTTGAAGGACTTTAGTTTGCCTTCTCTATAATGGTCTTAATTCATTAGTCCTTCTTTTCTCATTAACGTTAGAGCTGGCTGAAGAAAACATCTCGACTGTGACCTTTTCGACTTCACTGAAGCTTTCTTTTCCTACGAAAGGTGGGTCAACTAAGGCGGTTACAGATGTCAGCTTACATCCCGGAATCCGACCAACGACTGGCATGTCTCTGTCAACAGCATGTAAGACCACGACAATCAAATGATTCTAAGAGTAGATTTCTCATCAACTTAAATCTTGGTGGAGTGTTCAAAATTGTGCTACTATTGATAATATAATTTTCATTTAACCAGAGAGTTATCTGTTGTTACACGTACAGACATCAATGCGTGTACCAGGAACCCATGCCAACATGGACACTGTGTGAACCAAGATGGAGGCTACAAATGTACCTGCTCATCTGGATGGACTGGACAGAACTGTCAGAATGGTAACTTCTTTTCCATCTACTAGTTTCCAGTCAGTCCAGCTACAAAGTGCAACTAAAACGTTGAACTAGAACTGTCAGAATGGTAAGTTTTTTTACAGACTGTTCTATTCCTTCCTATACATTCAACATCTACCATCTATTATACAGCTACTACTAACACAGTTACACAATATCTAATTCATTACACAGATATTGACGAGTGTACCAGGAACCCATGCAAACATGGACGCTGTATGAACCAAGATGGCGGCTACAAATGTACCTGCTTACCTGGATGGACTGGACAGAACTGTAACCAAGGTGAGTTCTTTTCATTACGCATTTTGCTGACACGAACTTTGAGTATTAAGGTACTAGCCCTGTGTTTGCAATTCTTTCGTTAATACTACTGTCATTTCCTACACAGATATTGACGAGTGTGCAATGAGGAACATCTGCCAGCATGGACGCTGTGTGAACCAAGATGGCGGCTACAAATGTACCTGCTCACCTGGATGGGCTGGACAGAACTGTCAGCAAGGTGAGTTCTTTTCCATCTACTAGTTTCCAGTCAGTCCAGCTACAAAGTGCAACTAAAACGTATCATTTCTTTTCATCTCAATCACACAGATATCAATGAGTGTACCAGGAACCCATGCCAACATGGACGCTGTGTGAACCAAGATGGAGGCTACAAATGTACCTGCTCACCTGGATGGACTGGACAGAACTGTCAGAATGGTAACTTCTTTTCCATCTACTAGTTTCCAGTCAGTCCAGCTACAAAGTGCAACTAAAACGTATCATTTCTTTTCATCTCAATCACACAGATATCAATGAGTGTACCAGGAACCCATGCCAACATGGACGCTGTGTGAACCAAGATGGAGGCTACAAATGTACCTGCTCACCTGGATGGACTGGACAGAACTGTCAGGATGGTAACTTCTTTTTACAGACTGTTTTATTCCTTCCTATACATTCAACATCTACCATCTATCATACAGCTATATACTACTCACACAGTTACACAATATCTAATTCATTACACAGATATTGACGAGTGTACCAGGAACCCATGCAAACATGGACGCTGTGTGAACCAAGATGGTGGCTACAAATGTACCTGCTCACCTGGATGGACTGGACAGAACTGTCAGAACGGTGAGCTATTTTCATTACCCATTTTGTTATTGACACGAACTTTGAGTATTGAGAATCTCAGCATTAAGGTACTAGCCCTGTGTTTGCAATTCTTTCGTTAATACTACTGTCATTTACTACACAGATATTGACGAGTGTGCAATGAGGAACATCTGCCAGCATGGACGCTGTGTGAACCAAGATGGCGGCTACAAATGTATCTGCTCACCTGGATGGACTGGACAGGACTGTCAGCAAGGTGAGTTCTTTTCCATCTACTAGTTTCCAGTCAGTCGAGCTACAAAGTGCAACTAAAACGTATCATTTCTTTTCATCTCAATCACACAGATATCAATGAGTGTACCAGGAACCCATGCCAACATGGACGCTGTGTGAACCAAGATGGAGGCTACAAATGTACCTGCTCACCTGGATGGACTGGACAAAACTGCCAGCAAGGTGAGTTTCCTTCTCACAATATTTTGTTACCATACGTTTTCGGTATTCAATATGAAATCATTGAAATGACAGTTCTATGTTTAATGTTACTGCTATTTGTTATGGCACAGATATTGATGAGTGTACGGGGAACCCGTGTCAGCATGGAGCTTGTGAAAACAACAACGGAGGCTATAAATGTACCTGCTCACCTGGATGGACTGGAAATGACTGTCAAAAAGGTGAGTTGTTTTTCACACTACTGCTATTTGTTACTAGATACTTTTATAATTTAGAATCTCACATGCAGTTCCTAAGTTGATAATCCTAAAGTTGATGTCACCGGTATTTACTACACAGATATTGACGAGTGTGCAATGAAGACCATCTGCCAGCATGGAGCCTGTGAGAATAGCGACGGGGCCTACAAATGTAAATGCTCGCCTGGATGGACAGGAAAGTACTGTCACCGAGGTGAGTTCCATTTTCACACTATTCCAGTCCCTACACTTTTTCCTTCAACATTAATTCCCTGAATTGACAAGCGCAACACAACCTAAATGGGCAGTTCGTTCTCGCGTAGTTATTCTGTTAGAAATTTGTCATTTTCTTTGGAAAATCATATATATACAAGATAATGTAAATGCAGAAATGTTCGCGGTGGATTAATGTTCGCGGTTTTCGCGGTGACCACTTCACCGCGAATTTAAAACCACCGCGAACATTTTTCTATCATGATATTAGATTGCAGTCAATGGTGTTACCGCGAACGTAAATTCACCGCGAAAAGTCCTTTTTCCCGCTACCGCGCAATTAAATCCCCGCGAACTGAAATACATTTACAGGTAATCTATCTCATGTTCTGTTTTGCCCAAAGCACTTGGCTATTATTATTCCTAAGGGAAATAACAGCCGAATATTGTGGTTATCCAACCTATACATTCAACATCTACCATCTATTATACAGCTACTACACAATATTTCATTCATTACACAGATATTGACGAGTGTACCCGGAACCCATGCGAACATGGACGCTGTGTGAACAAAGACAGTGGCTACAAGTGTACCTGCTCACCTGGATGGACTGGACAGAACTGTAAGCAAGGTGGGTACTTAGTCTGTTTGCCTGTGTGTACTTTCATGGCTTATCTTCAGAAAGATTGATTGAATAGTTATTTCTTTTCTTATCCTAAAGACATCAATGAGTGTACCAGGAACCCATGCCAACATGGACGCTGTGTGAACCAAGATGGCGGCTACAGATGTACCTGCTCACCTGGATGGACTGGACAGAACTGTCAGAAAGGTGAGCTATTTTTTTTTACACATTTTGCTGATGCGAACTTTGAGTATTGAGAATCTCAGCATCAAGGTACTAGCCGCCAGCCCTGTGTTGGCAATTCTTTCGTTAATAGTACTGTTATTTACTACACAGATATTGACGAGTGTGTGGAGAAACCATGCCAACATGGACGCTGTTTGAACAAACCTGGCGGCTACGAATGCACCTGCTCACCTGGGTGGACTGGACAGAACTGTCAGCAAGGTGAGTTATTTTTCCCCACAGCATTTGTTACAGTAAATGTGTACTTTCAGAATTTTGATTCTGACATTACGGCACTGTCCACCATTTGACTATCATACAGTTAATGTCAAAATTATTTTCTACATAGATATTGACGAGTGTTTACGTAGGGGAAACCCTTGTCAGCATGGGACCTGTAGGAACAACAATGGAGGATACAAATGTACCTGCTCGCCTGGATGGACTGGACGGAACTGCGAGCAAAGTGAGTTCCCTTCTCACACTATTTTGTTCCCATACATTTTCTGCATTCAACATTAAATCATTGAAATGACAGTTCTATGTTTAATGTTACTGCTATTTGTTATGGCACAGATATTGATGAGTGTACGGGGAACCCGTGTCAGCATGGAGCTTGTGAAAACAACAACGGAGGCTATAAATGTATCTGCTCACCTGGATGGACTGGAAAGGACTGTCAGAAAGGTGAGTTGTTTTTCACACTGCTACTATTTGTTACTACATACTTTTATAATTTAGAATCTCACATACAGTTCCTAAGTTTATTATCGTAAATTTGATATCACCGGTATTTTACACAGATATTGATGAGTGTGCAATGGTGAACATCTGCAAGCATGGAGCCTGTGAGAATAACAACGGAGGATACAAATGTACCTGCTCACCTGGATGGACAGGAAAGAACTGTAACCAAGGTGAGTTCCATTTTCACACTATTCCGGTCCCTATACTTTTTCCTTCAACATTAATTCCCTGCATTGACAAGCCCAACACACCCTAAATGGGCAGTTCGTTTTCGCGTAGTTATTCTGTTAGAAATTTGTCCTTTTCTTTGAAAAATCATATATGTACAAGATAATGTAAATGCAGAAATGTTCGCGGTGGATTAATGTTCGCGGTTTTCGCGGTGACCACTTCACCGCGAATTTAAAACCACCGCGAACATTTTTCTATCATGATATTAGATTGCCGTCTATGGTGTTACCGCGAACTTAAATTCACCTCGAAAAGTCCTTTTTCCCGCTACCGCGAAATTAAATCCCCGCGAACTGAAATACATTTACAGGTAATCTATCTCATGTTCTGTTTTGCCAAAAGCACTTGGCTATTATTATTCCTAAGAGAAATAACAGCCGAATATTGTGGTTATCCAACATATAGAGGCAAGCAGTGAAACCAATAAAAGTCTCCAGCCTACTTAAAAATTTTATTACAGCTCTGCAGTGCCCCAGTGGGTGGAGCAATTACAACAACCACTGCTACAAACTGATGACAGACAAAGTCAGCTGGTCTGTAGCGAGCTCACGATGCAAACATCATAATGCAATTCTTGCCTCTATCACGGACCAGGCCGAGACCAACTTTGTCAAACGTCTCATCTCGAACTGTGGGTACAATTTACTATACGAAAATGGTCAAAGTAAACACGTGGCCACTAGGTTCAAATTGAAAATTATCTAATCTAACATATTTTCTCTGTTTCCTGTTGAAAATTGCCATATCACTTCATTGTAGAAATGAGAAACATCAAGGAGATATATTTTTGGCGACGCCCATGGGCGAGCCTAACAGTATAGTGTGCATCGTTTATCAAGAATTGTACAGGCATGTCAGGAATTTTAAGTCTGCCCGTGCGTAGTTACATCATGCTAGTCTGTATTCTTCCGTTTCCCGAAGGGAATTCCCAAGTAGCCCAGTGTCTGGGAGAGTGAAAGTGATAATCCAGCTAGGGCAAAGATTAGTAGAGAATATCTGGACTTGTCAGCTCGTTAGCAGCCAGAGGTGAGAGGTGACAGTAATCCATCAACTCCTGGCAAGTTGTGTTTTTTGTTGAATGTAGAGACCGTTTTCCTTCTCTGCTACTTTAAGGTGTGTCCAAGCAGTGCCCTACAACCATTCACCGTGCTAAACAGCCTTTATAAATACAGCCAGGCTAGAGGACAAAAGGCGAATACTAAAACACCCCAACAACAGCAAATGTACAGTTTAATACATATACACCATAACTCCGTCGTCATGGCAATGTCTTTTCATTGCCACACTTCATTTACTAGTTATTTACAGTGCATTTTGTAGATAAATCACAAGACTACATATATGACTGTAATGCGTTCTACATTAAAACATTATTGTACAGTGGATCTGATTATGACTATCAATGCAACATCGTTTATAATGGCTACTAGGGCTTTTAAAAAATGAGCCATTCACGTGCAATGATGGAAAAGAACCAAAGACAAAAGCGACCCTCCCCATAACTCAAGAGTAACTTATTAACAGACTATGGTTCTTCGATATCCATTCCAGATCAGGGCACGTTACCAATCATCTGGCTCGGTCTGTATAAAGAATCTGGACAATGGAAGTGGACAGATGGGTCACGTGTTGACTACACCAACTGGGCTCCGGGGGAGCCGAACAACAATATATGGTTCTCGCGATTCAAGGGAGAGGACTGCGCCGTCGTGTATTCCAAGGTGTGTGCTTCTGTCACTTTTCGAGTAAGATAACCCAGTGTTTGCATTAGTTTGTATCAATATCAGTCCTAAGCACTCTAACTTCACTGTTGTGAACACAAGTAGTGTGCGCAGTCCAGTGAACTTACTGACCATACCAAGCACCTCTGCATCAAGCCATTGATAGTTCAAATCCCCCTTACTGTCGCTTACAAGACATAGGCTATATGGAGAGGTTCGCAGTTTTTAATACGGCACTTTAATTAAGAAGTGGTTCACCGTTCATTTTACTTCTCCTGAAAGAGATAGTGAAATTTTCGTCGTATATTGAACCTATAAAAGCGACTTTAAAACCTATGGTAATTAATTATTCTACCTAAACCAGTAGAAGATCATTAACTAACATACACATGTCATAATAATAAGATTCCCATCATTAATCATAAAGCTGTTTTGCAATTTGTACATAAATTATGCAAATATGTTCCTCATTACCATATTTGGTATCTGCTTATATTCCACTTATCATAATCAACAGATGTTACATTTATTGAAGTCCAGTTATTTAAAACAATGGAATTATATATATTCCACATTAATTATGCAAATTAAGTCCTCAATTGCATACCGTGCATATTATTATGAACATCTTTGCCCAATGTACCCTCATACCCAATATGATGCCAATCCGTCAATTCTTTCTGCAGTTATCCTCTTTTGAATGTCTTGACAAAAACGGCTCTGCAGTTCCGAAATTAAATGTTAAGGGACTGAAACCTGCCCCACTTTGTCATGACATTAAAAGCTATCTACCACCCATATGTCAAGACCATATCACGTCAGGGACCTAGAAATACATAGAAAAAACTGCTGTGATAGAATATTCTCATTGATTATGCAAATGTGCTCCTATTTTGCATAACTAATATTTCATTTCGTACAACATTGTCTACGGTATCTACATACCAAAAGTCATGAAAATACGATGTTCCCTTCTTGAGTTATCGTCTTCAAAAGTTTTTGACGAAAATGCCCCAGCTATCCCAAAACTAGCCGCTATGGGGGCCCAAACTTATGTCACTTCTTTCCGGGTACAAGAGCTATCTAACACCCCAAAATCGTGACCATAGCTTGTTCGGAACACGAGATAACAAACCCGGAAGTTGCGCTGCAGTACCAAGAGAAGCCGCTAGGGGGCCCAAATTTAATCATACCCGGCTTTTATCACATACTACCAACACACCAAGTATGAAACCAATTCACCCAGCCGTTCTTGAGTTATCTTGTTTACACACACACACACACACACACACACACACACACACACACACACACACTGAGAGGTAAACTATAGCCTTCATGACATTTCATGGAGGTAATTAGCATCAAATGAATAAAATAATCAATGAACTCTGGAGTATGTATTTTAGCTATGATGCATTAAAACGTAAATGATTTTCTTGGCTTGATGTGTTAAATAAGAATTAAAAAATATTGACATTGCTTAAAATTCAGTCATCTGAATACAAATATTTGCGTTGTCCTCTTTTTGACAGAACTTCAGACGTTCTTTCTTGGGAAAGAAGAAGTACCCAGGGCAGTGGAACGACTACCAATGCGACACTCCCTATGCCTACATCTGCGAGAAACCATTATTCAACAACTAGAGTTCGACAACCTCAGGCCTTCGCCTAATGATGTTAACCCTTTGACTGACGTATCATAAACTTCTCATTTGCATAAACCATATCCATTAATCATTTTGAAGAAATGTATGGACATATGCTATATAGAATCAGCGAAAAAAATTAATGTTTCAATTGTGTAAAGTAATTGATATCTTGAATTCTGAAGATGGCCTAAACTTGTGCAGATATATAGAAAAAAATACTATCATTTACCATGTTTGGCAATTAAGGTTAAGTAATCATAGTTGTACTCTCCAACACCGCTCAACTTAACCCTCAAGCACCCGACCTTTTTTTGTGACTAAAATGACCGAGTGGGGTCCAAACGGAACCCAAAATGTTTTGTTCATGAAATCTTAATTCCAATTCCTATCGGTGATCATTGTACGTACAATGCTTCGTCAATGTAAGAGGAATATTTTCAGATGTTAAGGTTTTGCTTATTCCAGCTTATCATCATAATTCATACAAAAGATCAGAAGGACCAGTTTTGCACTTAACCTATTCTGACCAGAGAGGGGAATTTTTAGGCCCTCAGCAACTTTTATGGCGTATAACTAATGAACGGCTAGAGCTAAAGCTACACAACTTGGTGATCTATCACAAAATAAAGTTAGCAAAAATTTGTGGTCAATAAAATAAGTTTATTATTTTTTGGGTTGCCATGGCGACGGAATTATGACAGGCATATTTTTGCCAAAATTTGCCAATTTCGATTTAAACAAGGTTTTCTTGGTAATCTAGACTTGTTTTCTAACAACAATTAAATTCCAAATGGACCCTACTCGGGTGTTTGAGTGTTAATAATGAAAACTCATGCCTAATAACATATTACTATTGTGGGTATACGGCATATAGAGAGACTGTGAAATCAAGTGATGTATATATATCTTGCCTTCTGTAAAACTCTAGAATTTACATAATGTTGAGTTGTCTTTTTTAGTAGTAGGTTGAGAGATTTTAGTGGTGTGACATTCTAAGATTGGAAAAGCTGCAGAGAAACTGTTGTATCTGTGTAAAACATTTCTTTCGGTCTCAAATTGAAGACTTTGACGAATGAAATGTATCCACATCAGCTTGATTTTGTGAAGAAAATATCTGTGCGTACCAATGGGACCGTATACTTGTATACTGTTAAGTATGTACCCTATCCTAACCAAGTATCCCTCCGCTCCGGTGTAGAAGACATCTCACATGTTAAGTATGGAGATTGATATCGGGCGGTAGTGGGACGCCATCCACTGACGGAGCAAACCTTATCAGCAACGAGAGATACTAAAAGTTGCCCCCATCTCCTTCCCTTCACTAACCCATTATCATATTATACCTTGTATACACGTGGCAGGCCTCACCTGCTTCCCCTAAGGCCTTATCTTTCTCACCTGTTGTTGATAATATTTGTTAATGTTCTACACCTGCGCTTGGGATTACTTGATTAGAATAGAGAGGCATCCCCATCGGTACTTGCCGCCATGGCTAAATCTTACGTAATATGTCAAACCCATGTCATACTTAATATTTATGTGTACACTAAGTAGCATTCTATTCCTGTATTTTTCTTTAGTTTTAAACCAGAATAAGTATGTTTATATTATGATGTAAAGTAGCAAGAAACTCAAACTCAGGCAAGCTGTCACTAGACTTACTTTGCATAACAATGCTGACCACCATGACTGTATGTCCATGTAAATGCAACGTAGAAACAGACGATGTAACAGTTCTTCGGAAGGCGGAATCTGCCACCGTCACGGTTCAGTGAGGGTTGATGTGTAAAGCTAGTTCACTTTCATTCGCGGCGTAACCTATATTCGTTGTTTCAAAAAACATGGTATTTCCGGACATCGACGAACGATGCTTTCAAATTGCAATATTTTCAAAATATTCTATCGACTTCATATCCCTGAAACTCCGTTTTTAACAACAACGGATGTAAATTATCCATCGGATAAAGGTGAACTAGTGTTACATCAGAGCGCATCCGGGATGGTGGTAGATTTCGCCTTCCTGCCATCTACGATTCACTCGTGACGTCATCTCACTTCCGGTTGCCGCAACGTCAGCGCAGCGAATCAGACATCTGGTGAAGGTCGCTGAGATGTACCGAAATGTATGGTATATTTTAAATCTTTTTGCGTTGGAACAAAGCTTAACTTCGTAATTACGTCTTTATATATATATTACTGTCATGAAAATGGATGTATTTAGGTGCGTCTATCTGTATGTGTGCCTGTAAGTGAATGTGTGTCTATCTGTGCCCTACATATACAGGGATGTGCCAGCATTAACTTAGAAACTTTGAATCGATTGCGATGACATTTGGCATGTGTGTAGGTGATATGTCGATCCCCCTCCCCCCGCTAGTGTGAATTGTTGAAATTGCGATAAAGATTCTGATCTGTGTATCATCTGTCCAGGGCATACTATGGCCTGAGTTTTAGTGGCCGATGTCCTTAGATGTAAGAAGGAAATAATGCAGATTTAGGTCCCTTGGAAGCTTGTTTTACAGTCCAAACCTAAAACGGCCAATTACTTCACTCTCCAATTAGGCCAAGCAGAGGTTAGGCTCCAACTATTTTAAACGTTTTTTTAGTCGTTTTTATGGACTTTCTGTTTGTTTGTTTTTTCAAAATATAAGCCGATTAAAAAGGACTAAAAAACAGCCGGAGCCTAGCCTCTGCTTGGAGAGTACGTATTATGCATATTGAAAGAAGTCCTCCCAGTCAAAATAAGGTACTTTGAAAGCTTTATTTTAAGAATCTCCCGAACATCTCCTTATTTGGGTATAATCCTTAACCCTCTCTTTGAAAGGTGTTTGAATGATATCATAGTATGGGCGTGGGTGCACATTCACTATATGCGCATGCGCTTCTTAATTAGTCTAGACCTTTTGCAAAACCCTTGCTGTGACAGAAAAACACACGTACATTTCGGAGTGCTCGTCGGTACAAGTATTTCTACCGAAAATAATTTCATCAGGTTGGTAGGATATAGAAGAATTATTGTACGCAACGTAAGCAAGTAAGTTTAATTTTGGTTGTGTACAATAATTCTCCTATATACTGAGGTATTTCGAGTTTTTAGATCCCCCTTCCATGGATTTATGTCCTTTAATTTTTCTTGGACCTTTTTTTTTTCTTGACACCACCAATAGACACTAACAAAGGTGCAGTACTGTTAGTCTCAGGCAACTATAACCGAGGTGGGTGTAGTTATGCAGGCGGGGGAGAAGCCTTTAGTAACTGAGCAAATCAAAGCTTATAGAGACTGGTGAATTACACAGCATACATGTACGAGTTACATGTATTTCATATTTTTCTAGTCTTTTGACCAATCATCATTCCAAATGTCACCCGGGTTTGATTTGTATAAAAGATGACGCCAATTCGATTCGGAATGGTGGAATCATATTTACTGCATCAAAATTATTTTGTTTTTGTAAATGTATGGCTTTTGTGAAATAGCATTCCACGACGTCAAAGGAATGGCAAATTGCTACACAGTTTAGCAAAGGGCAAGTCTAATTATTGTCTCCTTTCTTAAAACACAGGAATGGCGACAACCGAGACCACGCCGCCGCCGGAACAAGAGCTCACAAGATGTGAAGACGTGGGCCTTAAAAAACCAGGCTCAAAACTTCAGCAGCCACTGCAAGAGGATCATGCCAAAGAGAAAGATGTGACTGTCCCGAAAATCAGCTCAGCACGTCAACCCTCAGTGCCTAACATAAACACACCCGCTCCAACACGTGGGAAACAAGCCGAAGAAGTAAAAGAAGAGGCATCCCCCTCTATCGCTGAAAAAGATGTCAAAAACCGTAGCAGGGCTGCCGATCGTAGGAAACATGCATATGAACACACCATCGTCGGAGAACAGGCCGAAGCAGACCCGTATGGTTCCGCTCCTGGTATGTACTACACAGACAAACAACCTGCCGCGGCCGGGCCTCGATACCTTCACGTCTGAGATCGCGTAGTGGTGTGTTCGGGACAGGAATCAGAACACACGTACGCGTACCGAGAGGCTGAAGAAGTCAGTAAGGGGTGTGAGGAAGATCATTGCTCTCACTACTACAAAAACCCATAGGATTGTTACGGCTACAAAGTGCCTGAGGAAGTAAACAACGCGTATGAAGAGGGGTCTTGCTCTCCCGACTACGACAAACCAGAGGATGCTTACGGGTACAAAGTTCCTGAAGAAGTAAACAAGACGTTTGAGAAGAAGTCTTTTTCCCACGACTATGACAAACCAGAAAATGTGTACGGGTACAAAGATCCTCAGGAAGTCAGCTTTGCATACAGGGCCAAAGGTACGTTACAGCATTGAGTACAGCATTTAAACTATTTTGAGGCAATTTACTGAAGTATTAAAATGCAGATATGTTCACGGTGGTTTTATGTTCGCGGTTTTCGCGAGGCAGTCTTACCGTGAACTTGACACGACTTTTAACAGTTTTTCCATTACTGTATGTGACTACAGTGTATGACACTACAGCGAACTTAAAACCACCGCGAAAACTCCACTTTTCTGCTAACGCAAAATTGGATTCCCGCGAAATTAAATGCATTTACAGTATAGTACTTATAATTTCCATACCACACTGTAGACGGAGAAACTGTAACTACATTTGTCTAATATGTGTCTAATTTAAAAATTGACTGAAAGGGTTACATTCTACATCACACCTCGTCACCCAAAGAGTACAGGGACAATTAATCAGTAATTAAACGACAACAAAAAGTTCTGTTAGAAAAAAAATCATTATTGGAATTTTCAGCAGCTCAGCGAAAGCCGAAAACTCATTTAATCTTTTGCACAAATATTTGTTGTTCTAGTCTGATATATGTTTTGTTGCATGCTATGGTGGCCTTCAAAAGGTGGCCTTCAGAAGGAACATACCTACTGCTGTTATGGAAAAGCATAGTAAATAAATTCATAAAGTAATACATCGACATACAGAGGATCTATGATCAAAGGAAAACTACGCAGCAAGAAAAACAAACATTGCCTTTTGCAAGCATTTGAGTGAGAACACATAGATGAAACAAGAATAAATTATCCAATATCCATTTTTTATGCGAACATTGGGAGAAATGGCTCTACATCTTGCTTGGTCTGTTTCCATGGCGACAAAGACTGTTAAGCATAAGGAAAGATTTTAGAGGGGTGGAAAGAGTCATGTTCCTGATCGGCACTACCGTTATTTGATCCTCACAGACATTTGCTCAGAATGCATTTTCCACTTCTGTTTTGTCTCAGAACGTGTAGTGGAAATGTGGAGTGAGTGGAAATCTAGCAAAGTCTGCTGGCTTTCAATGGGATGTGGACTTCTGGTTATAGCATCAGTTGTCATCGCTGGCATCCTGACAGCTCACTTCCTGATCACTTCCGATGGGAGGGTAAGCTAAGAAGCCGAGGGCAGAGTGGCCACATATGTACCTTCTTAATAAGCCGTCTTATTTGCAGACGTCGGCTAGCCTGGGTACCATCCTCCGCAGTAGCCGGTGGCTCAATCTTTTTACTTGCTTACCAGGTGTTTACTTGCTTACCTGGCGCATCCCCGTCTTGTAATTAGCCTACGAAAGGGTATGTCACCCCGTAAGGGGCGGTATAACCCCGTCGTGTGTAGACATGTGCGAACATGTCTACATTTGATCACGTCGACCGATGATGATGACCAGGTGTTTACAATGGAGGGTGGTACCCAGGCTAGACTTGGCAGGCGGCCATCAAGCCAAGGCAAACAACCATAAACGATCAAGTAATCGGAAAATTTTACGAGAAAGAAATATCCTGTAATGTCTACAACAAGGCTATATCATTAGTTAATTTAGAAGCAGTTGCTTATGAATTACATAATGTGACATTTCATATTGGGGCTGGATTACATCAGCCCTCAACCAATTCCACTTGTTGGCGATTTCGCTGAGACCTCACTGTAACCTAAATCTTGGATTTCTGTAGCCATTATCCTCATGGCTGAAATATCATTCGGCGATTTCGCTGCAATCTCGATTTCTGCTCTACTTTGTAACTGGAATATTATTAAAATATTGTATAGTATGACTAAAATGACAACGTAGTAAGGTTACAATGCGGTCGAAGCAAGGTCGCTGTACTAATGAAATGGGGTGTCAATGTTGTGCTCTTGTATTTAGGTGGCTTTTGGTTCCAAGCTGCAACAAAATGGCACGATGATTATGGAATCCAGCACCCCATGGAAGACGACATTCTATGAAGAAAACAACTCTGCTTTTGACGAGTTCATAGTTTTTGACTCGACTCCAACGTATTTGCCATTTACGAACAGCAGTGTGACCTCCGATGCCTTACCAAGAACTATCGCATTTCTGTTAACCGCTGGTAAGTAATTAGATAGCTGAACCAAAAAGCAGTCACTCTTGAAAGAAACTGGATATGATTTTGGAAACGGTCAGACGTTTCGGATAACATCCTCTATCTTTCTTCAGTGACACTGACCGTTTCCAAAATTATATCCAGTTGCTTGAGTAACTGCTTTTGGGCTTATCTTATCATCTGGATGTCTAACCTTCATCAACGAACTAGAATGCAAGTTTGAGATTTTTCAGGTGCCATTTACTAAAATCATGAATGTTCAGAGCTATGTACTGTTGCTGATGCTCTTTTGATTTTCATGACATTTGACAGTTTTTTTTTCATTATCAATCTTCATATACAGACCTAAAAGAGTGTGCAAAGAAACCATGCAAACATGGAGCCAGCAAGGACAGAGATGAGGGATACAAATGTACCTGCTCACCTGGATGGACTGGACAGAACTGTCAGCAAGGTGAGTTATTTTTCTAGGCTATTTTATCCTGTATATTAAACATCTACAAATAATTGTCTAACATTGACCTGATCTCTCTGGTCTAATAATTACACAATATTACATTTTTTACACAGACATTAATGAGTGTATCAGAAACCCATGCCAACATGGACGCTGTGTAAACAACGATGGTGGCTACAAATGTACCTGCTCACCCGGATGGACTGGACACAACTGTAACCAAGGTGATGATTGTGTACATTTTATGTCTTTGTGTTGTTTGTTTGTTTGTTGTTACACTGCTGATGCAATCAAATAAGCACTTTTGTGTCTTTTTTTTTTCAGAAATCTAATTGGTTTGTGTTTATTTTACAATTTAGGAATGATATTTCTTTTCGTATCCAATACAGACATCAATGAGTGTACCAGGAACCCATGCCGACATGGACGCTGTGTGAACAAAGATGGCGGCTATAAATGTGCCTGCTCACCTGGATGGACTGGAAAGAACTGTCAGAAAGGTGATGTCTAAATTTGGGTCTATGTGTTGTAACACTTGATTCAGGCCACTTAATCAAATATGCACTTTCGTGGCTTTTTTTAGAAATCTAATGGGTTTATATTTATTTCAATATTTAGGAATGATGTTTCTTTCCTTATCCTATACAGACATCAATGAATGTACCAAGAAACCATGCCAACATGGATGCTGTGTGAACAAAGATGGCGGCTACCAATGCACCTGCTTACCTGGATGGACTGGACAGTACTGTCAGCAAGGTAAGATATTTTTGTTTTATCTGTACACATTTAACATCTAAAATCTAACACTGATCTGATCACTCGGAGTTTAAGCAATCACACATTATTTCATTTATTACACAGACATTGACGAGTGTACCAGGAACCCATGCCAACACGGACGCTGTGTGAACGAAAATAGCGGCTACAAATGTACCTGCTCACCTGGATGGACTGGACAAAACTGTCAGAATTGTAAGTTCGTTCTCGCGTAGCTATTTTGTTAGAAATTTGGAATTCTGTCATTCTTAAGAAAATTGTATGTAACAGATAATCTATGTTAAGTTCTTTTTGCCCAAAGCATTTATGTGTTACAAGACATAACAGCCGAATATTGTGGGTAGCCAACATATATTGGCAGTAGTGAAGCCAAGAAATGTATCCATCGTACTGCAAAATTCTTAATTTTATTACAGCTCTGCAGTGCCCCAGTGAGTGGAGCAAGTACAACAATCACTGCTACAAACTGATGACAGACAAAGTCAGCTGGTCTAAAGCGAGCTCACGGTGCAAACATCATGGTGCAATTCTTGCCTCTATCAAGGACCAGGCCGAGAACGACTTTGTTAAAAGTCTCATCTCAAACTGTGGGTAACATTTACTCTGGTCTAAATGGTCATAGTAAACAAGTGGACACTAGGGACGAGATTCTTAATTGTTGGGTCAAGTGGAAAATGATCCAAGCCATGACTACGAACATTATATTTTCACTATTTTCGTGTTGAAAAAGTGCCATATCACTTTATTGTAGAAATTAGAAACATCCAGGAGATATGTTTATCCTTTAAAAGAATGTCAATTACTCTGTATGTATACTTACCAAGTAGTCTTTGATGATGATGACAATGATTATGATGATGATAAGTCTTTTCCTAGATCTTATACTATCATTTAATTTCCTACTTTCACTCTGGCGTGACAAATAGGCCACTCAAGTGCAATGCTGGGAATGGACCAAGACAAAAGCCCCCCCCCCCCTCATAACTCAAATAGTCGACTGAGGCTGCGCGCAACTAATGTATAGAAAGTAGATTCCCTCGTTTTAGACACATGCTTAGCTGTGATAAGTTTATATTCCTCATGTTCTGACAAACCGACCATAGCTAAACCCGTACAGTCCAACATTTTCACCATTACCAAGAAGCGAGAAGGAGCCGAGTTTCTGTGGTAGACTAGATCTGTGATACTTTTATATAAACATGTTTTTTTTTACTTGTTGTGACCTGTACTTTGCTCGGTTGGGCAACACTGTACCATAAAGGTATTCATTCATCCATTCATTCATTCATTCATACATTCATTCATTCATTCATTCATTCATTCATTCATTCATTCATTCATTCATTCATTCATTCATTCATTCATTCATTCATTCATTCATTCATGTTCTTGTACTGAATAACACCCCTTATTTTTGTTGGGGCAAACCATTCAGTGTGTAGTGCTGCTGTTTATTGGCCGTTCCTCAGGTGTTGCAACACCTCTTCCTTAAACTTAACGGGATTAGCTTGACGGGTGGTTGAGTATGGCAGTGTATTCCAAAATATAGTGGTTCTTGGGAAATATGAATGTTTGAGACAGTCTTCATTAGTCTTAATGGATTTGTATGAGTTTCATTCTTCATTCATTCATTCATTCATCATGATTTCCTTTCTAGATCAAAGCAATGTTCCGAGTTCCGACCATCTGGCTGGGTCTACATAAAGAATCTGAACAATGGAAGTGGACAGATGGGTCACGCGCTCACTACGAAAACTGGGCTCGGGGGGAGCCGAACAACAGTAAAACATACTCAAAAACTAAGGGAGAGAACTGTGCCGTCGTGTTTTCCAAGGTGTGTACTTCTTCCACTTTTCGAGTATGATAACCTTGATCTTAGTTTTTGCATTAATCTTTATCAGTATCAGTTCCTCAGAAGATAAGCTCCTCAGTAAGTTAAACTGGTGCAAGATCATTTCATCTTTCTTTTACTCGTGGGAAAACATCAGGTTTTTTTGTCCATCAAGGTTAGATTTCAAGGATAACAAGGCAATTCAACTTCTAAAGATCAGATATTTTCTAACGAAAGTTTCTACTGAAATTCGTCACATTTTTCAGTTTAAGTAGAAGGAACTGGGACAACAAATCAAATTAGTGCCTCTCATTAGAAAAAAAATGGTTTTAGCATGTCGAAGTCACTATAAGGCATAATTGAAAACAGAAAAAAGATTTTATCCAGTTATACCGATTAATGTGCCTTTAAATTTAGGCTCTTATAATGAATACGTCTTAATCGTTTAAGATGCTATTTCGAAACAATAATTAGCGTTAAAGAAATGAAGATAATGACGTAATCAATAAACTCTAGAGTGGGTATAATCGCATGCTATGATGCGTGTCTTTGATGTGTAAAATGGGAAAGAATGACATAGCGGAAAATCTAAAGTCATCTAAATGTAGGATATTTGTGGCGTTGTTCTCTTTTTGACAGAAGTACATATATTCGTTTTGGGGAAATCTGAAGCACGCCGGGCAGTGGAACGACTACCATTGCGACACTCCCTATGCCTACATTTGCGAGAAACCATTATTCAACAACTAGAGTTCCACGACCTCAAACCTCCACCTGATGTTAACCTTCTGAGTGACGTATCATAAACTTTCCTCATTGAATATGCTAATAAGGACCTCAAATAATGTCTAATTTGTATTCATCACATTCTTAAATCATTTTTGTAGAAATATATGAAAGTCTTACCTATATCATATGGAAGCAAAAATGGTTATTGGATTATTTCCAGATGAATTATGTAAATTAGGCGCCCATGTCGATGATTCATGTGATGTCCAAATTTACTTCCAAACTCGCAAGAATGGAATTCCCATAATTTTCAACTATGAAATTGAAGTATTCATCATAAATCATAGAAATTTAGTTTTTCATTTGCAAAACTTTATTCATATTTTCTCTTTTTTTGCTACATACATTTCGTAGTCCTATTGTGGAATTCAACAGACATCGATACTTTACTTTTATTCAAAAATTATTCAAATTAGATCCTATATGTCATCCTATTGTAAGCACACGATTATATCAATGATTACTCAAGCTCATTTGTACATCATTTTTGTATTGTAGTCTCCATTGTTGTTTTAGTTCACTTGACTGACAGTAGTAGTAGTAATAGTAGTAGTGAAGCTCTCTACATAACAAAAACCATAACGATCCGCCAACTCCTTCTTGAGTTACTTTCTTTCAAAGTTTTAAAAACCACAGTAAACAAAAGCCACTATCCGACTAACTCGCCTTTCATTCAAGTTTCAAGAGTTATCTACCATTTCAAAATTATAACCATCGCATGTCCAGCACACGAGATAGTACCAAAGAAGTTCGGTAGGAGGCCCAAAATCTTATTCTTTCTTTGTATCATCAGCACCTGCCATTAAATGAAGTAAAAAGATAATCCTTCTAGGCATTTATACACTAAAACAAACACGGATGATACCGAATAAACATTATCCTTCTTTGCAAAGGTAGTAACAATTATGATAATGTAAAAGTATAGTAGTGGTAAAAACTATCCCTACACAATTACAGATGATCTAGACTTGTGCAGGTATGTAGAAATAATGAAATCTCATGCCTAAGAGAAATAATATTTTATCAAACAACATGTAGAGAAACTGTCCGTGAAATTAAGTGATATATATGTATCTATGTCAAAGTCTATACTTTCTATAATGGTGAGTTTGACTTTTATTCTTAGGTTGGAAGATTTTAATTGTGTGAGAAATTTGAGACATCCTAAGATTGGAAAAACTGCAGAGAAACTGTTTGATCCGAGTAAAATATTTTTTTAGATTTCAAATTGAGGACTTTGACAAATGAAATGTATTTTATATCAGCTTGATGTTGTGAATATTGTGCATATCTAATGGTTGACCAAGCTGAGAGAGAGAGAGAGAGAGAGAGAGAGAGAGAGAGAGAGTGGGTATACACCATGTGTGGAGACGGTGAAATCAAGTAACGTATATTTATACTACCTGCTGTACAATTCTGGACTTTCTATAGTGTTGAGTTTGACTTTGTTATTAGTAGGTTGGAAGATTTTACTAAGTGTGATAACTTTGAGACATCTTACGGTTGGTAAAACTGCAGAGGAACTTCTTCAATGTTTCAAATTGAGGACTTTGACGAATGAAATGTATTTCAGATCAGGTTGATGTTGTGAAGTGTGAAAAAAAATGCATATCAAAGAAGTAAATAGTGTCAAATAAGTAAACAGTAGTAAAAAATCCTGCATTTTGGGGTGGGGATTGCGTAACTGTCTACTGTTCTGAGAGGCATCCCCAGCTGACCCATCAAGGTTGAGGTGAGGTAGGTCATCTTGGGAGTGCTCGTTCTCACTAAATACCGAAATCAATCAGACCCCTTTAAATATCATTTATCTTATGTATAAAATTAATGTAAAGTATTTAATCATGTGAGTGGATACTTGTGCTGTACTTCCTAAACGTTTACAATTGTATTATACAAATACAGTCAGCAAAATATCCATGAGTCGCCATATTTTAACAACCAAGCAAGCTAAATCTTGCGTATGTCAAAACAATGTTAGACTTTGCATTCATGTGTACACTAAAAAGTAGTATTCTATTGCTGTATTTTTTTATTTATTATATTATGATATAGATTATAGTAAAGGGGCAAGAAACTCAAACTCACTAAATGCCGAAATCAACGACCCCTATCAATTTCATTTATTTTATGTATAAAATAAATGTATAGTACTGAATAATGTTGAGCGGATACCTGTACTGTACTAAAAGTTTGCAATTACATCGTACAATTACAGCCAGCAAAATATACATGTGAAATCAACCGCCATATTTGTACCAACAGGCAAAACTTGAGAATGCCAACACCATGTCAGACTCTGCATTCATGTACACACCGGTATTCTATTCTTGTATTTTTTTCCCTTATTATATCCCCGCGTCACAGGAATAGAAAAGCCTAGTCTGGACATGCTTAAAATACGTTGCATTCATTTGCAACTTCTTGAAAATTATGTTTACATTTATAATTAAATTAATGGTATGTATTAATGTTTTGTTGTAGTATATAACTTGTACTGTCCTTGTGTATATGAAGATGTGCTATTCGTTTTAAAGTCACCGTTCAAAGGCAAAGTAGTAAACAAATTGACATGATTATCACAAGGATATTTTAAACGTAACTAACATTCCGAATTCTCAGTCAAGCGCCACTAAACTAGTCTCGGACTTGGGATGGGATACAATCAAAAATAGAAGAGCAGCCAACAGACTTACAATTCACCAGAAATCTAGACAAAATCTCCTAGCCCTGCCGGTTGATCCCTATCTGCAGCTGAACCCATGGCAATCTCGACATAATCACCCAAACTCATACAAACTCATCAAGACTGATAAGATTGTCTTAAATACTAATATTTCCCAAAAATCATCATCGATTGAAATAAACTACCATATTCAACCACCCTTCAAGCTAATCCTGTTAAGTTCAAGGAACAGGTGTTACAACACCTAAGGAACGGCCAATAAAACAGTAGTACTGCGCCCTGGGTGGATTGCCCCAACACTAGAGGGGTTCCCCAGTATTTACACAAGACCACTACTGCGGCCTCTGATAAGAATACACGTTACTAAGCGCAATTGTCTCAGGCGTTTCTGCAGCCGGAGAAAAGGGCGTATCCCCCTTGGCAACTTGATACCGTCCGCGCTTCCACTTTCCAGTAATGCAGTTGATCTTCTTCCACCACTTCGCCATGTCCTCTCTCATCGCACAGTGGAAGATGAAGATGTAGAGGCCCTGGAGGGTGTTGAAGATGCAGAACAGGTAGGCGAACACAGGGCTTGCGTCACTGATGACGAAGAAGCCGAACACCCATGTGAGACCCAACAGAGCCATGATGCTGAAGGCTCGACGGATCTGCCGGGTTATCCAAGAACGGTCTGCCTCGTCGGTTTTATCACCTGATGCTGCACAAAAAATAATTAACATCAAATATCATATTTCTAGAGGATAGCCATGGCCTAAGAAGGACGTAAAAAGGTTTCATCGAACCCCTCTCAAGAATTACTTTTACTTACTACATACATAAGGGTCCATGCATTGGGGATTGCTAATGCTGTATCAAGCTTTCTTCCGCCAATGTTTAACGTCTCTCTTGGTGTTTTCGTGTGTTTGCTTGTGTGTCTTTGTGTGTGAATGTACTTTTTGTGTGTGTATGTGTGTTTTGTGTGTGTTTGTGCGATTGTGTGTGTGTGTGTGTGTGTGTGTGTGAGTGAGTGTGCCTGTGTTTGTGCAGTTCTGTGTGTGTGTGTGTGTATGTTCAGTTAATGTACATCTGTGTGTGTAAAAACAACGATTTCAGTTGCATGAGCCAAGACTCTTCTCATACCTACCTGTTAACTCTTTCCGACCTTGTTCGTTCCTAACTAGTTTGTACATGACGACGACGAAGACCAGCAAATTGAACAGTAGGATGAGACCAGCTGGGAGCAAGAACGCATAGATCAGAGGTTTTTGTGCCAGCCAGCAGCTGTAAACAAAATAGAAAAAGGGTTAATATCTTAATGTTTTCCCCATCTGTCGATCAGTCTCTGTACTTATCCTACACCACTATACTATCATTTAAAACAAATTTGGAAACTGTATTTCGTTTAATCATGTCTCCGTTGTTACTATGTATCAAGTACATGATGACAAAAACTAAACGTTATCTAAACAAAACGAAGAAGAGTTGGGACTTACTTGTACATCAGTACCTAATATACATACGAGCATAATGTGCGCAAATATCAATGACAACTTGCTACACGACGGATTTCAGAAAAAGCAAACTTGACAATCAAAAATGTACATCTATAATACGTTGTAGAAAAACAGACAACAGTGAGATGTAAGGTTTTAAAGATGTAAGGTTTTAAAGAGCACTACTTACGACTTCTCCATCCTGTATTGGTAGAGACTTGAGGGCCCCGCAGTCAACACCGTGGCTACAAGAGGGAAACCTGGTCAAACATGTCAAAACACATGAACTTGAAAAAACAATTCACGCTCGATGTCTAAAGGACATGAAATTCACTACATGACAGAAACACAGCTAGAAGTTTATACCGACTATGGTAAACAATTACTGATGTCACGCGTACGTATTTCCAGTAGTAGAAATATATTCATTCATTCTTTACAAGAAATCTGACGAAGACTTCTATGTGCTAAATTTGGCAGGGAAACAAAGTTTTAGCTCTATATTATATGCTAGCTACCAACTTGAATAAAGAAGAAGATATTTCATTTAATTATGATTGTAACAATACTTGTAGATATCATTGTTTGCTACCAGATGATCTGTTTCTTTTAAAACAAAAATCAGGAAACAATACACACGTAACATACATGAAGACTCAGCCACTTTTCTCACTCGACTTAATATGTAAAAATCAAGGTTGATCAAAGCTGATAAATGCTCCTTTGTCAAAATTGATACAAAGCTTCAGTTGTATTCTGGACGCTTTTTTGGCTCGGATGTACACATGGGTCCTTCCCTGTTTGAAAAGGCTTGCCTTATGCTGCTTGTACAATGTATAGGCAATACAAAATTGGTGTGTTACACCACAAGGCTGTTAAAAGCTCTTGCAAAAATAAAACAAATACTTACCCCATGCAACAGCTGCTGCCTTGATGACGAAGTTCCCAGACACATGGTGGTCAAACACCAGCACAACAGCTCGGTATATGCTTACGGCTTCCACTGCCATCCACACCAAGGCAGCCAATAGGAAGTAGTGTAACAACGCCGCCACAGCCGTGCAGCCAATGGGTGAAGCCGTCCTGTTGACGCCGACGAGGAAGATGACGAGAATGGCCAACAGAGCCACGCAGAGGTTGATGAGAACGAGCCGCTGGTTCTTGGCATGTCGACCTGTTCTGGATTCGCGTTTGGATTTCCTGGAAATTGAAATACAGTACTGTAAATGCAGTTAAGTTCGCGAGGATTTAATTTCGCGGTAGCGGGAAAATGACTGTTCGCAGTGGTCTTGATTTCGCGGTAGCACCATGAACTGTAATCTCTTACATCAGCGCGCTTATTACTTTTCGTATGATTTCAGAAAAGATTTTTTTTCTTCTTCGGAAATTGCCAACATGACGTGAAAGTACCTAAATGGGAAAATATGTTGTGCTGTAGCCTAATGATTGTACTTTTAGAAGTAATTTAGCGAGGTAGCAATCCTGTAGTTGTAAAAATGAAACAATTTCTTGAGTACAGGGATGAGTGACCTGGTGGCTGCGATGCAATGTTTTGTCACTTCAATTCTTGTTACAGCGTTTCTGGTCTCTATTTTGAAAATGTAGCCATCTTGTTTATTTTTACCCTTTTTTTCGCATTATTTTTGCAGTCTGCAGAGGATGTTATCCATAAAATCTACTTGCTAAAGCCTTGCCGCGTTTTCCTGGATTTAGAAATACATGGCATCTAGCAATATCGCGTCTTTATTTCCTGGAATTGCAATACTGGACTTCTAATGACACCTCGTTTGTATTTCATTTCTTGGAATAAAAGGCACATGGACTCTATTGACACCGTGCTTTGTCATTTTTGTAATTTAAACACGCAATCTTTTTGTCCTTCCTAAGAATAGAAACACTCATGACATCTGTATCTGTATCTATATAGCCGGTATAACCGCCCTTCGGTGTAACACACCAGCTTCGCAGGCACCTAACCTTTGAACATCTATCTGCAAGTGTTCTTTAAAACTACCCACATAAGATGTCCCTACTGCACTTGGTGATAATGAATTCAACTCTACGAAAGTTCTGGGAAAGTACGAATACAAACACACCAACATGCAACTACAAAACTTTTTGAAGGATTCTATTTACATTTTAGTTACCCCTTTGATTATGGCATTTATGAGTTTGCCCAGAAAAAGAGACAGTGTTGTTACATACCTTGTGAGGACAAAAGATAGTAAAGTGAGGATCAGGCAGACGATGGACACGACACAGCCCACAACAGTGATGACCTCTAGCGGCTTCTCATGCCCTCCAAAATCACCGCCGTGCACATTCTGAAAACAAGTTGTGAAATGAAAAATATTTCAAACAGCCAAAATGTGATTACTCAACATTCTTTATGCAATAAAGAAACTCCCTGTTGAATTTCTACTCAACAGGTTTTGATACGGACAGATGAAGTTAGATATTTTTGTCGTATCTAATTCAAGCTCTGGTTCAGTGATCGCTATCCTGGCGAAGGGAGGCTCTTGAAATGCTGAGGACTCGGAGTCACATCTCTTGAGATGTCGATCATTTTGGCCAAGGCTATTCACAGAATGATATCGAGGATAATATTTATTTCTAAAACAGTAGACTTTCACTTCAAAATCTTTATCTTACTAAGATACGATTGGATAATAAAATAAAGATAAAACATGCATTCACGAAAATGAAGAAAAATGAATGCTTGCAAATCCTAAATCAAAAAGGTTTCCAAAACCCCTATCATTATTGAAAACATATATTGTTCATAAAAACAGGTTTTCCCAAGACCACTATCATTTCTGACTCCATTACATATTATTCCAAAGCGGGCACAGGATCATAATGATTGTTTCTTTAATGGTTACTTACAAAGAGTACGGCGAAGTTGGTGAGGTGGTTACAGGCACATTTGTACCGCCCGTTTTCCTCCCCCAAACGCTCACACCCCTCAGCTGACCATGCCCCCTGGCCTGCCTCGGCCTCAAAGTCCCAAAACACACATCTGCCTTCCTTTGCGTAATCCTAAAAACAAATTAGAAATTACAAGAAATCGAATTAACCTCAATGATAAAAATAGAACCAAACAGAGATATTGATAATCAACAAAAATAGCAATGGGGAAGCAGCCGAAAGAACGAATCAGAGTTACAGTGGATATCAGGCTACCTGTAGAGGTTTGAAGGTGATGATAACCGGTTCGGGCAGATTCTGGACTCGCCTTCCCGCGATTCTGCCGCCGATGATGCGGGTTCCCACTGCATCCTGGGAAAGTCCCACTGCACCCTGGGAAGTCTGAACAAACAGGCTGCTGCTGTTGTAGAGGGTGTAACTCAGACGGACTTCTGCGGGGGAAAAATACCTTAATTCTCCAAATGCGCCCAACAAAAAACCATGACTATAGAAACATAACATCTCCAGAACATTGAGATATCAAAACCCGAAGTGCTGCATTGCCAGTAAAAAGCTACTCAAACTTCTTCTTTGTTTCAATGACACTTATTCATATAACAAATATTATAAAGATCCACTAAAAGCTACTTGAGAGTTTTGCCCTTAACAAACAGATCCACAGATGGCTCCGAAAACATGCTACGAACCATTTTGGTGAAGGTAATGACAAAAATTAACTTTCCTCCAACAGAACGTGCCGTATTCTCATGTCCACCTGTGGAAGTACCTGATGTGTCGCTGATCTGTATGATGTTGGAGATGTTAGCGGGTATAGAGATGGAGATGTCAGCAGTTTGCTGAAAGTCTCTTGAGTCCTTCCAAGTGAAACTTGAAACATTGCCTTCCTTAAAGCTGTTAGAATCGTTTCCTCCCAGAAAGAAGGCAAAACCTTAGAGAAAATTAAAAATTCTCTCATAAACAATTTTCCGAAAGCAGACACTAGTAATGGCGTGATTTGTTGAATGGGATCTAAGAAAATGTCATAATTATACGAACATTACTTCTATCAACATTACATAACAGACATTGTAGGACTTAAAAACAATCTGAACAATGCAAAATGTATTTCTTCTTTTTTTCTAGTTTATATGTTTTAGGTTGTGTTGTACTAAAGCATCAGAAGGAACGACGAATATTCTCATCCATATAGAAATAGCTTGGTTAATGAATTAGTAAATTTCATTGCAAATTCTTGCCCGTGAGTTAATAGGTAACATGACAGATTCAAACAATGTAAAAACAACATCAGTTCACAGGAGTGTACTCTTGTCTAAATCTAGTGAATGCTAACTCTAGATCCTGGGTTCATGGTGCTGGAATGACAGGATTATATAGTTGATGCTTACCTTGACCCTTGTCCAACTCCTCGGGACTGATATCAGCTGCCTGCAGTGCTACCCTTGGCCGCACGACGGTGTACTTCTCTGCGGTCAGTACCACTGTATCAGCAAATGTCTCCAATGCCTGGACAACTCTGAAAGAATGACGGTAAGATGTCTTCAATCATGGTAAGGCTGTAATGCATGATGCTTTTGTTTACACTTTGCAATTGCATATCTGAAATACCCGCCGTCAATCCAGACTGTGACGCGGCATTCCAGATCCTATCACTTCCTAAAGGTCAGATAAAGTTTATACTACGATCAAGAAGATATAATCGTGTCATCCTTTCTTGAATAGTTCTTTAAATCCTTAAACATCCAACTCGGGTGTTTGTGGGTTAAGAAAGTGCAAAATGCAGACGCTGATGCGTTACGAAGACAGACATTCATACCTGTTTTAAAATGCAAGATACAGACAGTGTTATGCTGGAGAGCTATCATGGTGGTTACAAATGTATGTTGCACATGCCTGTACAATACTGATTTGAGGACTTCTTTCTGTTATGTTTTCTGTGTTATCTCACGTTAAGGTTAAACTATTGATTCACTCGTTTGGCAGTATGATTTTATGTTATCTAAGTTAAATATGATTTTTTACAATCTTTATGTTTATGTTACCTAAGTAATTTGGTTTCATAGAACTTTGTATGATTATGATATTGAAGTTGATTTGATTTTGTTGAACTTTATGTATGAATTTTGCTTCGGGGTTCTCCGCACAGGGGGCTTTGAAAAACGCCATCAGGCGATATGCTTCTACCCTAGTTGAATAAAGAATAAACAAAAAAAAACAAAAAAACAATGAAGGTCGTATTCAAAGTATCAGCAGTTACCTAGTTGGTCCTCTGGTTTCCTGTTGACTCTGCTGGAGGATAGTGGCGTTCACGTTGATCAGGTTGTCTACAGTCGTCAGGAGCGAGTCTCCGATCTATGGTAGAAAGCAGTCTCTCAGTTTCAAACGTCGTTCATATTTTGTTCCATATAGATATACGTGCAGTTTTCTAAAAGCTTCGAGGTTCTGATTGTTTAATGTACTTCAGAGCAATTGCGATACGAATTCGGAACTGTAGATTATTGTTGAAAAAAAATTCTTGAAGTCTGCAATGGATTCTAGAAAGCGACTAAGGATCATCTGAAGAAGTACACTACAGAATTATGTTAGTAGACATCTAGTAGGCTCACATGTACAGTTAAAGACACTACAAATTCTTCAAGTACGCTGAAGCTCTATTGTAGTACATTAGGTCACATGACAGGTACAGGAACGTGGTTTTATTGCCACGAAAATGGTGGCCAGGCCTCTGAATAGAATTGAAAATATATATAAGACTAGAGTTCAACGAACCCATCTCTTCGCCAAATAATCATGCCTTCATTTAAGACTTTAAGGTCTTATTCATGTATTACTAAATAGCAAATGACTGCATGAACTGTGTTCCTCACAAACACACAAACATTACCAAAACCAGACTGTGACCTGACAGATGACCTGGTAGCATCCCTGGTCAATCAGAATTTCATGCTTGTCAATTTAGACTTTGTCCCCAGTGTAAGGGCGTCCTCCAGCAAACCATCTGTATAACAGCTGTCTCCATAGATATAGGTCAAAATGAGATATATAGAGCACAGTTTATTTCTGTTAATAAGTTTTGCTGCAGTACCTTAGGAAGCCGCTAGGGGGCCCGCTATCATAATTTATCTTCGTTTTCCTGACCGCTACCCACCTACCAAATATCATCAGGATTTCTTCAAGGCTTCTCGAGTTATGCATTCCACAAACAAAAGGACGCACACACTCGGCCCGCTACCGTCCTAACGGAAAATGCTACGCCAACTATTTTCGAACACAACCTTCCTCTCCGCAGCCGCTACTTAAATACTAAATATCATGAAAATCCATACACAGCTTCTTGAGTTATATGCTGTTGGCATGGATTTATGAACTTTCCTCATTAATTATGCAAATTAGCTACTGATTTGCATAATTAGTATTACATTGTATAAGTCATCACTCATTCTATCTACATCCTGATGATCTGTTTACACGTTCTCAAGTTATCCTCGTCCAAAGTTTGAACGGAAATCGGTGCCTGCAGTTCCCAAAAAGCCGCTAGGGGGTCCAAACTCACAGCACTTACTCTCTGTTCCAAGGGCTATCTACCACTCAAAAATCATGACCACAGCATGTCCAGAACACGAAGTGCCAAAATTAAAAGTTTTGCTGCAGTAGCTTAGGCAGCCACTAGGGTGCCCATTATCGAACTTGACCTTCGTTTTCCTAACCCCAATCCACCTAACAAATATAATCAGGATCCATTCAAGGGTTCTTGAGTTATCTTGCATACAGACAAACGCACTTACATACAAATCCCGCTACAGCACCATAGGTAAGAGCCAGGTAAACCATTTTTGCACTTGACCTTCCTCTCCAAAACCCCTACACACCTACCAAGTTTCGTGAAAATCGCCCAGCTAGATTTTGACTTATGCTGCCAAAAACAAACCGCAAAAAACATACCAAGCTCGCTGCAGTACCGTAGGAAAACGCCAGGTAAACCGTTTTCAAACTTGGCATTCCTTTCGACAACTGCTACACACCTACCAAAAATCACAAAGTTCCATCCACAATTTCTCGAGTTATATGCTGTTGACCTACATACAGACCCAAGTCAGCAATCTCATACTCTTCTTGGCGAAGAGAAAAGTCAAATTTTGAAAATTGACTCAATGTTCCTATCAATCGGAAAGGTGAAACCCGGTAATGCAATGAACAGAAGTCCTGTCCGTAAGATCTATTTGCACAGTTGACGAAGAAATGGAATAAGACTAATTGTAACTTTTGGATTATGCTAATGGAAGAGTGATGGCAAATAATGATTCTAAATTTTAATAAATTTTGACTAATGTCGGACATTGTTGCAATGAGATCAGGATATTATACAATGACGGCGTACCTCTTCTGTGGCGCTGGCATTGACAATATCCTGCACGATCTTGCTGATGATAGTGACGTCATTAGATGAGATAGTATCTGCCTGCATTGTGAGCACTTGCAGTTCCGTTGCCACAGACAGAGCTGACTCGTTGTTCACTTCAACCTGATAAAGATTTATTACAAGAAATGTCATTGCATCAAGAGAAACCGCTAGTAGGCCAGTAACATTAGTTGGACGGTGGTCTTCCCAATTCTAGATACTAAATACGGAGGCAGGTAAAAAAAATGTAATTGGAGCCATATCACGTTCATTGTTATAAAATGAGCTGAAATTTAGCAAAAAGAGTTCATGTAATTGCACACATCGTCTTAATAATCCGATCTAAACATTTAGATACTTCAGCCTATACATGTGTGCCAAACTTATTTTATTTCTTAAAACAAAACTGCTATTTTAAAACTTGCATCACTTTTTGACTCCCTCTTCTATCATATATTATCACAATCTATCCATATCTTTATCAGTTACAGTGACCAAAGTAAGCTAAATCACAAAAACACACACAGGCAGACACAAACACCAAAGAAACAAACATACAACCCAAAGGATGTTTTTTTATGTATAGTGTAACCACGTACCTGGGAAAGGTTCTGCAAGTTGATATCACACGTGAGATTGACAGGCTTGTCCCACAATGCACCTCTAACTGCGACGATCCTACAGAAACGACTGGCCAGGGGCTTTCCTGTGGGGTGGGGTATGAACACGAGTGCATGAATACAGAAAGAAAGAACTTTATTGCACGACAATTGTACATGGCACAATGTATGGCAAATACTATTACACCAAGTACAAAATAGAGGTAAAGGATAATGCCTAACAAATTGGTTAACATAACAATAAGGGCTAACGTAATTCATTGATATAGTATTACAATGGAGTGGGATAATCATTAGTTTCGGTATTCTTTCTAATAGCAGAGCAGTCCTTGATATATGTGCCTATTTTTGCATTATGGTTCTGAAATCTAAAGATGTACGAGGGGCGTGCAATAAGTAATGCTCCTGACCCACTTCCAGTTGTCTGATCTAAATGAAATTTTGTATGTGTAATGATTCATATCTCTATGGGTTATGTTGCAAAAGACAGCTCTGAACTAATTGTGGTTTTTGATTTACTGGTGTTTGAACTTAGTCAGGTGCGAAATGGACCAGGTGTGAAATGGAACCAGTTGAGTGTCGCACAGTGATCCGGTTTTTGTATTTGAAAGGACGCACACCAAAGAAGACTTTTGATGAAATAAATGAAACTTATGGTGATGATGCCCCATCATATGACCTTGTAAAACGCTGGCATCCTGAATTCAAACGTGGCTGGAAGTCTGTGGAAACAGCTCCCAGACCTGGTCGTCCCTCTTCTGCCATTGATGAGGCATCAGTTGGAGGACCAACCTGGGGTGTCCTACAAAATCGGTGTCCAGAGCTGCATCAAACGATGGGAGAAATGCATAACTCTGGGTGATTCCTATGAAGAGAAAGACTAATAACTGTGCCAAGTTTCATTAATCTCCTGCTATGGGAAATGGGTCAGGACCATTACTAATTGCACGCCCCTCGTATACAAATTTGTTTGTAGCATCAAGGCTTTTGAAATCTGTTGTACTTGATTCGAGAAATGTGAATAATTCATTACATAAACTAGTGTATCGAGAACATTCAATTATAAAGTGAAATTCATCTTCAATATGCTTTGGGCAGAATGGACAGAACCTTAGTTTGGTCAGGGGCTATATTGTAGTATCTGCCTGTTTCAATATTCAATTTATGGCTACTGATTCTTAACTGGTGGCGTTAGGGCTAATTGTTGGTTTTGAGTCTAGAATTCTCGTTTCTAGGGGCATAACTACCTAGGGCCTGCTAGGAATTCAAATCTGGAACTCCAGATTCTAAAGCTGAATAACATACGGAAATTACATCCGGGGGTTTCAAGAGGCATCTACATTAACTTGAAAGTTCATCTGTGTTCAGCTTGGTAGATTATTGAATTAGTTTGACTGTAATATCCAATGCAAATATTGGACTCACCCAATCCACTGTGAGTTACGTGTTCTATATGCATAAAGTGACGTCACGATCGCAGTGGATTGTTCATTCCTTAACAAAGACTGGTGCTGTTCAGTCGAAAATTTGGGCGAGTCCAATTTTTGTGTTCGATATGACAGTTACACTAGTTCAATAATGACTTCTAACTTCTGGATCCTTCTGGAATTTGACTATCCCGATTTCTTGGACGGCAATTTCAATTATAAAAGGATGGCTCAAAACTAAAACCTACAAACTGCATTAAAAGAAAACTTCTAATACAATTTCTAGAATTCTTGCAATTCACGTGCACACACAATGCTATACTATTAGGCTCATTATTATTTCCGGTGCTTATAACAGCGAATAAGGATGTTAGCAAGTTGCTGGATGAAAATTATTTCAAGGAACTTCAAACGTACAATTGTAATCTAGTGATATGAGATAACTCGTATGCCATAGAGAGCTTCAATTTTTTCGAACCCAAACTCTATTTATTCCTAACTATTGATTCCTAACTATGAATCAATATGAAAAAATGGATATCTTTCACCCATGTTTGCACATTCATTCATAGTTAGGATAAACCTGTTCTTGATCAACTAGGTCTCTTTTACATATCAATTCACAGCTAGGACATATAAACCGTCTCCAACCAGATCTCTCCAGTGTCACTGACGAAAACTAGTGGATGCTAGTTGAAACGTCTGACCGTTTCCAAAACTTAGGACCTTATTTGCATATAAAAAGTCATTTGACAAAGGTATGACATCGATAAACTCTAGCTGATCTCTGAAATAGGCCCATGCACTGACCATTTGCTGCGGACGAGTTGCAGCGTTCATCAGAGTAGGAGAAAGCTCCGCCGTCAGCACCAGGAAAAGACAAATGCCCAAATTCTCCCATCTCACAGTTCACGTCTTGAAAAAAAAAAAAAGAAAACGTCAAATAAAGCTAAACATCAGCATCAGTTCAGAGTAGAAGAAAAATAGGAGCCAGAAAGAATTAATATGCATTGATTAAGACTAAGGGTTGCATGACAGGTAAACATTTCTCTGCCAGAAAAGGTTTCGCTTTCTGCCTCTATAAGATATTCTACACTTCCGATTGCGCATGCATAGCGACAGACATTGTGGGTAATGTGTGAAAGGGGAAGATCTCTGAGACATAAAAAGCATGTCTGGATATTGTTATTCAAATTAAGACAATAGTAGAGACGATAACAAGTCTCTGCACATGCGTACTCGGAAGTGTCAAAGAAGTCTCTTACCAAATGTTACGACCTTCGCCCTCATAGAGATATGTTCATGCCATGTTCTGGGATGGATTTTGACGAAGCGCGCCTTGATGGAACCACTGTAGGCCAGAAAGTCATTGAAGACCTCTGTGTCACGATCTTGGTTTCCTGTGAAAACCTACAGAAAATGTTTGCAAATTATTAACAGAATCAGTAAGTCTAGGCTTTACAACCATTCTTTATGTGGGTCTTAAACTCCAGAAGGTAGTGTTCTTTTCAGATTGATATTAATTTTTGGAAGTAAAATATGCATGCTACTTCAAATTATATGAGAAAATACTTATAATAATGATAACAATGAGGCATTGAAACACTTAACATAGTAAAACAATAAAACTAACATTTTACAAATAAAATATTATTGCAATCACATAACACAAATCTAGGGCTTATTTCACTTATTAACTACTAGAGTTCAGCGACCTCATATCTCCAGGAAATAATTAAAGCTTTTGTAGATGTTAAGCAAATGACATACATATTTACATAATTCATGCATGGTGATGTGCATCATTGATTAGCTTACACATGGGAAAAGGGTAGCAAAACCTCCTTCGGGCTTAAACTTCCCGAAGCGCTAATATAGATCGGCGGGCTGACTGCCTTGGGCCCCCGTAGAATAAACTCGCTAGCAAACCGATCCTGTCTGGCCCCCAGGGAAATCCGTCAACGCCTTCCCGAGTTATTTTCCTCTCCACTTTGAAACAAAACCGGCCCTGCACGTTCAAAAAGCCGCTAGGGGGCCCAAACTTACACCACTTACTCTCTGCACCAAGAGCTAACCACCACTCATAATTCACGACCACAACCTGTCCAGAACTAGAGACATCAAAACCGCAAGGTCCGCTGCAGTACCGTAACAAGCCGCTAGGGGGCCCAACACCTATAGTTTTCAGGTCTTATCAAAATCTACCCATGCATCAAATATCAATACAATCCACCTGACATCCTCGAGTTATGCTGGTCTTCTAAATACACACATACACACATACCCACAAACTCTACCTAAAATATAATCTTCTTGGCGAAATAACACCCCCTTCTGGAGTTTAGTACACCTTTAACATGAACTGAGGCAACGTGTGATCCATTGTGTTATCACTAAGTCACATGTTTTATCTGCATAACGTGACGTCACAGAAGTAGTCACTTCCTCATTCCTTGACCAAGACTGGAATCAATCAGTCGAAAATTTAGGCAAGTCTATTTTTTCGTGTCGGCAATAACGGTTCAACTTTGCTCCAAATATTCTAAAAGATTTACATCTATACCCGTTAGGAGGCCTATTGTATTGTTGCAAACACCAAACAAACATACAAACACATGCATACACACATACATACACACGCGTGCGCATACAAACGCACACACACACACACTCACACACACACACACACACACACCACACACACACACACTCACACACAGACACTCACACTCACACTCACACACACACACACACACACACACACACACACACACACACACACACACTCACACACACACACACACACTCACACACACACACACACACTCACAAAGGAACAGTGCTTACAATAGTCTCGTTGGTCGCATTGGTGTAGAACTGCTCGTCGCCATTTTCGATGCCATATGAAATGACGTATGAGGTGACGTATTGGTCATGTGGTACATGCGGCCAATCAGGGCTATAGTTCCTGCCCTTGGTGATGATGCCTGTCACGACTTTCACCTCGCCTAGGTCCCTCATCAGCCATTGGTCCACGTCATTGGTTCTTGCTGCCCATGCGCCGGCTTTATAGGCTGTCTCGCGAGTGTTGATATCAGCGCGATCAGCTGAATGCACGGTGTCAAACTGGGAGGATGCTGACCATGGAGGCCCTGAATAAAAGAAATCAACAAATTTACTGCCAATTAAACATTGAAGCCAGGACAGCAACCGATCAGTTCTTTTATCAGATCTTATCATGTTCGTGAACCGGCTTTATTCGAAAATTTTGTTTTGAAAACGGTACATTAAATGAACGTAAATTTGTCTACAATATCGCAATTTCACATCTTGTCCTTGTCAAAATAGGGATGCAAAAAAGTATGCACGTTATGCTTTTATGCAACATGCCATGTTAAATACGTGACATGCGACATGCTACAAAAGTACCAGCCTTTAGCGCTTCAAAGGTGACTATTTAACTTAAGAAGACTTTTCTTGTTTCCATGTATTTGAATTTACAACGTAATTGATGTTATATGCGGCCACAAACATTCAGAACTCACCTTTACAAGCATCCCGCATTGCCGCAATCTGTTCTTGAGTCATGGCGTAGTTGTACAGCTGCAGACAGGCGATACGGCCCGCGAAGTACCGACCATCTCCGTCCCTCACCCCCACCCGGACTGGATACTGACTTGCAACTTCGGCAACTCCAATATGTGCTTCATTGACCAGTTCACCATTGTTCCAGAGGGAGGCCATCCCTGTGTTATTATTGTAGGTTGTACCCACGTAGTTCCAGGCGCTCTGTTGCAGCACGTCCGCGCGGATGTGAGATGAAAAATACCCATCTCTGCCTATCGGCCTACAGCAGAGAGGGATAATATCATTTAATTCAATAATGAGAATAAGAAATCAATTTAAATCTTTAAAAATACTGCTTTTTGTAAGTCGGGTCTTTACACACTAAACACAATGTTAAATTTCTTGCGCAGTCTTGTTTGGGGACTCAGTGACGTCACCAGTACAAAGGGGCAGCAAGTGATAAGTATGTCTACTGTACATGATTATAAACAGTGACTTACTGCATCAGCAGAGTCGTTGGAGACGATTGCCAAAGGTGCAGTGCCCAGTTGTTGTTCCCGCTGTAGTCGAAGATTGGTCCAGTCTGACCAGTAGGATATATGTGGGCCAGTATGGTGAAGGAGTAGCGCACATCCAACTTGCCATTGTTTGAAATGGCGATGTAAGAATTTGCATTTCCCGAGAACAGGAAAGCTCCGTCGGCGTCTCCATATGGACCTGGGGCTAGCTGGGTCCCTGTTGCTGTCCCGTCGTTTCCGTTTCCTGTTATGTCTGATGCTCCATACTGTACGTTCAAGGGCCACAAACCAACTTCTGCCGCAGCAGCTGAAGAAAACGTAATGCGAATTCAACTGAAGGTAAAGCATCTATGAGGGCTAGGTATTTAACAATTTTCGTCAAAAATGCCTTAACAATCGGTTACCATGGTAACACTAAAAAAATGGAAAACTTTCCAAACTTTGCAAAATTGTTGCCAACCAAATAAAATTTTACTTGCATCGATGACTCAAGTTGAACAACAGCTTTCAGTCATAATAACTACCAATAAATTCTGCCTCGTGCGATCGACATCAGGCCCTCCCACATTAAATATACTATCCCCAGACGATAGAAAAACTTGCGCCTTTACGCTGATTTTAAAGTTTGTGGTGTTTCTGTTCTAATTTCCCCGATGATTTTGCTCAAATTTATCAGAATACCTCGGGTCTACTGGCGGTATCTCATCTGACCGCACGTATGATAAAATGTCTTCGTGTTCATGTTCAGCACCTGGACAAGTAGTGTGTAGAACATGTATAAAAAGAAAAACAAAACAATGCGGGGTCTCGATGTCCTGGTCGCAAACGAATGCGTTGTATTAATTATATTTCAGCCATACCATAGGTATCGTGAAATATATTGTTATATTTCAATCCATACTACAGAATAGATTGCAATATATTGTTAAATTTTTGCAATACAGTCAAACCTTCCCAAGCGACCACCTCGGCTTCTCGGCGACCACCTGGCTATTACGACCGGCTATTATTAAAAAGCGAGAAAGCTTTAATTGGAACACCTTGTTGTATACAGTTTATCGGTGGGGCCACGGCGTTTCCTTGAGCAAAAGTGGCACATGAATGATTAATATCTCCTGTTTTGAAAGAAAACAGAGTCCGCCAGGGGTCGCACTCTTCCGAAATGTGGGACTTCGAAGCAGTCCCATGTTTAGAAGGAGACGTCTCGTCTTTAGAAGGCTAGGTCACGTCTTTAGAATGGGGACTTCTGCGCAAGACTGTAATCTGTAACGACTAGAATACAGGGCCATGTCACGTGTTTTGGTATGTCGCACGTGACGTACGTGTGACATCTGTAAAGTACTACAAATGTATGTGTGCCGTTGTGGTGGTGTGTCAACGATATTGCACGCTCCAAGGAACATGTGACGTGTTTTGGTATGTCGGACGTGACGTGTGACATCTGTAAAAGACGTCACGTACCTTATGTCACACGCAAAGGAACAGGTGACGTGTTTTTTAATGTCGGACGTGACGTGTGACATCTGTAAAAGACGTCACGTACTTTGTTTCCCCCGTGACGACTTTGTTTCACGTGACGTGTTGTCAACGGATCTGTTAGAACACGTCATGTACATTCTACAAAGACACCAGTCATCAGTCACTAAATCGTTGACTAAGTTATTGATAAAGAGACGTCACGTATGCCGCGCGTAGCCTGTGACGTGGTTGTAATAGGTCGGACGTCACGTATTTTACGTCCTAAGTGACGTGAATTTAGGTAAAACGTCACGTATATAGCTCCCGTATTTTTTAAACAAATATATTGCCTTAGACACTTCCATCATCGTGAATATTTTCGGCATAAATAATGAGCGATGTGCACACGAAAGACTGTCAGTTGTTCACAAATCAAAGAACAGAAAACAGGACGAGTTTTTAACATCGCCCCTCAATTTGGATTTGTAACCGAACATTTATCAAGCCATGTCGGACACATTGTATTCAGTCATAGGCTGAGATTACTTAATTGAATTAAAGAGTAGTAATGAGGAGCAGAATACTGAATGCTCTTTTGTATGTACGCGAGACTTGTGCGTATTCTATCGTATCGTGAAGTAGCATTCATGTTTTACCTCTTAAAACTAACGGAAAATAAAACCTCTTGCATCTACCGGCATGTTTCTAAAGAAATGTCTTCATTATATTCATTCACAACTAAAATTTTTATTTCATACTTGTTCCAATTTTGCTCGGGGCCGAAACTAAAGCCCATGCGTACTACTACGTTTTGCCACGTTTGACTACAATGACATAATTGCCAGTTGTGTACTAGTATTCTGCACCCCTCCCCCTCACTGTAGCTCGCCACTACACGCGTCCTTCTGTCTCTTCTAACTGCGTACTTCTTACACACACACACACACACACACACACACACACACACACACACACACACACACACACACACACACACACACACAAGCATAACAAGGTTACGATATGGGCGTTGTAGTGCAGCCATACCTGCTATTCCACGGTACCCGCCAAACACAGACAGCAAGAGCAGTGCCCTCAGCCAAAGGTGCGGTGCCTTTCTCAACCCAACGGCGGCGCCCAACCGGTTTGTCATGGTGCATGTATCGTACATAGACAAATCGTCCCGTTATGGGAGAGGCTATCTTGGATCCTTGTCTGCGGTTCGTGCTGTCACAATCTTAGCGAGTTGGTAGAACACGAACAAAGCAGACCATACATCCGCGATCCGGGTAAAGTCCGCGATCTGGGTAAAGTTCCGGCCGTGACTTTGCATGTGTTACGCATGCAGGTCACGCAGCGGTCACGAGACATTTGATTTCCTAGAATTGAACTTGAGTCAGTTTCCTATCCGGCCGTCTTTGGAAAGGAGTGAATCAATACTTCGTACACAAAGTCAAACATGTCAAATAGGGTTACCGGTTCAGTAACTTAACAAGGATGAATGATCATGGGTTCCCTTGTCATTAAACACGAGTCAGTTTCCTATCCGTCCGTTTCTGGAAAGGGGTGGCTTTGTACACAAAGTCAAATAGGGTTCAGTTAGTTAACCAGGATGAGTGGTCATGGTTTCCCTTTTCATGGAACATGAGTCAGCAGTTCCCTATCCGGTCGTTCTTGGAAAGGAGTTAGTTACTCAGTACTTTGTACACAAAGTCAAATAGGGTTCAGTTAGTGTCAGGCACAATGGACCATTTGCATTGACGTCACGGGTCAGAGGTCATAGGGGCGGGCCGCCATGTTGGGTGTCAAGTTCCTCACTCAGTACGCACGTGCAACGCATTGTCCTTCACGCCTCAAGGACTTCCTCGATTTGCACCCGCTGGTGATCGTGCGGCTGTACCTACACATATTTTAGCAACATGGTACACACTTGTGCTGCTGTGGGATGCCATAACAGGAAGAATCCCGGTACTTCTGAGTCTTTCTATCGATTTCCGCGGGAAGAACCGAGGAGGGGAAAATGGATCGCTGCAGTAAGACGGGTCGACTGGCAGCCAACGGACTCAAGCAGGCTATGCAGTGCGCACTTCATCTCTGGTAACTAAGCACTCATTTATAATGGTATTAGGAAATATAAACTTTTCAAAACTTCAGTGGTAGTTTTCAGAATTCGTGTTTTGTTCGCCGAAGCATCCATGCCACGAACTATTTTAGAGTAGAGTAGAGTAGAGAGTAGGTAGAGTAGATAGGAAACGGCTGGTTCCATTTTAGGACGCTCTTCACTTCTACGTCACAGTCATTTCCAGTTTGTGGGGGTTGTATAGAGCTCGGTAGTCAAAGTACACTTTGTGTACACTATTTTAAGTAGCGTTGTGGGAACCATCTAGTTAATGCCCCCCTCCCCATATCGCTCACGTCACGAAGTGTACTCTGATACGCATTTTACTTTTATAAATTGAAAACAGCTCCGATCCGATGCGTAAATTAACAAGGAAGTTTGCTGCCTATTTTGGTGGCCGATGTTCCGGTAAACCCTGTGACTAGAATATTTTGCTGTATTTTGTTATATTGTTTAGGCTTCAAATACTCTGGCTTCTGGCTAGCCAAGCAAAATCACAAATGTACGATTAGCCTCGTATAAATTCCTGGCACTTATAACTCTACCCTACTCAAGTTCTCAACTATATTTATTTTGAACAAATTTCAACTTTGCTTTCAACCCAGAGGCCTCCTTATAAATATGAATTTATGGAAAAATTAATGTTCAGTTTTTTATCTTTTTTTCAGGAAAGAAGAGTGAAGACCCAGTGTCACCAGACTATGTGCCATCTATTTTCGATTATGTGCCTTCCCATGTCAAAAGGAAAGGCATTGTGACCTTGACACATATGAACACCGTCAAAAGTTAAAAACTCGGAGAAAGGAGCAACAAAAAGAAACAGAGAGAAGATACAGTAGTGGGGCTGGTGAAATCCTGACTGGCAGAAGTGCAGAAAGTACACCACAGCCATCAGATCCAGATAAAACAGAGAGAAGATACAGTAGTGGGGCTGGTGAAATCCTGACTGGCAGAAGTGCAGAAAGTACACCACAGCCATCAGATCCAGATAAAACAGAGAGAAGATGCAGAGGTGGAGCCGGTGAAAACCTGACCCAAAACCCAGTGGATTATGAGGCGGAATGTAGAGCACTTAGAGTTGAAAATCACAATCTGAGACAAACTATTACAGCTCTGTCACTTACAGAGGAAATATTTATGGTAGATAGTGAAAAGGTCAGATTTCACACTGGTTTGCCAAACTATAATGTTTTCAATTCTGTTCTAACTTTATTATCACCACAGATGACAGAACCAACAAGATGTAAACTGTCTCACTTCCAGCAGTTGTTGTTGACACTGATGAAGTTGCGACTAAACCTTTTTCACCAGGACCTGGCTTATCGGTTTGGTGTTCACATATCTACCATTTCAAGAACTGTACATCATATTGTGGATCTTCTCTTTACTATTCTGGTACCAACTGCTATCATCTGGCCGGACAGAGAAGAACTTAGAAAAACACTGCCCATGGCGTTCAGACAAAGTACCAGAAATGTGTAGCCATCATAGACTGTTTCGAGGTTGCACTTGAGCGGTCAAGTGACCAGGAAGCACAATCACAAACATACTCTAGCTACAAATCAAGAAATACCCTCAAATACTTAATCGGCATTGCGCCACAGGGTGTCATAACCTTCATCTCGAAAGGGTGGGGAGGAAGAACCAGTGACAAGGTTATAACTGAAAACAGTGGGTTTCTACAGAAGCTGCTTCCTGGTGATCAAGTACTTGCTGACCGGGGTTTCGACATACAGGAGTGCCTTGCCATGCACGGAGCTACTTTGGCAATTCCTGCATTTACGAGAGGAAAACAACAACTCAGCAAGAAAGATTGCGATTCTACAAGAGAGTTAGCATCTCTTCGAATACATGTGGAGCGTGTTATTGGAACTTTACGACAGAAGTACACTATGCTTAATGGCCCAGTTGAAATTCCTTACACAAATGTAGACCCAACCTGTAACCTGACGACATTTGACAAAATTGTTCAGGTGTCTTGTGCATTATGCAACCTATGTGAATCAGTTGTCCCCATTGAGTAATGACTATATAATACATTTGTACATCAGATGGAATGTGTTGCTAAAACATGTAGGTTTGTTTGTTGTGTGAAGTGATTTATGTCATACCTGTGACGCGAAAACGTTCGATACTGGTGTTTCGGACCGGCTAATAACTTTCTATACGGCCCGGGGTTATCACACGGGCTCCATTCGAATAAATTGAACTGTTTCGAGTGGGCCGAGTACGGCGCCATCGAAAGTTCGAAAACCTGATTCGGACGTTGGAACATTACTGTTGCAACGCTGTTTTTTTCGAGGGCACCAAATTTTTTCAACTTCTGGCGCATTTCGCATCAAAACATGGGTTTTCTCAGGTGGGTATGACATAAATAAGATACAACACGGTGTATTCCGCATCACCCTCGGTCTCAGCCCTCCCGCGGGTCGGATCACCCTCCGGCCTTCGGGCGATCCGACCCGCGGTCGGGCTGATACCTTGGGCGATACGGAATACACCGTGTTGTATTCTATATGTACAGTTCTTGAAATGGTAGATACGTGAACGCCAAACCAGGTCCTGGTGACAAAAGGTTTAATCGCAACTTCATCAGTGTTAGAAGTGAGAGAGTTTACATCTTGTTGGTAAGTGAGGTGAAGTAAGGTGTTAGGTGCTAAAAGAGAAATTGTACATATATATGTACATCATCAAAAGTGTTTATTGATATTGGACAGAAGCCTAATGGGATAAGAGAAAAAATTCTGTCTCAGGATATTGTAATATATTGTATTATAAAATCTATGTAAAGGAACCCGGGTCAGGTCCTCATCTTTAGTTAGGTTCGCTGTGTACCATGGTGCACTAGCCTGATTAAATTTCACTTATAGCAGCTCGCAAAACATGTGCTGGCCTCCTAGAAGTTACAGCCCCGGACAGCAGACATTGTGTTACACAGAATAATTGTGCACTGGGTAGGCCCAACTAAAAATAATGGCCTGGCAATAGGCTAGAACCAATCAATATAGTGCCAATATCTCAATTTTTGTAGATGAATTATTGAGTAAACATTTTTTACATTACGCAGGTCTATGTACATGTTTATGATATCCTTCTTCAATGGTATAATAATATTTGTTTTAAGTTAAAAGAGTTACGGGTATTTACAATACTTACAGGACAAAAATATGTACTTCATCAGTTAACTTTTTCATATTACATTAAATTATTTGTAACATTGATTTATAATAATTTATAATTTATTCTATTATAACATTATTCTAAAGGATTACCACTGTACATTGAATGTTCAAAAATGGTTCTAAGTTTCAGGCTATTTGGCCTTAACATGACGGCACAGAAGCCGAAAAAATTCAACATCATTAACCAAAACAATGTCTCAGACACAGTGATTTGTCACAAGTTATCAATATTTCGAGACTCAGACCATTTGGTGTTATACTATGAAGTGACAGAAGTTAGGTGTTGCCTAGAAGTGTAATATTTACCAACAAGTTCTAGCATAATGCACTTATTGAACAGGGTCTTTGCCTTTGCTACATATGTAGAAAAGAAGGCAACGTCAGGGTAGATGCGCTCTATGTGGAGCTCCTGTGTTGTCTTCCCTGCACCTCGCCATACCACAAAGTGACAGTAGTTGCGACCAGTGCATGCCAGCTGGGCCTGTACCTGGAAGTAGTAGGGATGGCTATGCTTTAACTGTAATCTTTGCCCTCTCAACTCTAAGCAAAACTGGCGGTGCTGCTGGTCTGCCTCAGACTCGAAGGTTTTGTCCTTCACGCACATTGGACACTTCACTTCCAGGATACCTTCCCCACAGCACTTGCAGGTGACAAGCCCATCAGGTGTGGCCCCAAGGAAGGTGTGCTCTGCATGGATGTGAAAGCCGGAATCTCCCACCTTCAGACTGTCATGATCCTTCACCTGCATCTCTTTGTAGCTGTTGATCGCAGTGCTTTCATGCTGACACCCCCACCTGAAAATATACATGCACATATACTGTCTAACTTACTTCCTTATGAATCAAAAAGGTGTATACTGTAAATGAAAAATGTTCAAAGAGCTTTTATGTGCACTGTGGCCACTTTATTGCAAACTAGAAACCACTGTGAACATTTTTCCATGACAGTATGTGACTATATTTGCTACCGCAAACTCAAAACCACTGCGAACACTCCACTTTCCCACTGCCATGAAGTTGATATATCCCTGCAAACTGTAATTGCAGAAATGTTTGTGTTTTTGACGGTTGCCAATTCACCGTGAACTTAAAACCACCACGGATATTTGTCCATGACAGTATGTGACAACAGTAGAAGCAATACCGCAAGCTTAAAACCACTGCGAACACTCCATTTTTGCACTACTGCATTCCTACCCCACTGAAAGAACTATGGACAGTCTCCTAGGACACAAACCACTTATAATATGTAGACTGAAGTTCATACTTTACATACAAAGCAATGCTTCCATACAAAGAGCTCACTGCAACAATAAAAATTAAAACCTGACATTACACCAAAGATACTGAAATCACCAACAAAATTGGTTCAGCCATAAGCAATTAATTTCACATCATATTACCTTGTTGCTGCAGTGCTAAACTTGTAGGCTTCCGGATAGCAGATCCGTTTTATCAGGGAGACTGATGGACTGACAGGATTTGTGCTCACAGCAGCCCTGAAGTTTGATGCAGTGATTCTGCCAGCCCGATACTCGAACCAAGTGTTGCTCTTGCTCTGCAGTCTTGTGGTTTTCTCCAGGGCTGCCACCTTTAATAAATTGTGAAGAAAGGAAAATTAAATTGATTTGAGCAGTTACTGTAAATGCAGAAATGTTTGCGGTGGATTAATGTTCGCGGTTTTCGCGGTAACCACTTCACCGCGAACTTAAATCCACCGCGAACATTTTTCTATTACGGTATTAGACTGCAATCTACGGTGTTACCGCAAACTTAAATCCACCACGAAAAGTCATTTTTACCGCTACCACGAAATTAAATCCCCGCAAACTGAAATGCATTTACAGTATAACACGGAGGTAACAGCTTCTTTTTTTCACAATTATACTTAACAATATTTTGTGTATCAAATTGTGTACAAATGACTTTAATACCTGTTCTGTGCTGAAAGCAAGCCTGCTAGCCTCTTCCTCACACTTTTTGTGAGGTCATGGTGACTGAGCTGCATGTATTCTGTCCTGAAGAGCCGGCAGAGTGGTGAGGGCAGATTAAGGGCAACAACTGATGGTATGTATGGGTCTGTGTAACCTTTCACAATAGAAAGGAAGGCAGGCTTGATGCCTGAGTCCCGCATCATTTTGTAAAATGTGTCCTTCTGGCTTACTGTGGGCTGTTTAAGGGAGGTTCCTGTTGCTGCTGTTTTGGGAAGCTTTGGTGGGGTGTTGTTGTCCAGCAGTGGGTTTTTTGGTCTTTTGAAGTTGATGGCACTGCCCTCCGCATACGGTTTCTGGGGTTTTCTTTTAGTGGTCTGTTCCATAGACTTGGTTTTGATGTACACGATGTAGCCGCAGCTTGGCCCATGTAAAACAGTGTGGCTGCAACATGTGAACAAACTTCAGAAACCCCGGCCATACAGTCACAGTGGCCAGTTATGACTGTACCTTCCTCTTGCACAGCCACCCACACACTAACTGCCTTGTTTCTTATGGCCATTGAATGCTTTACCTGGAAAAATAACAAGATGATTTAGTCATTCAGATAAAATGCATAATAAGCAATGGTCTATATCTACTTAAGGAGGGTATTTTAAAACTTATCAGGACTCTGAATATTGTAAATATTGCTAAGCACTGTAAATTCTGCCAACACCAAAAATTGATCTGTAGAGGATGCAGTAATTACTCATTTATTTTTTGTACATTGTACATGGAAAACGAGGGGGAAACGAAACTAGCTACATTGGAAATGAGTTTTTCAAACTGTAGAGATTACCCTTAAAGATTAAAAACAAATAAGTAAAAGAAAATTGATCCGATCAGGGATTAGAACTCTCGACATCTTGTACTGGAGGCAAGCATTGTACCACTCAGCCAAGGAGCCATTTACTCCCCGGTAGCGATATCTTGTTTATATTAACCAAGTGACGTTAGATCCTTTTTCCCAGAACTGTTTTTCTGTACACTATCAAAATCATTTTGGCACAGATGCCCAGATTTACACAAATGTTTAGCTTACATGAAATGTTAATTTGATTAAATTGTATCTGACGCTAACAATAATATCGACCCTTACCTTGGACCTTATGACATAACGTTATATGTGCTTGTTGTCCTTCGTGTTGCTGTGCCTCCAAACAAGTACATCGTTGACTTTGCCACTCACGAAATACTTGTAAGCATCTAGGCTTTTGTAAGCCTTCATTGCCTCCCGGTGTAAACTGAGGGATTACTTATCAGATAAACGTAAATGTCAGGAAATGCGATACCGGGCAATTTTTCACAGTTCATGACCGCGGTCATCTTGGCAGTCGGAAGCAAATACGGGTCGCCGGTCTCCCCCAACAGAGCACATTTTTCCTTGTATCTTTTCAGATCAGGGGCGCTCAAACACGACAAATGGCTTGGTAGCGCTCCCCTACCTGTTGACGTCTGATCTGACGGACGTTTGTCGCTCATGGCGGCCAAATGTCACTCCTAACTCTCGCACATCTGCTCGCACCGAATAGCAGACGACAAAATTTGGTTCTCCCGCTGTTTTGACACCCAATATGGCGGCGTAAACAAGGTCACGTGATCTATGACGTCAGGTGCAAGGGGACCATTGGTGTTTTGTGGTAAGGTGATCTTGTGGTCAGGGTTGTCAAAATCTAAACGGTCTAGGCTCTGAACCCTAAAGGTGGACTCTCATTGCACTTGCGTTAGGCCTACGTCACATTACCCAGGGTGTCCGCGCGGTGTCTAACCGATGTAGGCCCCGGCCGGGCTCTGAAGCCGGGTAGACATCGGCTCACATAGTCACAAATCATTTTTTCTTCACGCGTCCCGTTAGAGGTCCCGGGGGGCTCCGGGGGGGGGGGGGGGGGGGGGCATTCCGGAGGCTTTTGTGCAATAGTCGAATGCTTTAACTCTTTATCGCTCGATGTTCTACAGGCAACCGTGAGCTGCCCTGGGGATGTTTACGGGTACCCCGTAGGGGTCTGGCAGTGGGTCGGTTCACCCCTTGTAGATAACAGTATGGTCCCTGTCGTACGCTCCGCGAACCACGAACATCGTGTTTTTTTTTTTTTCTTTGGGGGGGGGGGGGGTATATAAGCATTGGTTGGCTCGTCTTCGTTGACTTTTGCAAATGTGCCACGTAGTACTAATACTAGTAGAGGGGGGCTACGATACGCCGATGAGTGATGAGCAAGCTATAAATGCGAGAACATTCTTGCGACTTTTAGCCCTTAATAGTCCTTATGGGTGTGGGACCTTCCATTTAGAAGAGCAGAAAGTGAGTTTTTTACTGATGATATTTTCCTAATAATTTTCCCGCCAGGAGCCCGGTTCATTTTAAATCCGACTTAAAACCAACCGGGGCCCCGCCCGAGGCCAAAAATAACCCGGCAGCCGCTGGGAGACCAGCAGGACCCCGACCGGATGTGCCAAAAAACAGTCCGTAAATTACCCGCCGGGGTCCCTATGTGTCAATGTGACCATGGCCCAAATTGTCCTGTTTGATGACCTAGGGACCCGTCAGCGGCCCTGGCGATGTTCCGGGATGACACAACGGATGCAATAGTTTGTAATGCAAGAAGGTTGGGCCTGTACCGTCGAGTACCGTCGGGGTACCGGGCGGATACCGGGCAGGTACTGTAGGGGACCCTGCCGATGTGTTCACGATTGGTTGACGGTTTTGATTCGGCGTATTTTCCTACCCGGGGCCCGGTTGTTTTTAAGTCCGACTTAGAATCAACCGGGGCCCCGCCCGAGCCCCAAAATAGCCCGGCAGCCGCCGGGGGTCTCACGGGGTCCCGCCCGAAAGTGCAACAATTCAGCCACTAACCTACCCGGCCGGGCCCCTTTGTGCAAATGTGACGTTAGCATTACCGGTGCGCAACTGCGGGGTTCGTTCACTGCAGCACTGTTTTGTTATTTTCGCATTTTTAGTAATTCAGATATTGGGTAATACGTAAAAGTATGACTTAGAATACAGCAAAATACGCAAAACGGAAGAAAATTCGTTATTCATCTCTGAAATTCGTTGAGTCATCTACGATCCCCGCAGTGCCACACCGGTGCCCCAAGTGCAGTGAGAGTCCATCTTAACAGACCCATAATGTTGTGCATTTTATCTGGGAATGTTATGGAAAGGGCGTAACATGGAAGCAATTCATAAAAATATCTGGTTAACAGTAAATTACAAAGCCTAACCTACAACAAAACCTTAATAAGTAGCTAGCAACGACACGAGCGTGTATATTCAAGTTTGCAGAACGTGCGTACGATCAAATTCTCAATCCGCATCCGATATCGATAGTTTATGCATGTCGAAAACTATCAGCCGTGTTATGTGCTAGTCGCGTTGTTGGTGTACGGGTCGCAGGTGATCTACGCCCTGAATAATTGATCATCTCCATGGAACATGACAGTTCGTAACGGGTGCCGGCTAGTAACATGCGCTATGGTCCACCGATTACAAAAGGCATACTTATTGAACTTGACAGCTTTGGCAACAGCGCCACTAGGAGGAGGCCGTTTAAAGTCAAACCGTCTACCGGAAGGTCTCTCACATTCATCACATAAAGTATATAACGATATACATTCTATACTTGTTGCGATGTTGAGCCTGAGCCAACGGTGTGGATCACTCCCTTGCCATGCACGCGTTCTTCGGGGAAATGTAGCACCAAAAGCACGAGCAGTGCCCTCACCCCCAGGCGTGGTACCTTTCCCAACCCGACAACGACGACCGCCAGAAGTTTTGACATAGTTCAGCTGTCTTAGATCCTTGTCGGCTGTTGTTTCAGCGGATCGGTGTTCTAATAGTAGAATTGGAGTCAATAGTACGCTAGGGGAGTCAGCTGGCTAGTTGACTTATTTCCTCACGGCGGAATATTTGGAGGAAAAAAACATAATTTTTGTCGCGTTTTGTTGTTGACCCCGGATTGACCTTTGTTCCAAACCCAGCGGAGTCCCGTAAATACACACGCCCGCCCCGCCCAACGGCGCTGGTCGACTTAAATTACTAAAGTATCTCCAGCGCTGAGCTACTTTAAATCAATTTGTACAAAAAATGAGGGGATCAAGGAGGTTATATAATTTTCTTGGGGGGGATTAATTTGATATTGTGTGTTCATGCCGACAGCATACTCTCCAAGCAGAGGTTGGTGGGGAAAATCGTGACCTTTTCCTCATGATCATATGTTTTCTTTTTCGACCGACCTTCCCGCCAACCTCTGCTTGGAGAGTACTCCCGGGATCCCTTTGCTTGCGGAGAGCATGACTAAAATGACTACGGATAGAATGTTGTCCTTTGTATGTTGGTTGTTGGCACAACAATTCAAGAGCATACTAGTATTCGGTGTGTTGCCAGTTCGCAAATTGCGGGGAATAGGGGCTCTGGGAGGGACTTTGACACATTTCTCAAAGAACTACTCCTCCCATTGTTCTTTGAGCCTCCGTCCATTCCCCCAGCAGAGTTTGGCGGGAAGGCCGGTAGAGAAAAAAATAAGATAGGAAAAGGTCACGATTTTCCACACCAACCTCTGCTTTAGAGTACGACAGCACACAGACACTTAAGGCGGCGGCCAATTAACTCCTGCTAGGCTTTTATTTCTAACTTGGCCAAAGTCCCCCATTTGTACTCGGTCAGGTGGGAGTATGGTAGAGACTATGTTGTTTTTGTCACAGCAATACTTGAAACGTCTACGACATGACATCAACATCACACGACGTTAACGACTGCGAACATTTTGTAGAAGAACATTAAGCAGACATGACTGATCATAAGGCTAGTCTCTACCAGACTCCCGGCCTGGCCGTATAGCTATATGGGACTATGGCCAAGTTAGAAATAAAAGCCTAATAGGAGTAAATTGGCCTAGGAGTGAATTGACCGGCCGACGGGTAGCTGGATAGACTGCAAAAGACTGACTGAGATCCCATGGCAAGTTATTTGTCCCTATTTGGCCAAATTCTTCTTTTTTTTTTGGTCATCTAGTGACACGCGGACGTCTGTTTGGAGACTATTTTAAGAGCATGACTCGGGTAGTCTGAGTAACTTTCTGGTCCCTGTCACTCGCCGATTGATTTCCTTGAGTCGGACAAGAGTCAGTTTACTATCCGGCCGTTCTTGGAAAGGAGTTACTTTGTACACAAAGTCAAATAGGGTTCAGTTTACATGTAACTAGAATGAGTGACCACATAGGGTTGGGCATACGAAGGTAGGTAAATTTAACCCGTTCCAAATCCCGTTTTAGCCAATTTTCATTGCTTAGTCTTAGCAAGTCATATTCCCGCCAACATTTAAAGCTCCTTTTTGGCTTGTATTTCTGTTCGTGGTCGGTACATAAAGCGCCTTATATTTGTTTACATAGAACGATTTACCGAGGCGACACGCACCCGAGACCCCTTTGTTCGCTTGCAGACACCATGACTAAAAGAAGATAAGGATGGAATGTTGTCCTTTGTATGTTGGTCGTTGCCAAAACAATTCAAGAGCATATTAGTATTCGGTCCCCCCCCCGCCCCCTGTTGTCATGCAACCTTTACCCATCCAATGACGTTATTTCCTGTAGAGATTACAGTCAAACCTGTCTTTAGCGACCACTAAAAAGGGGAAAACATGGTCACTATAGACAGGTGGCCACTATACAGAAAATGCTGATCCAATGACCACGAGGAATAAGATGCACATGAATTAAGTACCCACTAATCTTTCTCACCAAGAAGCATTGTCTAGATCGTCTAAGAATTCAACTGACCCTGCCAAAGTCAACTCTACTGATTGATATGATTGATATTGTCATTCGAAATGTTGGTAAATTCGCCAACAAAGACTTGCGCCCTAACGTTCTAGGAACGCATACCTTCCGCTACCGCCAAAATGACCCTGTCGGGAACTCCAAATCCTCCGGCCTTTGCTATAACTACCGAATAAAACCACTGAGTGGGCGACAAAAAACTCAAGAGGATGCGGATGCTTAGTATGAATATGTGGGGAAAACAAAGTCTAAAATTCCATTGAATAGTTAACAGTTACCGCGCCTAATTATATTTTAATCGTACTGAGGTCCGGGCCTTAAGAACAAAAGTGGCTGTTACGATGGATACTTCTGCATCACTATGATCCAAAATGTTACACCAAGGAGCTTTCATCTGTTAAAAGTTCCTTAGTTACACAACAGATATAAGTAAAACACGTATTTTTCATTTTCGTGAAAAACGATGTATGTTTTGGGTGGGTGGGTGTCTACCCGTGTTTCCAGATATTTTTCAGCATAATTTCATAACCAATGAATGGATTGTGATCATGATATTTGACGGGTGTGGGTGGATGTCGGATAGATGAAGGTCTGTTTGGGCCACCTGGTGTGTGACTTTGGTACTCTGGCTTATGTGTATTCTTTGTCCTGGACATGCCATGGTCTGATCTTGTGGCAGTTGTTTTTTGTTGTAAGCCATAAAAAGTGTCCCCTAGAAGCTTGTGAAAATAAAGACTTACCGTACGGTTCATTGAAACTGAAACGTGCAATGACGTACATAGATATGTATATTGAAAGCACATGGAAGCACATGAACTTCATGAACGGATGTGCTCCTAAATTAGTCTGGGTTTTTTTTCTTGAATACCGAGGCAACAGGGCCATATAACAAAACCCTTGCTGAAGAGGACAGAAATCATTAGCAGCGATCCAAACGTAGGGCCCCGGGGTGTTGTATCAGTGCGAGCGTTGTCTGGCAAGAAACTAAGGTAATTCTAGTTGTGTGGTTGCCCTTCCATGACATTTCTCTTGCTCCTTTAACTAGTTTATAGTAAATTTCATTGATATTACTCTTCTATGACCCCGTCACCAGTCTATTCAAGGTTGCAGAATCTGGTAGTCTCAGGTAAATATCACCGAATTGGGCGTAGCAAGGCAGGCAGGCTATAAGCCCACAGCAGCCGAGCAAACACATCTTACAGCCGTAGGAGCGACTGGTGACTAGCTGAAGGTTACTTCATATTTTTTGGTCTTTTGACCACGAACCATTCAAAATGTCTTCCTGCTTTGATTTTTATGAAATGTGAGGCAAATTCAGTACAGAAATAGTCGAATCAATTTTCGTTTTCGTTCTTCCATCTAAACCGATTTTTGGAAATGTATAGCTTTTGCGACAACGTCAACAACATCAAATGATACAAGGTGTAGGCGTGTTAACATTTTTTTTCAAATTTCTATGAAGGCCTTTTAAATTTGTTGTTGTTTTCAGCATCAGGTGTTTTCATTAATATTAGGCAATATCTATATGATATTGTACAAATTATTGTACATCATCAAATTGTCTAATCTACCCGTGGCAGTGGTATAGTCGATAATTTTCCACGAAATATGTCTACTTGTGCTACGAGTCACGTACTGTTCCATATATTCATGACCCTCATCAAGAAGGTTGTTTTCCATAGTGTGTGTTTGTGGCTTAGTTTGTTGGCGGTCTAACATCATAACTATGGCATCGTTTGGCCAACAGACCAGAGGACTTCCTGCTCCGTGACGCATATAATACCGTAGTTACTGATGATCACGACTAGATAAATCTTGCAAAGGACACTCATAACTGACTAGCATGGCTTTGGACAAATATGGATGAAACTGCAGTCTTATAAAACAGATTATACTGAAGACCACCTGCGCCTCCAGCTACAAGATATACACATGCAAGAGTGGTTTAGCAGTGTCAAAAAGAATCGAAAACTGTCCCTTTTGTACGATTTAAAAATTCCTATCAACGCAATAAGTTATTCATTTTCCTATATCTAAACACTACAGATTCCATGATGCTCGATGCCAGAAATAGATTTGACTATATCTTTAGATCCGAAATCCCTCATACTGCTAAGATAGTTAATTACATAAAAGATTGCTTTGTGATTATTAAAGATAATTAAGCGCCACCTGAACACAGGAATGGCGACAACCGAGACCACGACGCCGTCGGAACAAGAGCACGCAAAAGGTGAAGATGTGGGCGTCACAAAGCCGAGCTCAAAGCTTCAGCAGGCACTTCACGAGGATGATGTCAAAGCGGAAGGTGTGACTGCCCCAAAGATAAGCTCAGAACATCAAACTTCTGTACCCAATGAATACAAGTCATCCCCAGCACGTGAGAAACGTAAAGTAAAAGAAAAGGTTTCATCCGCCATCGCTGAAGAAGATCACAAGATCCGAAGCAAGGCTGCCGACCGTGGGAAGCATGCATATGATCAAACCATCGTCGGAGAACAGGCGGAATCTGGCCAGTATGGCTCCGCTCCGGGTGTCTACACCGACCTGAAACCTGCCGCGGTCGGGCCTCGATACCTTCACGTCGGAGATCACGTAGTGGTGTGCTCGGGACACGAATCAGAACACACTTTCGCGTACCGAGAGGCTGAAGAAGTCAGCGAGGGGTGTAAGGAAGATCATTGCTCCCACTACTCCACAATCCCAGAGGGTGCGTACGGCTACAAAGTGCCTGAGGAAGTAAACAATGCGTATGAAGAGGAGTTTTGTTCGAATTCACACGACTACGACAAACCAGAGGATGCTTACGGGTACAAAGATCCTCAGGGAGGCAGCTTTGCATACAGGGCTAAAGGTACGTTTAACTTACATTATTTAATACAACATTTAAACTCTTTGCATTGTATTGTATTGCATTGCATACAATTAGCCTGGAATCCAGCCTTATTAACTTTGTTCCGCTCCCAAGCGACCGTTGGGAGCGGACCAAAACTAACAAGGCTGGAGGACTCCAGGCTAATGTACTATCATAGTAAACATCAATTCCATAGAATATTGAACACAAAAAAGAGACATTGCTGCGTATACGAAACTTTCAAATATGTTTTCTACTTTAAAAATCGACTGAAGGGGTTTGATTTCTCATCACCCTTCGTTGCCAAACGTGAGTACATACACGCAGGTAATTAGTCATCAAATGACAACAAATGTCCATATCTGAAAAAAACGTTGAGTCAGAAAAACATTTTGTTTTGGCATTTTTACCAGCTGATTTTTTTTTACTTTGTATGAAAATTTATTACATTTAATGATTTTGTCGGTTTGGTGGCCATGAAAAGGTGACATTTAAATAGAATACCTGTTCCACTGTGATGGCAAAGCAATATGAACAGTATCTATAAATGAGGAACAACGGTGATAATTTATTTACCACATATAGCAAGTGAAAGAATACATCAACGTTTGCAATCATCCATTTAACTGATAGCACATAGGTGAACACCTGACTCAAGAATGCATTATAGAACGATTTTAGTTTGGTAGATTTTATTCAGATTAAAAACGTAGCTAAACAAGAGTTCGTAGACCTCATACCTTCATAAAATATTCAAATTATGCAAACGACTTTCAAAACTACGTCATGTATGCTTGGTTATGTGCACCTTTAACTAACTTACACAGGTCACAATGTTGACAATCTAATCATTTACTATATGTACTTAGAAGAATTAGGACACTTTGACATTGATTATGCTAATTAGAGACATATTTTTATAATTGGTATCTGCTAATCTTCCGCCTGCTACAAACTACATTTGTTACATGGACTTAAGTCTTATAATGGAAACCGCTGTAAATATCTATTTTTCTCAATTTGCTTAATTTGCACCTCACTGTGCACATCTCTGCCAAAGATAACTGGATACTAAATGTTATGGAAATCCATCTTCCTATATTCCATTATGCTCCTTCGGAGATTTTGGCAAAAACGCCCCTGCAGTTCCAGAGCAAGCTGCTAGGGAGCCCAAACAGACATCACTGCTTCCTTAGATTATAAGCTTTCTGCCAAGAAAAAAATATTTAAAAAAGACCATGTCCAGGTCAAAGATTAGTCTCCAAGCAGACCCTACGGTGCCTTAGAAATAGTATCAAAGCTGGCCAGGGACTTGGTATACCGGTGCCCGTTTGACTCCCTTAGCCGGCTATCTCCCTTTGGCCGGCTATACTCCTTTGCCAGCTTTGATACTATTTCTAAGGCACCGTAGGGTCTGCTTGGAGACTAAAAAGATACAAACAATCGAAGTTCTGCTGCAGTACCAAGGTCACACACCAGGTGGCCCGAAATCGACCCTGACCTTTGTCTTTCCAACACCTAACCACATACCAAATATCATTACAATCCATTCAGAGTTTTTAGAGTTATGGTGACAACAAATATCCGGAAACACAGACACACACACAGACACACACACAGACAGACACACCAAAAACTATACGTCCATTTTTCATGGATGAAAAAACTTTCACATCTGTACATAGTCTACATCTTATTGTTAGATCTTTGCTGTGTCTATAGGTATTCTGAATTTCGAGGAAAATAAGCTCAGCGACAATCCGCACCTCAACCTTGGGCAAAAGCTAACCTTTGCCAATATCCACATTTTTTTGGAGCAAAAATTTGTAAAATGGCTCACAACTTGTTTACCCTGTTGCCATGGTGGCAAAGGGTGTTGAGCAGAAGGAGAGCTATTTTGAGGAGTTGTGGGCCAAACGGATTTTCGGATGGGTGCTACATGTACGTACATGTATGCCGTTGTTTGATTCTCACGTCACGGAAGTTTGCTCAGAATGCGTTTTCTACCTCTCCTGTTTCATCTCAGAACGTGTCATGGAAATGTGGAGTGAGTGGAAATCTAGCAAAGTCTGCTGGCTTGGAATGGGGTGTGGCCTTCTGTTCATAGCATCAGTTGTCATCGCTGGCATCCTGGCAACTCACTTCCTGATCACTTCCGATGGGAGGGTAAGATAAGAACTTTTGTTCACATAGGCCGACTGGCCCTGCATGCATTGATTATCCTTTCAAGACGTCGCTTGGATTGAGTTGGTGTTTTTCAAGCAATCACGAAATGATGTGACATTTCTACTCGTTTGGATGAATCAACTTACAATACTGATAAATCTGTGTTCCTAAACGTAGGTAACACTTGCTTCAAAGCTGCAACAAAATGGCACGTTGATCCTGGATTCCAGTACTCCAGCGGCGATTGACGAGGTCATAGTCATTGGCTTGATCGCGACTACAACGTATTTGCCATTTAAGAACAGCAATGTGACCGCCAATGCCTTGCCGTTAAAAGTCACATTTCTGTCCACCACTGGTAAGTAATGTTAGCTTGAGATCAGTTTACCTTTTCGTTAGCCCCACCCTGTCCATAGCTATCTATTTTGTTGGTGATGCTCTTTTTGATATTGATGATAAGGGTCTAGTTTTTTTCATTTTTTTCTTCATCTAGCTCCTTACAAAAACCCGGATGACTGTGCCAAGAAACCATGCCAACACGGTGGACACTGTGTGAACAAAGATGGCGGCTACAAATGCACCTGCTCACCTGGATGGACTGGACAGAACTGTCAGGAAGGCGAGTCTTTTTCTCGAGTCAATTAAGATTTGAATAATTGCAGAGCTTTACCGTGTTCCTTCCTCTTAAAAAATAACCGTTTATCCAACCCTAATTGATTTGAAACAAGTCGCGAAAACATAACCGGGGAGAAAACTTTAACTAGAATCTTCTCCTTTCACACAGTATACAAACGTCACCAAGACTATTTTTACCTTCTCCAATAAGGCTATATTTTCGGACATACAATTTTGTCAAGTGGCTGAGGTCGTATGTGTGCATCACACTTGTCGTTGTGGATGGATCTTCACCATGGTTATTCTCAGTCAGTTCACCGAAAACAGGTCTATATTTTTTCATCAACATAAGACTTCAACGATTGTATCATGATTTAGCCATAACATCATTTCCTTCTGTTTTCAAACGTTAACAGACATCAATGAGTGTACCAGGAACCCATGCCAACATGGACGCTGTGTAAACAAAGATGGCGGCTACAAATGTACCTGCTCACCTGGATGGACTGGACAGAACTGTCAGCAAGGTGAGTTCCATCCCTGTGGATGCATTCGTAAATGTTGTTATTTCTCCATCCACTTTTTGTCCTTTCTTTCCTATTCTTTCTCCTTCTTGATGTTTTTTTTTAATCACACAGTCATAGATAAGTGCAGGTAAGGCGTTTGTAAGGTTTTAGCTTCCAATTTGCCCGCTGCTGACGTTACAACTGAATGGACTGGACAGAGCTGTCAGCAAGGATAGTTTTTATTGCAAGGGGGGGGGGATAAGTTTTTAATTCATTGTCAAGTATTTAGTTATTCACCTCTTTTTTATTCATTCTCAATTATATACAACAAAAATATACAAATGCATAGAATATTATAAACAATTGCAGTGGTACAAGGATGCTATTGCTAACACATACTTATTCACCTAGAAACATCCATTGCTATATACTTACTTACACATTGTCAACTAGATACAGCTACTATTTTAGAATATTAACAATACCACTTCCTGACCATTTTCAATACTATACCTTTCTTATTCATCTAAGCACATTCGGATTATTCATATACCCATTGTTTAGCCATATGGACCCCCATAGCTAGATACTCGTATTTTGACTGGTGGTACTCTTTTTTATTTGATTTGACAATTAAGTTTTTTTCGTCATTTACCTTCTTACAAAGACGTGGATGAGTGTACCAGGAACCCATGCCAACATGGACAGTGCTTGAACAAAGATGGTGGCTACACATGTACCTGCTCACCTGGATGGACTGGACAGAACTGTCAGCAAGGTGAGTTCTTTGTACATGCTGTTTTATTTCTTCCACATTCAACATCTATCGTCTAACAGCCAACTGCTCCTCTCATAGCTACACAATATCTAATTCATTACACAGATATTGATGAGTGTGTGGAGAAGCCTTGTCAACATGGACGCTGTGTGAACAAAGATGTCGGCTACAAATGTACCTGCTCACATGGATGGACTGGACAGAACTGTCAGAATGGTGAGTTCTTTTTTCGTACAGTCAGTCTGTTAGAAATTTGCCCTTTCTTTTCTGTGGGAAAGTGTGTGTGGCAGACTGTCTAACTTATATAGAACTCTTTTTATCTGGTTAAATGTTTTGCAACCTCTAACCTCCACCAGCAATTTTATTGCATACTACAACGTTGTGCCTAAACTTTCTAGTAAACAATTCACAGTTTCATAAGTAAAAACGAATTGAAATTGAACAGGATATGAAACATCGTCTATTACACATTGCTAAATGATACCGAAGAAGATGCAAACTCCAAAACAAAAAGCTTGGTGTCATTGCTTGCCGTCTGGATTCAGCCCTGCACAGTGTGCCCGAGCTTTTGGATAATAAACTGTTTAGAGAGCTAATGCCACTAAATTCCAGCCAATTCTTTTTCCACCTTTACTGATAACAAGAAATTCTCCTATTAACTTCACAAAACACACTCATTACAGTAAAGGTGGGATTATTTGTCTTCCACTGTCTTCAAAAAAGAAGTTGACGAACCAAATGACTTAGACTCTAGAGTTGGCCTTTAGACTAGAGTTGACACTTGCTATGTTGTTGTACACTTTTGTCTGTACCATTTTATGTTACCTGCATTTAGCTCACGGGCAAGAATGTGCATTAAATCTATCATTTCCTTGTATGAGAAACACGTACCTCTAACTACTGAAGGCTTATTCCATCCATTACCGATTACTACAGTTGTACAGTGCCCCAGTGAGTGGAACAAATACAACAGCCACTGCTACAAACTGATGACAGTCGAAGTCAGCTGGCCTACAGCGAGCTCACAATGCAAACGCCATGGCGCAATTCTTGCCTCTATCACTGACCAGGCCGAGAACAACTTTATTGCAAATCTGCTCTCGAAATGTGGGTAACAGTTTTTGCGTGTTAACGGTGAAGATGTTGTATCTCATAGGTCTGAAAAATATGCAGACATTCTTATAAATCCTTATCACATCTCTCTGAAAGCTAAGACTGATTACAGCTGCAGAGTGTCTAAAACCACTGCAGCATCAGAACATAGTGGATTACTACTTGTAGAGTGACCACCTTAACAGACTTCCAGAAAATGGTCCAGTAAACAAGTCACAGATCCTAATGGTTATGTCAAGTTGAAAATAAGGCAGGACCACTAAAACTTTGCGCCTTTTTTAGTTTTTGATTTTTTATCTATTGTAAACATGACAAACAACTTCTGGAGAAATGTTCATTGGATACATTTGAGCGCAGATCAAATTACGTAATTAGCTGCCTGGAACCCTGACCACATGTGCACACGTGGCTTAGGTTAGGAGCCTTCGCTGGCACTGCGAAGTCAGCAACGCTCGACGCAGGGTGTGCTTCTCAGTCGTTCCCTTAAACAACAGAGACTTTCGCTAGCTCGACTATTTCAACCATGAGCCCGAGAAAAAAGAAGTCGAGAAAGTGCACTGGGTGTGGAGAACCTGTGGCCCTACACCCGCCAGGCACAAACGGCCGCTCCTGCCAGGGTATACCGCTAAACCTCGAGGCTCAACTCTCCGGCGGAGCCTTTTTTAGTTTTTGATTTTTTATCTATTGTAAAAATGACAAACAACTTCTGGAGAAATGTTCATTCTTAGAAATGTCTTATCCTTGAAGGAATGACAAAAGCCCTGTATGCAAAGAGATGGTTAGTCTTTTAGACTTGGATCCATCCACGTGCAAAGCTGGAAAAGAAGTAAAGAAAAAAGTCCCCCCCCCCCATAACTCGAGTCGACGCTGGTTGCAACTAACGTAGTAAGGCCCCCTTTCCACTAGACGGCGATCGTGATGCGCTCTCACTGCGACCTAAATAGGATATGTGTAACCTTCGCTTTCACACTGGGTATATTGTACAAAACGTAAGCGTGACTGAGAAGACAACAAAACACACAAAGTGTAAAAACATTCGTTTCTTTTCTATACAATTCATTTAGCGATCTGTCAAATTTAGGTCGCAGAGAGAGCGCGACAAGAGCGCCGTCCCATTGGAAATGGGGTATAATAGACTAGTACTGTTGTCCTTTGATTGCAGTTCCTGATAACAGGGATGAACCGTTAATCTGGCTGGGTCTGTATAGAGATTCTGAAGAATGGAAGTGGACAGATGGGTCACGTATTGACTACAAAAACTGGGCTCCGGGGGAGCCGAATGACAGTCAAATTGACTCGGATTGGAAGGGAGAGGACTGCGTCTCAGTGTATTCGAAGGTGCGTGCTTTTTCGCCTTTTTTTTAGAGTAAAATGGCCTTATCGTCACTGTGTTTTCATTCCTGTTTATCAATGTCTATCTAAAGAAAGCTATCTTTAATACTTTATCTTCGCATAAACATATGCTACTGGGAGGGGGTGGTATTCCTTAGGTCGGGACGTTAAGCCGTGGTTACTGCTCTGGACCATCATCATCATCATGGGTTACCCCCATATAACCCCGCAAGGGGCAAAGTGGGGGGGGGGGGGGAGCTGAGGTCCCGGGTTCGGGCGGGCAGCCCTCCTACCTGGCGCGGAAGCTCTCAACTGTGGGAGCACTTACTACCGCGCCAGGCAGGGAATTCCACTCCGGAATTGTTCTAGGAAAATATGAGTACTTGTATGTGTATGTTCTTGCAAAGATTGGTTTGTACTTATGTTGATGGCTGCCTCGGGTTCGCCCTTCGGTCGGAATCAGTAGGTTCTGTGTGTCTATGTTAATTTTGTTGTTAACTAACTTATACAAGAAGGTGAGGCGGGCGTTCCTCCTCCTTTCGGAGAGAGGACGCCACTGCAGGTCATTGAGCATTTGTGTCACGCTGCTAGTCTGCCGGTAGTCATTGAGGGTCACTCGGGCTGCCCTGCGCTGGACGGCCTCCACCGCCTGTATCCCTTTGTTGGTGTACGGGTCCCAGACGGTGGCACTATATTCCAAGTGGGGCCGTACCAGCGCTTTGTGACAAGTGGCCTTGACCCTGGATGGACAATGGGTCAAGTTGCGCCGAATGACCCCTAGGACCTTACCAGCTTTGCTAGTGGCGTGGTTGATATGGGTGTCCCACCGCAAATCGTCGGACAGTTGTACTCCAAGATAGGGGTGGGACTTAACACCGGTGAGACCAAAAGAGCTAAGGGAATTTCGTTGGTACAGTGAACCTAAAAATGTGCATAGGGACCGCCTTTTTTTACGACCAGTGAAAGATGAGCTCTTCGGTATGCTTAACTGGTACAATATCACTTTATCTTTCTTTTACTCAATAAGGCATCTTTGTAGACGCTTGCGATGAATTAAGAACAAAAGTTTATCCATTTTACATATCATTTTGAGCAAGGATATACATATTCCTTGTCTAAAGTTTAAAACAATAATTACCATGAAGTAGATAAAGACTACTTCATCAATAATCAATTAATCATAAAGTAGGCGTAGTTGCTATGTTGCGTGCTCTGCATAAAAGAGAGAGCATTTGTGGCTTTGTGTAAATGAGAAAGAGTGCCTTTGTGGAAAATACGGCCATCTATGTAGATGAACGTTAAATATTTTATGTTTCACCTCTTTGACAGACCGGAAAAAATTGGCTCTTTGGAAAAAAAGAGGCACGCGGGACAGTGGAACGACTCCGGATGCGACTCTGATGACTACCCCTACATTTGCGAGAAACCAATTTAACAGCTAGAGTTCCAACACCTCTAAATCTAAAATTCCAAAATCTAATAATATCGAGGTCTCATCAACATCTACAAATGTACTACGTATGAAGGCAATCCATCCAAGTATTCACACACACTAACACATGTGAACGATGCGTAAAACACTAACGTCCTTGGCGAATTTAGTAGCAGTAACAGCGTATTTAAGTAGAAAACTTTCCAACACGAGTCACGTAACTTTGGTGATTGATCACTTGAATTCTGAATATGACCTAAGCTTGTGCATGACTACAAAAAAAAATCGATAATATTACTTGTTGTATTGGACAAACGTTAAGCTCTGTCGTATGTTTGTTCATAACCAACACACGTCAATTTTCAACCTACGTGTGGTCCAATGCATGGATTCTGTAATGCAAGTTTATACCATGAATTCATAGGGTGCCTATAGTAAGTATGTGCACGAATTTTATGAAATTCGTATGAATTTTATGAAAAAAAAAGAACACAAATCACTATGCGAAGACGTATGAATCTTATGTGATACGCACGAATCACTATGTGATACGATAATCTTTATAAAATTCGCACGAATCTCATGAAATTTGTGCAACACTGTTATTGATGGAGCATGCGGACCTGAGTGAGTGAGTGTTATTGAGTGTTTTGTCATTGTACATGTTTAATTCCATTTGTATTGTCTCTGCTTTTGTCAGCAAGGCTATCCCTTTGTAATAGCCACCGGCTAGTTGTGTAGCCCTGGCTGTGCTTGCTAAACACCCAGAGCAAGAGATAAATTCGTGCAAATGCTTAGGCACCCCCGCAATTAGAAGTGAATATTGTGGGTGTAGAGCATATAGGGAGAGGCAGTGAATACCACGTAAGGTATGCAGCCTGATGTAAATTTCTATATTTTATATAATGTTGAGTTTTTACTTTCTCGTTGGAATCAGTGAAGAATGAAAGGAACATGTTTTATAGATGGTAGGACGCTTCTACCAATACGAGAGATATGTCCTAAGTTGAGAAAAGCTAAGGAGAAACATCAGCAAGATATTTTTCGGCTTCAAATTGAGGACTTTGACAATGAAATGTGTTTTATTTCAGCTTGATGTTCTAATTGAAATAGTTGTACGTGTTAACTTAGTAATCTGACAGGTAGAGAAATTTGTGTATGTATCTTGCGCACTTTATGTAATATAAAAAACGTGTTTATGGCACTGCTCAATTCACACAAAGAACACATGTCGACAGTCCACGTATAGATTCTAATATTCAACGGTTTCTGAAACTAATAGCGACAAAATTAGAGCAAACGGTTCAGATGATTGGGTAGAACAATGTTTGCAAGTTGGATGAATGTACTTGTGAAGGCCGACGAAGTTACCAACGGAGACAGTACTAGTATGCTCGACGTCGTAGCTTAGTATGAATTTTGCATGCGTATTTTTCTTAATCTTTAGATTCTATTGCGTATTTATAGATGCTATTTACTTCTTGAAGTATAGAATAAGGCCATTAAACCTGACAATAGAAAAACATGACAATGGCAAAGGTGTTTATAAGTACGTTTCTATTAGAAGTATTCTATTAGTATTCCTTTAGAAACATTACAAGTATTCCTTTTAAAAGTATTACTAGTACTCATTTTAGAAATATTTGATTCCTTTTGTAAGCAGTACAAGTATTAATTCAGAATGTCTGAATGATGCATGTAACATCTGTGCTCATTTTCTGAACAGAAATCTTATTAAACTAAAAGCTTCACTGAGGACAAGGCGTTTCAAACAGAAACTCCTTAACTTAAATTACACTCGGGTCCAGCCTGCTAGGCAATCGACTAATTTGTAAGACTCATTAGTATAGTAGAAACAACAAATCACAGCTCTTCCATATGGAATCAAATCTTCAGTCAAACCGAGCATTTCTATTAGCAGACAACATAACTTTCATCTTTAGCGAACGATTGTAAAATAAATTTCTGTTATCATTTGAAGGGCCGACAATAAGTCACGAGTATGATTTAATTCATTTGACGTCTCTTGTTTGTTTTTCTCAGCCTTGAAATGTAACCCTGCTAGCTGTCGTTTATCCAGGTTGTCGTTATTTGACTGTAATAAATAAATACTTGTTCAAAAGTACTGTAACTTTGGTCAACTATATATGTCTGATCATTACCTCTGTGAACAACAGACTACATTCTTTTATTTATTTCTTACTAGAGCTCCCTGTGGAGTGAATGAATGAATGAATGAATGGATGGATGGATGGATGGATGGATGGATGAATGAATGAATGAATGAATGAATGAACGAGAGACGCTATTGTACTCGGAAATTGATGCTCTTACAAGCTTAGTGCACGCCTTGATAATTAAGCAGAAGCACACATACAGTGAATGATATTGCAAAGTGACCTCGTACTAGGCCATACCAAATATAATGCATGTCCGAGAACAATAAATAATATTGATGCACACAAGGCTCAGTGAAAACTGTTAATGGGTGATATGATACCTGTAGCACAACCATTAGTAGTTGTACCTGTGTAATATTTTCTCCTGTTACATTTGGCACATTTTGATGTCAAAATTGACTAAGCCTTCTTTTAGGAAACAATCGTTCTGTGTGCAATGATACGAAAAACCTCCCCCTGTAAAATGTACCCTGCCGCAGAAACTGCAAGGAAACTTGCTTCCCTATGTGCCACCAGGCACTACACACGGGTTACAACAACAGCAAAAAATGGTTACTTTCGGCATTTTGTACCTCCTACAAAAATGTATAGTTAAACATCGATGTCTCTACTCTTGATGACAAAGACTTCTTGTCATCATACAACTTAAAGCTTTTCACATTTTCATCATTATGAAGTTTTCATTCATCCATGTAGCAGTGTATAGCATATGCATCGTGTTTAAATTTGTTACAATTTTCATTACTATGTGTCCGTTTGATAAACATTTTCAAATAAGAAGGTGCAAACTGCTTCCAAACAGTACACTGTTTCCAATCTGAACTTAACTGAAGAGTCTAAAATACAAAGTCTGCAGAACTAATTTTCATACCCCATTAAATTCAGAATCTGTAGGGTTTTTTCTGTGTACACAGTCTTTCTCTGAACATACATGTAAGTATCATGTGTAATCAACTAAAAATTCTTGATTGTCCAAATAGACAAAATCATCTGTGAATTGACAGTGATCCTCTAGTACGAATGCTGATTGTTCTACATAGTGATTTTGGTTAACCTTTCACGGTGTTTCAATGAAAGGTTGGACTTAACATTCTCTCTCTCTGCATTGGTTCGCTTTGTTGGATGAATTGTTTGCTGCAGCTGCTAGGTACAAGTATGCTCTATGGAAGTGTACAGACAGTTGGAAATGGAACAAATTAGAATAAAATGTTTCACATTTCGTTCCATTTTACACATTCCGTACACCCCTGTACCGGTGTGACAGCGATCTCGCCCCCCGGCGATCTCGCCCCCCCGGGGGGCGAGATCACTAGCGTTTTCGCCCCCCTTAGCGTTTTCGGCCCCCCCCCCCCCCCCAGAGCAGCTACTACATATTACAGGTGCGCTACCTGGTACTATACTGCACCTGGGGAGTAACGTATATGGTGTGTTACCTGGTACCTATATGGCACCTTATTACCGTACCAAAATATGTCATACCTCGAAAGTCGATACTATATTGTTCGGTGCAAACATGACATTGAAAAAGACAATTTTTGCAGCTGAGGTGGCATAAAAACAGTGCTACTGCGAACGTATAAATCAACACCGTCTATGGTACGGAATACGTCAGCTATAAGTTTTCAATTTGTCACAGTGTTTTCTTTCTTGTGCTGGAAACATTTCCAAAGCACTAACAAAAACACACGTACGTAAATAATAGTTTCTCATTATAAACACTATCTACGCGCAAGTTGATATAGCTGTTGCTAAATGCTACACAAACACTGGTAAAGTACCTGTCTTAAGAAACACGGGTAAATGCATCAGTTCCTAAATACTAGAAAAAACAGTCATGTTGGAGGTAAAGATATCCCTTGGCCAGGTGCATATACCAAAATGTGCGTTATTCTAATTAATACCTAATATTTGCATAATTAATAAAGACATTACATAGTTCTTTTGTGGTCACTTCATGGTAGAGACTTCATATTGGAGATATATAGGTTGCTTGAGGACAGGTGAATACAATTAAATACATCTTATGTCAAGACTCAGGTATATGCAATAATGGGAATACAAGGGACCAAACCCTCCTTGTCTGAAACAAGTTCAACTATCTTATTACCATGTAATTACGTTAATATTGATACTATGAATGGAGTTATGTATCAAACTCGTGTACTTATATCATTCTGAAACTACATTTTGTGATTTATACCAATCAACTTTTAAAATGTCATGTAAACCCGTTTTTTTTGGGGGGGGGGCGAAATCGCTAAAGGGGGGCGAGGTAGGGGGGGCGAGATCACTAGCCGGGGAGGGCGAGATCGCTAGTGATTTCGCCCCGGGGGGGCGAGATCGCTAGTGATTTCGCCCCCGGGGGGGCGAGATCACGGGGGGGGGCGAGATCGCTGTCACACCGGTATGTATTTTTACATCTACTAGGATGTCAGTTTTACTAGGGGTGGGTACTACGGTGGGTACTACGGTGTACCGGTACAAAACCGGTTTTTCTTATTGGACCGGTCCAGAAAAAACGGACATAAAAAAATGAATGGACCGGATGTTGGACCGATTCAAAACTAAAAAGATTATATCGACAAGCGGTCACATGTTTGGGGGCTTACACGTCCAAGAAATGAACAAGAGTGAAGTAGAGGAGAGTTGATAGTCATTTTTAACAAGCTTCTGCAGCAAACTTGGTCTAAAACTGAAGCAGTTAGTGTTGTTTACATTAAGATGAGCTTTTAAAACGCCAATAGACGTCGGGTACTCCACTAAACAGAATCTTCTGTAGCAAAATGGACCATTGTTTAGAGCACTGGCCATTCACAAATTTTTCAGAGATAATTAGGTCCAGGTTTAGGTCCGGACCTGGACCTGATCCTCTGGACCTGGACCGTACCTGGACCTGAAGTTTCTGTGCCGGTACCCACCCCTAGTTTTTACGTTTCTTGCAGAGGTAAGGATACGCCATCCTGCAGCGTTTGTCATGCCATGTTCCTCCTGTCCACCATTCTGTATTTATCAAATTGCTGCCACTCTGTGGGAAATGTTTTATGCAGAAGATTGTTAGTTTCTCCACAGCAGTGACTTTTATGTTCACTTGTCATTTTAGTCTTCCTTGTCTAAGGAGGAAGAAATTAAAGACGAATGCTTCATTGTTATAAACCAATAAACTGTCTTTGTACTCTTCTTGTCAAAGAGAAGTACAGTCATAGCTATAATATATATATATATATATATATATATATATATATATATATATATATATATATATATATATATAAACGTTACATTGCAATGAGGTGCACTGATGCTCTAATGATCTCTATGATATCATCTTTCTTTTATTTTTTCATTCCTTTAATTCTGGTCCACAGCAGGATAATACAAACGTAAACAAATATACTTAACATATAAAAAGTCATATACGCTAAACAAACATAATTCTAGAATCACAATCGGAGTTTGCTGAAAACAAATTAAAAGAGGAACACGCACCTGGGAGTACATCACAACACACTCCTCTGGTCCAAGGATCCGCCAGGAGTTGTTAGGCTCGCCAGAGTCCCAGTTTGTATAACCGAATCGAGACCCATCAAGCCAGCTCCAAGATTTTCCATTTTTACGCAGTCCAATCCAGAAACCTCCAGTACCACCAATGCTAACACCAGTAGTACCAATGCAAACATCTAGGGCTGCAAACAAACGGAAAGGGTCTACAATTGATGAAAGACATTGAGTTATGGAACAGGCGATGCTTAATTCCGAAATGACTAATTCTAGAAAACAATCCCTTCAAAGAGACATTTGTAGGTATTATATATCAAAAGGTAATGGATATGTAGGTTGCAATTAGAGGTCTCCAGTGACAAAGCCAATTCTCCAGAATTCTCCAGAAGAAGTTTTTTTGTGCCTGGAGAAATCTATATACAAATATTTATTCATTTGGTTAATCTATTGATTTAATGTTTCCGGAGTGGACTGTTATTCCAGAATGATATTGTCACCTGTCTGTTATGTATATTGCAAAACGATGGTGATACAACATATGTAAACTTTTCTACAACACTTGTACTGTATAGATAAATGTAAAGCCATGCTAGTTTCATTTGTTGGTTCTAACTTCTAGGACATCTACTCTCCAAGCAGAGGTTAGGCTCCCGATTCCTTTTTACGTTTTTTATGCGTTTTTTTTTTTCGGGCTGTCCATTTTCTGCCGATTTCTTCATGTCTCGCTGCTGTGAAAACGGTAGAAAAACGTTTAAAAAACGGTCGGCGTATAACCTCTGCTTGTAGAGTATATAACCTTAGCAAAAAGAACCACAATGAAAACACAGGGAGGGAAAGAATAATGCATCTGACTATGGTCACTCTATGTATACCCGAAACACGAAGGTACAGACTCTCCCCTCTGTTTTCATGTTATCGCTTAGTCTAGAATGATTTTTTTCGCGAAATATTGAAGACCCCTGAGACGCTCTATGACACCGGTTGGGTTTGGGGAATGTCGTTCGATCGCATTCTTTTATTTAGGGACGTCCTCGATGACATAGAGCAGAAAACATAAAACAACGTAACACAAAACAGGCCGAGTTTTTGTATCGCCCCTCAAATTTGTTTTGTAACAAAACTTTTGTCAGGCCAAGTCGATCAAATTATATTCAGTTTTCTTAGTTGAATTTTTTTCTTAATAAATAGTATTTTGGGAGTTAAGCACAATACCGAATGCTTTTTATGTACGCATATAATGTGAAGTAACATGCATGTTTTACTTCTTAAAATTAATATCTATTGGAAACAGCACCCTCTTGTGGGGTTTATGACTCCTTTAAATCCGTGTATTGATGACAATGATTATTTGCTACCCACATGTTGAGGTGAGGCCTGTGATGAAGTCGTTTTCCGCCCTGCTTGTGATGGAGGCCAGATGTGCACCATATTTGCTACACTTTGACGGTGCAGCTGACCCTCTGACAGAGTCTGTCATCAGCTTGTAGCAGTGGCTGTTGTGTTCCGTCCACCCATTTTGACATCGTTTGGCTGCAACGAAACGTAACTGTAGTGAGCTCACACCAAAAAGGATACTGTAATAGATGGTTGCAGCTTTAAGGTGCGCTCCCACTACACTCGCGTCACGCTTGCGTCGCTGCGGGGTTCGACAACGCAAACGTGACCCCACGGAACCTAGAGGTGACGCGAGCGAACCTAGAGGTGACACAAGCGAACCTAGAGGTGACACAAGCCAACGCGACGGTTTTTTGAAAGTTAGAAAAAAAACGCAATTGGCAAGATGCCCCAACAGTGACCCAATCACCCAAGAGTGACGCAACAGTGACACAACAGTGACACAACAGTGACGCCAGCATGCCTTCAACAGTATCAAGGTTATATTTTGTCTATTTGCACCAAGTATCAAAAGTAAACATCCTTTTATTACTGAAAAGCTATTTTGGATACATTTTGGATATCATTTTACAGCGGTTTTTGATTAAGCTACAACAGTGAGATTTCCACAAAACTTAACTTGTATCCGTATTCAGACTAACTTAAAAATATATTTTGTTTTATTTGATGGGAAATAGGCCAGAATTCTATACTTGTAAACGCCAAATAAGTAACTGGTATATCGATTCATAAACCTACAGATGTGGAGAAACGGAATACCGTACAACGTTGAAAAAGAAAGTATATCTATGTTGGATGATAACGTTTGCTTTTGAGTTTGCGACACAAACAATGTAATCATCGCCGGTAGCCTGCCGCAGATTGAACACTAAACTTGCAAGCAGTCGGACCCATAAGCCATGTTTTTCCCCATGCCTTTTTACGGTTAAAATAAAGGTTGTTTATTTGTGTTTTGATCTGACCACACACGGACTTGCCAAGGTCAGCTTTACGAGTAGATAATTAGTTCCAGGCATGCGGGATAGTCCGGGGCATCATTCCCGGACTGCAGACAGTGCGTGCCCGGACTGCTGACAGAACGTGTGGACGCGAAATGAAATCATGGCCGCGCTTATCCGCGCCGGTAAAATCTCCAACAAGCAAGACATCGAGGACTACCTCGCTTACACGGTGAAGGTGTCCAAGCTGTTCGAGGTATACGACGTACCGTCTGTCATGTTGTGCGACAACCAGTACAGGATCCTACAGAACCGTAACGGCTTTCGCCGGGGGAGGGCCCATGTCAAGGCCATATATATGGCAATATATTTGTTTCAAAAATACGGGAGCTATATGCGTGACGTTTTTCCTAAAAATCCGACGTTTATCCGACGTATTACAAACTAAGTTATTGATAAATAGATGTTACGTTTGCCGCACGTTAGTGTGACGTTTCTGTAATACGTCGGACGTCACGTATTTTACGTCCATGTGACGTGAATTTAGGAAAAACGTCACGTATATCGCCCGTATTTTTGAAACAAATATATTAGCATAGGTCTACGTTAGATTATCGTCATCAGATAAACGATATTGCAAGTCAGACGATTTTTTTTTTCATACGATATCGTTCTGGCATGTAAAAGATTCAAATATCGAGGAGCAGACGTAGTACAGATGAGAGGAGGTCATAACACAGACCTTAAGGTTACATAATCAGACCTTACCACAGACTGGTACGTCACATCCTTCGAATCTCGTGCTGGAGTCCGTGGTGTAGCACCACACTCCGGGTTCACCGTCCGGATTCCGGCAATAGTTCTGCTCCAGTCCGGATGATGGGTGATTACCAGGTGTCCTGGTGTGTGCATGAGGAGTCTGAGTGTCCCAGCGCTGACACGTCTTGCCTGTTACGGTCACGGCGACTGTTCCTCGGTAGGACACCCCATTTCCAACCTGGCAATCTCCTGGTTTATGTGATTTAAAAAGACAGTATTTGATACACGCTGGTTTAATTTTGAAGTGGGGTGTAAGCTAGTCTGGGATGAGAGGATATGGTTGATGACAGGCGTGGGGTAATAACACATAGCGTCATGTGCTACCGTGTGGTGATTGCATTGTATCGTTGCGTTTTATCGTCTCTTTAAGGAATCTGTCGAAACAGAAAAACAAAACAAAATTGAACTTAATCTGTTCTGAAATTGGAATCGTTCATAAGGCCCATTTCGTCCTACAGAAACGACGATTTTTCGTGCTATAATTAAAGCATCTTTTTCATACAAAATTTTGAAACGGATATGATGTCATAATCGATATCGTTTTGCGTATATGATATCGTCTCGGAATAAAAATATCACCATACTCCATTGTACGCAGCAAAATTCACTTTGCTAAGATATCGTTATAAGACGTACCTTAGATTATCGTAATTATGTATAACGAAATTTTGACGATATTTTTTTCATGCGGTATTTTTCCGGCATCTACATTCTATTTCTAAATATCGTATCACGAAAGGTGCGCTATAACGTCTGCATGTACATGCCAGAACTATACCGTATGGAAATGCATCGTCTGAATTGCGATATCGTATACGTAAAAGATATCGTTTGGGCCAGAAAATACGTATATCGTAGAAGTATTTTCGCTATTTTAAGGTGCGTTTTTAGATACGATATTTCGACAAGGAAATAATGCCATATGTGACACGGAAATGACTCCATATACGGTATTTGACCTCTCCAAAATTTGCCCCCATACAAGAATGGTCATACACTCAATTTATATTTGCAGCATCATATATAGAAGTCTTACTGTTCATTAAAGGTACCTTTTAGTGCTGTTGACATGCAGACCCACAGCTTGCATAGCCACTTCACCGTGTCAGCTAAAAACATAACCTTCTTGGCGAAGGTAATAAGTTGGGTATGGTACTTACCGCAGCGATATTCAGCATTAGTAGCCAGCCCAAAAACATTTATGTCAGCGGTTTCCCAGTCAATCACGTTGCCATGTTGACGACAGGAGTCTGTCCCTATCTCAGCTGGAGTCAGCACGCGGTCCCAGAGGTTCACCTGCGACAGTTCCCCGATGAACGCTTGATGTGACTGGAATCCTCCCCCAACTTTGTCTTGGTCCTGTGCAAGGATCCATGTTCCACCACTGCGCACTTTTCCTCCTACGCTAAGCCTCGAGCCGGAAGCGTGACGAACGCCGTCGACGAAGACCAACCAGGCTCCATCGGTGTTGCGCCAGGTGGCACATACTGCATGCCTCTCACCATCCGAAACAGGCATGTCACCAAGGGCAGTGGTTTTACCTTGTACCCACAACTGTAAAATATGTTTCAAGGACATGGATGGTCATCTTTGAAATTAAAGCATGTATTGCTAAATTAGTCTTGAGGAACAAAAGATGAGTGGTGAGTTAGATAGCAGAGGTTTGTGATTGACAACTTACTTCCAATCCCTTCCCTGCTTTCTTGAAGATAAGTAGCTCGTTGTCATGTTCTTGTACAGCATAGCTGACCACACCTGCATGGCTGGTGGAACTCATGTCGGTGCGCAGTTCCAGACATAAAGTAAAACTTGTTAAGTCCTGGGCCAATGGTTTCCCCAGCCTGGCGTAGTTATTGACGCTTCGTGGAGCCGGAAAGGTTATCTCTTGCAAATAACCTACTGTAATTGCTGTAATTGACAGGAAAAATTATACATCTTTATCAAGAATTTATGGAGTTCCGAAAAAATACTTCCTCTGGATGGCACTTTGCAGGAGTTCATAAAACTACCGGCTCAAGTCTTGCCATCCGCGGCAAATAGATGTTATGAAAGTATTGAAACCCTTTCAAACAAAACAGGCATTATCTACAATACAGATAATTGGAATTATAATTGTATATACCAATACCAATACATTATGTCTGAGTTTTGTCAAGTATAATAAAAGATCAGTGTGCAATTTCTCATTGGAAAAATAGACGCGGGAAAATTTGACACGTTGTTACATAACTTCCGGGCAAAAGCCGTTGCTTCTCAAAATATCCGGGAGATTTCGATATCGACTTAAAGATGTCGTCAAATAGACTATCACACTAATGGGATCAAGGTGAACTGCGAAAAAGATCATAGCACAAATGAATTGATAAAAAATTACTAACGTTTCGAAAGCCAAAGCGATCCCTGTCATTTTGAAATGCGGTATATTTTGGCCCCCTGCACCCTGGTGTTACAATTGAATGACCTAAATTTAGTATAGATAGGCATTAGATATTTGATAAAATGATCCAAGTACAATTTTGGCATAAACTACTTTAAAATACTTAATTTCAGCACTTTTCTGAGGGGAAATTGGTTTTCTTTCGGCCGCCTGCCGTGACCTTTCGGCCCTTCACCCCACAGAGCCCCACACCTGCTACGGCATAGACTGCACACCAACATCGTGCTTAAAACCTGCCTGCTTTGCTTTGTGTTGAATTGGAAGCTCTATGCATTATGCCATGACCATGTAAACTAAAGTAGTAAATGCCTACCTGAAAATACTTGGACTTCGCACAGGGTAAGTATACGGCAGGATCCGGGAAGACAGACTCCCACATAGCGACCCTTCATCCCCTGACAGGAGACGGAAATTGACGGCTGGTTCAGGTTGATGTGATGATCACCTCCACAATTGGGATTCTCGCTGACCTGGTCGGAATCCCCGATGTGGATGTTGAAGGGGTTGAGTCGTTTAGCACAACAGTCCTGGCGGTTAAAGATGACCACTCTGTAGATATTGGAGACAGAAAATACACAATGGCACCTTAGTTTGATACGCATTGTATGTTCACTGACAGGTAAATATTCATGGTACTCCATAAAACCTGCAAACTTTGATAGATCCTCAGGCACTATAATTACTTATACCAAGTATGTGTTCTTTTAGACAAGTAGTCAATCTATCATATTTTATTAGTGATGGATAATAGATCCGGAAATATGCTGTAAACGTACCTGTCAATCACATACGATTGGCCGAGATCCACCCACCAGGTTGGATTTGTCTCTCCCGGGTCACCTAAAGTGTGTGTACAGGAACCAGCAGTGTAGTCAGTATTGGTGTTCCCGTCTACGGCACGGCTGGCAACTCCGTCCCCAAGAGTGCTTGTTTGAAACGCCGTCTTCCCCAGGGCGACATTGGCACCTGACCCAGGGGAGGGGACTGTCATTAGCAGTGTGGTACTTGCATCGATGACTCAAACTGAACAACAGCTTTCCGTCATAATAACTACAAATAAATGTCTGCCTCGTGCAACATTAGGCCCTCCCACATTCAACATACTACCCCCAAAAGATAGAAAACTGCGCCTTTATGCTTAATTTAAAGTTTGTGTTGTTTCAAATCTATCTCACATCTATCAGATTACGTAGGGTCTACTGGCGGGATCTCATCTGACCGCACGTATAAGAAAATCTCTTCGTGTTTGTTCAACAAGTGGACAAGTAGTGTGTAGAACATGTCTAAAACTAGAGTTCGGCGACCTCATACCTCCATGAATATTTAGAGCTTTTGTTAATTTCATGCAAATGACTTAACATTAACATGATTTATGCATGGTGTTGTTCATCATTGGATAACGTACAGTACACATGTCACAAGTAAGATTCCCAATTCAAATCATTAATCATTAAGTTGTTTTGCAATTTTTGCATAAATTATGCAAATAAGTTCCTCATTTGCATATTTGATATCTGCATATGTTCCACCGATTATATGTAAGTATTACATTTATCGAAGTCCACTTATTGCAAATAATGGAATTATACAATTTCCTGACTAATTATGTAAATTAAGTCCTTATTTGCATAAAATGCATATCATTATGAACATCTTTGCATAAGCTACCTGCATACCTAAAATGCAGGCAATCTGCAGTTCCTTTCTGCAGTTATCCTCTATGGAGTGTCTTGACAAAAACGCCCCTGCAGTTCCACAATTGAATGTTAGGGAACTGAAACTTGCCCCACTTTGTCATGACGCTAAAAGCTATTTACCACCCAAATGTCACGACCATATCACGTACGGGACAAGAGATACATTGAAAAAATTGCTATTATAGAATATTCTCATTAATTATGCAAATGTACTAGAATAACAAGGATGAAAAATCCACGATGACGCCAAAGAAAAAAGTAATCACCTTGCTGACAGTTCGGTCCAGTCCATCCAGGTGAGCAGGTACATTTGTAACCTCCATCTTTGTTCACACAGCGTCCATGTTGGCATGGTTTTCTGGTACACTCATTGATGTCTGTGTGACAACACAAAAAACCATTTGGTTCAACGAATTTTTGCCAGCAGCGTCCAATTGTAGAAATTGAACAAATAGAGTCAATAGTACGCTAGGGGAGTCGGCCGGCCAATAGTGGTGAGGATAATGATTCTACTGGTCGGCTGACTCCCCTAGCGTACTATTGACTCTGTCCAAATTCTACATTTAGACCACCGATCCACGGAGCCTGGTAGAGGCTACAATTGCTGAGCTTGGGCAATAAAGACAAAGTCAAGTTGATGAATAAGTAAATGGGTTTTTAACACAGCTGTGAATCTTAAGACGAATGACAATTAAATCCATTTTAAACTTGGTGTTGCGGTAAAGAAAAGTCACCTTGCTGACAATTCTGTCCAGTCCATCCAGGTGAGCAGGTACATTTGTAACCTCCATCTTTGTTCACACAGCGTCCATGTTGGCATGGTTTTCTGGTACACTCATTGATGTCTGTGTAACAACACAAACAGAATCATTTGCTTAAATTGACTTTTGCCAGCAGCGCCCAACTGCTAGGCATCAGGCAAGACAAAGTCAATCTGATGAGGTAGTATTTGGGGTTTGAACACATGCACAGCTATAAAACTGACGAATGAAAATGAAATCCATTTGGTATTGCGTAAAGACAACGCACCTTGCTGACAGCTCTGTCCAGACCATCCAGGTGAGCAGGTACATTTGTAGCCGCCATCTTGGTTCACACAGTGTCCATGTTGGCATGGGTTCCTGGTACACTCGTCTAGGTCTGTGTGTTTAAACAAATGTAGCAGTATGATACATAGATATATCTTTTGTTAAGAAAGAGGGAGTGAAGAAAAAGAAAAAAAAAGGATTAAAAATCCATGATGTTTGCAAAGTGAATGGCAGTCATGGAAAAAGTAATCACCTTGTCGACAGTTCTGTCCAGTCCATCCAGGCGAGCAGGTACATTTGTAGCCACCATCTTTGTTCATACAGCGTCCGTGTTGGCATGGATTGCTGTTACACTCATTAATGTCTGTAAGACAAAGGGGAAAAAAGAAAGGATTTTTACTCTACTCATCTAAGGCGTAATGAATAACTTTAATGGCAAAAACACTATAATCAAGTTTCATGCATTTGAATAAAGAGTATTGGCAATAACATTAATGTGTACTCTTGGGGGTAAAATAAAGGGTATCTGAATAGTGTTCAACTCAGTCAAATATTACTTACCCGTGGTTGTCCCTAATGTGACTACCATTGGCATGGTGTCGGTGGTCACACTGTTGTTCGTAAATGGCAAATGCGTTGGAGTCGAGTCGATAACTGTGACCGTCCCTAATGCCGAGTTCTTTTCTTCATAGAGTGTCGTCTTCCATGGAGTACTGGACTCCATGATCATCGTGCCATTTTGTTTCAGCTTTGAGTCAAGCACAACCTACATTCAGAAACATGCACAAATTTATCCGTATGGTAATTAACGCATTGCAACCAGTAGAAATTATCACACTATATGATCAATAAGGAACTAATACTAGTAACTAATTATAACCTAGTTGCAGAGGTCGACTTGACCTAGCTTTTTTACTCGCACAGTTGTTTTCTTATTGCTTGTTGGGTTCTGGTTGCTTTATCCTAATATAAGGACTGAGTTTAAAAACATCAACGTCCGGCGAAGTCGACAACGGAGACTGCAACTTATGTTCCCTCAGGCTACTAAGGCTAAGGTCCCAGAAAAAAGGGGCGCTTCCAGACAGTTCACAGGCTTTTCTTTTGGCGCTTTTGGCCGTGAACCCTACGTAGCTCCGGCGTTTTCGGGACCGGTCGGTCACCGGAATGTACACACCACTAGGCACCAGTACAATTGGGACCATAGACTGAACAAGAACTTAAAGCTTACCCTTCCACCAAAAGTTATGTGAGTTGCCAGGATGACAGCGATGACCACTGACGTTACGAACAGAAGTCCACATCCCATTGCAAGCAAGCAAAAAATGTTGGACTTCCATCTACTCCACATTTCCACGACACGCTCTGACATAAACAGGAATGGTAGAAAATGCATTCTGTGTCAGTACGTATCAAAGACGTTAAAAGGGGCGTCCAACCTAAGAATCCGTTTTGCCCACAACCCCTCGATTTTTTCCTGCTCAACACTCTTTGTCGCAATAGCGATGGGCCAAACAAGTTAAGAGCCATTTTGCCAGTGAGATCTTTGCATGTCAAAAACAAAGATACAGTAGAAGCCGTTTAATTGCACACCCCATTTGCCAGCGCATTTCGTGCAATTAGCTGGCTGGTGCAATAATGCGATGTTATACAGCTGGACCACACCAAGTTTGTGATTTGGGGATTCCGTGAAAATGTGTGCGTTAATCCGTTGTGCATTTAACAGGCTTCTGGCTCGTTCTCATTGAAATGTCAAAAACGATGTAGCCTGACTTTACGACTTGATATTGAGCAAATAATAGACAGCATGACTGGTCCGTTTGTTTTTCCACAACCTCTGTAAAGTTTTACAGCATGACTGGTCCCTTTGCTTTTCCACAACCCCTGTAATGTTTTACAAAAGATGCACCACAACATTCATATTGGTTCATGGCTTTGAAGGTTATTATAACCTCGGTTGGGATTTCAACCCCTAAAAAATGGCTGTCGCCTGAAAAGATACGAAGAATTCAAATAGTAGCCAAAACGGAACAATTCAGTTCCCCAAATGATTGTTCGGCAGATGAAACCAGCTACCAAGGCCCTCTGTCCGATCACGTCAGATCGGTACTATCACTGATCTTGAAGGCTGTGTGAGGAGGTTTATGCCTGTCGCCAAATTCGGTAACAAACGTTACCACCACGAGTACGATGGTTGCCACGGTTATATTATCCACGTATAAGACTAGAAATGGCCGATTTTGTGACGCTTTACAGTTTTTCTGGTTTTCTGAAGAAACAGAAAAAGGGTCATTGACTGCCATTTGTATCCCACCTTGCTTGCAAAATGTTGTACAGAAATGACTGTAACAAACGTTACCATTGTTTGATGCTTTCGAAGCATTCTGTCTGACCCGGTGCAAAAATGCTGCCCACTTTTTAAATGTCCCTAGGGACGTCAACTTGATGATGTAGCCAATAATGTTAATCCTTTTGAAGAAAATGGGTTAAGTTTACTGTTGTAACAAATGTTACCGGTAACAAATGTTACCGGTAAAATTTGTTACCTGTCCTGTAATGCATTACCAATGGGACCGAAAATAATAAGTTGCCATTTTGTGGCTATGCTTAAAAGAGGAATTTTCCTAAGCAACCAGGTAGTTTTCACTGAAAATAAAGCCGATTTATTTTTCGACCAAGAAAATGCCATTTTTGACATTTCAATGAGAACGAGTGTTCTGCTCTATTGGCAAAGGTTAGCAATCGACGGGTACAAAGTGTGTGATAGTAACGGATGAAGACATTAGAAAAAATAACAATACAGGTCCCACTAAGCCAATGGCTCAGCTTGTATATCAAGCGTTCAGAGACATTTATCCTCCATGAAATATTAGGAGCCTGTTTAGACTGAATGCAAATGTCTTCTATGTTTACATAATCCATGAGCAGTGACATTAATGTTTAACAAACGTATCATAATTATGGACTTCTGCATCGATTATGCAAATGAGGACCTTATTTTCATAATAAGTGTCTGTTAATGAAGCACCTGCCCTTAATTACATATGCTTTAAAATCTTGTAATGGGAGAGCAGTTACATTATAGGATTTCTCATGGAGTTTTCAATTCATATCTATCGATGTTCCTTCCTTTAAAAGTATAAATGGCATAAGTTTGAATAGTCATGTCATGGACAGCAATGATTTTATAATATTTCCTCATTTGTTATGCGACTTACATCAAGATTTGCATATTTATCATTTAATTAAGTCAATTATCATGTCAAGTATCTTCATACCAAAAACGACTGAAAGCAGGAGACTTTAGAATGGCCCAAAGCGACAAAGATGTTTAATTTAGATAATGGCATAAACTACTAGCCCTATATGTATATCTAGCTGTACTGGCATTAGCTATAGTCAACATATATAGCCAAACAAAAGCAGGGGAGGTAGATATATCTAAGGAGATGACTCTGCAGTTCCACAGTGGCCTGCTAGGGGGTTCAAACCTACACCAGTCGTCCCTTATCTCAACACCTTTCTGTCACCTAGAAATCAACACCCCGGCACGTCCGGGAACAAAGATAAGGACGTCCTGCTGCACTACCAAGGTCAACCACCAGACTAAAACGCATTAGAAATTGTCGGGTTCACAACACCTACTCACGTACCTAATCGCAATCAATCCAGATGTCCTTGAAGCTAAGCGGGTTGTGCCCTTAGCTTAAGAAGTTAAGATATTCGACCAGAGACGCACACAAAAACTAAGCTGCAGATCCACAGCATACCAACTAGGAGGTCCACCCTTACGTCAACACCTATCTTCTTTGTCTACACTGCGCTTACGGTTGCATCAAAAGAGTTTAAATGTTGTACTCAATGCTGTAACGTACCTTTAGCCCTGTATGCAAAGCTGACTTCCTTAGGATCTTTGTAAGCATCCTCTGGTTTGTCGTAGTCGTGAGAAGAAGACTCCTCCTCATACGCGTTGCTTACTTCTTCAGGCACTTTGTAGCCGTAAGCACCCTCTGGGTTTTTGCAGTTGTGGGAGGAATGACCTTCCTCATACCCCTTGTTGACATCTTCAGCCTTTCGGTAAGTGTGTTCTGATTCATGCGACGGCGTGTTCTCGCCAATCGCCATTCCTGCCTGTAACAAAAGGTGTCCCCTATTAAATCAGGCCCGTCATTTTGTTTTCCCAACATACATAATAAATATAATTAAGTTTAGTTTGGTTTCGTTTAATTGCAAGTTCTTACCCGAGGGCTAATTGCAACATGGGACATACAGAATATATAGTAAACACACATAATATAAGACTTTGGTATAGATAACAATGGTGACAAGTGGAAACAACTGACTATTCTAGTAATAATATGGACTGCTGAGCACTACGATCTAAGTATTTGGGGTTTGACTTCTTTTCTGGAAGCAGTACTAGGGGAAGACGAAGTGTCCCACTTTTTCTATGATGAGTGGGTTATGTGACGTTAACAGGATTATTGTTTTCGTCACTAAACTTTTGGAAATTTTTGTATGATAACAAAAATTCATAGCTTCTTAAGTTATTCTGTAAAAACACCAACAAATTAAGCCAGAAACACACACTATTAATGGAAAACAACCTTATTGGCTAAGGTCATGTATATATGGAGAAAGTATGTGAATTGTAGCACAGGGGGGCAAACTATACATATGTCGCTGAAAATGGACAAAACTACTAGGATACCAATTTCATGTAATGTTCGCAATTGGTGCAATATTAATATAAAATTGCCTAATACAAAATGTATCAAATGAATGCTTTCTGTACATTTTCGCCGAAAACAATAAAAACATTCAAAGACCTTCATAGAAATTTAAGAAAACAATTGAAACGCATATCTCTAAAAATCTCTCGTGTCATTGAAAGCTATTTCACAAAAGCCATAAAATTTCCAAAAATCCTTTAGATGCAAAAAAAAACTAGAAATAAATTCCTCTATTTTCGTACTGAATTCACCTCATCTGGCATTAACATTAACCAGATAGACTTTTGAAAAGGTATTTCGACAAAACACCAGAGAAATATTCAATAACCTGCTGCTAGTCACCAGTCCCTCCTACGGCTCTAAGCTGGGTTTGCTCGGTCAGTGTAAACTTCTACCCCACCTGGCCAACTACGCACACTCCGATGATAATTGGCATATAACTGTAAATTGGGTTTATTGCTCAGACCCTGCAAGCTTCAACCCCGCCTAGCTAATTACGCCCACTCCTATCCGATGATAATTGCTCCTACCGCCACGGCTGTACGGTGGGTTTGCTCGGCTGATGTTGGATTCTACCCCGCCTGACTAACTAACTACTCCGATGATAATTGCTCCTACGACTATAAGATGTGTTTGCTCGGTCAAGGAAAGCTTCCATCCCGCATGACCAACTACGACAACTCCGCGATCCGGTGATAATTGCTCTAACGGCTGCAAGCTGTGTTTGCCCTGCCAAGGAAAGTTCCTATCCCGCCCTGATTAATACGACAACTCCAGTGATAATTGCTTCCATTGCCGCGGCTGTAAGCTGGGTTTGCTCGGTCAAGGATAGCTTCTACCCTGCCTGGCTAACTACGACAACTCCGGTGATAATTGCTCCTACCGCCGCGGCTGTAAGCTGGGTTTGCTCGGTCAAGGAAAGCTTCTAACCCGCCTGGCTAACTACGACAACTCCGGTGATAATTGCTCCTACCGCCGCGGCTGTAAGCTGGGTTTGCTCGGTCAAGGAAAGCTTCTAACCCGCCTGAATAACTACGACAACTCCGGTGATAATTGCTCCTACCGCTGCGGCTGTAAGCTGGGTTTGCCTCGGTCAAGGAAAACTTCTATCCCACCTGGCTAACTAACTACTCCAGTGATAAATGCTCCTGCGGCTGTAAGCTGGGTCTGCTGGGTCAAGGAAAGCTACGACAACTCCGGTGATAATTGCTCCTACCGCTGTATGCTGGGTTAATGCTGGGCTGCTGTCGGCTTCTATCCCGCCTAGCTAACTACGACAACTCCGGTGATAAGTGTAACAGTTCCTACCGCCCCGGCTGTAAGCTGTGTTTGCTCGGCTGCTGTTGGCTTCTATCCCGCCTAGCTAACTACGATAACTCCGGTGATAATTGCTTCCATTGCCGCGGCTGTAAGCTGGGTTTGCTCGGTCAAGGAAAGCTTCTAACCCGCCTGACTAACTACGACAACTCCGGTGATAAGTGTTCCTACCGCCGCGGCTGTAAGCTGTGTTTGCTCGGCTGCTGTTGGCTTCTATCCCGCCTAGCTAACTACGACAACTCCGGTGATAAGTGTTCCTACCGCCCCGGCTGTAAGCTGTGTTTGCTCGGCTGCTGTTGGCTTCTATCCCGCCTAGCTAACTACGACAACTCCGGTGATAATTGCTCCTACCGCCGCGGCTGTAAGCTGGGTTTGCCTCGGTCAAGGAAAACTTCTATCCCACCTGGCTAACTAACTACTCCAGTGATAAATGCTCCTACGGCTGTAAGCTGGGTTTGCTGGGTCAAGGAAAGCTACGACAACTCCGGTGATAATTGCTCCTACCGCTGTATGCTGGGTTAATGCTCGGCTGCTGTTGGCTTCTATCCCGCCTAGCTAACTACGACAACTCCGGTGATAAGTGTTCCTACCGCCGCGGCTGTAAGCTGTGTTTGCTCGGCTGCTGTTGGCTTCTATCCCGCCTAGCTAACTACGATAACTCCGGTGATAATTGCTCCAACCGCCGCGGCTATAAGCTGGGTTGGCTCGGCTGCTGTTGGCTTCTACCCCGCCCACCTAACTACGACAACTCCGGTGATAAGTGTTCTTACCGCCGCGGCTGTAAGCTGGGTTGGCTCGGCTGCTGTTGGCTTCTACCCCGCCTGGCTAACTACGACAACTCCGGTGATAATTGCTCCTACCACCGCGGCTGTAAGCCGGGTTTGCCTCGGTCAAGGAAAACTTCTATCCCACCTGGCTAACTAACTACTCCAGTGATAAATGCTCCTACGGCTGTAAGCTGGGTTTGCTGGGTCAAGGAAAGCTACGACAACTCCGGTGATAATTGCTCCTACCGCCCCGGCTGTAAGCTGTGTTTGCTCGGCTGCTGTTGGCTTCTATCCCGCCTAGCTAACTACGATAACTCCGGTGATAATTGCTCCTACCGCCGCGGCTGTAAGCTGAGTTGGCTCGGCTGCTGTTGGCTTCTACCCCGCCCAGCTAACTACGCCCTCTCCGATGACATTTGCATCAGGCTAACAGTACTGCATCCTTGGCAGAGACTGAAGATAAGAACATTCAAGATTCAAAGAAATGAAAGGGAATCTAACAGCTATGGGTACCTTAGTTTGCTGCCAGACAACGCTCTCACCGTCAGAACATCCCGATCGTGTGAAATGTACGTGTGTATCGCTGCTATGATTTCTGACTTAAACGGCAAGGGTTTTGTATGAGATCTTGTGGCAGTGGTAAACACGAAAACAACCCTAGACTAATTCAGACGCCCATGCTAATGTATCAATCAAACTCTTACCAAAGAATCCCGGCTCAACGGCTATACCCAAATAAGGAGCGTATTTAGCTGAATTCTGGGAATAAGGCTTTCAAAGCACCTTATTTTGGCTGGGACGATTTCTTGCAATATGCATATCTATATTACGTAATTGCACGTTTCAGTTTTGGGCGGCAACCTAACTTTCACAACAGGCTACGAGGCATGACGAGGGGACCTATACCACTTCTTCCTTAAACTGGCAGCTATCTGAGACCAAACTAGAGTTCCACGAACACATACCTTTGCCAAATAAACCAGGTTTGTTAAGTAGAATGATGTCTGTAGACAAATGCGTTACTCATTTCATTTTCTTTATAATTATATGCTTGGAGCTGGTTTATAAAATTTCGGCATTGATTATGCAAATTAGATCCCAAGTTACAATTAATTGATACCAAATTGTATCAAGCATTACTATCAGCATACCAAAAATCTTGATGATCCTTTGATCCATTCTTGACTTATTCTCTTTCAAAGTCTTTAGATACACCTCTTAATCTCTTCCCTCTTTCTCAGTTACATATGTGACATTTTTTATGAAAGAACTATAATGGAATGCAGTGGATTTATGAACTTTTCCTAATCAATTATGCAAATTAGCAGTTTATTTGCATAATTAGTATCACATTATAAGTCTTCACTTAGGCTATGTACATGCCAAAAATCATGACGATCTGTCAACACGTTCATATTTTCTCATTAATTATGCAAATGAGATCACCATTTGCATGATACATATGTATTGACATTTCTCTCCTTCTCAGCTACATATGTGACAAGTTATAAAGTCCTTTCATGGAATGTAGTGAATTTATAAAATATCCTCATCAATTATGCAAATTAGCTGTTGATTTGCATAATTGGTATCTCATTATGTAGGTCTTCACTTACGCTACCTACATACCAAAAAACAAGATGATCCGTCAACATGTTCATATTTTCTCATTAATTATGCAAATGAGGTCATCATTTGAATAATTGATATCTATCGACATTTCTCTCCTTCCCAGCTACATATGTGACAAGTTTTAAAGTCCTATCATGGAATGCAGTGGATTTATAATTTTTCCCTTATCAATTATGCAAATTAGCTGTTGATTTGCATAATTAGTTACTATTATGTAAGTCATCACTCATTCTATCTACATACCAAAAATCAGTACGATCCGTCAACACGTTGTAGAGTTATTCTCGTCCAAAGTTTGAAAGGAAACCGGTGCCTGCTAGGGGGCCCAAACTCACAGCACTTACTCTTTGCCTCAAGGGCTATCTACCACTCAAAAATCATGACCACAGCATGTCCAGAACACGAGATATAAAAAAAATGAGTTTCCGCTGCAGTACCTTAGCAAGCCGCTAGGGGGCCCATTATCAAACTTGACCTTCGTTTTCCCGACCCCTACCCACCTACCAAATATCATCAGGATCCATCCAAGGCTTCTCGAGTTATGCTGTTGACACACAGACACACACACACACACACAAACACGCCCAAAACATAACCTTAGCCATTCTGGCAAAGGTAAATATCAGACCATGGCCAGGAAATCTGAGTCTCTTGAGCAGAACCGGGGTCCAAAACTGACGTTGACTATCCGACATTCAGTCATATACATGCACCACACCTCACCACAGTTTATTCAGAGGCTCTTAAGCTGACAAATGTCTAGAAACACAAATTGACATAGACGCAGACACGGACAGTCAGATACACAGAAGAAGACGTGTTAATATCTGTAGTGTAACGTGGTGAATTACGGTGACTATTCGTCGTAACAGTTACTGTTGTTCTGAAGGTTTGCACCTCATTTGGACTGAGAGAAAAAGCAGAGCATCTATTTGATGAAATTTATAAAATTCAAATGGTACGAAAGGCACTTCACATACGATATCATAACGCCGCACTAGGCTTTTAAACATGAAAACATTGTTGTAAAATTTGAAGTAACATCTTCCTCCTCGACCTGTTTGCAGAAAACAACAACATGCAGTGCTTTTATTATTAGTTTTAGTAATAGCATAGCTTTAGATATTTCTTATCCAATTGTTTGATTGTAGCACTGCCTGTAATAGTATCTAGTCTTTAGTATTCCATGCATTACTATTGAATCACGCACTGCATTTAGCCCATTTGGGCAGGAAGATGCAAATAAAGATCTCTATTATAACAGTATAGTTCTTTGATTTAGTGCGAGCAGTTTTATAAATCTACTGGATTACTTAAATCTCTATAGGCGAACTATGCATGATTTTTGTAACCTAAAGGGAGAAACGATATGTCTTGTTGGTCTATATCTAAATCATATAGCCAGGCGCCGCGGACCAATCAGAAGGCCCCGCTCCATGTTGGTATGACGGCGTAACACATATATTAGATTCCGGCCAGCCTGGTATGTATCGCTTCTTCCGATTGGTCAGAATTTGCGCTGTACGATCTTGATGATATGCATTGGTGACTGTTCCTGTGGTCCTATAGACAGGTCAAGTAGTCTCACATGATGAAATTAGTTTGAGGGTTGGAACCAATTGACAACTGACAGAATGTTACATGTTTCGTTTCTGTATATACTATGCCCCCTTGGTGTTATATCTTGAAGGGGCTACAGGTACACTGAGTCATCTTGAACTGAAACAAATGAAAAGAAGTGAGCAGAAACTTGGGTCCTCCATGATCATTTACTTCTCTGGACGATATTGAATTATTTTCATCTTCGTCGTATGGTGCTGATGCTATGCATTGGTGATTTTCCTGTGGAGATTCACGTTTTTTTTCAATTGAGTTTTTAATTGGTCTGGAGTCTAGAATGACTTAAGACAAATGAGTGAATGTTACACGTCTTGTTTCTGTATATACCAGGCTACCTTGGAAATCAACTTCCAAATCTTTAGGGGCTACTCAGTCTTCTTGAAATGAACAAAAGAAACAAAATAATAAAATAGTGGATAAAAAGTTTGAAACTCTTGGTCCTCGGTCATTTACTTCTACGGACAATATTGGAATGTTTTCATCTGTGTCGTATACATTTGTATATGCTGTTGATGATATGCATTGGTGATTTTCCTGGGGTGATTCAGGTATTTTGTCACGTGGGTTTCCCTAAACAAATTGGTCTGGAGTCTAGAATGACTTAAGACAAATGAGTGAATGTTACACGTCTTCTTTCTGTATATACCAGGCTCCCTTGGAAATCAACTTCCAAATCTTTAGGGGCTATTCAGTCTTCTTGAAAGGAAATAAAGAAAGAAATAAATGATTTTTAAAAAAGTGAATGAAAAGTTTGAAACTTTGGTCCTCGATCATTTACTTCTACGGACAGTATTGCAATATTTTCATCTGCGTCGTATATACTGTAAATGCAGAAATGTTCGCGGTGGATTAATATTCGCGGTTTTCGCGGTGACCACTTCACCGCAAATTTAAAACCACCGCGAACATTTTTCTACTATGATATTAGATTGCAGTCTATGGTGTTACCGCGAACTTAAATCCACCGCGAAAAGTCCTTTTTCCTGCTACCGCGAAATTAAATCCCGCGAACTTAAAAACATTTACAGTATGGTGTTGATGATATGCATTGGTGATTTTCCTGTGGCGATACATGTGTCTCATCACGTGAGTTCACATAAGCAAATTGGTCTGGAACCTGGAATGACTTGAGCAGTTGCAGGCTCGGTGGGTTATCTTGTCTTCTCCTGTCATCTCTGTCCATCTACTCTTCGCAAAAATCTCTCCTTCTTCAACGCGTGTCATCACGGGCGAAGAGAAATAGCGGGAACTGATCCGGCACCACCAAAGAACGGACAAGATCTAGAATAGCAGATACAACAGACTTTGGTGATCACCGTCAGCGTTTTCTTAATCTTAACGCGTAACGGCATCAGATCAGATCATCCAGCGGCTGTGGGCGACTGTGCGACAAAACCTTGGCACTTCTTCGGCACTTCGGAACAACTAAAACTGAGAGGTCAGACAAAAAAGTCTTCTTAGACGTGAAATCTCTTGCATTTAAACCTTTTCCCCACAGTGCATACTTAGGTACGTTTATACAACTAGTGCATTCTGAATTTTTTTGTTGACAACGCAGAACGTTTGTGGGTGTCTATAACCGACTTGGATTACGAAAAAAATCCTTAAAATTTAAACTACAAGGTGACTGTAACATAGAAGAGCACTCAGATATTTTGTCGGCCGGAAGCCTAAAACTATAATGTTTTTGCATTCCTTTTGTAAAGATACAGCTTTTGCCAAAATGGCCTCCAGATTTCAGAATATGATTAGTTTGTTTATTTTTCTTGCCACGGCAACAACGGTAACCACTTTTTCAGAAAATTCTAACTGTTTTCCGACGTGTTCAAGAAGCGCTTGGTTAGTTTGCGAGCCCGTCATCAACAATCATGGCATTCATGCTAGCGCTGGTCCGTCAATTCCTGAAGCCGCTCGTCACATGTATAACATGGAGTGTCTTTCTTGCAATAGCAGCTACAATACATCTTCTGAGATGATAAACTTTCCAACAGGAAGCTGTTTTCCCGATACCAAATGGCTGGGGTTAAAAGGGTTACAGCTGGGGAAATTATCGTCCAAAAAACTAGCTGTCCTCCATTCCAATTCTCTTACACGCCTTGTTCTTATAGATGTGGGGATAATTGAGATAGACCGGGCTTCATTCAAAGATTTCAGAGTATTACATTCTTTATATTTAGACCATAACATGTTAACGCACATCCCTAGTAAATGGTACAGCGACTCACATATACGGTGGGAATATAAGCTCACCCATCTTTCAATTTCCCATAACAAGATTGCCAGTTTGGGTCCCGCTTGTTTTCAGAACCTTGACTCCTTATTGACGTTAGACCTACAAAACAACGACTTGAGGGAAGCACGTAGCCGATGGTTTATCGGTCTGAACAAACTAGAAAAGCTATACCTTGGTGATAACAACATTGAAACGGTCTTACCCGAGGCATTTGAACGCTTGATAGCACTGAGAGTTCTTGACCTACGTAACAATGACATAGTGTATCTGCAAAGAGAAACAATTGGGGCTCTGGGAAGCATTGAAAGAGTCGTACTCGGTGGAAAAAATCTGAAAGAAAGCGTTGTACGGAACATTTCATGGCGCGCTGCGTTTGAACAGTGCAACCCGGGGCCATGGGTGCAATGGGAGTCACTCTTCAGTACGCAGTGGCTGCGATTCGATGTGGCAGACATGGTTTTTCACATCAATTACGAAGAAACTGATGAGGGACGATTTGACGTCGATTGGCATGGCATGTTGCCGAGGTCGCACCACGCCCCTGGACAAAAGGAGTTTCCCTGTCAGCGCCGTGAGGGAAGTTATCCGTGGAGTAGTTTCACGGCTAAACCTCCCTTTGTCATCACAACAACGAACAGTCAAAAAGATGTGAACAAGACTTTTTCAGCTCAATGTCTTGAGGCATGGGAAGGGTCTGGTGGTATCAGTTTTCCTTTGAGGGGCGCGTCAAGTTTACGCCTCTCAGCCGTAGAAACAAGTGGCAATCCATCTGAGAGCGTTAGCATTGTCGTAACCACGCTGAAAAATCGAACAGTTGAAACTCTAAATGCATATTCACCAAACAACTGTAGCGGAGATGAATCTTTTATAAAAGTAGCATGTTTTGTTATCGTTAACGACAAAAGACATGACCTGTTTTTCAACGCGCCCCCCGCAAAGAAAGCAGGTGATGCGAAATGTTTTCAGTGGGAGGCTCTGAAAAATGAAACTGAAATGGCAGAAATCACAACACACAGTTTGATACTAGCCGCACAATCTGAGAATACTACGATAGGATCAACAGCCACTCCATTTCAATCTTATTCAGCCAACCCATTCCAATCCACGCAGGCTATTGTGATTACTGATACAGAAGGCGATACATACTTGTACATCACGGTTTCTCTCACAGTCGGTTCTGTAGTTACAGGGCTGCTCTTACTCATGCGTTTCCTTGCTTTGAACTGCTACCGAAAGAAAAGAAATAATGGAAATGTAAACGACAGTAGACAAGGTCATCCGTTAGCAAACAGTACGGCCTTAGCGGCCTTACAAAGCAACCCAATGTACCAAGGTAATACACTTCAAAACCAGAGTACGCAGGACTCTGGTCAAGCAAACGATAACATGTACAATGAGATCAATGAGGATGAAGTGTATGTTCCATCTGGGCACGCTTATTGCGAAATTAAAGATTTAGATGCCAGTGGTGAACATACGCGAGTTGCGCACAATTCCCCTTGTGCAGATAGAGACGACGAAATAAATAGCGAAGACGTAAATGATACGTCAGGACAAGTATCACATAACGACAACCTTGAAGATGACTCTGTGACATTCTATGCAGCTACTGCCGAAGTTGCATTGCCCACAACTAGACATGATGCCGCTAACGCTTCGCTCTATAAGAAAGATGCAGAGACAGTAGTAGCCTGTGAAAACTATACACTAGAGAGTTTCTCTGACACTTCCAAGTCCGTAGACCAAGAGCAGACAGCTTATGAAATGACAAACCGTCTTGATGTGTCAAATCGCAGTGTCATTTATGATGTCTCGAGTAAAATTATATAGAGGCAAGCCCGAACTCTCGGAGGGGCTTGTTGGGTAGCAGAAATGACATATTTGAAGTCTAATCGAATTGTCCACAAAGAAATTCGTCAGAACAGGCCTCACAAAAAAAGAAGCTTGAAGACGATGGCTCTTTTGCTTTCTATGAAGCTACAGCTGAGGTAAGGTTGCCCACATCTAGAAACGTAACCGCTAATACTTCCCTCTAGATGGAAAGACTGTAATCTTTGTAAATGGCAGGTTTCTTTGATAATATGTAGGATTATTGGCGTGAATGTACGTAACATGACGCCATGGGCGTTTTCTTTGACATCAAGTGTTTCAATCTTGACAACTTTACTTTTGTGTTATGGTGAATAGGAAACAAACTTTTGGCATTAGAATATATTTTGTAGGTACTGTGCTGAACCGTGAAAATATAGCAAAAGATGGACAGATGTTTTTCTATTCATTGCTATTCATCATGTCAATTCAATTAATTGCATCATGCCTGAAGGCTAACTGTATGTACAGTAGTCTCAAGCAATGTACATAATACCATTTCTAACCAACTATAAGGTACTACGTTTACTATTGTTGAGTTTAATTTCTTATTTGTATTTAGTGGTTAATAGATTGTCCTGCGTTCTGCATACTAAGCTTTGTTTTTATTTTGGTGGAAACTTAGTCTTTTGGAGATCTCCTAAATGGTAAAGCTCATGAAGTTGTTGTAAATGTATGGGAATAGAATTTTTTTTAATTTTTAGGGTTCACGTATATAGATAATGCATTGTACGATATTTAAATCATCAGTTAATGTTTTGCTACTGTCATAATTGTGCACTGTATTTGTGTAATTCAGTGGATTTGTTGAAGGATGCTTAATAAATTTCTTGCATATGTAAATTTCCACTAGGTTAGTGTTTTAATGAAGTCATCTACATGTAGGGCATGTATCTGGCACCTGTAGTTTGTAGGCTGGCCGCAAGGTGTCACTTCAGCAGGTGAATGTTTAAATCACCAAACTATTGTCCAACCTGTGATAGAAATCCTAGTTTGGTGGAGGGTGAGGGTCGAGGGGGGGGGGTCGAGGGGGGGGGGGAGTAGTTACTAAAAACAATATGTACCTGTATCTATATAGCCAGTATAACCACCCTTCGGCGTAACACACCAGATCTAGCTTTGCAGGCAATGGGTTTCACAAAACTCCACTATCAACGGTTGAGCCTGTCTGCTCATTTATTTATTTGCAAGTTCATGAAAACTGAAAATAAATACCTGAAGTTTAAGTGCATAAAACCCTGCAGAAACCTCAAGAAGGTTAAACATTAAAAACTGCAAGTTCAAGACTCTACTTTCAACATGTCTATCCATGTATACATTCTTAAAGAACATCATAAAAACTATAATCACGACTAAAATCGTGACAAACTTTCCTGTTTGCATAAGACACCGTGAGACGTAGTGGTCGACTAATTGAATTGGATCCAAATGTGAAGAAGTATATGATGGACATTGCAGTAACTGTGCTAAAGTAAAAACCTGCACAAGTATCTATTCTGTAGTATAGCAATTAATGCTTATGGACACAGTAAAACCAATATATTAGCAAATGTTTCAAGAAAAATAGCCACTTCATAGCAGCTACATGCATTATGGATAAGTCCTTTTGCCAGACCTAAATTAAAAACTTTACAATTTATGGCTTGAAAAATTCTCTTTTTGCAATACTCATTCTACTACGCTCTTGCTCTCCTGACATAGTCCATCAGATAAAACCACAGATATTTCCATTTTGATGTGCCCATTGTCCTGTAGTGGCTGTTGTCCTATGACGGTGTATTTAAGACAGAAGACTGTCACCCTAGAACACAGTCTGGTTGGTGAAGCAAGCAGAATTGAGGGGCCACTTGTCACCCATCCTGAAAAACAAATATCAGGATCCGGAGCTTCAGTAAAACAATAATATTATGTCTGCAATGACTCACGTGTACATTTAAGGCTAAATACTGCACTGACTTTACTGTAAGAATGTCGAGACTTTCAAAACCCTTACTTATGAGTGTTTAATGGGGAGAACATTAGCAATATTAACTTCTATATCATCAATCACATTACATGTAAAGGTAAGAGATGCTGAATCAGCAAAATTACCGGTATACAAGACAGTGACAAAGTGTCTGCTGTTAGAGTTAACGTTTGCATGACTACAGAGATTTTGTTGACAGTCACAATCTCTACAGGTAGAATGGTATTCAGTGGTAAGTTACAGAGCAAGGTAAGACGTCAAATTCCTTTCCAAAGGAGGGTTTGCGGAAAAGCCTGGGCCCTGCCTGCAGGCTAGCCAGGCTTAGTGACCCTTTTCGGGCCCCAAGGGTTACTGTCAGACATGCATGGAGGTTTGGCCCCTAATGAAATTTTTCAAAGCTAAAACTGGGTAACTGATAGTTCCAGATGGGAATAGTTTGGTCATATTTACAGAATGAACATGGACAGTATGCAGTTTCCTGTGGTTATACGGTCATTCACACCTACAATAAATATGGTTGGGCCTATGGAATTTCCTTAGTGAAAAATTGGGTCAATGGTAATCCAAGACATAAGACAACAGTTGATCCCCTGGAATAGGGGAACATGGATTAAATTTGCAAAAATATGACACAGTAAAACTGTCTGACCAAAGGCTTGAGTTGACATAAGATATGGTGTCATGAAAGAATACTGATAAAACAATAATGATAATAATGACATAACAATGATAATACCCATGATATAATGATATGTATATAAAAATGATATGACATGTTAATATAATATGGGATGATAGATAAGGATAGTTTTGGTTCATTAGGGAGGCTCAGTTTTTTCTGTGTTTGTGTATCTATAACTTCATGCTGAAAAATTCAATAAAGAAGGAAAACAAATAGTCTGACCAGAGCGCCCAGCGTGTGTGGTCGCTGACCTCCGCCCCGGAGTTGGGATGTACCAGGATGTCCTGGTCACCTCGGTTCTGCATGACCCAGGGCACCGCTGTGCAGACGGACAGGTGTCAATCATGGGGACAGATGTCAATCATGGAGACAGGTGTCAATCATAGAGACAAATGTCAATCATGGAGACAGGTGTCAATCATGGAAACAGATGTCAATCATGGAGACAGGTGTCAATCATGGAGACAGGTGTCAATCATGGAGACAGATGTCAATCATTGAGACAGGTGTCAATCATGGAGACAGGTGTCAATCATGGAGACAGGTGTCAATCATGGAGACAGGTGTCAATCATGGAGACAGGTGTCAATCATGGAGACAGGTGTCCATCATGGAGACAGGTGTCCATCATGGAGACAGGTGTCAATCATGGAGACAGGTGTCAATCATGGAGACAGGTGTCAATCATGGAGACAGGTGTCAATCATGGAGACAGGTGTCAATCATGGAGACAGGTGTCAATCATGGAGACAGGTGTCAATCATGGAGACAGGTGTCAATCATGGAGACAGGTGTCAATCATGGAGACAGGTGTCAATCATGGAGACAGGTGTCAATCATGGAGACATGTGTCAATCATGGAGACATGTGTCAATCATGGAGACAGGAGGTAATGAATTAAGGGTTAATAACCCGCCCTGAGTTGTATACAGTGCCATAATTTATGGTCAGTTCCTATAACCATCAAATAAAAGACCAAGGGTAGCGAGGTCGTTTATGAAGTGGTTAAGGAACCGACCAAGAACAACACGTATACACCAAAGAAAAGCGGGTCATTAACCTTTGATACTATCATATAGATATTTTCATATATAATTAACCATATATTAGCCATGATGGAAGGCAGGGAGAGCAAGAATCTGTTCCGGCCAGCAAGAAAAAGGCTGGACAAACAAAAACTGGATCATGTCTTTGTAATATGTCTAGGGAGGAAGCATGTAGAAATATAGTCATAAGTAGAACATAGAATAGCTTACTTATCAGACTCTTTGTATGCGACTTACTGCATTTAGCCCTAGGAGGGCATGAATATGCAATAAACTTCATTGTCATTGTCATTGTCATTGTCAATATGATGCACCCTCCAGCTCTGCAGCTGAGTCGTCACAGCTAGATATTATATGTATGATAATAATAATGTTGCTGACCCGCTTTCCTTCATGTAAACTGCCACGAAATATAGCCAATCCTATAATCGGTTATAGGAATCGGCCATGAATTATGGCACGATATACACCTCAGGGCAAGTCATTTACCCTATATTGTCAACCCACTGAAAAAGACACTGGAGCCTATAAAACATACTTACTTTTTGCGTACCATTCCAGTGGGACAAAGACTGCCCAGTTTGCAGACACAAAGGGATCGGTGGGTCCAGTGTTGGTGTAGTCAACATCTGGAGTTACAATACAGGGAGACATTTAGTGAATAGGGTAATAAGATCATTATAAATTTTGGTGTTTTATTAAAAAAAATAGTGAATTACTCCATAAATCTGTGACTGACTTTAAATTTACATTGTGTAGCTGATAGATTGAATGTCATTTACCTCTATGCATTAATTATGCAAATTAGGTCTTCATTTGCATAAAGTTATGTTTCAATGTTTCTCTCTTTCTCAATTACATATGTCACATGTTTGAAAAGTCCCATCACATAATGGGGTAGGTTTATAATTTTTCTTAATCAATCATACAAATTGGATTCTTATTTGCATGATTGCCATCATAATCAAATCAAATATTACTTACTATCTGTATAACAAAAATCATGATGATCCATCGACCCCTTACTGTCATTCAGTTTCAAATTCTGAAACCAGATAGGCTGCTGCAGTCCCAAAAAAGCCACTGGGGGCCTCCAAAGAATACCATAATCACTCTCTGCTCCAAGTCCTATTTAGCACAACCATAGCATGTCTAGAATTCGAGACATGAGTTTTGCTAAAGTATTGTAATATAATGTACTGGGAGGGGGCAAATTCAATCATACTATTCATAGACATGAGGTCTCATGAACTTGAAGACCTTAACTATACTCCATACTAAATGTCAAATGGACATTACAATCCATCCCGCAACTCTATGATTATAGAATCATGCTGGTCTGTGACCCCATCATGCATACACACTGTAACGTTACGTGCGACTACATGACAATATTGCATTGGAATGTTTGCAATCTTACTCATTAACGGTTACTAACAATAGTGACATTAACCTACCAAACACACAGAGTCTACCCTGGTGAAACAGCCCCTCACATTTCTTGGTGTTGGTCAGGCTAAAGTGCTGGATAAACCTGTCCATCAGCTTCAATGCGGCGGCGATACTGTCGTTGTTATATGCTATAAACATGCAGTGGATGTGATACGACAGGAAGGGGGGAGGGGTGCCCTTGGCTCGGTACACGTCCAAGTTCACGTCCGGGTACTTGGTGGGGTGGGCGCTGACGTTACACGCGGCAACACACACACAGAACACCGCCAGTCTGAATACAACGTTCCGAACGTCCACCATGTTGAAAAAGTTAATGTTTAACTTGTTCAGAAAAACAACATTACATGACGACTACGTCGATGCGCCTACTTGCAAGTTCAGGAAAGGTGACTATTCTACGAAAGCCGGGAGCGACAATTGTTTTACCGTAACAGAGGGGGCGGAGTTGATGTGCTACAAAACCGTGTTCAAAGCTAATCTGTAATGAGCTTAATATGTAGCTACAATTATATCTTTATAACATGAATGCCGAGCATGGGGTAGCTCCATGAAGTTGTATTGTATTTTGACCCTGCAATGTCAACAAAGATCCGGTTACCTGTACGAAAGCCGGGAGCGACAATTTAAATCGTACTGATACGGCACGGGTCGGGGTTAGACAATGATGTGACACAAAAACTACCATGCAAGGCTACGATGAGCTTTGAACATGTTTGACTATTAGTATGAAAGCCGGCAGTGGTATTTTTACCTTGGCCAAGAAGGTTATGTTCTCGGTTGCGTGTGACGTGCGCGCTATAGACTTTCTGCAACGTATGATCCATTGCTTGCCGAGTCACGTGTTCTAGTAGCAGTGCGTCACTCATCCCTTGGGAAAGACTGGAGATGGAGACTGTCCAAAATTTGGATAAGTGCATTTTTGTGTGTTTGTTGAAAATATGAGTTTAATGTTGATTCAGAACGACCATATACCATTTATGTTAACACTTTTAAACATAGCCATATACCGAAACCTTGATAAGATTATGGATGATAACAACAGAGTTATAAATACATGACTGCAGCGTGCAACGTGATTTGATGATGATACTTAGCCATCAAACTGGAAGAAGATAACTCTTGGTTTTCCGCAAATATATTATATATATTCTGGCCTACATAACGTTGTAGTGACAAATATGTCGAACAGTCTTTTAGAAATGAATATATTTCAAGTAGTTCAAGGCATTTGCCAAATAAAAGTGTGTCTAAGCAAATAAAATCGTAAGTCTCCCTTGGTCTGATTCTTTTGATCTTTCTGCCATTCTCTAGATATGCTTAGTATTACATATGATGCTAATTCAAATACAATGACTTGTATGTTATAATCTTATACATTCGATCATTTATAGGCAGCTGCAATAAGAACATATTTGTTTTTTCATCGCAAACAACGACACCAGCTGCATTTCTGTGTCTTCTACACAGAATAAGGCCCTTCTCGGATACAACTTCGCATGAACACGTCAAAGAAGAAGACCCCTACTACGTACGTAAATAGTTCTGGTCTCGACAATGATTTTAATATGTCAAGACTCCGAACGTCATTTTGCATCACACTGTCCATTTTTTTTGTTTATTTGTTTTAATTGGATCTCCATTAGTGTTGACGTTATAAATAGTTTCACCATTCATCCCAAAGTACGTACATGTGACGTTACAATAAAATGAATGTAAGGAAAATTTGCCTTCACCTGTGAGCTACGCGAAGTTGTATCCATGAACGGGCTTACACACCAATTCTAAGTACTTCATTTGATTTTTTAACTTAAAAGTTTGTTAAAATAGATTATACAATCTTAGCACAGCGTTGTGTTCCCATTTCCTCCTATATACGATGGTTTATATCCGAATATTTAGAAGAGGACAGAACAGCAAGACAGGGCTGCGTCCACCTTCCCAAGCTCCCCGATAGAAACTGACACCCGCTTGAAGCCCGCAAGTCTCTCCTCAAACACCTGGATCAATAGAAACAATCCACCAATGTCTTAATTAAAATGTTTAGTATAGCCTATTCTCTATATACCGTCACAATTGCAAACCAGCGGCATTTCGCAGTTTGATTTCTTAGCTTTCTTCTCGTGTCATCGCTACACTGTACCGTTCCAGTACTACACACACGCCCTTCCTCTGGAGGTCAGAGCTTCCAGATCTTCCCTGGTGCATGGTTCGGGCAGGAGGGGGCAGACAAGAAGGTGTTTCATGGTCTGCTTCTGTCCGCAGTCATAAGTAGTCTGTTCATTTTTCTATGAGGGTCTTACATGTCTTTCTGTGCCTGTTCTGAGGACTAAGTTGGTCATGCCTTCCCCGCCTAGGGAAGGACATTCCTTAGGGGCGATGGTGAGTTCATGTGGTGCAGTCTGGAGGTGGTGGGACCACATGGCCATCTTCTGAGGCTCTGTACAGCCATCGAGTTCTTTAACTAAGTACAGAAAGCTATGTCTTGATCGAACTTTGCTGAAACGAAAAGTATGATACACAAGACAACAAAACACAGAACAAATCTTTCATTTGTTCAACGTGGGGTGTCCGAACATCACGTAAGCATAAACATAGCAGTAGTTTGTTAGGTTAGACCGCGTGAAGGTAACCTACATGTATTTTACGACAAATATTACTAGTTTTTTTTATTTGACAACTGGTTAAAGGGTATCGTTGAAAAGGTTCATCAGTCACGTATGCATACAGTTACAACAATTTTCATCAATCAATGACTGTTTTTGTAAAGGTACAGTACATACCTCCCAAATTTTCGATGTCTACCAGTACATCATCGTCAGGGGAATGACCTAGTCTCAGTTCTCGCGAGAGAACACGAGACTAGGTCAGGCTTGCGTGGATCATCTGCCCCCTCCCCCCGCCTAGCTATAGGTCATTCCCCTGACGATGATGTACTGGTAGGCATCGAAAATTTGGGAGGTATGTACGTACTGTACCTTTACAAAAACAGTCATTGATTGATGAAAATTGTTGTAACTGGTTAAAGGGTCTTTTTTTCTTCCAGTATCTCGTGACGAATTCTTTACCTTCATGCTGTTGGGCCCCTCCTTCTCGGTGCAGTGTATGACGGTTCCGTTGACGTGAATACAGTCCACAGCACCAGCACCGTCCGGCACCCACAAGGGCTCGTACGTGAACTCACTTTTCCGCTGAATAGTCTGAAAGAAATCAAGAATTCATTTATGTTCTATTTTCTTGTTAATCAATCTTGTAGGGTAGCCACATTGCCCTCGTCTGTCCCGAAGCAAAAAGAATAATTGTGGCAATAAAAACTATTGCCATATGGCGACTAACATGAAATGCAGTGTATTTATGAACTATCCTCATTAATTATGTAAATTGGCCCCTGATTTCCGCGAGTAGCAATTAATTATGTAAGGCAACTCTGAAGCTATCTACATTCCAAATATCATGAAGATCCGCCAACCCATTCCCGAATTATTCCCCTCTGAAGGGATGATGCAGCTACACATGCCTGGGGAAAAATTCCTAACATGCCTGACAAATTATGGGAATATTCTTGTCAAACGGACGCTCTCTATACTATTAGGCTAGCCCCTGAGGCGTTGCCAAAAAAGTCATCCTACCTGCCAAGCTTTCTTGCCCCACTTGTTGTTGCCCAGTGCGATGACCCCGGGAGCAGCGCAGCAGGCCACGCCCTTCAGGTGGAACTCCGGCCAGGCCACTGGGATGGCGTGCACAGGGTACTCTGGGAACGTGTCGGCCAGGGCTTTCCGGCCCGCTTTGTTGGACATTTCTGACGCGCCAACAAAGAACTCCTTTCCTAAGGAGAAAAGACATTATACTTGAATGTAAGTTCATCTGTGACGGTAGTCAACATTATGTTACAATTTTAACAGCTTTGGGTCATTTCAACTTGAGAAGGATCAGAGGACTGATCGAAATCTTGTTGGTAAGCGCTTTATTTTGTGTACGGATATAGAGTTTAAAATTGCAACATAATAAAGACGTGATACTTTTTGCAATATTGAAATAATTCGGACGTACATTCCCGGCAAAAAAGACACGAGAGCCACAAGTGCAGGAAAATGGTTTGATAATAGTGCTCTGTCTCTAGAACTAGAAGCCATGAGTTCGATTCCAACTGTGCATATGCATGTGTTGCAACTCGACATGCACGCTACCGGAAAGGGTTGAAATCTTTATACTATAGGACGGTACGTTAAGGCGTATCACTATTGCCTGTCTTCTCTGTCACGACCAGTAGAAGAATAGCTCGTCAGTGACCTAAACTGGACTGATATCACTTCCAGTATCTTTCGGAGCTGCAAAGTTGCAAATAGGACCAACCTGTAAAAACGACGTCACCCCCCTCTAGTGTTGCCTTGTCATCATCACGTATCCTGTGGACTTCCAGCCCCAAGTCTCTCAGACACCTCTCCACACAGTCAAGCTTTGGGGAAGATAGATATTAATGTGTGGTGGTACTAGACATAGTAAAAGTTTTTACACGTTAGGCCAAGTTGATTCGAGTGTGTGAATGACACCTTCATGCATTTCGCCCGTTTCCAAACATAAAGTTTTTGACTGTACAAAAATTGAAAATGCACTGTAAATCGTACAAACAGAATGAGCACATCCATTAAAATAATATATATCTGTAGAAGAAGGTATGTAGAATGGGGTAGGAAATTTCCAGAGCAGCCCTCTTAACCCCTGCTTCACCTATTAAGTCAGTGAAGTCAAGTTGGGAGAAAAGATGCTTCTACTTTGGGCCGTTCTCCATCTTTATTAGTAACATCAGGCTCTACGAACTTGATTTTTTTAAAAGTAATATATAAGTTTTATTGCAAGGTCTTGCCCGAGGGCTAATTACAAGTGATAAAAATGACATACAAAATTGTATAAAGTATAGTGAGCGACAACTCTAGTCTAATTCAAAACTAGTTAAAGATGCAACTTATCAGTTTGACATCTTTTTCTGAGACAGTGGAAGACGAAAGATCCCACTTTTCTGTAATTACTGTGTGGCTTTTGCGACATTAAAAGGAGAGTAGTTTTCTTTATGTCTGTAAACGTGGAGATATTAGGATAAAATTTGGTAACTTCTTTTAAGAGCTCTTTTCTCTCTTGATAATAGAAAGGGCAGTTTGAGATAAAATGTGTTTCGTAAATAAAATTTGGATAGAACTAACCTCCCGTCTCCTTGGTTCTCCTTCTGGCCTGGTGACCAGCGCCCTGTTGCCGACCACCACACAGGTGTCCTCCACAAACGGACAGTCCGGAGTGGACTCGTCCGCCGGTAGAACGGTCACGTCCAGTCCCAGGTCCCGCAGGGTCTGTGTGTAACGCGCGTGTTCTTCCCGAGCTTTAGCAATATCAATCGGTTCATGTTTCTGAAGTGTTTGGTAGAATGCGTCTTCTTGGTACACTTTGACGCCTTCCGATTGGTCCCGAATGGAATCCGGAATTTGCCGAACCAGGGCTCGGGTAAACTTCGGGAAGCTGTCGGCCATGGTACTGTTGGGCTGACCCATTAGACTGGTACGATGACTGGTAGCGAGGTATACGTAACAGCTGTTAGAAAGGAATAACAGAAAAAAATCTTTCAATAGACAACACCTTTGATGAGAGACATTGGAAAGCATGCATTCTTAGAGAAATTTTGTATCTTACATGCGCATTCTCAACCGGTGCAATGGCCTTGCATCCGGTAGGTCGTGAGTTCAATCCCCGGCCGAGTCATACCAAAGACTTCAAAAATGGTACATACTGCTAAGCACTCAGCACTAATGAGGAAGAGTATGGAAGTTAAACACACATCACTACTAGCGGACCAGCCCCCTGCTGTAGTGGCTTGCACAAATGTGTGGCCCAATGGCTTCGCAGTGGAGATGGGCGCCACCCTAAGCATCTACACAGATGTACGGGCAACTTTAACTTTTACTTTAATTCTTAAATCTCTGATAAAATCGTTAAGGCTGTTTTGATGTCGTAGTGGTGTGTAAATGGCACAGTGGCAAATGGGAAAACGAAGCAGTCCTAGGAAATACTTTATTAGACAATTCAATAGGTGAGTCACCTCATCGCAAAGTTGTGATGTGAAATGTCTTTCCCAAGGACACAGCATCGAACCCGGGACTTATTGGTTCTGAGTCAAACACTCTAACTACTACGTTACACGATTCCCTCCTCTGACACGAACTGCAAATTGGTGGTTAGAACAAAGACCAGGTACTGCCGCAGGTGAAACAAAGAACAAAAGAGGCCGCTTTCCCATTGATAAGTTACATACTTTGTCTGACAACACGGCCGATTCGCCTGGCTGGACAATGGACTAGCCTGTGTTTATACAATCTCTCGCTGGCTGGGGTTAATGACCCCCTCCCCGATAGGGCCGGCCGCTAGGAGCGCGATTTTAGTCAGGCTATCCCGAAGCCCCGCCCCCTGTTCGATCATGTTCTATTTCGAACACCTGTTTCCTATAATACAGAATGGCTGACATCTTGGTACATTTGGATTTGCTACAGAAATCGTGAAAACGTAACCGTTTGCACACATAACTATATGTTGATAGATTTATTAGGACTCGATGTAATCTGTACCTCTCTTATATTTTTATCTGACCCTTACCTCCCAATAGCCTGACTTAAATCGCAGTCCTAGCGGCCGGCCCTATAGTATGGTCGGGGAGGGGGTCATTAACCCCAGCCAGCGAGAGATTTTGTAAACACAGGCTAACCTCCCTACTGACCTCAATGAAAAGTGGCCTGTAGGCCGATTTGAGCTTCTCTTAATTGAAATTGAAGGGTTCAAACAAACAAAACAAAATATAGGTCTAGCGCGGAATCAAAATACTAGTATATTGTGGTATAATGGTAAGTTGTGAAAGAAGACAATATGTTACATTAGGTATTTTGAAAACCAATTAAGGCCCACATTGTTTTGTTTGCATTGGAAACAGGTCCCATAGCTTCATGGCGTAATGACACAGCAGATTTGTTGCGAAGTCATTAGAAAACTAGATTATACCGATTAGAGGCTGTTTCCGAATGAATTAACAGTTTGTTCCAACCGGTACGCATGCATACCCAGTCAACTCTATTCAGATCATGTTAGGTGCCTGTACTGGTCTTTGAACGAGCCCCACAAATGAAGACAAATGAAAAACCTTACCTTCCTTCGTTCACAGACTGAGATTCTTGCCGGGTTTTGTTGACACTCCCTGTATATCTGCCTCATGTCTTTTAATGAGACACTAGCGCAGGGAAAATGACGTACTGGAAAGGCAATCTTCATGCAAAGGGCTGTACCATTTTTATCGTGCCACACATGAAAGTTATGATATATACCTCAAAACTCTAAAAGTGACATATCTGCATGGCATTAAGTAACAATTGACCATTTCAAGCCCTATTTCTACTGTTATGATTAGACATAGACGGCAAATGGTGATTTTAAAAGGTTATTATCTCGCGCAATTGTTACTTTTCTGCACGGTCCCACCTTTGTTCTAATGTAACCCTCCGTATAGCCCACAGCTATTCTGTAAGGTGTTGTGCTTAGTTGGGTCACTATATATTTAACCTCCTTGGTAAGGACAAGGATAGGGCTATACCAAGACTAGTCCTTGTCCTTGTCCCAGGATTTCGGCCAGTTCTGTACGTAACAAAGATTTTACTCCTTTGTTAGATTTCCCGCGTTAACAGCTGAAATTTGTCACTTCACTCAGGTAAAATGAGTACCTGGCATCAGTTAGAGTTCTTCAATAAGGACATTAAACAGAGGTCCCGTGTTTTAGGACAGCCACACCTCGAGCAGGAAAAAATTCCACTACACTTATCGAAAAGATTAGGGGTTCATTTCGCTGTGAGTGGATCAATTAGATCCTGTCCAGACATGCAGCTTGTGCTGTTCAGTACAAACCTGGTGTGTTTAATAGCTGGCATAAGGTGGTATACCGGGTATGTAATGCAGTACAAACAATACGAACAAACCGTCCATTTCTAACTCACTCACTAATTTCTATTACACTGGAACAAAAATCAACTCGAAGCTGGCACCCTGGCGAAACAAAGACCGGACATTCTACGTTATAAACACCAGAAACCTGATCCTCAAGTGATGACGTTTTCCAACTCTAACAAGACTTTTCAATTTACCTTCTTTCATTCGTATACTACTTATTATACTATAGAATATATCCTAAGATATTACTGATAAAAAGTGGACGTTGAAATACCTTCTTGTGTTCGTGGTTGGTTCAGAAACCGAATGAGCCCCACCCGTTCTCGTGATCACGGAACCGTTGTAATGGCGCAGGACAATTGGTTGTCACGTCCTGCACGTTTTAAATCTGGTATGCAAATGAAGTATTATGCAAAGTGGGGAAAGGCTTTTAGGATCTCACCGTTTCACATCTGTGTCCAGGTCTTTTGTTCTAAGATTTTCCAGGTTGACCAACTCCCAGAGGATTTTCTTTTCTTAGGGAGGGGGTGTAACGTTTCATATGTAACGTTTCATATGAAAATTCTTAATTTGCGGTCCATGCCATCACATGAACTGCCAGTAGTCCAATGTGAGATTTCTGATACATTTGTTTTTCCTGAAAAAGTGTTGCCTGTGTTGTTGGGAAGGGAAAGGTAATAAGTGATACAATGTCTCGTCTTCTCAGTGGATGTTTGTGGTTGTTACCTCCATGAAATGTCATGGAATGGAGGTTATATTTTCTGTTATGTGTCTCTGTCTGTGTAGATGATTACTCAAGAACGGCTGGATGGATTGGTTTCATACTTGTTGTGTTGGTGGGGTGTGATGAAAGCTCGAATCGATGAGATTTTGGGAGCCGTATCTGTCGTTATAATTGATGTAATAATATCAGAAATCACCCCTATATTTGAGATATATTGGTACAGGCATCGTGCTTTATGTGTTTGTTAATGGGCTTAGCTGCAAGCAGATAGTGAGGTGACAGCTGTTTCGGGAACCCCCAGTAGTTTTATTTATGTCTGCTTAGGACTGTTTGAAATATTTGTAACAGTTGGCACGCTGTTTGCCCAGCCCAACATTCTAGAACATCTGTTTTGGGAGGCGGACAATTTTGATTGTGATAATAAATTGCATGTATCATTGTATGTACTTGTGCGTTTGGGGACGCAGTGTGTTATATTTCGTTTGTGTTGTTAGATGTTTTGTGGTGCGCCTTGCGTAACGCGGAAGTTTCGTTAGTATGTAATTGGATGTATGACATATGTAATATGTGGATGTGTTAGGTAATCCCTTATCTGAACTGTTGTTGCGTATAGCAACTGGTTAGGGTAATGTAACAGTTAACTCCTTAAAGCAACTGTTTCCCGATGCTGGGCAACTGTTTCCCGATGCTGGACAATTTGAATATGATAAATAACTTTGTATTTAGCCACTTGTGCCTTTGGGGACCTGGTGTGTTATACTTCGTTTGCGCTGTTAGATTTTGTGCTCCGCGTGGCTTATGCTGATGTTGTGTTGGTAAGTACATGTACTTGCATTATTACCTCCATGAAATGTCATGGAATGGAGGTTATATTTTCTGTTATGTGTCTCTGTCTGTGTAGATGATTACTCAAGAACGGCTGGATGGATTGGTTTCATACTTGGTGTGTTGGTGGGGTGTGATGAAAGCTCGAATCGATGAGATGGGAGCCGTATCTGTCGTTATAATCGATGTAATAATATCAGAAATCACCCCTATATTTGAGATATATTGGTACAGGCATCGTGCTTTATGTGTTTGTTAATGGGCTTAGCTGCAAGCAGATGGTGAGGCGACAGCTGTTTGTGGAACCCCGAGTTTTTTTTAATATGATGATGAGTTTTATTTATGTCTGCTTAGGATATCATGGAGATGTGAAGCGTAAGTATAATTGTAAGAAGTTGAGGTACATTTAACGATAATGCTTAACAGGTATGGATGTCTCACATACTGTACTGCTGATTTGAGTGACATGGTGATTAAAATGCCATTAGGTCCTCTCATCTGGGTTGGGTGTCAGAAGTTTTATGGGCGATACAGATGTTCTGATTTTGTTACGATAAGGGACAGTTGTTAGTTGCCTCTTTCGTAGCCAATGGTACTTGTTTTTTAGCAGACGGGGTTGGCGCCAAGTATTCATCTTACAGTTGGTGTAGGGCTGTCAGAGGAAAGTGTGCATCTCGTTTTTGTACCGTGTGAACAGCTGATGTTATGACATATTGGTGGAAAATCAAATAACCATCTGACTAAAGTTGGCCACATCCCTTCTTCTTTCTGAGTTTCCCAACTTCCTCCCACCACACAGCTCTGAGGCACATAGTCGAACCTCAATAATGCTGACAACCTTGGACAGTTTAAATACCAAACATCAAGCTTAAGGAACACCACGCTACCATATGCCGTCGACCTCTTAAACGCACATTACACAATTAAGTGTCACATTTGAATACAAAATGTAATTACTAATCAGATGGACATCCTCTGTGTCATTAAATAAATACACCACTACTTTCCCATAACATTTATAACCATTACTCTCAAATACAACCGACTATAAACATACATACCATCCACAAAAAAGCAATAAATATTTCATGGAGGTATGAGGTCCCCGAACTCTAGTTATGTTCTTCATTTCTTCTTGTGGTTCAGAGAAAATACAGTAACACACACACACGTAGGGAACTAGGGAAAGTGCATTGAGTTTTTTTCTTAAGAAAACGATGTGAATCTGAGATAAGTGTAGGTCCGTAATGCCTTAAGTTGTCAGACAAGTTGGCTTGGCACAGTAAAGGGGACAAGTTAAGTTAAGGCAAAAAAGCACATTGATTCTTTGTTTTTGCTCTTTCACATCTTTGAGCTAGGAATTGACCATGGCATGATATTTGCTTATTTTGTAGGTAGATGCTTTACACGATTCACAGTACGGTTGAAAACTTTTTTTTTGAAACAACCGAAAATTCATGCGCGGGAGGATGTCATCATAGAATGAAATCAACATGGCCTTATGTAAACAAACCGCAGGCTTTAGATGTTTTATTTGTTTCCTTGGTCGGCAGGAATGCAAAAATCCGGTCTCCACCCAATGCATGGATAGAGAAAACTATTCAAGAGTGAAATGAATAAAAGAAATTGAGCAAAAAATTTCTTTGTAGGCATCTGACACATCTACTTGATTATAACGTTTACATTTGCAGTCTAAATCACACTCACAAGCTGAGACTTTTGTATACATCATACATGGTAATTTTTTACAGTCACGCTACGTTACATGTTTTCGGGAAAAAACATGTGACAATGTTGAGGTGTATGTTACATCGTGTCTACTCATTCAGGTCGTTTCGGTTATAATTGTAAGTTTCTTAGTTTCTTAAAGTGTTCAAGCTGGGCCGCACATGTGAGTGGCAGTAGAGAGTTCCAGACAATGGCTCCCTGGTCCAAGCTAACAAACTCGTAGATTATCTTTGATATAATCGCGCGATCTGCCAGTGTGTGGTGGGGCACAAAGAACTGTCCGCAGGTGATGTTCGGGCAGTGGGGCAGTACGTGGAAAGATCGGTGTCTGGCTGTGTCCATCTACATCTACATCTTCATATTACTAGTCAAAACCTCGTATGGGAAATGGCGTCTAGGAACAAACTCATAGGTCTAATCTTAGTGTGGCCGGTGGTGTTGGTGCGAACAAAAAAGGTGGTGGTCAATCTTCGAACCATTATTGTGAGGTAGATTATCTTTGATATAATCGCACGATCTGCCAGTGTGTGGTGGGGCACAAAGAACTGCCTGCAGGCGATGTGCGGCCCCGTGAGACAGGGTGTCCCGCCGTTAGAAAGTATCCTTAACAGCTGTCTGTCGCACCAGGTGTGCAGTTGAGAGGTTCCATGGACAGGTCACCCCAACTATCACCCAGTCCTTGTCCTTATATATATTAAGGAGGTTAAATCTAACTACAACACCTTTATTCATAGCTGTAGGACATAAGGAATAGCGCGTAACAGCATTGGGGAAAGTGCGTCAGTGTGTGAAAGTAACCTAATGTTTGCTACCAGGGGCAAATTAGCTAAAGGTAAAGGTAGTCCCTCAGCCATTTAGGCTGTATAGTGGCAGTGAGTTTTTATTCTCTGCGTCTAGAGCATTGCATTGGGAGGCAGAGTCCAACCTTATACTTCCAACGCCTTTTACCTAATACCAAAGACCCCAACCGAAGGCAGGTACCCACATTTACACCTGGGTGGAGTGGGGGAAAAGTCGTATGAATTGCCTTTCCAAAGGGCACAACACCGATGGCATGCCAGGCGATTCTAACTCAGGACCTTTGGGTCTGGGCCAAACACTAGGTGTTACAGACTATTTTTCATTCCAAAATAGGCCATTAGTTGTAGTGATTTCGCCACATTGCCTTCTCTGTATCCATGGCACAGTGCGTCATGTAAAAGTTATTATAGTAATCTGGAGTCATCTGGTTCTGGTAAACGGTAATTGCCATCTTTTGCAGACCTCATGAATGGTACGTGGCACGATATCGATGAAGTCTTTGTTCTAGCGCGTCTCTTATTTAGCCCTACACTAGGCTTTCTCAATTTACAAAACCTCAGTCCTTCGAATCAACACTATACCTTGATGTACAAATGAATACGTTTTCACAATTTCTATACCCAATAACATGCATACATTTTTTGTTATAGAAATCCATATTTCATGAGCACAAGAACTGACCCTATTGTCCAGTCAGGCGAATCGGCCGTGTTGTCAGACAAAACCTGTGTCTTATCACGGGGCAGGCGGAATCCTTTGTTCTTTGTTTCACCCGCGACAGTGCCTGGTCTTTGTTTTTACCAACATTTTCAAGCAGGTGTTGGAGAGGGAAGGTGGTAATGTATTTTTTGACACTGCTAGGGTATAGGAAAAATGATATGTTACCGCAAAAGTAAATATTCCTTGAACACAGCACGATTTCCAAGGATCAACCGACATTTGAGTGTCAACGAGCCCCGGTCAAGGTATAGAGGTGCAGTCACAAGATTGTGGATTTCTTCTTTTTTTTATTAAACCGTAGAAACACACAAAGGGGTTTCGGTTGACTTTCTGATGAACGCAAATGTCTGTTAACGACATATCGCTTACTACACGTGAAGTCTGTACCTTCCACCGTCACCTCAAATAAAATCACGTCCCTCATGTGTTTGGTCATTTACAAGAATCGTAAACGATCGTAAACAGTCGTAAGTGACATATGACACGGAACACGGGAAGTCTGCTGCAGTAGGTCCGCCAAAAATATAATACCACCAATAAAATGGTGGACGTACCGACTGATAAGTATCTAATGAGCTCAAAAAAGAACTAGAAACAGTCACGCCTTCAAGTACCAAAGAAAAGGTGCACTCTCACCGGTCTTGGGGTACGCTTGCGGCATTGCTGGGTTCGGAAGACACTCAACGAATTTCAGAGATAAAGAATGGATTTTCTTAACTTTTGTGTATTTTGTCGTCTTCTTAGTCATACTTTTACGTATTACGCAATATCTACATTATAAAAAAATTGGAGAAAATAACAAAACAGTGACGCAGTGAACGAACCCCGCAATGCCGCAAGCGCGCCCCAAGTCCGTTGAGAGTGCACCTCTACCAACCTAGGATTGATGTGTTCAAAAATTCGTACTTTCACAGAACTAGATTGGCATTCGTTATCACCAAGTACAGTAGGAGCATCTTCCCCGGATAGTTTTAAAGAACGCTTGCAGATAGATGTGCAAGAGTTAGGTGTGACAGATCGTTCAGCTGCTGCCGCGCTGCGTGCCTGCGAAGCTGGTGTTTTACGCCGGAGGGCGGTTATAAAATGTTACTTCACTATAGTGTTACTTCACTATACAGATACAGATACAAAACATTTACCACTTACAAAACTGAATAAGATCAAAACGTACTGATGGAAAGAAAAATCAAGCACACTACACTACAGGGTTGTAGCCAGCACCTGTCCTCCAGACCTTTGAAGGAATTTTGCAGATGGGGGCTGAAAAAAGATTTCCCCATTCCGTCCCCTGGGACAGACAAAAATTGATATGTAAGGCCACGTTGATTTGATTATATGGATGACATCCGCGCTCGCACCAATTTTCGGCCATTTCCAAAAAAAAAAAAGTTTTCGACCACACAATAAATTGTGCAAAGCAGCTGTAAAATGAGCACAAATATTCCGCAGATTGAAAAAAAAGTATCAGAAAACAGAAAACTAATGCCATAGAATGCCAAAATGAATCTAAAGTCAAAGAATAAGATGTGAAAGGACAGAAAGAAAAAAAATCTATTGTTGGTTGGGGGAGGTACCAGTACAGAAAATTCAGGACATTCAGGTCCAGAGGATCATTTCTAGGTCCGGACATGAACCTGGACCGGATTGTCTGTGGAAACTTGAGAACTGGCAATACTCATAACAATGGTAATTGGTCAATTCTGCTACAAAGGAATCTGTTTGGTGGATTATTGGACTCCCACTGCATTTTAAAATCCCATCTCCATGTAATAAAGGCTAACTGTCTCTGTACCTTTGACTGTGGAAACTTGGTGCAATTGACTATAAACTCTACTTGACTTCGCTCTTGTTGTCTTCTTGGCCCCCCGGTTAGACCACAAATGGCTGCCAACATAGTGTGTCCATTTTGTAATTGGCGAAACCTGTTCGTCTGATTTTTTGTCAGGTCTGTTTTTTTTCGGATTGGTCCAAGAAGAAAAAAATGTTTTGCACCCGTATGATGTACTGGTCCCTACACCTAACTGTTGGTATACCATACTATGTATGTGTGTTTAGCCCTATGTTTAACCTTCCTGGCCACTTTGATTTCATACTGAAGGCAACTTTTTTTTTTGGCCAAACTTTTTTTTTTATTCGCTCGCTCGCATCAGTTTTGGAGTTCCCGGAGGATGTCATCCATATAATCAAATCAACATGGCCTAAAGATATAAAAAAAAACTGAAACCCATGTGTTCTTCTTCACCAAACAGATGCCATTGAACAGCTTAGTCTACAAGCAAAATTTGCACCTCAAAATTCAGGAAATAGTGTTTCAGAGGGTCTTGATTTTAAAAGTTTCTGGGACCCAGACCCCCTAGAAATGACCCGCAACGTCACGCCATGCCTTCGGTGCTCGATAGAATTCCCATTCAAAATCAAGGGGACTGAAAATGATTTCGGGCTGGCTACAACCCTGCTACACTAGTACGTTATTGTACGGCTTCTGTCAAAAGCTGCTTAAACCGTGTCATATCAAGCCTTTCAATGACGTCAATATTCGGACTTTTCTGACTCAATCTTGCCCAGTCCACTACCATTTGTGCTCTTGTAAACTCGCCCTTCGTTTCTACAGTAGCGTACACATTAGAGATGGTCTGTGCCACGGCGTTGTCCATAGCAACGGCGGTTGCCAAGGTGTCACTGGCTGTGTACGTCAGCGCGCCGTCTTGTTGTAGTTGCTGGGTGAGGTTGTGTGAAATGTCCCGGATGAAGCGAGCCTTAGCGGTGTCTGCAGTTAGCCAGCTGGTGAAGAAATCCTTCATGGGAGATAAAAAAAGAACAAGAAAGGTGATATTTGCTAGCAAATAAATTACAAACATTACAGGGGTAGGAGGAGCCCCTTCCATCCTTGGTCGGAATTCCTCCTAGGAGACGGAAACTCCAAATAACAAACCTAAATCTGCTGGGGCCGTCTTACACGTGGCATATAATTCCTGTCCCTGTGGGACCCCGAGAGCGCGGAGAAGGACGTGCACAACTCTCTTTCACCTTAAAAAGCCACGTGCAGGCCAGGCAGACGGCAAGTAATCTCCAAGCAGATCCTACAACGGCATAAGATAGTACCAAACTGACCAAGGAGTGTAGTCAGCCAAGAGGTGTACATTTGACATGTAGCAAAACACACTCCTAGGCCGGCTTCACTCCTCTGCCAGCTTTTGATACTGTCTTATGCTACCGTAGGATCGGCTTGGAGATTAGACGGCAAGTAACTGTCTGCCTACCATTGTCTTCCGGAACAGATGGATGCCAAAAGACAAAACGTTAACCTTCACATGGACATGCCTAAGAAACTACAGTAATTATTTTTTTCTTACTCAAACACATTCTTATATGTGGTGACCAGCTCTTCCGGCTGTCCTGCCACTTACTACATTATGTAATTGAACACCAGAGGGCCTGATACTTTACCAGTAACCATGGTGACAGGCTTTTTTGTTCAGGTCATTGACCTCAGTTCTTAATTAAGAACGTTCAGGTCATTCACCTCATTTCTTAATTAAGAACGTTCAGGTCATTGACCTCAGTTCTTAATTAAGAACGTTCAGGTCATTCACCTCATTTCGTAATTAAGAACGTTCAGGTCATTCACCTCATTTCGTAATTAAGAACGTTCAGGTCATTCACCTCATTTCGTAATTAAGAACGTTCAGGTCATTCACCTCAGTTCTTAATTAAGAATGTTTAGGTCATTGACATCATTTCTTAATTAAGAACGTTCAGGTCACTGACGTCATTTCTTAATTAAGAACGGAAGAAGATTCTGACGAAGACACGTTACGCCAGCAAAAACAATATATTTCCGCTCCGTAATGGTAACATGAAAAGCACAGCATTTCGTCAAACGATTTGTAATTTTCCAGGACCGTTCAAGAGATATTGTTTTTGAAAGTCATATGAGGATTCAATGTTTAAAAAGGGGTAAAATATATCCTTCCGAGTTTCCGCCAAATCAAATCTTACATCATCCGGTTGGCAAGAAAAAGTATAGAACCTTTTGGAAATATAATAATAACTTCGTAGAATGCTAAAAGAAGAAAAAGAGCAAGCACTTCTTTCTAGAAATACATTTCCCTTTATAGTGTGTATAACAGAAAAATAGATAGCTGTAAAATAGATTGCTATCCTTAAAACTGTTAGACGTACCCATTCCAGTCCGTGTTCCTGACAAACCTCCCACGGTACAACCTTCATGGGACACTTGTACTCCCGCAGAACAACCTGCGCCGCCTCGGGGTCCATCCAGAAGTTAAATTCCGCAGCGATGTCCATGTTGCCGACTCCTGTGGACAGGAAAGAACCCAGAATGTTAGATTAGATTTTGAGAGCTAAAAACGTCAATGGAAATAACATAAAAGGCTTTTGTATCTTGAACCTTGAACCTTGAACATGGACATCAGGGATGTCATCACGGGTCGCACTGGATCCTATGACTAGTACTTTGACCACGCCGAATGGTTAGTCATCAAATACATTTAATTTTCTACTTGTAGCCAATGCTGCCAATCTAAAAAGGATACGCGATTTTAACATGATGATGGTTTTACATAAACAACTTAACACGTATACGACCTAAGCATCCAATATATTTGCATTTCATCAGGACAATGATACTAGTTTTTTTTCATATTTTACTGTCATTCTAATAAATACATCACACATTTTGATGCAACAAAGTTGGTCTGAAAACACGACTATGTCCTTTCACAAAGTACCATGTTCCATGACAAGTTACCATGTTCATAGGTAAGGCGTCAAAATATCGATATCAATGTCTTTCCTGATTATAGAAAGTTTATTTGCAAGTACATGCCCGGAGACTTATTGCAAGTACATCGTAGAAACATAGAGAACATACACGTGAAAATTGATAGTGATAAATATCATTGTAACAAGAGACAACTTGAATTGAACTATTATATCAGCACAAGAAGCTGTAGATTCCATGTACATTTGTAGCATATTTCTTCGTAACGCTATCTTAACTTTATCTCTAAAACCACATACAGCCCATGTGACCCCTGACCTCTGATGTTTCCTCCCATGATGATGATCTCCTTGAAGCGTGAGGAAATGTCCGGGTCCATCCTCCTGGCCAGCGCCACGTTAGTGAGCGGACCGAGGGCGATCAGGGTGATCTGGTTCGGGTAGGCGTTGGACATCCGGATCAACGTTAACACGGCGTGTTCTAAAGGATGTCAAAAACATCAAGTAGAAATAAGTATTTGCTTTGAAACACGGACAATTGTAGTGTAAATATAATTGATGTCTGAGGAAAATATAAGTAGAAGACATAATTTGCAGGAGTACATTACATATTTCAGTCATTTCAGGTGAGCACATCAGTACGGTGTAATGGAATATATCAACAATAAAATTCGCACATGACTTGGAAAATTCGTATGGTGTTGTCATTTTTAAGAAGTATGTGATTACCCTTATGTTTCATCCAAGATAGAAAAAATGCGTTTTTATTACTTCATTATTTGAGGACAATTGTCATTGAGATTTACAAGACCACAGCAACGCACAAATTTTCTGAAGATCTAGACACTAAAGTCTCCAGGTAAAGTAAAGAGCATGACACACCTGTCTGGTTGATCAGGCTGTAGTCAGGTGGGCTGACGTCAGGTACGTCTCCCATGCCGTCGGCGCCGTTCCAGTAGGTGTGGTCAAACACGTCATGCCCCATGAGCTGTAGCGACGCCCCTATGTGTACGGGAATCTGGGAAACAGAACCAAAGGGACCCCCTAAATGTCACATAAGGCTACAGCAAGTAAATTCTATGGATGACATCAGCGCGTTCTTTAATTTTTGCTTGATTTTGAAACCAGAAATGCTTTTAAAAGAGCCGACCGTGCGGCTATTGGATGATGGTGAGCATGAAATAATGTAATACTAGGTCATTTATATGCTTTATCCAGATATGACGAAATTAGGAGGTAATTTGCTTAATCATTGAGGAAAGATGAGAAATTCGGTGCATTCGAAGATAGAAGTTTGAAACACATGGCATTAGTGAGAAAGAGAGGAATATCGATTTGACAATGAACACTTAAATGAGAAATGAGAATGTTGTAATACTATATTGCAACAGTCTGATTACTCAAATGGGTAACTACTGGCTATAAGAATACAACAAGGTGAATGTATGATCAAGGTTGTACTCACGTCCGTGCGCCCGGCGACCTGTAACACCCTCAGCGCGTTCCTAGCCGCCTGTTGAACTTCCCGCGCATTCCCTTTTACACACGTGACCGCCAGCACGCGCACAGCAGGCTGGGATAGCACCATCAACATGGCGATGGCGTCATCAATTCCGGGGTCCAAGTCAAGAATAACAAGTTTTTCCTCAACTGCAATCATTATTGAACATCAACAGAAGATGAAAAAAAAAAACATGAAAAACATAACGTCAAGAATTATAATAAACAAGACTTTTCTACGGTCAGTCATTTTCACTATTCTTTAAAGATCCTGGTTCGCATTGTAAGGCTAGTTCACCTTTATCCGTGGGGTAACCTATATCCGTTGTTTCTATAAACGGATTATTTAGGGATATCAAGTCGACAAACGTGGTATCAAACTGCAATATTTTGAAGATATTGCAAGTTGAAACCACCGTCCATCAACTTGATATATACCCAGAAATACCCTGTTTATAGAAACACTGGATATAGGTTCCCCCGCGGATAAAGTTGAACTAGCGTCAACACTGTAGATTTGTATACATAGAAAAGTTAAAGAAAAATGCAGTACCTTGTTGTCCAGCACGATTCGGTGAGCTAAGACTCAGGCCAACCCCGAGTCCAATGGCAAGCGACAGCAGGACCCCAGCCAGAGCCTGCAGAGGACAACCAATGTGAGAACTTTCTGGCACGTTTGACCAGTTGCTGACGTCACATGTTCGTAAGATCCAGTGTCAAAAGCGTCACGTGGTTATAACTCTGACGAGTTCACGTTCAGAAGTGACTGGAAGGCGGCAGTGGCCGCAGAAATTTGATCCGTGTAAACCTTTGTGTTAGAAGAAAGTTCAGTATTGTACTATGATTACACTAGTACTACAAAGACCGATGGGCTTCCCTGATGATATTTGAGAACTGTTACAAACATGGCGGAATGTTGGGTATGTTGAACCTTAACTGAGGGTTTCCAGGTCTGCAAATCCGTGGTAACAGGCACTAAAGAATGATTTCAGTCGCCATGTTTGTTATTTGGATACACCATACATGAAGAGCCAATGCTATAAAATCTTCCCGTCTTTTCTTCTTTCATACTGCCTAGCCTCTAATTCAAGAGATTATTGGATGGAATACAAGCGCAAATTAACCTGACATCGTCCACGTTTAACCGTTCAGCGTGGTGAGCAATACAGGAAGACTAAGCTACCTTACCGGGTCGACATACTCAACGGCAAAGTGAAAGCACCTAAGTATTTCAATGTTAATATTTACCATGTAAAGAGGATAGACTAAGGCAATGCCCGGGGGGGGGGGGGGGGGGCATTATACATGTAGTTATTCCGACCTGTATTCACCATCAGAATGCTTCCAAGGTTTCTAAAGTTACGCTGTTCACACACAAACACACTTGGAGACACATACAACATCGACATGTACACAAACGAAGACAAACGCACCGAAAACATGACCTTCTTGGCAAAGATAGCCTAACAGGGGTTAATGACCCCTTCCGAGGTGGCGGCAACTCTTAGGGCCGGCCGCAAGGAGCGCGATTTTAGTCAGATAATAATAAAAAAAAACAAGTGACCGTAGGTAACATAGTCAGTGACGTCGGTTTGGTATTTTGTTGGTTGTTATGTTCTTTTTGCTTGTTGTTTGCTGATATTCTTTATGTATTTAATTATTTATTTATTTTTTTCGCTTGAACAGTTTTTTTTATTATTTGATATTTTTTTCCATTACTTTTATTCAATCAGCAGTAATCAAGTGTACAAGATGCCGTACATGTGAGACAATATCATAATGTCATCATTAATACACATATATCATTAATACACATATATTGCTATGACCTATATATTGACTGGAATTACGGAATCACATAGTGCGTTGTATAACTGTAGGATATTGTGTCTTTGAAGTAACAGAGGATTATCTTTATATTTAGACCATGATAGAAATATTGCATACTTTGCTAGAGTTATGTACAGATTTGAAACATCACCAAGTAATATAGATTCTATGCCTATATCCATAACTAAAACAGAGATTCGTTCCTTAATACTTTCCCAGTACCCTTGCAGCCGGTTACACTCAATGAACATGTGGATGTAGTTTTCTTCTGTGTTACATATTTCGCATGTGGGGCTGTAAATATTTCCCGTAGTGTCTATTATTTTCCATCTATGAAGTAAAAGTTTACATGGTAGTATCTTGTGGAGAATTTTGAAATTAAATTCTCTAAGCTTATTATCCTTTATATCAATCGTTTGTGCTTTCCATATCTTACTCCATTTCAGACCGGGGCATACGGTGTCCCAATAGGCTTGGGCAGTGGGTAATATCGAATTTAGACTAACAGAATACATATATCTACTTGTGAGGTTTTCAATCGTGTATTTAATTATGGTGTTAAATAGATGGTATATGTAATTTTGCTTGTGATGTCTGTGTATGAAGCAGGTTGACTGAAACCTATGTTGTTTGGCGATCCTCTTTACTGAGGTTGACCATGATGCACGTAGCTTTCTTTTGGGGCAGGTGATATATATATATATACATAGGTTTACTGATATCCAGTTGTGATTCTTCATTAAACATCCGGTGTCAGGTGCACACAATGAGCAATGCTGACACCACATTTCCTGTCTCCTCCAATCTCATTGATGAATCTATGAAACCGCACATCCACGTCCCCATTATAACGAAGAGAGCAAACACTAACGTTACCTATTGAGCAACGCGAATTGTAAGATGTTGCGGCAACTTTCCAACGACTTTACACGTTCTAAACCATAAAGGCATATGACTACCAACCACGCAAATTATTTTTTACTATAATGTGTGATCCCAACCTCAATAATAAAGGCACAATGCCGGAGCAAGGGGAAAACAGCATGGTGCAAGAAAAATCAGTTACGTACCATCAACTGCAAGGCCAGGCATAAAGTAATATCGAACAACACACGGAATTCAGCGTCACACAAAAGACCTAAAAGTCAACTCACAGCCACACTGTAAAGGAGATCGGACTAGAGACGGATGTAGCAGTATATATGAAGACAGCATTATCATAATAAAGGTACCAACCATGTTAATTTAAAACGTAAATGGCGATTGGCCCGCAGCTATTTATAACTACCGTAAATAGGTGATACTGTCATATTCAAAGTAGATCGATGTTATAATACATATCATGACCAGCTGGTCGCAGCTGTTGACAACATGAACAGCTGGTCACAGCTGGCCACAGCTGGTCACAGCTGGTCACAGATGTTGACAAATTTTGAGCAACTTGTGTGAATGGTAAAATGAATATCCAACATATTTCGAGAAAGGTGAACAACTGTCAAAGCGGCCCAGAACCGAAACACACCGCCAAAACAAACCCACGTGCATCATCGACAACCTCAGTGTACATAGCGGACCTGCCAAACCACATACGATTCAGCCAGAGAACATACAGATACAAATACGACCGCGCGTAAACGTGATAAAACGACAACGGAAATATGCAAATACAGATGAAAGCGCGCGTAAAATTGATGTACATATCACGCATTTGCTTGAACAAGCAGACTTGGACCAATACATCGTGAAACGTACAATTTCAAGGGGTGATATCTGACATTATTACATCCATAATGAGAGCAACTAGCGCGACAAAAAAACACCGTGCGCCATCGTCTAACACTGTGCAGAGAACCTGCCAAACCACAAACGTATGCGACAACGGAAACTACAGATACAGGTGCGAACGCGCGTTTGACGACAAGAAAACATTACGCATCTGCTTGCAATATTTCATTATGGCAAGACTCACACAAAGCGGCTCTGGACCAAAACACCACAAGACGAAGAAATTGTAGGGGTGATATTTACCACAAGACGAAGAAATTGTAGGGGTAATATTTTTTTTATACATCCATAATAAAACGAGCTGCCGCGAAAATAAAAAAAGTGCATCATCGTCAACCTCAGTGCAGAGGACTTGCAAAACAACGTACGTATGCGACAACGGGAACATGCAGTTATAGATGCGAACGCGAATAACTTTGACGATCAGATAAAACCACGCATCTGCTTGCAATATTTGATTCTGGCAAGGCTCACCCAAAGCGGCCCTGGACCAAAACACCGCAAGACGAACAAATTGTAGGGGTGTTATTTTTATACACCCATAATAAAACCAGCAGCCGCGAAAAAAAACAACGTGCATCATCGTCAACCTCAGTGCAGAGGACTTGCCAAACAACGTACGTCTGCGACAACGGGAACATGCAGTTACAGGTGCGAACGCGAATTAACTTTGACGATCATATAAAACCACGCATCTGCTTGACAATATCAATTACCGCATGACCCATATACAGGGGATCTGGACCAATACACCGGAAGATGAACATTTTGTAGGGGTGTTATTTTTATAACATCCGTAATAAAACCGGCAGCCGCGAAAAAATCCACGTGCATCATCGTCAACCTCAGTGCAGAGGACTTGCCAAACAACGCACGTATGCGACAACGGGAACATGCAGTTATAGGTGCGAACGCGACTTAACTTTGACGATCAGATAAAACCACGTATCTGCTTGACAATATCAATTACCGCATGGCCCACATACAGGGAATCTGGACCAATACACCGGAAGATGAACATTTTGTAGGGGTGTTATTTTTATAACTTCCATAATAAAACCACCTGCCGCCAAGACAATCCACGTGCATCATCGTCAACCTCAGTACAGAGGACCTGCCAAACCACATAGAATTCAGACAATGGGAACATATAGATACAGCTGCGAACGCGCGAAAACCAGACAAAACTAAAAGTCTGTCGACCAGAGGTTCTGGTCACAGACTAACTAGGTCACCACACTTACCACAGACAGCCAGAGGACACGCCTCGCTTTGGGGGAGGCATTTCTCTCCATTACGCTGACTTTCTCGTAATGTGGGCTTGGCGTAAACTGCAGTCAATTCCGATGCTATTACGCAACTTCTGACGTATAGACACAAACAGTACATATGACACTCACAGAAACACACATACAGTTCGTTAGATGTTGAATATGGTCAGCAGTCTTCGCGTGGCCGTACTGAAGCAAGTATGTTACGCTGAAGAGCCGTTTTACCGGTTGAACAATACAAATACAGCACTTATGACCTTTGTACTTTTATCCAGAGCTAGAGAGCCACGTGACAGACTTATTTTTAGCACAGCTTGTATTTTGACCCTAGCTATGTATAGCGACATACACAGAGCGTTGGGTTTTCCCCTCTTGTCCGTGTGGGTGAGAAACATTTGTAAATATTGTATTTTATAACCGGTGAAAGACGACATACATTTTATTTCTAACTGGCCCTCGAACGATCACAAAAGAAGAGAGCTATTCGAAGGGGCCTGAAAAACCCACCAAAACTTCCAAACGTTTGCTGACGAAAGTTAGAATATAACCCTACTAATTTCACAAAACTCACTTATTACAGAAAAAAAGTGGGAATTCTTCCTCTGCTTCCCAAAAAAGTCAAAACCGGAAAGTCTAGAATGAGATTGTACGTTTCAGCGATTCATACCCTAGGCAATACATTGTAATAAACTCATAAACTCAAATTGTATTGGGTTGTTGCAAATAAGCAACTATTGAAGTTATAAACAAACATAAAGTGAAACATAAATTGTACTATACGTAATTTGCACCATGTATGTGTAGAAAACAAGAATGATGCAATTCTATGATATGTACCTCTATTGTATTTTGTCTGACCAGAACCTTATCCCTCATAACCTCATCAATGAAAAGCGGCCTGCAGGCCGATTTGAGCATCTCTTAAAAAAAAAGGTTCAAGCATAGAAAGAAACAAACAATGAATATCAAACAACGCTCTCAGTACAAAATACATTTTAAATGAACTTTACCAATTACTGACGTCGGTGTAGGTTAGACATCCAGGTAATAAGATACACCAAAAAGTAGTTACTCAAGCAACTGGATATGGTTTTCATAGTTAAGTTAGAGTATAAAAAACTGTCTCTTCCAGATCACTTCAGTGTCACTGACGAAAACTGGTGGATTCCAGTTGAAACGTCTGACCGTTTCCAAAACCATATCCAGTCACTTGTCTGATGAGTAACTACTTTTTGGTGCAATTACTGACTTCTTTATAAAGCAGTCTAAGAATGATAAGTCAATATGAAAGTCGGAATCCTCTAGTATCTGAGAAAATATCATCTCCTCATGAACTAGTACAAAAGACAGGATTTCGGCCCAAATATCAGGTGTTGTAGCGGTACTACTCCGGTGATGAACATGAACGCTAAAACGTTTTCCTCTTTGTCAGCCCAAGACTTATTTATCATCATAATTTGTTGACCGTGCCATCCGCAGATAAAAAAAAGATACAAAACAGGGAATTTATCGAATGTTTGAACCTTTTAAAAGGTCCGCTACAGCACCATATCATGCCTCCGGCTAGTTCGGCAGCCTGGCTGTATTTCTCTTCAAGACATACAACCGAATAAACCAAATTAAAATCAAGGCTTGGCTCAACTTAGACTTAGTGAGGAGCCGCCAACAGCTACAGAGCATGCTAAAAAGCAGTGCTGGCCTCTGGCCCATAATAGCGAATTTACGTCAAACTTTACTGGCTCTGCCAATGTCAGCTCAAGGTCAAAGTCACCATAGATTCCCGGTGAATAAAACCCCATGAATTAAAAAAAAAACTGGTTTCCGGCCAAAATGTCTAGACGTAATCTTTCCCCATCATATTTAACGGTTCTGCCACAGCGGTTTTAATTAGAACAGCCACGAGACTGGAACCTCGCTGGTTTGGCGGAGAGCCAGCGGGAGATAGATAAGAAGAACACATGACCCGCTCAGGTCAGGTTCGGCCCAAGCTCAAATTCATTACGTTACCGGCATTTCGCAGTGACGTTGGATATCGCCGACAGCGTGATACACCTCCCGTCAACTTCTAAAGGTACGTAACCTCCTGTTTCAGTAGGGGATCGGTTACAATCGGCATACGATCGTCGTCTGATCGCGAACTAAGGGCATTATTGGGTATAAGTCGTGTGTATATATATATGCCGTATGCAACTCAGCTGTGTATTTAATATCAAGGAGGTTTTATATAAAAATACAGTATAATATCGGGGGTTAAATTTGTAACAACCTACTTAAAGCTCCTACGACATCAAAACCATATACCACAATGTAACTGCGTCTAAGAAAATATGAAGACCTAGTTACGTCGGTTTGTGTCCGTAGCTTTATCTACATGTACGTGAGGCAAATTCTTTCTGAGATGGTCGGTTTGACCTTGACTTGGTGTTGTCAACACCAAGCTGACGTTACGCAATATCTGATGTTACGTAATACGCAATGTAGGCTTAACGTGGTTTGAAGAATCATCTAAATGAGAGAAGACATTGTTATCATCGTGTTGAGACGACTCATGCTTTAGACACGCTTTCGAACCTGACATTGTCTTGCGATTTGAAACCAAAAACGTAAAAGCAGATGAAGAGATGAAAGTTATTTTCTTAAACTTAAAGGTACTGCAGTATTTTTGTTGGCCTGATCTTTCCCCACGATCGTATAGTTATATGTGCATATTTTTCCGATATCAACAGTCTCAGATTTCTAACGGTATTGGGGTACTCCATTTCTCTTTACTAGCCATTGATATGGTATTCCGTCTTTATCGTTGTGCATTGGTATTCCCAGCACGGTTTCACCTATTTACAGAAGGGCAATGTGCCAGAAACAAGGCACATGGTCAAAGCTGTAACGTTAGAGTTTTAATGGAGGAAGGACTCGGTCGCTGACCCTAACCTGAGCGTACGTTCACCGGATATGGAGAAATTAATGATATGAACAAGAGTTCGGAGACCTCATACCTCCATGAAACGTTCAATCATTTTTTTTTTAAATTTCATACAATGTTTGACTTGAGGCTAAAACGGGTATCTCAATAGCACTGGGTCGACTTTGCGACAAATCATTTTGTGACAAGATGAGAATTGTTTGGCCAATTTCCAGTGCTGTCACACTGACATGTGATATGTGGCTAAAATACGTGACCTTGACAAGCAAAATATCACATTTTCTGTTTTTTTCTGACATACTTTTTGCTATCTTTGCTTTCAGATGTGCGTGTTGGTGATGTTATTTCTGGTGGCGGAGTTAGGGATCAGTGAAGCACAGAAACAAACCAGCCGACAAGGTACAGATAACGCTAGTTCACCTTTATCCGTTGGGTAACCTAATCCTAAATCCGCCGCTGCTTTTAAAAAAAACACCCTGGTACTTGGGGATATCACGTAGACGTACGTTGGATTCAATTTGAAAAATATTTTCAGTATATCGCAGTTTAAACTACGTAATTACCACCCGTCGGCTTGATGTGCCTAAATACCGTTTTGAAAAACAACCTAACGGATAAAGGTGAACTAGCGTTAGAGATTAAGTTCATTAAAGTAAAAGTTGCTCGTGCATCAGCAGAAGATGCATGCTTAGGGGTGGTGCCCATCTCCATTTCTGTAGCCCTTGGGCCACACATATCTAGGTTTAAGTTACTTGAGCCCGAGTGGCTTTGGAGTCTTGTTTTCTATTAAGATCCAATGATGTTGTTTCAAATAGTGACCTTCAAATTCTGTTTCTAGTCTCCAAGATGCTGTACACACTAGAAAAATGGTTGCAGAATCACGCTTTAACTGTCATTAATTCTTCGTTTTCGTTTCTCGTTGTTTAATGATAATGACAATGATGTTTATTGCATATTCATACCCCAATGGGGCTAAATGCAGTAAGTTTGATACAAGGAGAATAACAGGTAAATTACAATACGTCTAACTTATATAGATATTCTATATGCGTCATCCCTCTTCTTAAAACGTGTTGACGAACTTACATAGTTCTTACATTACGTCATAGTTAGTTCATTACATTAGATATATGAACAAGTCTTCCTTTGTTCTTCTTAATGTTCAAGTCTTCTTGATATAGGACAACAGAAACTGGTGATCCTTGACGTTGACCCCGGTATTGATGACGCCATCGCCATGATGATGGTGCTATCCCAGCCTGCCGTGCGCGTGCTGGCGGTCACGTGTGTGCGCGGGAATGCGCGGGAAGTTCTGCTGGACTGTAAGAACGCGCTGAGGGTGTTGCACGCAGCCGGGCGGACCGATGTAAGTTTTACGTCCAAAAAGTTTTATACATCAAGGTTATACAATTCTACTCCCCAAGCAGAGGTTGATGAGGAAAATCATTACCTTTTTCTTATGACGTCTTTTGCCGTTTTTTGTCAGTCAACCTTGGTTTTAGCTGAAAGAAGAAGAAAAAGGTGGCATGTAAGAAAAAGGTCACGATTTTCCCCATCAACCTTTGCTTAGACTAGAGAGTAAAACAATACGCCAAATAGCAGTTACTCAAGCAACTGGATGTGATTTTAGAAACGGCCAGACGTTTCAAGCAGCAATCACTACCCTTCGATAGTGACGCTGAGCAAGATCTGATAATCAGCATGTTTTAGCCAACAGTTTTAACCACAGGAAAACATATATCCAGTGTAGGAAACTAGTAACCGGAATCATGTGTTGCACAAATTTCAAACAAAACAATCACACAAAACATGCCCAGAATCAAAATACCAAGCCCATCTCCAAATGGGGAGTGAAAGAGATCATTTACATCAGATCCCATCAACATTCCCTCAACCGAGACGGGGGCCGATACCGACTTCCAAGCACCTTTGACCCATTGCTGATGTCACACTTCCAGTCTGGATGTGTGACATTATAAGGCTTTTGATCATTTCAACTTGATAAGGATCAGAGAACTGATCGAAAGCTTGTTGGTAAGCGCTTTATTTTGTGTACCGATAAAAAGTTTTAAGTCGTAACATGATTTTTTTATTCACGTTTCTTTGGTCCACGCAGATCCCGGTGTACGTGGGTGCCTCCCTCCAGCTGATGGGGAATGACGTGTACGACTACACGTACTGGAACGGGCGAGACAGCATGGGAGACGCGCCCGACAAGTATCCTCCCGACTACCGGCTCATCAACCAGGCAGGTAGGACCCAAACTCACCAGTAACTTTTATTCAAAATCTCTTGATTTTCACACGTATTTAGTAGTTCAGTTCATTTCAGCACTGTTACATCCCAGATGTGCTTCTATCCCAGAAGCGCTTCTGGGATGGAGCGCATCTTGGATAGATCAAGCATAGATATGTTTGCGGTAAGCTAAACCTGTTTTAAGGTTGTTGGCAGTCGACAGGTGCCACCAGCTTGGGATTTTGACACATTCCGAAGCGGCCCACACATTTCCTTCAACATCAAAACCAGTCTGCTCGAGGCATCAGTACCTATCGTCCTAGATTGCCAGCTGGCGCTTTAGTACTACTTACATGCAGTTCTAGAATCAATGGTGTTCAATTACCCTGGGAGCCAGACAGGACCGGGTAGCTAGCGATATAGTTAGCGAGTTTTGTACGGGGAGCCAAGGCAGCCAGCCCGCCGACCTCACATTAGCGCTCCGGGGGAGTTTAAGCCCGAAGGAGTTATCGCTACCCTATCGGGAAAGGGCAGGTGGACCTAATCGGGCTTAAACTCCCCGGGCGCTAATAGGAGCTCGGCGGGCATGACTGTCTTGGGCTACCGAATAAACTGTTCAAGCTGCCCGACCCCGGATGGCCCCCAGGGTAGTGTTCAATAGCTGGCCTGGAGTCCTGTCTTGTTCGTTTTAGTCTGCTCCCGAAGGTCGCTACAGGCCTGTTGGCAGGGGAGCTGACTTCGGGAGCGGACTAAAACGAACAAGGCTGGACTCCGGGGTATTCAATAGCAACATCAATAAACATTACAAATTATTTCATCTACTTACATTATATTAGAACAGTTAATATTACATTATACATTTGTCCGTATTTGATATAGAAATTACTTATTTCTACTTGATGAGCTGCGTCTTGTTTTTGCATCCTTTAGAACACGCCGTGTTAATGTTGATCCGGATGTCCAACGCCTACCCGAACCAGATCACCCTGATCGCCCTCGGTCCGCTCACTAACGTGGCGCTGGCCAGGAGGATGGACCCGGACATTTCCTCACGCTTCAAGGAGATCATCATCATGGGAGGCAACATCAGAGGTCAGAGGTCAATTTCAACATGTTGGAACGTGTAATACATAGTGTTTATATGATTTGCAACGGCTTTTGGGGGCTAGTAGAAAATTAGCTACAATCTGGCTTGTATAGTTGTAATAGTTCCGACGATCGCGTGCTGTTCCCTGGCCGGTTATATTCCTCTGGCCGGCTTACTCCTCTGATTTGTTCCATTTCTACGATTTTTCCAGCTATCCGGAGTCTGGTAGAGACTATGCACACACACATACACACTGACACACGTATGAACGCGCGCACACGCACGCACATACACACGAGGGGAGCGGTCGCACAAGTGGATATACAGCAAGTCCGTATGAGTTACATGTACGTATTATAAATGATGCTTTTGGTTTATATACGTGCAGACATGCAAAGTCCTTTACTTATATTCTCAAATAACTAAAAGAGAAACACGTGTACTTTTTGTATTTACACAAGGTGAAGGCAACATCGGCATCAGTGCGGAGTTTAACTTCTGGATGGACCCCGAGGCGGCGCAGGTTGTTCTGCGGGAGTACAAGTGTCCCATGAAGGTTGTACCGTGGGAGGTTTGTCAGGAACACGGCCTGGAATGGGTAGGTACCACTTTTCTTTACTCAACACACACAAATGCCAAAAAAATGCTTGTATTAAACATATCAGTTGTATATATAGAAATACACCACGGTGTATAACGTATCACCCGAGGTTCCAGCTCTCCCGCGGGTCGGATCACCTAAAAGACGGAGACCAAAATCAATTTTCCGAGCTTTCTGGATAACGTGCAAATGCTGATAGTTTCTAAGTGTAGTTTATAAAATCTGGAAATTGTTAGTTCAAATCTTTTTTTATAGAATCAGCTTTGATTTCAGTTGTACCGTACTATCACATGTTTTTATTTGGCCTTTCACTGTTTTAGTTATGAAAGTGTCTCGGTCAGTCCAAGTGAATATTAAAAGTAACGCAACACTTCGTTTTTAGGATTTCTTCGCGAATTGGACCGCCATGCCGACGCGGAGGGCTCGTTTCATTAAGGCCATCTCCCTGAACCTGTCCAAGTGGCTGAGGGGCCAGGGCGAGCCGACCTACCTGTCGTGCGATCCCCTGGCAACCGCCATCGTCATCGACACCGGCATCGTGCAGACCGTGGACACGGTGTGTAACTGTAACAGTGGGATATAGGAGAATTCTTGTACACAACCAAAATTAAACTTACTTGCTTACGTTTCGGTGTCTATCAGACACCTTCCTCAGAGCTTCTGACTGGAGTTCTGCTTCTCGTCGTTATATGTAGCCGATGTAGGTGGCGCTTTTGCGACGAGAAGATTATCCCAAACGTGTCCAAGTTTGTATCCCCCCTCGCTCGTCCCGATTCATCACTGGGGCTGACTTTCTTATCCATACCGCCTCTTTAAGTTAATCCACCTGAGTCGTCTGTTGTCTTCCCTGTCTATGACTCTGGACCCCTCCCAATCAATGACGCAGTTGTTCCTGGCAATACAAGTATGTTCCGTTACTCCTATATCCTATCAACCTGATGAAATTATTTTCGGATGTAACAGTGGGGTATAAGGACTGCAAAACTGAAGACACCAAACGGCTTAAGCCTTTTGGCCGAACGGTTTAGATTTGTCTGGGTTTGTGGGCTGGTGGCCCGGGATCGACGCCGGTTCTAGTCCCGGGAGTCAGGATATTTGTATGTACAGTCAAACCTGCCCGAGCGACCACCTCTTCTCAGCGACCACCTGGCCATTTCGACCTCTTTTTCTCGGTCCCGATTTTTTTTCCTATTGACGTAAGCATTAAGCGACCTTTTCTCAACGACCACCTGGCCAACGCGACCGCGACCGGCCCAAATTGGGCCCCTTAACGACCGCAAAATTGACGTTTTCATCGATTTTTGATGATAACTAGCGCGATTTTGTCCCGAAATCGACCAGTTTGCGTCGGATTTTGACTGCCATTACGATGTTATGTTTAGAATAAAGATTGCGGCAGTCAATGGGTGGGTCAATGGGGCAGTCTACTGTAATATGGGAGGAAATTTCTAAGAAAGATCTGTGTAGCTCATACCTTTTAAAGAAAGATCTGTGTGAGTGCTTTTGTCCAACTGTACTGTACATTCACCCTTGGGTAAGTACGCTATTGGGACGTATCGGGCATAGAATTCGAAAGGTGCACCGTAGTTATTTCAGATACGGCGATCAAGAGCACAGCGACGCATAAAGGCTTGTATGGTAACTGACAGCATCAAAGTTCCCTTACTGTCTAAAACGTTAGTGTACAACTATTATACTGTATCGTATAAAAGCTGGGGTTAAATTTACAATTTACAGTGTGCGTGTTGTATTTGACATTAAATACCTCACTTCTTTGCGTGCGTGCAGTGTGCTTGCTTTTTGCCATTAAACACAACGGAAACCGTTATACTTTGCATAGGGCATGTTTTGAGTCGATACTCTTCTCAGCGACCACCTGTCCAAACCGACCGTTTTTGTCCGGTCCCCCGGGTGGTCGTCTTGGGCAGGTTTGACTGTATTATTTCCGTCTGTTTCTACTCCCTTCTTGTTTTCACTGGTTCCCATGTCGCCGACCGTGTGAGTAAAAAGCTAGAGATGTTCTACACAGGGATGTCGAACTCGGAGATTCGAGGACGAATCTTGAAAAGAAAAGGGGGAGTATTGTAAGAGTGGGCTTCAAAAAAATGCTAAACTGAAGCGCCAAACGGCTTAAGTCTTTTGGCCGAACGGATTAGTGTCTAGATTTGTGAGCTGGCGACCCGCGCTCGGCGCGGGTTCGAGTCACGGGAGTCAGGATATTTGTATATATTGTTTCTGCCTGCTTCTACTCCCTTCCTGTTTCAGGTGTACGCCACGGTGGAGGTGGAGGGAGAGTACACCCGTGCGCAGATGGTGGTGGACTGGTGGGGATTCCGCAGGAAGACCCCAAACGTGGACATCATCAGGAGTCTGAATATGTCCAGATACAAGAGTCTCTTAATGACTGCCATGTGAATGAAATCGTTTTCTTTACAAAAAACGCCTATGAGGTGTCCAGAGCGTTGTGTACTTCCGTGGTATCAAGTTGTTAGACCCCCCCCCCAAAAGACCCCCGAAAACGTAGCGTGGATACTATAAAAAAAGTCTAAATATGTCCAGATACAAGAGTCTCTTGACTGCCATGTGAATTAGAATTAGCCGAGTGTGTTTGTTTTTTCGTTTTTTTTGCAACGCCTGTGGTGGAGCGCTGTACACTACAGTTGTGTTCAAGATGTAAAGTTTGTACATGTCTTATCATTAATCCTTCAACAAAAGGAGAACGCCAGCAGCTCTACAATCACTTGGCTCTATTTACTGTCACAAGATTTTACTGACAACAATCATTTCAAGCTCTACACGTATGTAAAAGCTGTACGCCAAGCATTTGTCCCACAAAAGATTACACACCGAAGCAGTAGCAACAAACTGAGTATGAAAACTTTATCATAGCTGTTGAAATATAGTAGATGTCTTGGTGACTAGGAAACATCATAATGACTGTTTATATTGTATGTATTTGCAACGTTTATGTAGATGTCACGTTAGATACGCTGATGATAGAGTTGAAAGCATCTATCAAGTAAGTTATGACTACGCGGGGCGTTCAATAAGTAATGCCCCTGACCCATTTTCCATAGCAGGAGATTAATGAAACTTGGCACAGTTATTAGTCTTTCTCTTCATAGGAACCACCCAGAGTTATGCGTTTCTCCCATCGTTTAATGCAGCTCTGCATGGACACCGTTTTTGTAGGACACCCCAGGTTGGTCCTCCAACAGATGCCTCATCAACGGCAGAAGAGGGACGAACAGGTCTGGGAGCTGTTTCCGCAGACTTCCGGCCATGTTTGAATTCAGGATGCCAGCGTTTTACAAGGTCATATGATGGGGCATCATCACCATAAGTTTCTTTCATTTCATCAAAAATCTTCTTTGGTGTGCGTCCTTTCAAATACAAAAACCGGATCACTGCGCGACATTCAACTGGTTCCATTTCACACCTGGTCCATTTTGCACCTGACTCAGTTCAAACACCAGTAAATCAAAAACCACAATTAGTTCAGAGCTGTTTTTTGCAACATAACCTATAAAGATATGAATCATTACACAGACAAAATTTCATCTAGATCAGACGACTGGAAGTGGGTCAGGGGCATTACTTATTGACCGCCCCTCGTACATATTTACTCGCCTTAAGCAAGTAAGCAAGCACAGTTACATTTGTTGTAACCTAAGGCTTTTGTGTAATGTTGTACCAAGTTCTGTTGTCATTTCTATGGAGAGGGTTGTCATAGATCCTCGTCATCAGTTCTGCTTTGCTGACAATCCTACTTCATATACAGAGAAATTGTACAACAAAGATATCTAATCTCCATGCAGATCATATGGTGGCATAAGATATTACTTTAAGCTGGCAAAGGAGTGAACACTTTATAAACACTCTTAGGCCGGCTACAATCCTTTGCCAGCTTATAGTAATATCTTATCCCACCATAGGATCTGCTTGGAGATTAATTCATACCTGTATATCAGCTTTGTCAAAGGAAAAACAATGTGCAAAGTAACAAATAAATATTTACTCTGTAAGAAGAAAGAATGCAAAGGGGATTTAGAAAGAAATTTGTAAAGAAGAGAAATCCTTTATTTCAAGTGACAAGTTCCCGTACATTTATTTCCTACATAAGCCATTCACCTATCTTTAGAACCTAAGGTCATTGACTCATTGTGCAACCAATCTTGAAGAAGCATCTCATATGTATTTCATAATGTCTAGAAGATATTGCATAGAAATGTTGTAAATCAGCACACTTGAATACTATTTCTAAGAAATGAATACAGCAATCTTTAATGAATCATACTTCAGCATTACATACAGGCATTATCAAACTTTAAGGTAAAACTATCTCCTTAATCATAGCACTCAGTCACCTGCTAGTTAACCATTTAGCACCACAAATGAAATTACATCCAAGCATTTTAATTGCATTTGTGTTGAAGAAATTTTTCAGCAGATTACATTATACTTCACAGGCAACATTTTTTTTTGCTGATAATGATTGAGAATAGATATTGAACATTGGTTTGAATGTTACATTCAGATTGGAGCATTTGTTACAATGATCAGCGAAGAAATTGCCCACAAGTGTTTTGCAAATTGTACATCGCATGATTCTAGTTTGTGTCTAATGCTCCTGTCACTCATTCAGGACTTGACCAGTCATGAATTGTAATAACAGGAGATACAAGCTAAGTAACATTTGGGACTGCATGCTTCTTTGCAGAAGTGCCATCTAGTGGTGGGAGAAATATCTGCAGACCCCAGTCGTCATCGCCCCCAGGCCACACCAATTTAATTTGTTGTTTCCTGGATTTCCCGACCCTTTTTTTCTGATTTAAAAAAAAAAAAATTAAATTGATGGCCACATTTCGTGTTGAAAAAATTTCACTGCCTCTTCTTTCTCAAATTAAATATGGGCCTCAAATTCCAGTAGCTGCACGTGCCTATTTTGGACGGTAGGTTTATCGTTTTTCTTCAATCTTCAGAGTTTGCTACCAGGAACCCCCTAAATGTTGAAAGTTTAGGTTCTCCTGTCCGATCTGTCCTACCCCCAACTTTATGAATTTTTTTTTTCAACGACCCACCCAATTTTTTTTGGAAAATATCCGAGAAACAACAAATAAAATTGGTGTGGCCTAAAGAAGGTTACAGAAAGACTACAAACAATTCTGACTTGTTCTACACGTCAATGCAAGGGAGAGTGACATTCTTGGGGTCTTACTTTACTTTCAATATCAAATTATATATATGTTGGTCTGTCATAATCTTTTTTAAATTCAACATCAAATTTCATACATGATTGTGCAGTTTACTTCAACATCATAGACCACTCTTTAATAAATTAGATATCGTATTAATATTCCTAGTAATTGATCAAAATAGCTTCTCTTTTTTCTAAATTTACTGTAACAGTTACATCAAACAATTTATGACTGCTCCTCTCCTGTCAAGAACAAAAGGCAAGAATATTTTCAGGACAAAATCTTTTCTTAAAACCTCTAAACTCTCGAAAGGTGACAATATTCATATCTTCTTGGGGTAGTGCAACCAATTGAAAAGTCTGACAATCTTTACATGCATTTTGATACAATTTTGATACGTGGAAAACAGATGTGTCCTAATTTGATATGTCTGGGTTTTTTTAGGGTCTGTTGAGATAGCAAAATTATAAAGAATAAGTGGTCATATCAGGGAATCGTGATTTTTATAACAAAATATAACTTAAGTGCCCATGTCAACAAATCAACAGTACCTGCATAAAACACACCCTTCTGATGTTATTGACCATCTAATTTCACAATCATTTTCACAATCATCACAATCATAAGTTTTTAGAGAATTAGCTTCTATATTAATATTATGCAAATAAACTGATGCAATTAATGTCTGCAAATACATGTAAAATGCAGTGTGTTCCCTACTGCACATGTCACCACGAATCACAAAAGTTCAAACTCAACATTCAGCATTACTGCTTTGTGGTCATCTTGTAAATCTTGCAAATCAAGGCATAAGGCCACACTGACTAAATCTTAAGGATTGCATCTGTGCATACATTGATTTTTGCCTGTTCTCAAAAAAAAAAACTGTGGCCACCCAATACTGTAAATGCAGAAATGTTCACGGTGGTTTTATGTTCACAGTTTTTGCTAGATTTTTCTCTTTTTATCGCCCATTTTGGGGTCTCCAGAGGTGCCAGTTTCTTCATAACGTATTCCAAATGCGAGACCAGATTACTCATACATAGCTGTACTGTTATTGATAATGTTTTGATTTTGTTTTGTATGTAGCCTCTTAGTACTATTGTCTGTATAGCTATTAGTTGTTATTGGTTACCATACATTGTACCCTGTGCGATTGTTGAGCAATAAATTCATTCATTCATTCAATCATTCTATAAAATTAAGTCAGTGTGGCCTAGATAGCACTACATTACGTGGCAGCATATCAAAACTACACCACAGGGTGATTCTACGATGTGTAGTCTGAGTACACTTTTCTCATATACGAGGACGCCTGCTGCACCTTTCTCACGGTAAAGTCCACCGCCTGGCCCGTGTGTTTGACCGTCAGGTCGGCAGCGATGTTTACCTTTTGGGCTGAGACCGTGGCCAGCCAGCTGGCTTTCTTGACCATCCAGTCAGCCACCACAGCCGCTTGTTTGGACGTGAAGGTGAATGCCATCTGGAAGAAGTCCTTCAGCTGACCGCCCATGTCGTCCAGGTAGACCATGTAGTGCGATGCCTCGAGCAGGAGAGCCTTGAAGTACACCTTGACGGTGTAGAAGAGCGTGATGAAGTCGTTGGTTCCGAAAACGGTGTCGGAGAGAGCGAATCCGAGCGTGGACGGGATGAAACCACGCCCGTACTCCACCATCCAGGTCCCAGCGGTCCATTGGACGGAGGTGGCGTCGCCGGCGAGGTGGTGTATGGTGTCGCCTGTGGGGAGGGGGGCAGGTTAGGACTGCTGAATCACTCTATGGGGAAGGGGGCAGGTTAGGACTGCTGAATCACTCTATGGGGAGGGGGGCAGGTTAGGACTGCTGAATCACTCTGTGGGGAGGGGGGCAGGTTAGGACTGCTGAATCACACTGTGGGGAGGGGGACAGGTTAGGACAAAGTGCAGCTGCATCACTCCAATTGTGTGTGTAAAATCGACATTAATTTTTGAAAAAATTGTTACAATACAGGGAGTTACATTACACATCCTAGTTTGGATTCCCAGACAGCCCTATAGAGTTTAGTATATGATGGCCCAGCAGCACCCTGCCTGAAAAGTGTACAAGGCTGAGAGGGGACAACTAGCAAACAATGGGGAAAATCTTCGAGAATTGTAGGCAAAAGTGGTTGCTATCAGTGAGCCAATTCCGACTTCGCTGGGGCTACTGGAAAATGACTCAAGATTATTGAGGGAGAATCCACACCGTTCCCGTTCCACGTCACTCTGATCCCTTGCACCCTATGTAATACATTTTGTATTTTGACAGCAAAACCCTTGTGTCTATTGATACTGGCTAAATATAGGATTCACCTGACTGGAACATCTGACTCTTTGTTGTGCCCTCCTTCCATTGTCTGAAGCTGCCAGTCAGTATTGTGTCCGAGATATTTGCCCAATAGCGACCTGATAAAAAAACAACATTACAGTAAGATACATGTAATGAGGGTAATACATTTAATGCTTCTTGTAATGATCAAGTCTGTGACTGCCCAATCAACACTAAGGACAGAACTGTGGTTACCCAATCAGCACTAAGGACAGAACTATGGTTACCCAATCAGCACTAAGGACAGAACTATGGTTACCCAATCAGCACTAAGGACAGAACTATGGTTACCCAATCAGCACTAAGGACAGAACTATGGTTACCCAATCAGCACTAGGGATTGAACTGTGGCTGCAGGTTGTTGACAAAGTCAAGGTGTACATATACTTGAGGCTATTGCATGGAAAAATGGGAAAAAATGGGACCTGAAATAGAGCAAGGTGATGCTACAGTTCTGGGAAGGATGCCAAACTTTACACATCTTCCTTCTGAGTGGTGATGTAACAGTCTTGTACAGAAAATGCCAGTGGGGAACACTACAATTCTTACTAATTTAAGCAAGGACAAAAAATTGTTAAAACTCCTTGATTTATTAATACTAGTAATTACCCAGGGCAACGAGAAGAAAACATCATGAATTTGAATTTATCTGGAACAAGATGTGTAGATTGGTAAAGAAGGGGTGCATAATGTAGATATTTTCCATTTTACAAAATTCATTCCCACAGACTCCAAACTGGGGGTTGATTATATTTATCATTGGGGTGCATACATTTATCAAGAAAACAGGGTACTAGTAATGCAAAATGGACACACACACCCCAAAATAACTGCTTAGTAGAAGAAAAATAATACCTGAGTGTCCGACAGTGTCCACGGCTGTCCCAAAGAACAGCACGTACTCTGTGAAGGAGGCATGGAGGAGACACATGGACCCCATCCACCCTCCCCCCCAAATAAATGATTAGTTAAGAAGAAGAAGAATACCTGAGTGTCCGACAGTGTCCACAGCAGTCCCAAAGAACAGCACGTACTCTGTGAAGGAGGCATGGAGGAGGCACATGGACCCCATCCACCCTCCCGCATTCACAAACACCCACTGAAGGTCGTTGTCGGGCAGGATGTGTCCGGGATAGCGGCGGCGAAGCTCGTCAAGAACCTTCCTGTACGCCGCCTCGTGGCCTGCCGTCTTTGCTGTCACTGCAGGGCAGGCATTAGTCAAATGAATGTAAATTATAAGGTAGGGCGGAGGGTCATTATTTAGGGAAGCTGCCAAATAATGTTATGTTCGAATGTGATCGGTTGTCTGCCAGGTGTCACAGTCTGTCTATTGACTGAATATGTTGGATTTTTGCTGACATCACTGACTGTGGCTCTGATTTAATCCCAGGCAGCAATATGTTAGTACATGCTGTAACCAAGGACGTTATAATATATAACGTGATTGCTATAACAGATCTTTTGTACTTCAACATCATGATAGAAATGATGTTGATATGAAAAGCCTGTGGACCATGAACATAGTAATAATTGTGACATTCTCAAGTCTTAAACAAAATTCTATAGCGGCTGGTAAATTTCATCATAAAAGTTGTTCACCATTTTATTAGTAGCCCAGGGCTGTCTTTAATTTTTTTGTTCCACTAATTGTCTTGGAGCTTGTGTTGTTAATTTTCTATGTGAAATATGTCATCTTAAGCCTAGGAAAATACATTTTCATCAATTTGGAGTCATGAAGTCCAGATTTTTGGGACAGACTTAGTGATTTTTTTTCATCCCTTCAACTGTGCAAGCAAATTTCTGTCCTGGGACTGAAGGACGGACCCTTGTACATAGCCCAACCAGTCCTTCAAGAATTATTGTTATATAAGTTATTGCCAGTGACACAACCTTTAGCGTCTGCCCTGTGGCAAATATTAACCACCTCATTAAACAAGCTGTAAAGATATGATCATTGACCTGTAAAAAATGTCTTTTATGTACAGACCATCTGTCGAAAATGGTGATCACGTATACTGTAATGTGTGAGTGTAAAGTTTACAAACCAACATCACTGCTTCATTGTAGCATTAGTACTAATAGTAGCTATCAGAAGAGAACACTTTGTCTTCAACTTGGTACTTTTTGACACTAAATGTCAGTGGACAGTGGTTCTTATAGGTTCCAAAGTTCCATCTTGATACTGTATATGATGAAATTTTTGTGTTGGTTATCTTTTTGCAGATTTTGTGGTCACCTTTCTGATGCAAAATGTTGACACTGCAAAGATACATTTCCATTTACCACTTCAGAATTGTACCAAAGCTTCTTTTCCCCTGTATCCTATTGCAAAATTAAGCCCACGGAACAAACAAAATTACAGTAACCTCATTATTTCAAGCTTGCATTTAGATTGATGGATGTTTCATGTACTGTGATGTTTGCAGCAAATTGTACCTATTATTAAGAAAAGAAAGTATTAAGTATTAAGTAAGTATTAAGAGATTGCAAAAAAAAAAGGAACAAAAAAAAATCTGTTCATCTTAGGGCTTAGCTGCTACTTATGCAGTGTTTCCGCCAGACCTCAGCTGGGAGGCCGTCCACCTTGGGGCGCGAAAATTAAATTTAATTGCAAAACCGCGAACATTAAATTTAATTGTAAAACCGCGAAAATTGAATTTAATTGTAAAATCGCGAAAATTAATATTAATGGTTAACTGTCGCAAGAAAAAACAAAACAACTAACGTCCGATTAAGTTCAGTGCAGTGCCGAAGTGTTATGATCTGTGCCGCGTACCGGTATGCCGCACCGAACGGGTACTACGACTTTTAAAAAGTTCTAGAAACGGTTCTTGGACTTTCAAAAAAGAAATAGCATTTGTATATATTCTCTTTTATGTTGTAGTATACTTATAAATCATCTAAAACCTTCCATAGATCGAGAAATTTGCGTTCAGAAATGACGAAAAACATCGTCTATCGGCGACAGTGAGCGTAATGGCGGCCGAAATCCCGCAATCTCACGTGGTGACTTCTCGCGAGATGTGGGAAAACTAGCGACGTCACGGGAAACTAGCGCTGTGATTGGCTAGGATACACAACAGCTACTGACCGCCATTTTTGATGCGTATTTATCCCGAAAATTTCTGCCGTTTTCGGAGATTTTGCGGGCTCAAAACTCATATAAAAAGGAACCAAAGTTATACTTGATGTTTTTTACGTCCATCACCTCTTATGTGAACACTTTATTTTTCCGCTGTGTTGCCGATAACGAACTTGAAAGAGGTCGGGGATTTCCCGTGCACATGCACCCGGTGGGCACATGTTTCTGTTCATCGTGTTTTGTTTTGTTTACGATGATTGATGATGAAAACAGAGACTAAAGTTTTTAATATCTAGACAAAGTTAGTGTGTTTTCTTATTAAGTTATTTCTCCCAATAACAACTATTAGTTTGTAGTGTAATAGCGAGATCGACCTACCGCCAAGTTTTCGAAATGTGGCAGGGAAAATTCGCATAACTGAGACCTTGAAAAACGGGTTTTAATGAGATTATCGTATGCAAAAGGCCGCCGACACACATTGTCAACAATCATAACAATAGCAAAACAAACAGTAAGCGGCTTTCTGACTGTGGACGGCGTCCCCAAGCGTCTAGCTTCAATACAAAACACAAAACTGCGGTTTACATTTATCGACTTTGTTAAAGTTTGTACAGATTTCTCGGCAAAATGTGGGTCGCATTTTTTTTTATCAGGACGGCCTCTGTTTGCGTTCAAGCCGTCCAAAACGAAATGAGACCGTCAATGGACGGGTGGACGCCCCTCTGGCGGAAACACTGTACTTATGATTTATTTTAAAAATAGAAACCACTACATGATGTATCAGGTTTCACAACAATGTAACATCATACTGACAACAACCTAATCTCAAAATTTAAGCAGATGCTATGTAGAAGCTGGTAAAGTTCAAGCATATGGCTTTGCGGAATTCGTATTTCAACTTACAGTACTGCAGTTCAACCTACAGGTACCGCCCTGCTTTTATATGGCCACATTACAAATCCACATCTGTCCAATCATGGACTGACAAGCCAGCCCACATACTTGTCATGTCTGTGTGTTTACATGATGTCATCTCTAAGCAGATGTTGGGGTGAAAAATTGTAAAATTTTTGATTGCAGCATTTCTGGCAGCCTTCCATCCAAACATTTGCTTGGAGATACACAGAAAAGTTGACTGTCAGAGAGGCTTGGTCGTCACCAAACATCTGCTTGGAGATACCTTTTTTGAGCTCAATAAAAAATACGTTGATTGCAACAACGACCTGGCATGACTTAAATGGGCCTTTGTAAGAAAATTGACTGGAATCAGAATCAACATGGTCTATCCAAGCGGTACACCGATTTTCTAGTCTTAACCTTGTTGTTAAGGGTCTTAAAATCAGAGCAAAACCCTTAAATTAATTGCCTTCCATGTCCACTGTCTATTTCGGCTCAGAAGTGAAACCACTTCTGTGCCCCCAAACAGCCGTTTCTAGCTGTCAAACTTACCGACATGTTTTCTGGAGATCTCCGCTACTGAGTTAGCATCGAAAGTGTAGGTCTTGTTGTTCAGCCAGAAGTTAATTCCGTAGATAAAAACTCCGACCAACACCAGGAAAAACAAGATACGCGAAACCGACGCCATCCTTCTGTATAGATGATATCATTCCAATAATAGGGGTGCACAATAAGTTGTCATGTTCATATTTAACTTGCAACATATATTCTATAGACTACATTTATTTATAGACTTCTTTGTGTATCATTATTTACGTTTCTTTAGTATTTGTTAGATTTGGATCTATTTTTCTGATCTTTTGTAATATAAACTTTTTTCTCCCTTTTTACAATGTAATATTCTTTTAACCTTTGACCTTTTGTAGGTCAGATTATGACGAACAGCTGATCCGAGCAAAGGTGCGCACATTTATCGAATTTTGGAGCAGAATATCAAACGATAGCACAAAACTACAGTTTTGTAGTGCTATATAGGGCACCCAGGTGACAGTTAAGAATAGTTGATGTTAAAGTCGCTTCAACGTTGTGCTATGAAGTTTGTAAATGATGACCTTGTTTTTGGAAAGGGGGGGAGGGGCGTTTCTTTGGGACTTTCAAAATCGATCGTGAGCATATTTGTACATCACATGTTTGTCACTGTACTTGTCCGTATGTCTATCTGCCTGTGTGTATTTGTGCAGGTTCTATATGTAGGGCAATACTGATGTGGTTATATGTATGACATCCTCTTGCCACTGCAAAATTGATGCAGGTGTGCGGAAAAAATGTTCGGCAAAAAATAAAGCTAATATGGTCGCAAGCTTTTTATGCAAAGGCACAAAAATTGAATCGTTGGCATGGTAGTCGTCTGTATAATCAAGTCAATGTGGCCATAGAATGCAAGTATACAAAAGTAACGGGTTCCGCACTGGTGTTCCAGTGCTGAATCAATGGGTCGAATCGGCCTCAGCACTGGTTTTCCAGTGCTGAAGAAACATCAGCACTGGTTTTCCAGTGCTGAAGGAACGTCAGCACTGGTTTTCCAGTGCTGAACGGCCTTGTTGCAGTGCTGAAGCTCCCTCAGCACTGGAATTCCAGTGCTGAACTTTTCCGAGCACTGGTTTTCCAGTGCTGAACTTTTCCGAGCACTGGTTTTCCAGTGCTGAACTTTTCCGAGCACTGGTTTTCCAGTGCTGAACTGCCGTCAGCACTCGGGTACCAGTGCTGAACTCGCGGCGGAGAGGCGGCGAGCCAGTTCAAAGGTCATTCAGCACTGGTTACCCAGTGCTGAAACCGGCGTCAGCACTGGAACCGAGTGCTGATATACAAAAGTAACGGGTTCCGCACTGGATTTTCCAGTGCTCGGGAACTTTTCAGCACTGGAAGACCAGTGCTGAAAAAACTTCAGCTCTGGGCTTCCAGTGCTGACGATTATAAAGCACTGGAACGTTCCAAATTTTGTAGAGAACTGTATCAATTTACCGTTGCCGTTTTGTCCCGACTTTATTACGTTTTTAGTAGTTCTTTTCACCAACTTCATCAGGCTCCCTTTATACATTTTTCAAACAATTGAATAATTGTATAGGGAAAGAAGAGATATAGTTTAGGCACATTACGTGAAAAAAGTTTGGTACAAATAATATAACGTCACTTGAAGTTGGTCTTGTTGTTTTATTGTGTGCGTGCGTGTGTTTGGCAGTGTGTGTGTGTGTGTTTGGCTGTTTCTTTGGTAGGCTCAGTCGTCCGTGCAGCTCACGGTTTATAGTCGACACTACAAGTGCGGTCCCTCTTGTTGTAACTAAATTGGGACCTTCCAATGACCTTTGGCCAAGAAAATTAAACGTTAGACGATGGCGTTACATGTGAGGTGAATGAGTAATGGACCATGTTTACGGCTCGAGCTGCGGTAGATATCTATGTATGTAACGTTACCACAGTTGTTTTGACAAGTTACTAACGTGATTGAAGACGTTTTAGACAGGTTAATTTCGTTATAATTGTAAACAGCAGCTCATGCCGCCTTGAGTCGTGTCGCTAGAGTCGGCGGCTTCAGCACTCGGTTTCCAGTGCGGAATATTTGTCAGTGCTGAAACGTCCTCAGCACTGGATTTCCAGTGCTGAAACGTCCTCAGCACTGGATTTCCAGTGCTGAAACGTCCTCAGCACTGGATTTCCAGTGCTGAAACGTTCTTAGCACTGGATTTCCAGTGCTGACAGGAGGACATTCAGTGCTGAAGCTGCCTCAGCACTGGATTTCCAGTGCTGACGGCGGCTCAGCACTGGACTTCCAGTGCTGACGGCGGCTCAGCACTGGACTTCCAGTGCTGACGACCACTTCAGCACTGGTGTTCCAGTGCTGACAGAGGAGACCGTTACTTTTGTATATTTGCCCGTAGAATGAAAAAATACTGTGAAGAAAATGCTCTAAAAGCATGGGATGAGGGGGCAAAGTCTGCCACCGCGATTCCTTTTTCTTTCTTTTTCTTTTTAAGCTCTAAGCACTTGTCAGGGTCACGAAGATCGTTCACCAATATTCTGGGTCGTCGGCGCCTAAATACACGTATAATGTGTGATAATGCTTTAAATCAAGGAGCTGCTTGTTTAAAGTTAAATCATTTATATGAGGGAACGGGGTAAAGTCTACCATCCATGATTCCTTTTTCTTTCTTTCTTTTTAAGCTAGCGCTTGTCAGGGTCACAAAGATCGTCCACCAAGATGCTGGGTTATCGGCACCTGAGCAGACTGCTGAGCAGGACACAGCTGTTGACGCACCTGACCAGGGCAAAGGCAACAGCCGCGGCACCTGACGCAAAATCCTTCTTCTACCAGGACCTGTTTGAGCCTGAGAAACCCCTGGACACTCCGTATAGGAAACTCACAGGTGGGAAATGTGATGTAAATTATAATCGTGTTAATGTGCAATGGTAAAATTAGGTATAAATAGAGAAAAAAGATATTACAATTTATCAAAATATGTATTCACCTTATGATCTTTTTACCTGGATGTCTGTCCTTCATTGATTTATAACATATCTGGACAGAGATAACTTCTAGCAGTGTACTAGTAGTGTAGTGTAGTGTATGTAGATTAGTCTTTGGTAAAGTTTGTTTGTGGGTGAGGGAGGGAGGGAGTGAATGTGAACGAGTTAGCTACAGGGTGAATGAGTGAAGAAGCAAGTGAACAAATGAATGAGTGAGCAAATGAATGCAAGAGTGAATAAATGAACAAATTAATGAATGAATAATTGAATACTTGGTGAGTGAATGAATTGATGAATGAGTGAATGATATTTAAATAAATGTATCCCATACAACTGTTGCTAACTAATTCCCCCCCACCCCCTGTTGTTTACATGACTGCTATCCAGGTGAATGTGAATGTGTTAGTGAGTGTAAATGAGTGAAAAAGCATGTGAACAAATAAAGAATGAATGAGTGAGCGAATATATATGTGAATGCAAGAATAAATAAATGAACAAATAAATTAACAAAAGAATAACTGAACAAATGAATGAATGAACAAATGAATGAATGAATGAACAAATGAATGAATGAACAAATGAATGAATGAATGAACAAATGAATAAACTGATTCCCCTGCCCTCCATGTTGTCCAGGAGACTATGTGTCCATGTTTGAAGTTCTTGTTTAGACAGGTGGTTTTGCCATTGGATGTCCCTGCGTAAGAGGATGGAGTGAATGATGTTACTAACTGTCCTGTCCTCCCCACTGTCCAGGTGACTATGTGTCCACATTTGAGGTCCAGGGTAGGACCTGTCTGAAGGTGGAACCTGAGTGAATGATGTTTAGATGTACCCCACACATCTGTTACTAACTGCCCTGTCCTCCCTGCTGTCCAGGAGACTATGTGTCCACGTTTGAGGTCCAGGGTAGGACCTGTCTGAAGGTGGAGCCTGAGGCTCTGACCCTGCTGACCCAGGAGGCCATGGTGGACATCGCACATCTGCTCCGCCCCGCACACTTGGCGGTGAGAATATGTAACCCTTACATCATAGTCTTGTACATAAGGGTCACAGTGAAGAGAATATTTCAAAGGAAATATCACTATAAACAGCCAGGGATAAACAAGTCCACTAGCCCTATTGTCCAGGGCAAGTAAAAGTACTGTTCGGGCAAGTGCATGACCTACTCCACTTGCCCGATCGGGCAAGTAAGATTTTCCCTAATTGAGTGCAATTTTGATACACATTTTACAGTCATGACATCAAGCAATCTGGAAGAGAAAATGCATACACGAGTAACAGTGACATTTGAATTTTGGGCAAGTGAAAAATTGATTCGGGCAAGTAAATCTTTATGTGCTTGCCCGACAGGACAAGTGAATTTTAGAAAACTTGTCTAACCCTGACAGCTAAGCTGAGTCAAGCTTCATTCCCCATGCTTCCCGCCTCTGGAACGATCTGCCCCAGGCAATAAAGCAAGCTGGTAATCTCAGTGTGTTTAAACGGAGACTGGCAAAGTGGACTGTCTGATTGATACCTTAGATTTATAGATGTATTTGTAATTTTAGATTGCATCTAATGATTCTATTTTGATATTATAGTTAACGTTTGATATGTATGTATTCATGTGTGGGCCAGGACACCAGCATACTGCTGCCTGTGACCCACTTGTATAGTACTGTTTGCAATTTCAATAAATCAATAAATCAATCAAATCAGCTTCACCTAAAATCATTTACTTTCATGGTGGTTTTGTTTGGTGGTAGTGAAGGATATTGTGGCCTTTGGAATAGATTTGCCGTTTTACAGTACAGTAGCACAGAAGTCCTACAAGGGCAAATATTCTTGGTGGATTGGTCACCCCAATAGCACCACTGCAGAAATTTCAAGATTAACAGTATATTATGCTTTACAAGCTCTTATGATACCACATAATACGTGTGCAGGTTAGTGCACAAGAACTTGGCGCTGCTTAGGTATTTTGAATGTCTATACTAAATGCAATGGTTATGCTGTAACATGTGGCTCTTATGTTACCATAGCAACTGAGAAAGATCCTTGACGACCCCGAGGCGTCCCCTAACGACAAGTACGTTGCCATGGAGTTTCTGAAGAACGCGAACATCGCGGCTGCCAAGGTGCTCCCGGGATGTCAGGATACGGGCACCGCCATTATCATGGGTAAGAATGACTCGTATACTCTTCTTGAAGCATGATGCTTTTTCAAGTAGCCAGCTGTGCAATGTGGCTTTCCTGCAGTTGAACTGTGTTTAGCCATGCGCACAGGGTCACCCCTACTCTTTGAACATCAAGTGTGTTGGTCTTTACGTGTACAATTATTCACGTTTGATTAAAAAGAAAGTAATGATGGGATTATTTCATGATACTAAACATCATGGACTCACTTCAGTTTAGGTTACACCAATTTGAATTCGGTGTTACTGGATTTTTGCAGAAAATAAATGGACCAGACGGATGACAAAGCTTTAAAAAAAATTATATAAAACAGGCATTCAATCTTCCAATGTTTTATCCTTTACATTTTTAAAGCATGATTAAATACATGAAGAATAATTCAACAAAATAGCTAATGATTATGATAAAATCAGAGAAAACATTTGGTGTAAAAATACTTTATATTTATTTATATATGCAAACAGTTCCTGCGTGCCTATTAGTAGAATGCCACATCATTTCATTTTCATTTTCTTAATTTAGAAAAATCTAGGAACCAAGAAATAAAATTTGTTTCCTTTATGAACAGGTAAGAAGGGCCAGTATGTGTGGACAGATGGAAATGATGAAGAACACCTGGCTAGAGGGGTCTACAACACTTACACACAGAAGAACCTTAGATACTCACAGGTAAGTCTACAACACTTACACACAGAACCTCAGATATTCACAGGTAAGTCTACAACACTTACACACAGAAGAACCTTAGATACTCACAGGTAAGTCTACAACACTTACACACAGAACCTCAGATATTCACAGGTAAGTCTACAACACTTACACACAGAAGAACCTCAGATACTCACAGGTAAGTCTACAACACTTACACACAGAACCTCAGATATTCACAGGTAAGTCTACAACACCTACACACAGAAGAACCTCAGATACTCACAGGTAAGTCTACAACACTTACACACAGAACCTCAGATATTCACAGGTAAGTCTACAACACCTACACACAGAAGAACCTCAGATACTCACAGGTAAGTCTACAACACTTACACACAGAACCTCAGATATTCACAGGTAAGTCTACAACACCTACACACAGAAGAACCTCAGATACTCACAGGTAAGTCTACAACACTTACACACAGAACCTCAGATATTCACAGGTAAGTCTACAACACTTACACACAGAAGAACCTCAGATACTCACAGGTAAGTCTACAACACTTACACACAGAACCTCAGATATTCACAGGTAAGTCTACAACACCTACACACAGAAGAACCTCAGATACTCACAGGTAAGTCTACAACACTTACACACAGAACCTCAGATATTCACAGGTAAGTCTACAACACTTACACACAGAAGAACCTTAGATACTCACAGGTAAGTCTACAACACTTACACACAGAACCTCAGATATTCACAGGTAAGTCTACAACACTTACACACAGAAGAACCTTAGATACTCACAGGTAAGTCTACAACACCTACACACAGAACCTCAGGTACTCATAATTATACCTCACTGACTCGACCTTGTTCAGGGAGAGTACCATATGCAGTATTCCTGGGAATCGCTAGATGGTGCACACATACAAAGAAAAGAAAAGCAAAGCATGATGGGACCTCACGTGATGACGCCCCTTCCCAATCATCATTTCCTTTGTGCTTCGCGCAAGGTGCACGCATCGAGTTTGCTCCGGTATGATCCGGTAGTGACTCAGTTTTTCGTCGTTGGAAATTTATCAAGTGGTGGAGGAACCACTTTCGGCGCACCATGCCGCCGATAGGGTAAGCCCCTATCGGCCGGCTACTATCGACGCAGCAGGCCGTAAGACCGGGAAGGGTGAAAAGCCCCTATCGGCGGGCTACTATCGGTACTGGCGGTCGAGCTTAGCGCTCAAGGCTTGCCATGCGCTGGGAAGGACCAAGAGGCCCTTTCGGCGCAACATGCACGGGAAGAATTGGCCAAGCATGCCGTAAAACCTGGAGGTTATCGGCGAGGCTACGTATACAGACGGCCGTCATACCTTGTGCCTTACACGGAGCTGGCACTATCGGCGCACCAGGCCGAAAAACCTGGAGGATAGCGCAGCCACAGACGGCCGCTATGGCCATGGTGCCCGAGGTTGAGGCACTGGCCCTTTGTGCCAGACGGAGTTGGCACTATCGGCACACCATGCAGTGAGCCTGGAGGATAGCGGAGCCACAGACGGCCGCTATAGCTATGGTGCCCGAGGTTGAGACACTGACCCTTTCGGTGCAGCAGGCACGAAAAATTGAGGTAAGACCCCACGTTCTTTGCGCCTGGTGACGTTAAAGATTCGAGAACGGTGGAAGACTGTCTCGGGGGTCCATCCATATTCAGAAGGAGCGTCAGCCGCCGTGCCACGTGGGCCGGTCGGGGTAATCAACATCTCAATGGAACTGTAAGTAGATTACAGGCTCCGGTCGCTCCGTTATGGTAGCTCGGATAAGCTTCCATGTTGAACACGCTGTTAGGCATGTTGCCGGTGCATTCTACGCTCGTCAAGGAGGAGCGTCCAGCAGTTTTCCCCATAAAGTCGTTTTATGAGCGGTTGACTTAGGAAAGACGTCAATCGGCACAGAAAGGGGCCTCCCCTTCTTCTTCTGCTGACTATGATACGTCGCAGTTGTCTGACAAGAGAAGCTCCAGGTGAATAAAATATTGGGAGCTTATGTTAAAGCTTGTCCCTGAGGGAAGCTTTTTATGGCAATAAAGTTATCAATTACTTAGCCATACTAGAAAAGTGTGTCCGTAATTAGCATTATCACGGAGAATGCTCCACAAAGACTATTGACGAAATTGAATTCGTCTGGGACGTAACGTGTGTCTGGTCACGCACGTAGTTAATACACATGTATATTCAACGTCTGGCTCATTGTTGTTACTTTAGACAACAAGATTTAAGATGATTCATGTTGACGAGTGTAACATGTTTTTGGTAGTCTTGATAGAATATTGTTCTATACGAGGAACAGGTGTCCTTTTTAATGAACCATTGTTATGCAAACAATGCAAACATTGCGAATGCTGTCGACAAATGGTCGAACTCCGCTCACCCAGGATTGACCGTCCCGGGCGTGGTTGCGGAGCATTCCTATGATTCTACTTCTTCCTGGTAAGTATGTTCCAGAAGATGGGAAGAAGGAGCTCTGTGTACTTCACGGAACTTCAGGTAACATTATTGTGTTTACCTACTTACTACGGTAAAAACGATTGTTTACCTTTTTGCTGTTCGGCACGGCCTTATTTCAAGAGCCAAGAGCCGACAATGGAGCCTTGTTGTGTTCATTATAGTGCAAACAGATAATATAGTCTGAACATGGCGGACACTTGTCAGTTATACACTGTTTAGCCTTGCGTCCACATCGCTCGGCTTGGAAGTTTCCTCATCATTCTTAGCATGTTGGTGTTTGACACCGGAACGTTGTCTTCTTCCTGTTGTTTTAGGATGAAGAAAATATTAACCACGTTCTTTAACTGGTTGATTAACTATTTTATGCCGGCCATATGAGCATTTGTTTACAGCTGCTCGTCTTGGCTCGCCACGTGCTAGTCCTGGACTGGCGGGGATTCCCAGTCACCAGAGCAGGGGCTATTGAGGTAGCCAATCAGGTAACATATCCTTGATCCAATCAAGGACACTATCGTTCGAATATTGTAGACGTTCACTACCTCGTATGTAGGTGTGAAACCTGTTTTCTTGCCAGTAGCCAAGATCTTGTTTCTTGTGCTCTCACCTACGGTCCTAGTTACCGAATCCACAAGCACTTAGTCGGATGTTTATAAATACCGATGGCTAATGTTGTATCAGTAGTGCGATTCTTGTTAAAATCGCTAGAGGACCCCATTAAAGGGTCAAAAGGTCATAGGAACGTGCTGGTAGAATTTTGGCCGCCATTTACGTTCCAGACTCAGCGTTAGACCTGTTTTTACACGTTATACGTTTCGGGAACATCACATTGGTTATGAATCCGACTGAAAGTCCATTATCAGCGTAACGTTCAGTGGTATCATGGGTTTTAAATAACCCGCCTATTATCTTGTTGGCATGAACGCCCCCCCGATGCTCCATTAATAATTTTCGTGAAATCGGGGGCCCCATGTTTGAGGAGGGGCATCGGGCACGCCTTACATTAAATTAGCTACCTTTCTGGCTGCTAATGTTACGCCAGTAGTTACTTGGTTACGTGTACAGCGGTAATCTGAAGTCAAGGGGCAAAACACCTTGGCTACAAGTACCAATATGAACGGTGAACTTCAAGTTTCGGAACTCTTGTTCTGAATTGGCGCCGCTGCCCGAGCTTGATACGGCTCCACAACTATCGCTATTATGGTTGAGTTGTGCGGAGAAATTGTGCAAACAATTTTGTTTACAATTACATTATGTTTTGTACATGTTTTGTGGTTTATTATTAGCGTTAAGCTACTGCTGGCGCTTCTATGGACGGAAAGGGTCTGTCGCCCTTCTTGGTTCACATGGTGTTGAAGTAGTGCAACATGTGTTCCTTTTTTAAGTTAACAGGTAACTTACAACAGAGTTGTAGAACATGTTACACTTAACCATGATCAAAACTGATCATGGCAGACATTGCAGAGAAGATCAGATTAATTATCTTGTGCGGTCTTTGCACGCAGTCTGGACGTTGTTGCATTGTTACCATCTGGGTTTTTATCATACTATCCAGCTGGTCAGTATGCTGAAGCATATGTGGTGTGATCAATATGATGAGACATGTGATGTGATCAATATGATGAGACATGTGATCAATATGATGAGACATGTGATGTGATCAATATGATGAGACGTGATGTGTTCAATATGATGAGAATCATACTATGTCAACCCTTATAGTCTTGCTGGTGTCTGCAACACGACGAAGGCCCACAATGTACCTTGTCCTTCAGTACTACTCTTGTTGGCAGTTGGTATTGACATATTGCAAGTACTTCTTGCTATTAATATTTTTTAGTGAAATAAACAAGTTCACACGTTAAGGGTGGAACTGTACTCATGTGTGAGTGCAAAAACTTCACTGTTAAATTAGGTGTTGGGGAATAATGCAAGTTATCACACACCTTTCTGAACGTCACTGTCCCGAGCTTCCGGTAGGTGAGTGGTGACAAGTGAGCCATGTAATTAAGGCTCACAGGGTTGGCTTCTGGCAGCCTGCAATCCACTTGACTGGAAACATTAAAATGTGGTGTTGAGCTACCAAAAATTGGTACTTACTTCGATTATATTTGTAAAGATTGCCTTCACCACAGATGAGGCTCCTACTTGTTACAGGTTCAGTATGTTTGTTACACACGTTATGGGGATTCCGGAGGAATCTAACACAGTTGACTTCATGTTTTGCATGAACCACACCAATTCAAATGTATTATTGGTATGTTGGTATTCTTTGGTTTATTAAGAGCCACAGTTAGCTTGAATTTCAGCTAATGTTTCCTGTGGTCGATAGATGGCTTGGGCGCTCTTATATTGGCCCAGTCGTTCAACACATGCATGCTATACATTGCCTTACCTTACATTGTACCCGTTACAATTGTTGTGCAATAAACATTGATTTGTTTTATTGTTATAGGCTGTTCTTTCACGAGGATCAGCCACTTCATCTAATGGGTTTCTCCCCTCTATGAAGGGAAACAAGAGGTTTGTGTTTTTCTCCTCAAAGGTCACTTGAGGATGGCTCCTTCCCCTTGGGAAAAGGGGGGGGGGCAAGTTGATGGGACTGGACAACGTGTACCAAGTCCTAAGGATTAATGCTTTTCAGTGTTTGTTCATCAGGCACTCAGTGTTATCTAACAGTTATTCTGGTAGGACATTAGGTCACGAGAACTGACCTTCTTAGACTGTAACTGATACTTCAGTTGATACCTGTGCTGTCCAGATACAGCTTTGGAGTCTGCATATGGTACTCTCCCTGAACAAGGTCGAGTCAGTGAGGTATAATTGGGGGTTATGCTAAGATGTACTTACCATCTACAGTATAATCTGAATTATACCTCATACGAGACCTTGTTCAGGGAGAGTACCATATGCAGTATTCCTGGGAATCGCTAGATGGTGCACACATACAAAGAAAAGAAAAGCAAAGCATGATGGGACCTCACGTGATGACGCCCCTTCCCAATCATCATTGACTGAGTGCGAGAGTAGATAAATAAGTCTGTGCTGTCCATGGGTGGGCAATGTTCACTAATCCCTGCAGCTGAACATAAGTTACTGAGGGTGGGAAGATATACCTGAACAAGGTCTCGTATGAGGTATAATTCAGATTATACTGTAGATGGTAAGTACATCTTAGCATAACCCCCAATTATGAATTGAACATTGTATGGTCAGTTGCAAAGTTATCATAATTTTCTGTTGATCACCTTATTTTGTACTTTATGTGTGTGATCAAAGAGAAAAGTCTAAATCTTTGTCCTTCTGTAAATTTTCCTGTTTTCAGTTTTAATGTTTTCAGTTACACAGTAATTCACGCTAACAGCAATGAGTATATATATATCTTTTTAACTTAAGTTTGAAGTATTTTTACAAGAATATGACAATTTGAATTATAGTGAATGAAATGAAATAGTTATAATAGTTATAGTGAATGAAATGAAATAGTTGTACTATAATAATTGTGGTATTAATTTTGCAGGTGGCACCCTTGGACATGTTCAAAGAAGCGAACACGAAGACGAACCTCCCAGCGCAGATTGAGCTGTATGCCACGGGCTCCGACACCTACAACTTCATGTTCATTGCCAAGGGCGGGGGCTCGGCCAACAAGACCTTCCTGTACCAGCAGACAAAGGCTCTGCTCAACCCGGAGAAACTCACCAAGTTCATCGATGAAAAAATCAAGGTGCTCACCAGACTTTGAAATCTTTGTATAAAGACAATACATGTCTTAACAAGAATTCACAACCAAAAAATGATTTCTTGTTTTTCACTTTTTTCTTATTTTTGTGAACTCATTGACACATTTTCTTTCTTTGAATTTCAAGAATGAAGGAGAAACAAAAACTGAAATTTCTTTGAAATTCCATGCATTTGAATTCTAATATAATTGTATTTTGACCGTAATATGTGTAGCTCCTTTACTAGTAGCTAAGTCTACATCACTGTAGCATGTACATTTGTAATAATGAAGTATCATTCCCCTGTCATGACAAGGGGGGTGCAGCCTCATTTACCTCTGGGACAGCACTCTTATCTCATCTACTGGCAAGAAGTATTATAACACCAAGATAAAGTCACTGTTAAAAGAAGATTTTGGTTGCATGTGGTTTTAGATAGTTGACTTTGACTTTATTTGGATCCACAATTAACTTGACATGATTTCTGTTAGCTATTCTTGCTGTGGTCCTCCACATAAAATGCACAGTACAATACCACATAACGGACATGACAGAAATGTATTCCACTGTTGTACAGACCCTAGGAACAGCTGCCTGCCCACCCTACCACCTGGCCATTGTGGTGGGAGGACTGTCTGCGGAGATGACCCTCAAAACGGTCAAGCTGGCCTCCACAAAGTACCTGGACTCTCTGCCTACTTCAGGTGAGTCAGGGTCTGAAGTTGTCGTGATGCGTTCACAAAGAAACAAACAAACAAACATGTACATGTACTCTCAAGTTTTGTTCCATGGCTTCTTATTGCATTATCAAATGAAGTTGGTGCATGATGTGTTTTAAAACTTAATTGCCAAATTAGGCACATCCAGACATTTTGAGTGACATCCATCACTCTTCTTTAGTGTCATTTTTAAATTAGTAACCCTGAAGAAGAGTGATGGATGTCAAAACTGTCAAAACATACAGAAATAATTCTGTTTTTTATTGTAGAGATTTAATTGTACATGACTAAAAAAAGGGGTTTAATTTTTTCTCTCTTTTTTATTATACACCATGTATATATAAAAGTTTTATGTACTTTTTTTTAGAATAATTGTTATTGATAGTTAAGTATCCTGTCCTTGTACATGTCCAATTCCATTTGTATTGTCTCTGTTTTTGTCAGCAGGGCTAGGCCTTTGTAATAGCCATAGGCTATTTGGGCAGCCCTGGCTGTGCGTAATGAACAGCCAAACCAATAGATAAAATAAAAATTCTCTTTTGAATCCACACATTTCAGGAAATGAGCATGGCCGGGCGTTCCGAGATGTAGAACTTGAGGAGCAGGTGCACAAGCTGTCGCAGGTGATGGGGATGGGCGCGCAGTTTGGCGGGAAGTACTTCTGTCACGACGTGCGGGTGGTCAGACTGCCTCGCCACGGAGCGTCCTGTCCGGTGGGAATCGGCGTCTCATGCTCCGCAGACAGACAGGTGATTTCTTCATAATTTTTTATCAGAAACCGTTAACCAAACTTTTTTCGATCCAACCCAGTTTCAACCTGCAGCAACAACTTATTCTTGGAACATCAATTCAAGAAAAAATTAATCCAAATGAACTCTGTTCGCTTCCACCAGAGTGTGATTTCATAAATAGCAACGGGGTGCGTGGAATCAATGGAAGCGTGTGTAAGAAGCCTCTGTACTACAGATAATTATCACCCGGCCTGGAACACCCATATCAAATGTTATCGCGGCCCAGGTATGACATAAAATTGTTATTGATACTACGGGTCAAAGTCCTGTCTACTAGGTAAACATTCATCTGCTAACCTGTCCCTGTTCTTCATCGTCAGGCACTAGGAAAGATCACAGCGGACGGCGTGTTTCTGGAACAGCTGGAGGAGGACCCCTCCAAGTACCTCCCAGAGATCAAGTCTGATCAGCTGAGCGGGGAGGTGGTGCAGGTACTGCAAGTTTAACTCTGCCTCAAAATTGAACAGGAACATGGTTTAATTCTAAACATCTTAACTGTAGCCCATATTTCAAATCTCTTCTGACGTTCTTAATTAGATTAAACAGAACGCAGGCCAAAAGATTTGATGCTGACTTTTCTCTTATTTAGATTAACTTAAACCAGTCTATTTTCCATTTAGTAGAGAGACTATTATTTTACACAACCACTGCTTTATTTGCAATGCTTTTTAGTAGTTGTGTAAAGAAGAGTCAGTCTTTATTCAGTGACGTACCAACCTGATGAAACTATTACAGTAATACATTCTCCATGTAGTTTGTCATATTTAATGCTGACTTTCCTGTTAATCAGATCAACTTGAACCAGCCGATGAGTGGAGTTTTTTGAAGATACTAAGAATCACATCAGCCTTAGCCTGCAAATGAACAGTGATACATGTAGTTTGTCAAATTCAATGCCGACTTTATGCCAAAAAAATAGTTACTCAAGCAACTGGATATGGTTTTGGAAACAGTCATAAGTTTCAACTACTATCCAGTAGTGTTCGTCTGTGACACTGAAGAGATCTTGTTGGAGAGGGTTTATATGTCCTAACTGTGAATTGATATGTAAAAAGATCTAGTTGAAGAACAGGTTTATCCTAACTATGAATCAAAGCCATCTTTGTCAGATTGACTTGAACCAGCCAATTAGTGGAGTTCTGAAGATACTAAGAATCACATCAACCTTAGCCTGCCAATAAATGATGATACTTGTAGTTTTTCAATTAAAGCTGACTGTCTTGTTGATCAGATCAACTTGAACCAACTCAAATATTAGTGTTTGCTATTTTTGAACAGGTTGGATTTGATCTCTTTTTTGGAAGTAAAAAAAGACGAACTGCTCCACTTTTTCTACAATTTATGGATTCTGTGATTTTAAGAGGAAAGTGGCTTTCTGTTTGTCTGTGAAAGTGGGGAAGTTGTGTTATATATCAAATTTGACACAGACTTTTGACACTACGTGACAGAGAAACTCCAAGATGAGATCCCCGGGTTGACAAAGAGACAGAGTTTGTCTCGAAAGCTCCCCCAAGCTAATTGAACTTTAGTTGTGTGTATGTTGTTTAAATCTTTGTCCGAAGGAGACTTATTAACTTGAACCAGCCTATGAGGGAGACTGAAGATGCTAAGAATTACATCAACCTTAACTTACAACGATACTAAGTCTTGTAGTTTTTCCATCAAGATTCAATGCTGACTTTCTCGTTAATCAGATCAACTTGAACCAGCCAATGAGTGAGGTTCTGAAGATCCTGAGCCAGTACCCGGTGAGAACGCGGCTGAGTCTGAGCGGCACCATGGTCGTGGCTCGGGACATCGCCCACGCCAAGATCCAGGAGCTGCTGGACAGCGGACAGCCCATGCCACAGTACCTCAAGGACCACCCTGTGTACTACGCTGGGCCTGCCAAGACACCAGAGGTATTGTTGTTGTTGTTGTTTTTGTTATTTGTCAAGCCAACTACTACCTCTTCGCACCCAGGCTGCTAAGACATTACAGGTACTTATATCAGGCCATAACCTGTCCCATGCCTCAGTACTTCAAAGACCACCCTGTGTACTACGCTGGGCCTGCCAAGACGCCAGAGGTATTGTTGTTGTTGTTGTTTTTGTTATTTGTCAAGCCAACTACTACCTCTTCGCACCCAGGCTGCTAAGACATTACATTTACAGGTACTTATATCAGGCCATAACCTGTCCCATGCCGGAGTACCTCAAAGACCACCCTGTGTACTACGCTGGGCCTGCCAAGACGCCAGAGGTATTGTTGTTGTTGTTGTTTTTGTTATTTGTCAAGCCAACTACTACCTCTTCGCACCCAGGCTGCTAAGACATTACATTTACAGGTACTTATATCAGGCCATAACCTGTCCCATGCCGGAGTACCTCAAAGACCACCCTGTGTACTACGCTGGGCCTGCCAAGACACCAGAGGTATTGTTGTTGTAACAGTTGTTGTTTTTGCTCTTCACACCCAGGCTGCTAAGACACCACAGGTACTTATATCAGGCCATAACCTGTACAATACAAGACACGAGTCAACCCCCACAGTTGTAGAGTTTTTCCATTTTACCTTTGAGTCCCACAGATCTGTCTGAGACTTGCCCCAAATCAGAGGTGTGTATTTTACTTGGGGTGCGTACTTTATTCAAGGAAATACGGTAATTGTTTGTTCATCCCCCAGGGGTACGCCTCCGGCTCATTGGGCCCCACCACTGCCGGCAGGCTGGACAGTTATTACAGTATGAGTGATAGCGTGTGTCTATCCCCAGGGTTATGCGTCCGGCTCGCTGGGCCCCACCACTGCCGGCAGGATGGACAGTTACGTGGACTCGTTCCAGGAGCAGGGAGGGTCCATGGTCATGCTGGCCAAGGGCAACAGGAGTAAACAGGTACGTGCACTTAGGCATACGGGGAAATGCTACCAGTACATACTGTATCATTCTGTACTTATGTCATACCTGGTCCGTGATAATGTTAGTTCCGGACCAGGTGATAATGTTTTGTATCACACAGGCTTCTTAGTTGTATCCAACCTGGGTATTACGTGAATGAAATACAACACGGTGTATTCAGTATCACCCTCCGTCCCAGCCCTCCCGCAGAGGGCAATCTGACCCGCGGTTATCCTGGTACCTTATTAGGTGATACGGAATACACCGTGTTGTATTCTATACAAAATATATATATATACATATCCGGGCCGTATTTACATATGAAATTGGTGTTCCAATCGGTTGGTATTTTATAGTACGGCCCGGGGCTCCATACTTCAAACAGCTGTGCAACTGTTTGCAACTGTAGATTAACTTGCAAACACTACGAAATGAAGGTTAATCTTTTGACATTTAAATTTCGTTTAATGTTTCTTTACCAGGTAACCAAGGCATGTAAGAAGCATGGTGGGTTCTACCTGGGGTCCATCGGTGGCCCAGCCGCGGTGCTGGCCGAACACAGCATCAAGAAACTGGAGGTTCTGGAGTACCCCGAGCTGGGCATGGAGGCCGTCTGGAGGGTCGAAGTCGAGAACTTCCCAGCATTCATCGTTGTCGACAACAAGGGAAACGACTTCTTCAAGGAATGGCAAACAGAATGAAGACATTCGGAGGAACAACTGCAGTAATAAGGACTTTTATTTCAAGAAGATCTGATTGCGATAGATTACCAGAACTCCTTGCTAATTTGAAACAAGTACAATTTCTTTTCAGCAGCATGACAGCATGTATGTGTTCGTTAGTCAAGTGTTTGCAACTCTGCCCAAATCATTTTGTAATGTCTGTCAAAAGATTAAGGCTTACATTTTAAATGTCTGTCAAAAGATTGAGGCTTACATTTATGGTGAGCTATTTATTGGCCCAAATGCTATGAATACTGTTTATCAATAAAAGCCTGAATATGTTGATTTTTGACATTGTTGAACATTCAATCAGTTGTCAACTCCACCGAACAAATGTACACCTTACCTTAGAATTTTTAATATATTAGATCATCTCACAATGTGATGGAACAGATTTACAGTTGACAATGCAACTGTAAATATGCAAATTTTTTACTAAGTTGAAGGATATACAACTGTCAATCTACTGCCTAAATGACCTATACAATCCCAAATATCAAGAGGTACATTGTACATGTACTATTAACCATTAAAAATACATGAATGTCAGCAAGACTATGTCTATGTATAGTAAGTCTCCAGTTATGACTACTACAGCTATGTAAATGTACAACATTACATAATTTGGTAACATTTTTTTTTACAATAGTATATTACATTCATGTATGTAATGTGTCTTTACCTGTATGTTGAGTAAGAGAGATAGTTACAAACTTTAAGTCTTTGTCTCTAGAACAGCTTCCTTGTGATTTGTCTTGCTATAGTTTGACATCAAAAGAGTTTCTCGTTAATGTTGGTCAACGCTTGATACCTACATGTGCTAGTATTTCACATCACCGGGCTTGATCCAACTGCATGCGTTATATACTTTATGAACTTATGGAAATATGGTCTTAAAAAGTACTTATTAATAATATGTCACCAGATTCAAAGTTGTCTGATTACATTGAGTCATAACAGTATCAATTGATGAATATAGACGTTTGTACGAACTATACACCCTTCAGATGTTATTGAATATAAATCATACTTGTACCTGTCATCACGACTTCTGAGAAGCAAGAAAGCAAACACTGTGAAAACTTACATTTGTATGTTCTCTATGATGATTCTGCAATGTTTGAATTTCTGTTATACTTTTTTGTTCGGCAAGATGGGTTACGACAGTCAGGTGTTTCTAAAAGGTGAGCCGATCAATTTTTTCCAACCTAAAAATTGGAGGCTTACAGCCTTGAAATTGTTGCTGAAATAAGGACATTCAACCAAAGCTAGCTTCAGCCAATCAGATACACTCCCTCCTGTTGTTTGAATGATGATCGATTATCAGCCAATCACGTTGCCTTTTGACCGTAAGCGCCGACGCCACTGGTTGGTGACGTCCGGCCGCCGCTGATGAAGCGATAAGGACGCGTCACAGCACTCTCCAAGCAGAAGTTCGGTTCCAGCTGTTTTTTTTAACGTGTTTTAGGTTGATCTGATCACATTCTCTATGCCAGGAAGACAAAAGAAAACAGCACAAAATAAAAAGCCCAATAAAAAAGCCTATTTAAAACACGTAAACTAGCCGGAGCCGAATCTCTGCTTGGAGAGTATATCATAGGCCCTTAAGCCGGGGTCGTTGTTTGAAGCAGTCGTGGAATGAGAGGATTTGCCTACAATGACTGTACTTGGTCGCCTTTAGATTCCTCGACTGCGACGTCTTCTTCTTTGATGTCATTATTTGATTCCTCAGCTGTCTCTTTAATGGCATAGTTGACGATGACTTCATCCAAGTCCATCCCTACCGCTGGGCTACTCGTACTTTTCTCCTCTTTCCCGCAACAGATGATGGCGATGCGGTAGAACTGCAGCACGATGAGCAGCGTGTTCTTCCCAACGAAGAAGAGGACGCCCTGCGTCAGAACCCGCTCGTAGAAGATCAGATACAGCCGGAAGGCCAGGAACGGCCCGTCCTGCATGAATATGGTAGTCATCATTGCGAAGACATCAGGGTGGCAGCAGCCGCAGACGATCAGATTCCTTTCCTGCACTTCTTCGGCAAGTCGCTGGATGGTGCTGCGGCGTTTGAGAGCTCGGTCGCCGTTGCCTTCTTGCGCCGGCTGCCCTTGGCCGTCGGCTACCTGAAGAAGAAGAAGCTACCTGAAGACGAAGAAACTACCTGAAGAAGAAGAAACTACATGAAGAAGAAGAATCTACTTAAAGAAGAAGAAGCTAGCTGTAACGGTGGGGTTTGCGTCAACGGTTACGTAGATTTTGCTGATCAGCCTTTTCTAGCGTAGTGGTTTCGCTGATGGGGTTGTGATCTGACAGCCCGGGCTCGATCCCGGGTGTCGACATGGTATTTCTGTTTCTTCTCCTTTCTAACATATCTAACTGGTAGCTACCCGTAAGGTAGCTAACTGACTGAAGCTAACGGTCTGGTAGCTACCAGTCAAAATGAAGAAGCTACCTGACTGAAGCTATCTGACTACCAGACTGCTCAGCTACCGGAGGAAGAAGAAGCTACCTGACTGGTAGCTACCAGTCAAAATGAAGACGCTACCTGACCAGTAGTTACCTGACAGAAGTTACCTGGCTACCAGACTGCTCAGCTACCTGAAGAAGATAAGAAGAAGCTACCTGGCAACTCTTCTGGAATGTTCCATCAGTAGTGCTCGCGTGTATCGCACCCGGGCGAGATTTCCTGGCTCTGACCGCGGTGAGGACGATGGTAAACTGCAGCAGGCTCCAGGTGAAGAGCGCCAGCGCGGTGTAGACGACTCGGTCTTGGTTCCCGACTCTCTCCTCTTCGAAGACTTGGAACAGCTCCACGATGTCGGCGGCCATGGCGATGTAGACCAATAGGAGCTGAGATAGCTCGTCACGTGTCAGGTCTCCTCTCGGAAGCAGCCATCTCCCGATGACGAGGAGCATGACCAGGGCCTGCTCCAGCGCGCCGACCCAGTTCTCGATCGTAATCTCAGCCTGTGGAATGAAAATTTACCGGGTATTTTACTTTTATCATTACCTAAATTGCATAAATAAGTGTGGCAATAAAAATCATTGTCATCGCGACGGTTTCATTGTTTAGAAGTATTAATGATTGTTGTTGGTAGTGGTGTCTTTTGATATTCGTTCGTTCTTTTATCATAGAAGGCATCTCCCATTTTTTTATCTACAGATCAAAAATCCGTCAACCCCTTCCCGAGTTCTTCCCTTCAAAAAGGATTATGCAACTGCGCACACGGCGACAAATTGCGGTGGAATTTCAGGAATTTTTGCCAATCGGACATATACTACATGTACATACTATACTGTTAGGCTAGCCCCGGGGGCGTCGCCAAAAATTGAGGATGTGTCTGTCAGTTTCCATGTACCTGTGTGTGTACTTCCAGTTGTTATCGCGATAGATAAAGCAGGTATTGGTAGTAACGCTAGTTCACCTTTATCCACGGGGTAACCTATACCCATAAAAAAATAGGCCGTAGGGTTTTGAAATAGGACATGATATCAAGTTGACGGACTGTGGTTTCATTTCGCGATATTATCAAAATGTTGCAATTTGAAGTCACCGCCTGTCGACTTCATCTCCCCAAATCATTTTTAAAAACAACGGAAATAGGTTACTCCTCGGATAAAGGTGAACTAGCATTTTATATAGAATGCGGGTAATGCTACGCTTCAAGGTCCGCATAGCTTATTCTGTGCCTCAAAGAAAATGTGAAAAGGAAAATATTTCATACATGGTTTAAATGTCAAACATCTTACGTCAATTCCAATGGATTGTAGATTCAACCTCTGGTCTATATCTCCTTCTGTGACATTTTCAGTCATGTTTCTGCACGGCTCCTGTAGTTCCGACTTCTCCGCCAGGCGTCGCCTCAACTCGTCTAGCTCCAGTAGCCAAATTGAAGGAACGGTACAGCAGAGGTAGAATAGCACGCAGGGCGAGAACCTGGTAGAGGGGGACAGAAAGGTTAGCGCGCGCGCTTAGACCCCAAGTCTTTAAAGGCAACATGAGCAATATTATAGCGTATAGATGATATATTCTTTATGGGGTAATATGGATGGTATTCACCTCTACTGCACTCATCCCACAATCTACCAAGAGGTTCTTGAGTTATGCCGACTACAAATATCCGGAAACACAGACACACCCAAAGCAGCATCTCCGTTTTCATGGTGATAACAAAGCACGCAAATGTTCCCGGAATTCGCAAAAGACTGCTTGGCTATTCATGGTTCAGTGCTGACTATGCTGAAATGTGACGGATAAAGTAATCTCCAAGCAGATTCCTCCGTGGCATAAGGCAGTAACATAAGCTGGGGAAGGACTTTAGCCGGCAGAGGAGTAAAATTGCCCACGCGGAATCTGCCGCAGGACGCAACTGGTCAAAGGCTATTATCAGGCAATCAAACTGCGTTAGGACGAAGGTGCGATTTCCCCCGGGCGTGCGGGGCCAGGGATCCCGTCACGGTCGGCTGTAAGAGTTCATTGTGTTTTCTGTGACATCTGATTTCTTTTTTGTCAATAACAGGAAAACAACAGCAAAACGTCAGCACGGCCAATTTTACTCCTCTGCCGGCTAAACTCTTTCCCCAGTTTATGTTACTGTCTTATGCCACGGAGGAACTGCTTGGAGATTAGGATAAAGGTCAAGGTCATTTGGTGTCACACACTGATTTTCACTTCTTATATGTGATGAAATAAGGACAATTTTAGTACAAATTTACCCTTAAAATACCTCCCATTTCATGTTGTATAACACATACGTAACTAAGTAAGATTTATCAAGTTTTAAAATTGAATGAATGAATGAATGAAGATATTACGGACAAATGTTGCCACCAACAAGAGGCCTGAACTCGGTCCAACTCATTTGAATACATATTAGCAGACTCAGAGTCTTGATAAACAAGACATTCCACCCTTCCCCTCTCTACTGTTACCCTGGTCAGGTCAGTACGGGCTTGTGCATAAAGACAAAAAGGACACCTGGATGAAGAAATGCAACGATTGTTGACTATTTTGACTATAACCAAGCAACGCATACAAGAGGCATTTTGTGCACTGACATTACTATCACCCGAACAAGGACCGTGCTGTGCATTTTCAAAAACAAGACAAAATAGAGGCGTAGACAATAGTGTTATACATCATCATCATCGTCATCTTGTATCATACAAGCTACTGAAACTCTATCATCCAATACAAGTATAAATAAATTATGTATATAGATTGTATAAGATTTGATATAAGTTGAAATTGTACAAATTTTAGTTGAACTTCTATAATGATGTCCTCTTTACAATTATGGTATCTTAATATTTTTTTAAATCTTTTATTCTGTTTTCTCAAAGGAACAACTCTAAAAAAGTAAAATGGTATTTGACTCCGACACGCAAACTATTTGCTCCATTGTTAAAGTGTGTTGTCTACCTGACGTGAAACATGCGATTGAGAGAGTCTAAAATACTGTCAACACCACCACTGTATGATGTATCACCGTGAAATGCACGGACGGGCATCTAAAGAACGGGACGAGGAACAAAATAACGGGTAAAACTTCATGCAGAACGTAAACACTGCGTACATGGACTACATTGGAAATAGCCTACAGCTAACAACCCGCCACCACTGCATACTGTTGATAGGAAACGTCTAATGACAGTGATTCGGTTTCAAATGTCTCCTTTCGGCATTTGCCAAAAGTTATTAAAGAAGAAGAAGAAAAACTTTATTGCATGACAATTGTAAACGTATAAAGGCTCCAGTGGCAAAAAAAAACTTATCACAATTGAATTTGTTGGATGTAGATAGCAGGCTACATAGTTGATTTTTACGCCCCGAAATGTTATTTGTTCCCTTCGTTTCCGGGTGAGACAATCGCTTTGATACACCCCTCAGATATGATCAAATATATCAAAGAATCTTTATACCGTACAACCAATAGTGTAAATGACACGCTAGACTCAATATGTTGACTTATTCATATCTATAGATATTCTATAGATATTCATATATGTCTGTCTGTCTATGGTAAGTAGTTGTTATAGACCTTACGAAGGTCATTGTATTTTTGTTGTGTCAATAAATATTTCTATATATAACCTTAGCCTCTACCAGGCTCCGCGGATCGATGGTCTAATTGTAGAAATTGGACAAATAGAGTCTATAGTACGCTAGGAGAGTTAGCCGACCAGAATAGTACGTTTCTTCGTGGTGAGGAACGTACCCTTCTGACCGGCTGACTCCCCTAGCGTACTTTAGACTCTATTTGTCCAATTTCTACAATTAGACCACCGATCCGCGGAGCCTGGTAGAGGCTAATATAATGTCGGTACTGACCATTTCCACTCCTTTCCTTTCCTGGCTATCAGCGTGAAGAGAGTCTCAATGAACAGCCCAGCCTCTGCCAGCATGAGCAGCCAGAACGTGGCGGTCCCGCGGACAGTGTACACCCGCCAGATACACAGCAGCCCGAACGCCGCGAACAGCACCCGGGTCACCAGGGCCTTGAAGATCACACAAGCTTCCATACTTCCGGTATTCCCGACGTTTGACATGGGATCAGCACCCTGTATGCCGCTGAACTTGAAAAGCACAGGATCGCGACGACTAGATACGATTTAAACTTTCAGGTTTGTCGTTCTAGACGGTTCGAAGTGTCACTGTGTGCGATTGGTTAAGATAGGAATGACGTAGCCGAGTTAGTTAGGCGTGGCCAAACTTGCCGTAGGGTTTTATTGTTGCTTTGTTGTATGAATTGAGCAGGACTATGGCAGAAGCGGCCGTCAACGAGGGTCCACGACAGGGTTTTCGTTAAATCCGTCCCAAGACAGCTAAATCGTGCACGACGCTTTCACAACTCTCCCATATCAGTTCGCTTTATTCGCTACCGTAAACCTATTGTAAGGCAGACATGGCAGACATGGCGCTGAGAAATTTCCTCCGCGGCGATTTGAACGTCGTGAACCGTGAAACACAACTGTACAACTGTGTTTACCCGTAAAGAAAGCTGGAAACTAAAACTGCACAACACTATCATGCCTCACCCGAGTGTGCATATATTTTACTCATTTTACTCAGAAAAGAACTTATGTCCCAATGAAACTACTAGTATGTAACGCTAGTTCACCTTTATCCGTGTGGTGACCTTTATCCGTTGTCTTTTTTTAGGATGATTAAGTCTACTGACAGTGGTTTCAAATTTGCAATATTTTCAAAATGTTCCCATCTTAGACAGCCGTCCGTCGACTTTATATCCCTAAATACGTTTTTTGTACAAACAACGAATATAGGTTACCCTCGGATAAAGGTGAACCAGCGTTATGTCAAACATTGGCGACAGTACCAAAGATTTGGGTACAGATCGTTCGTCTGCTCAGACTCATGTAGTGCCTAGTAGCACGAAGGGCAGCAAGTTTCCTTGCTTTTTCAGTGGCAGGGTATACTCATCCTCCTAACGCCCGGTCCCCAACGGCATTAGCCTATGGGGCCCTGCTATCTCATACCCTATCAGTGGTTATTATGATTGTCGCCACAAATCAGCTGTCAACCAATCAGAGAATAGGCTTTTCTTGGGCTTTTTGTTTTCGCAAGCTGTCTCGCAAAGGCCGCTGGGAAGCTATCAGCCAATCATGTTACGTATTACATGGCTCCATCCTCCTACGCCCAATCCCCAACGGCTGACTGCCCATATAAGGGCAAGCTCATTAATATTTATAAGTAGGGCGGTCCCTAACTGGTCTGAGTGCACAAGATAGCAGAGGTAAACACAGGGAGTTTTGACACGACTGTGGTCCCTCTGCGTAGGAGAATGTGTATACTTTTTACGGAGAGAGCGTGGAGTTTGCTAGACCTCGGTGTGCTCGAGGCGTTAGTGTGGGCTGCTTTTGATGTTTTCTACGTGTGTTTGTTCGTGTGTGTGACAGTGCGTTTGTCTAAATATCATCTTAAAGTAACGTATAAATGTACATCTCACAGATATGAAATTCCCATCATTTAACATCGAGTATTTATGGCATCTTCGTATTATTATGCAAATCAGGTACTTATTGCATATTTAAGTACATATCAAAGTTCTTCTTGCCATAGATTAGGAATGTATGATTTCCTAATGTTTGCATGCTATGAAAATACATTTCAATATGAAGCTAAACAAATACTATCATCCAAATCACAAAATAACCAACTGAATCAACCATATGCTTGTTGGTCTCCAAACAAACTTCTATATGTTAAAGTGCAATCCATTTGTCTTAGAAGATCAAGACCCTTCCTGATATTTACACGCCATTGCCTGATGTGCTACAAGAACAGTCGTAACTTAACTCGCTATTGGTTAGTTCGTGAAAACTTCATTATATGCAGAATTAGGCCTAACGTTTCGACATATCAAAGCAAAAATCAGAGACTTTGCCGTCCACACGTCCGGCAAAATAACTACTAAGATTTTTCTTGCTTTTGGACAGACGAGGATAATGTGGTACTGCACTCAAGTTAGTACCTTATTTTAACAGTGCCTCATACAAAGTACAGACAAACAGTAAATGAAGTATTTGTAAAGATAGTATTTTAGCTCCCTGACCGAAGTCAGGTACCCATTTTATACCTGGGTAAAAGTCTTGTAAAGCGCCTTTCCCAGGGGCACAACGTCAGGGGCACGACAAGTATCAAACTCTGGACCTTTATATGTTCCGAGCCCAACACTCTGCCATCTATATACGCCACAAACGACGCCTAATATGATTTTCTTTCAAGAGACACTACATCGGTCTTAAATGTTATGATTAACGAGGTGAGCAGCATCCCTCCGAGGCCTCAGCTGGTCTATTTTACACCACAAGTCTTCAGGCGTCGGTCGTTTCGACGGGTCGACTATCCAGCAGGACCTGATGATGCGGTACACCGACAGCGGACAGTTCTCCGGCTGCTGCAGACGGACTCCTTTCTTCAGCAGCTCCAACAGTGTGCACACGTCCGGGTGCATCGGGCCGCCAGCGTAGCGCGGCTCCTCCCCAAAGCTGGCGATCTCCCACAGCAGCACACCATACGACCACACGTCACTCTCGCACGTGTACACCCCGTCCCGTAACGACTCCACGGCCATCCACTTCAGCGGCAACAGCTCCTCCTCCCCGCCCTGGCTGGTGCGTTCGTACGCCGACGACACGTAAACGTCACGCGACAGCCCGAAATCCGCGATCTTGGCCACCTTCCTGTCGCTGATGACGACGTTACGAGTGGCGATGTCCCTGTGCACGATCTTCAGACGTGTCAGCTCCGATAACCCGCTGGCAACATCAGCAGCAAAATTGAGTCGTTCTAACAGTTTTCTATTTCCCGTGGTCTTATACTGTTCTCTCAAAGTCCACAGGTACCGCCGCAGTTCTTCATTGCTCGCGTACTCCACCACAATGTACTGGGGCTCAGACTTCGTCAGAACTCCGTAAAACTTCACCACGTTTGGGTGCCCCTCTTTGTCCTCGTGGATCCTGGCGAGGATGTCCATCTCGCGGCGAAAGTCGCGGACAGCCGTCGCCGTCAATCGGTCTGGTCGGATACATTTGGCGGCGACCAGAATCTCGTAGCCCTCTGGCACACGCAGTCTTCCTCTTACAACATGGCCGAACTCTCCCTCACCTATCATGTGTTCCAAACGGATGTCATCTTTATCCACTTCCCATGGTGAGAGGGTTTCCATTTCTATGTCCACCTTTGTATATCCCGCATTGTTTGGATTAAACCCACCTCGTCTTACCAGAACCGCAATCACGACACAACCGATCAGAACTACGGAAGGGAGAACGGTTGCCAACGCCTTGACAAGGATTTGATTACCTTGAGCTTTGGGGACGTATTGACAAAATGCACCCCGCTGTCCTTCTGCGCAAGTACATGTGCCATTGACTGTGTCACAAGAGGCGTTGTTCTGGCACTGACAGTCCATGCTGCAGTTCAAACCAAAACTGCCAGGTGCGCAGGTGTACTCACACCTGTCTCCATGACGCCCCGGAGGACACACACAACCCTCCCACCTGTCACACGTCCCTCCGTACTGACAGTTACACACTCGGTTGCAAACTTCCCCGTAATGGTTTGGAGGACATTCAGTAGCGTTTAGGACGAAAGATGCATGAAATGCTTCACCGTCTATTGCTCTAACCACACAAGTATATTCACCATTGGCTGATTCTGAGACCGGATAAAAGCTCATAGAACTGTTCTGCACAGCCCCTTCTTCGATGATTTTTGTGCCGTTTTCTTCGTTTCTTGCTTGATAAAGCCACGTCATGTTTGCTACTTGTATGTGTGGAGCAAGGCAGGTCAGGGTCAGGTTAGTGCCGATGTATGTGATGGCATCGTGGGTACAAGAATCTACAATGGCGACCTCACGCCTGGGAATGTCGCAGGCCCTCCCTCTCCAGCCCGGACGACACTTACACGCACCGTTAAAGCCGTGACAGCGGGCTCCGTTCTTACAAACACAGCCCTTGTCACAGTAAAACCCATACCTGCCCTCAGGACACCCTGTAATGTTGTACTCGTGTATGGACTCCAGTTCGAATGGCATCAGGAAACCATTGACGGCCTCTAACGTCACCTTAGCGCCACACCGGACCCAATAGGACGAAGTGGACCAAATCTCAGACAGCTCTAGAAGTGAAATATAAGCGAAACCTTCTGTCATGTTGCACTGGCCACTCTCTGTCCATGGAGGTAATAACGTATCATTGATGGAAATAGACAAAATTACAAGGCTACCTTTGCGTTTGAACTGTTTATCGTGACATTGGAATTCGATTCTGCCTTCTCGTGATTCAAGTTGCGGAAGTAGAATCCATGCATCAGAACTTAGTTTGACCAAAGCGACGCACAGACGAAGGGAGCAATCTTCGTCCATGGCAGCATTCACGGCTTCGTTGCGCCAAGACGGGAGGAAGTCCGGGTACGGTCGTTCTTCTCCGTTATATATAATTTTAAAATATCTATTATTGCTTATTACCATATGCTTATCATCCATGTTATTGCTCGGTAGAACTGGCGTCTCACACCGCTTGTTATAGTACGGCGGGTATCCCGACACGTCTAAGACAACAATGATGAGGTTCACGTGCCAGAATCTGCTGTCCCCAGTATTTGCCAGCTCCAGGGACAGGTTGTACCGCGGGAATAACTCATAGTCCAGCGGCGCCGCAACGATGAGTGTGAAGTCTTCAACACTAACCTCAAACCGTTTGAAATCATCACCTTTGGTGATGTTAACTGACCATATTGTTATCTTGCCTTCTTCTGTGATGTTCACGCTAGCGTTAACAAGATCCGTCAGATGTTTAACCGTGCTGCCCACTGCCACATCCTCACGTAGCGTCACGTTTTCACTTAAAACCACGACGTCACCACGGCTCTGTGAGGTCAGTGAAAGCAGGTCGGTCAGCAAAAGCACGATGTACAATGTTCCACACGGAGCCATCTTCTCAGCAGGACAGAAGACGTTCGACTTTGCGTAGCTTTAGGTATGGCGACGGTACTAGGATCTACCTGGGTATGAAAGAGTTTAAAAATGACAGCTTAAAAGTTAGAAATTAACATTAACACCAAGAGTTGTACTATTTCATCGGCAAATATACAAAGTATGATACATAAGATTTACCACTGGAACTTATGTTACGATCATATGATACCAGAAATTTCAATAGCTTTCTATTGCGATAAAAGATATACAGATACGTGACATGACTGTTTTGACTCGCCCGCCTCCGGGTATGCATGTAAAAAGGTGATAACTGTTTTCCGAAATTACGGTACTGCAGTTTGGCAGGAATGACTGACTGGCCCTGTGAACAACCAAGTACAATTCAGACCCTGTTTTATCATAGCTATTGACCCGAGCCATTCCCCCGCTACAAACGCCAAACAGTACCAAAAATCCATTTGATCAGAGGAGACAAACGCCAAACAGTACAGAAACTCCATTTGATCAGAAGAGACAAACGCCAAACGGTACAAGAACTCTACTTGATCAGAGGAGGCACTGATGTTTCGCTAAACAGGGAAAAGTCACATTCTTCTATCTACTAGTGTACTCGTCTGACTGTTGTTTCATCGATTTTATTCAAACTAGAAAGGGAATTTTTTATTCAAACTAGAAAGGGAACATTTTCGAGAACAGCCCAACAATCCCACACAAAAGCAAAATGACGCTACACGTCGGAAATGGCAGACTTCATCCCCTCCCCTTACATGGCCTAACTTCCGTTTTCCCCGCCTATTGAGTGTTCCCCTTACTGTTATACCTTGTGTTCCGCAACTTCTGTAGTTTGAAAGCGGCCTTATCTCAAGGAGAACTGTAACATTTGTTCAATTGACTGATTCATTGATTAATTCATTGCTGACAAGTTCTCGTTTTCCCTTAGTTCTGATGGAATAAATGGGTTTTATCGTAAGGTTGCGACAAATTAGGGACTGTTTATCGTGGAATCTTTGTGAAAATTCTTAAATATTCCATTTCGATCACACTGGTCACGTGCAACGCATTCGTGCTTTGAAACAAGATAAAGAAAGTTACGCGTTATCGGTGTATTGCTCGTGAAGCGTTATTGGACGTTTTAATTCTACGTAGTGCGTTATTTGTTTTCCTAATTTATCATTAACCCCCGGAGATCATATACTGTAGATGCATTTAAGTTCGCTGGGATTTATTTTCGCCGTGGCGGTACAAAGGACCTTTCGCGGTGGTTTTAAGTTCGCGATAACAACATGCTCTGTAGTCTCTTACTGCCATGGAAAAATGTTCGCGGCGGTTTTAAGTTCGCGATGAAGAAGTCACCGCGAAAACCGCGAACATTAAGCCTCCGCGAAAGTTTCTGCATTTACAGTACTCCTGAATGGTCCCGAGTATACGAGGTTCAAGACAATTGTATTGTTACCAGCTCATAAATCAGCAGCTTTGACACAAAAGTTCTGCCACAAATCGTACATGTAGGTGATTGAGTCCTGGAGAATGCACTAGAATGTATCCGCATTTAGCGTTGTTGGTCTTTCTGAATTCACCGTGCGCGTTCAAGTAATCGTTACTTGCACTCCTAGATTCACCATTAAGCGTTGCCAGCACCCCCGTGCAGACCCTCCTAAATCTTAAATAATCAAAACCACCCCTATTAGTAGATACATACTACTAAAAAGAATCGCAAAGCAATGATCAGCTCACTTCCCACACACCAAACTAGCAGATATGTCAGCCTTCTAAACAGAGTAGTGGGCAAATGCCAACACACATCATACTCACCAACGTCGGACCACCTGTCAAGATGACTTCTCACCAGCGGAGGTGTTCACGGCTATGGTTGTTCGTGTCACAAAAATAGGAACGTGACTTCCTGTTCCTCCTTCTGTGACCCAGGTAAACAAAGCGCCAACTTGACAGGGTGAAGGAAAAGCTAAACAAATATGTGCGGGAGAATATGGAGCCTTTATGGCTGTGTACATAGCTGACGACCTCGACCATTGTGTCACTGTTATATATATATAAAACTATGTCAATTTTAAAAAGTAGTTGCAAAATGAGCAAGTTTATACCACATATGACGAAAAAATATACGCAATCTAATGCTAATGTTAGTAATAGAATACCAAAGTCTATTACAAAATTCGAATGGGAAGATGTGAAAGAAAAATGGGAACTGTTCGGTATACCATACTCTCTGTGTTTAATCATGTGTTTCAGCCTTCCTGGCAACATGTAAGTTTAGAGATATGCGATCAAATTTTGTTCCCCATGCATTTCTTTTTACACTCGCAAAGGTTTGGGGGTACCAGAGGACGTCCTTTATATAATCGATTGAACATGGCCTTTAATGGACTAAAATGTGCTCTTATCTGTACACAGGACAGACAAAATGGCAAGCCATTGAATTTGTTCCGTATTTCGTATTCAAGACAAGCTACAACCCATCACCATCCCCACTGCTAATCTGACCAGCTTTCAAAAAGGCGACAAAATATAGCTTAAGGTCGTGGCTTCTTCCCATTACTTCAGGATGACCTGAACTGAACCGAACTTCTTCCCATTACATTAGGACTAACCGGAGACAGGCTCTAAACATTGGTGACCCCTGTAAATACACGTTGGTGCTTGTTCCCTTCTCTGGCGCTAGTCTAGCTGTCGACAGTGATGTTAATCAGATGATTCCTACATTTGTTCCGCAATCCCCCGCCAGTCTGGTTGTCAAGCAGGGTTCGGGCTGTGGCAGACACTAGATTAGATAACGATATCAATGTAGGAGATCATGGTTTCCGTCAATGAGTGATGGTTGGTATTATTGGTTTTTCAAACGTTAAGCGTGACAGTTATCTCGATGATTCTGCAACAACTGTTGAAATCGTTTTTAAGGCCCGCGCACATTAAACGTTGCCGCAAGCGATAAGATACATGTGTGATACATAGCACCAATTTGCACATTGATATGTAAATTGCGTCTTTAGTTGATTCATATCTGAAGTGATCGAAAATAAGTTAATTGCAAGTTCATGCCCAAAAGCTAATTGCAAAAAAAAGTAAAGCCATGGTATACAATATTGTGTATTTAGCAAAGAAGGAAAATGAGACTTATAGATAAATTAAAAGGGAAATAACGTCTATTCTAAATGTTAGTCTACGTAAACTAATTAATGGGTTTGACTTATTTTCTGTACGCAGTGGGATATGAGGTATTTGAATTCTGGACACACATTACTGTTATAATAAGTCATTTTGATTTAGCTTTAGCTATTACTTGTTACTTAATTTTCTATAAAACTTTTAACGTAATTGACGCACACAACTGATTAACCAGTTACAAATATCGAGGGCTTCACTTATATTTGCTCTAAACTACATCCACATTCAGCATTATATAGTTAATGTATATACTGTGTTGTGCTCTACAAAAATGGGAAATTCCAATCCAGTTGATTATTACAACAAAGCCAAATTCATTCACGAGCGTTGGACGATACAATCTGAAGATATTGTGCTGAAAATAAACACCTTTTTATTGCTTCCCCTATGTGGTGTGTGGTGCAATGGTACATTCCTCACAGCCAGCGCAGTGCGGAGGCGGCGGAGAGGGGGCGTGGGTTAAATATTCGACTAATCGGCGAGTCCGAACAGCGATTCGTTCCTAAGGTGCCACTTTCTCTTGATACTCCCAGGCGAGAGTCTTGAGTTGTTCACTCAGATCAAGTGCATTTTACTAACGATCAACAGCATGTCTAACGGGTCTAACGTCACGTACGAGCCCATCCCAGTGTCTCCTCTCTCCACGGCAGCTCTGACCGTGGTTACCGTCCTACACGGCGTCATCTTCATCATCGGGATCACCGGCAACGCCACGGTGTGCGTGGTGTCGTTCTTCGGCGCGTCGGCGCGCAAGATCCAGCGGACGCCCATCAAGGTGTTCCTGGCGAACCTGAGCGTGGCGGACCTGCTGTTCCTACTCATCAGCGTCCCCGTGGCACTGGTCAAGATGTGGGTCCCTTATCCCTGGGTTTTCGGCTCAGCAATGTGTAAGTGTGCTATATCTTATTCACACATGTACAGATGTTCTTACTTAGACTTAGATCCTCCCGTGTCTAGTGACACATTTGGCAGCATGTCTCTATTCGGGGCGGTTTTGGACAGGGGTTACCGCTTCCTTCAGGTTAATCCCCAATGCATTGGCTAAGGTCCCTCTGAAACATGGGCATTTAAGTTAATTTCGGTTAAAAATAGTTAAAATGTGGTCCAGTTAGGTCCTAAAATATCCAGCTATATGACTATGAATATGTCCCCTTATCCATGGGTGTTATACACATATTTCTTACAGTCAAACCATTCTCTACCATCATTTGAAATGCAGACATTGCGTTCGAAAGTTTCAAGTGAGATTTATTGCTCTTCGTCAACGCCAAAGAGTGATAAAAAGCGATGACGTCATGTTTTATCGCCGAAAAAGGGCAGTGGGTGTCACTCAATCCGCAGTTGTAGAGACAGACAGATTTGTTTGAAAATATCAGGTCTAACATTAATGAATGAATGAATGACCTTTATTCTACATCTATGTTCAAACATGCTAAGTACGGTAATCGTTCAGGTCGTAGAGCTAGCGATAAGGTACAATATTTGATATAAGAAGATGGTATCTTACCACTACTCGCTCCTTAACTTAAAAAGTTGTTAACATAAGGACAGATGGAATCAACAATGTATTGTTTATCTAACTGCATAAGAAATATGAACAGTTTTCCGTGCTATTCAAATATCGGAAATTAGGGAACATATCTTGCATATAATCGAAAAGGACATTTCTTTCATTGTTGTATAAAGTACGGTCCACAATCAAGTGACACGCATAACCAAACAGGTGACTACAATGTGAAAACAAACGTCAGGAAAACAGAACAGAGATACTTGTACTTTGTGTTATTACAGTCCCCAAAGGTATATTCTTTGCTATAGCCACTGGTGTTTTGGACATACGTTGCAGTATGAATATTTCAGCATAGCTGGTAAAAAGAAATAAACAGAGAAGAAACGAATGAATATTTCATCAACATCTTACTGTACTCATAGACAGGATGAAATTTCAGCATAAAAGTTGGTAAATTACAGAATGGAAAATTTCAGTAAGTCAGTTCTTCGGGTTGGAGAACAGCTTTTTTCTCAGTATGATTATATTTCATTTGGCATGTAATTTTATGCTCTACTATTTTTGAAGTTTTACATCATACGAAATTGGTCAATAAAATTTGTTCATTTCACGCTCTGGTGTTTTTGAATTGCTCAAATACGGAAATTATCAGTGGTATTCGGTCAACACATCATGCTCCAGTACAAATATATAAGTCCGTGCAATCTACAAATGTCAGTATGGGTTATGTCAGGGTTAGGTCCCTGTCACACTCATTATACATGGGCTTAATTTAGGAAATTGGGGGCATGCTGGGGCAGGTCTGGATTAGAATTTAAATTAATGAACTTTATTGTGGGCAAGGTGTACTAAAAGTGCACTCTCACTGCACTTGCGTCAAGCTTGCGTCACTGCGGGGTTCGAAAAATAATCAACGCATTTCAGAGATAAAGAACAAATTTCCTTACTTTTTGTGTATTTTGTCGTCTTTTAAGTCATACTTATGCGTATTGCGCAATATCTAAATTCTAAAAAAAAAGCGGAGAAAATAACAAAACAGTGACGCAATGAACGAACCCTCAGTGACGCAAGCTTGACGCAAGTGCAGTGAGAGTGCACCTTTATCACTACATGGTGTGGCAAGTCTTTTTCGAGAAGAAAAACAAACAAACTTCTGAGTAACTATGTATTAATTCAAATAACAAATATTCGCAACAGTTCTAATCCTAAGTTGTACATAATTAAGCTTTGTTGCCAGTGAATTTGTCTTTGAAACTTGTTGGTTGGTGGTTGATTTGCCATGCCTTCGCTGACAATTCTTTGGCAAATCAAATCGTACACCGTTGTTCCTGTGCTCAACAATAATACTTGGGCCATGTGACGCCGAAAAGGACATTTGAGGTATCAAGACACAGAATTATGTCTTAGTTTGGGTGTATCTGTGTTTCCAAATATTGTGGTCCAGATATTCTTTTGGCCACATTCGGCAGGATTTGAAGTGGCTTGCCGTATCGGTTCTCCATTGAATGAGATCAGAATGTTTCAAATAATGTTGGAATGCTGTAGAATGTGGTCATACTGCAGTTAGAATGCACTTTGGATGCCATTCGATATTTCTTCACTTCAAATAACTCGAAAGTTTTTAACATAATAAAAACATTCAGGATGGCCCCAAGAATAGGCAGAAATATCTGAAACGCAGTAAGAATTTCTATAATGCACTACGAATACCCTTATGCATGAATATACAAAGAATAGCCATTCTGACGGCATTCCGGCTGATTCCGGATCCGCTTCTCGAGTGAAGGGGCCTTAACCGGGGCTTATAGTCGCCCTTATTGGAACATTTTCTGTGACATTTACGTTGGTTTGCCGAGATTACCCCCGATGCTTATTGCGCCCACACTTCCTATTAAGATAAGGAGTCAGTTGAGGCTTTTCTAGGCCCGCCATCGATAGCGAGAGGTTTGATGTTTATCTGAAGGCTTCGTTCTTCTGTCGTAGGCAATTTTACTACATGCTGCTGCTCCGTACCAATTGGTTCAGCATGACTGATAACGTATAGGCTAATCACCTGGTGAGTCTTTGGTACGCCGAGTGTGGTTAACGTTTCTAACATTAGCCCATGCAAACTTCCCTTGGATACTGTAGGAAATCAGTCTAATCTTTCAGGAATCGCTATATTCCTCTGACAAAGTCTAAAATCCCATCTGGTCAATTCTTAAGCCATACATTGGGTGCTCTGAGATGTGAGGTGGATTCTGCTCATCCATCATCTTCATTGATCACGAACTCCCTTGCCTTAATTCTCCTGGGGCAATTTTGGAGACAACTTTTCAAACGTGTGAACAAAACTTGCCTTCTTAAGTTGGACATGGAATGGATGACCTTGGACTTTTCAAAGTTCAGCGTTTTACTCCAACTTTCTTTATACCTTAAATCGCTTCCTAATCGCCTGGTGGCTACACAGTACCGTCGGGGTTTGCGAAAGCAACTTGAGGAATTAGCGAATCTCTACTTTCCGTAAGTAGAGCTGCAAACCCTGGAGCCCCTCAAACTCTGATAACAGGGATTTGTGAGTGAACGCCAAAGTGAACTTTTACTGGTAAAATGCCCTTGCCCTTTGATATTGCCCCTGGGTGTTTCCAGCGGGCACACTTACCGAGCCTAAGTGTTAAGTTTATCTCTAACGTTTTTGAGTAGCAGCTCTTATCCGAAATCTTGTCCTCCATTGTAATGCAAGTCTCAAACACGTAACACAGCTTTCAAAGTGTGCGCAAGTTAGGATGCATTCCAGGAAACCCATTCTGGCAACTTACGTAAGAGTCTGGAATTACGAATATGAAAAGAAGCAACAGAAAAGCGTTTACGTCTTATACTAAGAATATTTTGTGCTTTATTCAATCAGGCTCACCTCTTAAAGTGCGCGATATATTCCGAGAAGCTATATATTCATCAAGAAAGCCCATCCTGGGAACTTGTAACAGTCTGGAATAACGTTAACGAATATCAAAAGAAGGAAGAGAAAATTGTTAGCGTCTTTGTGCTTTATTCAACCATGCTCATCTTTCAAAGTGCGTGATATATTCCAGGAAGCCCATTCTGGTAACGAATATCAAAAGAAGGAAGAAGCTTTCTTCAATCATGTTCATCCTGTTCCTTAATGCATCTGTCACTGCAATAAACTTCCGAATCACCTTTAGGCTGGTAGCCTAGTCTATTTTAGGTACTTTGGATAGGCAACGCATAGTGTTGGAGGAATGTATGCTAGCGGAATATATGTATGATACATACATGTATAACCATACGCTGCACGCAAAGCCTGGACTTGGGGGAGAGTGTAAAGAGAGCATATGACGAGGAATGGCAGGAGAAATATTCCACAAGTAAGCGATGTTCATCAGCGTCCATTCAAAACCTTGAACAGGAATTCCGATACCGTGCTGGGATTCAGCTGATGTGACAGCGTTGTGAGGGGGAGGATTACGTGTCACAGCCATGAGACATACCGCTGGAATTCATAATCATGACTCAGTTCACCATCAAGGCCGCAAGTCCAACTGGGATGAACTGGGACTTAAGTTGCGATTTTTTTTCTTGGTCTCACCATGTAATTACATGTGAAGCCTGAGTAAGAGCTCGAGGTCCAAAAGTCTTAAACAACTTGTTTTTTTAGATATTCAATTAAAAGTAAACTCTATTAAGCTGCATTTTGTTGCTATCTCAGCCTTCCTGCATTAGGGTATTTTATGACTACCGGGCTCAGTTCTTTTGTTGTTCTCAATATTTCTTTCTTTCTTATTACTACTTCCTTGTTGTCTTGCCCATTGAACTTTGTATCGCTCAGGATGTCTACCATCATCCTCACCTTGTCTACAATTCTCCTCTGATCCGTTGAAATTGACCTGTGCCTTTGGATAACCGTCGAAACGTTTTTGATTTTTTCCAATTCAGAATTTGACAGGTGCTTATCTAAGGTCCCATTCTCAGAGGTCACCAATAGTTGTGCCAAGAGGAGAGACCAAAAGCTTTGGTCATCGAGATCACACGAAGATGTTGAAGATATTGGAGGCCATTGAGCGCTAATTGAATGCCGACCAACGCCAAATATGCAAACGAAGTTGTTGACGCTCATGGTCACTCAACGCTCTCACCTCTGTTCAGCTTTATCTGCGGGGCAGTAACCTTTATCCGTGGTTTTCTAGTGGGTTATTTAGGGATATCAAGTTGAGGGAAAGTGGCTCAAACTGCAATATTTTCAACACACTAGTACTGGAGATTGAAACCACGTCCGTCGACTTTAAAAACAACGGATATAGGTTACCCGGTTTTTATATTTATCAGTTGTTTTCTAGAAAGGGTATTTAGAGGTATCAAGTCGACGGTTTCAAAGTGTTTCAAAAATATTACTGCAAACTTTAGAACTATTCCCGTCGACTTATAGCAGCGGATATACGTTACCCCGCAGATTAAGCGTTAGATATCCAACTTTACGCAACGCCATTTTCAGTAGTTGCCATCACGATATAGTTCATTTGATGAGAGGAAGTTGGGAAAATAGGCGACCTTGAACGTGGAGACATACACCTCTGTATCCGCACATTCGTCACCGCGGATACGGATCTGTGTCTACAGAAGGACAGAACAAATCTATTTACGTCAAGGTTAATCTACTTAGCAGACTAAGTGGGCAAAGCGCTTGGCGATGTACAAAGCCCACAGAGAGAACACAAAGTAGATTTGTTCTGCCATAATTTGATTACTGTGTTTAATAACGCGGTACGTTTCTCTAGGTCTCCAGTGCTCAGTGCTTTAGCGTTTTCATACAGCACGTTCACGTGTGGGAATACATTGACCTTCGGTGCCTGTTACGTAATAACTTCCGTTTGTTTGTCAATGACGAGTAGACTACTCTCCAAGGAGAGGTTAGGCTCCGGCTGTTTTTTAAACGTCTTTTAGTCGTTTATATCGAAAGCCCGATAAAAACGACTAAAAAACGTTAAAAAAACAGCCGGAGCCTAACCTCTGCTTGGAGAGTAGGTTAGACATCCAGGTAATAAGATACGTCAGATTTATTTATGGATAATACTTAGTTACTCAAGAAACTGGATGATTTTGGAAACGGCCAGACGTTTCAGGCAGATAGAATCGACTGCCTTTCGTCAGTTGTTGTCTGTTATTGTCAGGCACTATGGCCCATAAGGACGAACAATTCACAGAACATTTAAAGATTATAAGTGACCGTGTCATAGCGTCTTTGAATGAATTCATAGAGTCTTTGAAAGAATGAAATTTTGTAAAGAATCACAGATAAGTTCTAATTGTTATGTAATCATTTTGATATGTTAAGATACGCATACCTTTTAATGTTAAGTTATTATTGTATGAAGTGCAATTCAGCCCTTTGTGCTGCAACAGTTTTATTTTCTTAAACTCAATAAACAATATCTCTCTAAGGCCACCTTTCCACTAGACGGCGATCGCACTGCGCTCTCACTGCGACCTAAATAAGATAAATGTAACCTTTGATGTCTTACTTTGTATTTCATACAGAATGTAAAAGTGTGATTGACAGAACAACAAAACACACAAAGTGTAAAAACATTCGTTTCTTTTCTATACAATTCGTTGAGCGATCTGTAAAATTTGAGGTCACAGAGAGAGCGCGGCGAGAGCGCTGTCCTTGTGGAAAGGGGGTACAAACCAAAATTCTTGATCCACATCCTCTATTCCAGGTAAGCTGCAGCCTATGGCAGAGTATCTGTTCTACCATTCGTCCGTCCTGACTGTGGTTGTCATCGCTGTTGAGCGGTACCAGGCGATCTTCTGTCCCCTCAAGATCAAGTTCGTCCAGCGGCGCAAACGGACAGCCGCCATCTTGTGTTCCATCTGGACCATCAGCCTCATATTCAGCCTACCGTTTACCCAAATGGCCACGCTTGTTCAACTGCCGTACGGTGACGAAGTGCTAAATATCTGTGAATTTAGAGCAGACAGTACGGCCAGTAAGGCGTTCTACGTCACTGTCAGTGTTTTGTTTTTCTTTGTGCCTTTCCTGGTGCTGGCAGTCTTGTATGTGGCTATATGGTGGCGACTCCGAAGCGCTGCTGTGAAGAGAAACGGTAGACTACAGGGGCGGAGAGGCGAATCAAAGATACAATCTCCCCAAAACCAACCTCGGGAGGTTGTCATCCTATTTCTTTCCTTTCTGATCTGCCTATTGCCACAGAGAAGCATCCAGTTGTGGATGTTGTTCGCTCCAAATGATGACCTCGAAGGGTTGGGAGAAGAGGCGATCGCAATTTTGATCGTGTTTCTTCGCACAGCCGTGTATGTGTATTGCACCATTAATCCCGCACTGTATAACCTATTCGCTTCACAATTTCAGCTAGACTTCCAAAAGTTTAGAAGACTCGGTGTGAGGAGAAGATGTGCAAGTGACAGGCTGAGAGGAAACGACTTAGAAATGTCTTGCCATGTGTACGGTTCCTGTAACGTTGTGTGCTCTCGCAGTCCCACTGATTTTGGAAGACTGCGGAATCACACAATCCCCCCTGCTCGATCTAGACATGGTTCAGAGATATTACAGACACAGAACACTCGTTTGTTAACTGTTCGGCATTCAACACAGAATGGAATATTGATGGAAACTTGCTGTTGAGGCGGTAGAAATATTGTAAATGACGAGAAGCTAGTTCGTCCCATATATGCATCATTCCACTAGTACAGAATTCTGCCAACAAAAAGGTAAAAAGCATTGCCATTCATCTAAGATTGTACTTTGTTCAATAGGATTGAGACAAATCCCTTTCTCTTCTTCTCTTTTGCTTGCCCGCTTTCTCTCTCCGTGTATATATATGTAGCTTTTATCTATCTATCTGTATTATATATATTTATTACCTTTATATGTATTTATCATGTTGTAAGTGGGAATAAACAAACATATATGTGTATATATTAAATTTCCATCTTCACAGCAAGCTAAACTTGAGAAAAATTGTGTTGTTCTGTTTTGTCTCAACAGAAGACTGACTGCAATCAAAATTTGAAAAAGGGAATTTTCAACCACCCTCGATGTTAACAGTACTTGATTATGCACGTAATAATAGGAAATGACTGTAGTGATAATAAAAAATTAATGGTACATATTACCACATAATAAATTGTTTTGTCGTATCTTTATTTGTTGTTATGAAATCCTTGTCTTGTGTAATTTTCTTGCTCATTTGTCAAAGTTGCTCGTCTCAGCCTAGGAGGTTGATAGAATTAATCAATCAGACTCGCAGTCACCATGAAAACGCCTCGACGTACACGTTACTCGTTGAGTATCCCACATAGATAGAGAGCAAATTTTTGTCAAAAAAATCTATAGATAGGCCATTTATAACCTGCGGTCACACATCAGTATGATAACTCACAAACATCATACTACCTGAAAATGGCAATGCGGCCAGTGCGTCACTGCGCCTTATGTCCAGGGACCGGTCGTCACTTGCGCTGGTCACCGGGCTCTGTCTAATGTGAAAGGTTAGGTTTTCGTCGAAAAATATCGTCGATTCTCTGGCGATTTTGAAATTCTGTCGATCAACAGATTCTGCCCCCGCATGACGACTGTGGTCCCCGTGACTCCCGGCCTTTGTATAGGCACACACCGAGCTTTAACTCAAAACCTCTTATCATAAGACGAAGTGCTCGTCCTCCTGTAAATGCAGATAAGAGGGTGCACACCGGCTTGAAGACCAGAGCTAGCCACGCTACTTTCTAGATATTAAACTTTGAATATCACGCCATTATACTTGATCTCGCAGCCCTAGCTTCTATGCATCACCAGTTACAGGAAAAAGCTAATCTCCTTGATAAACATGCCAAACAAACTGGGCTGTACATCAATAAGAAAAAGACCCAAGTCATGTGTATTAACACACCTACAGTGCCTCCCATTTGTATTGATGGAGAGCCTCTGGAGTGTGTGGAACACTTTACATACGAGGGGCGTGCAATTAGTAATGGTCCTGACCCATTTCCCATAGCAGGAGATTAATGAAACTTCGCACAGTTATTAGTCTTTCTCTTCATAGGAATCACCCAGAGTTATGCATTTCTCCCATCGTTTGATGCAGCTCTGGACACCGATTTTGTAGGACACCCCAGGTTGGTCCTCCAACTGATGCCTCATCAATGGCACAAGAGGGACGACCAGGTCTGGGAGCTGTTTCCACAGACTTCCAGCCACGTTTGAATTCAGGATGCCAGCGTTTTACAAGGTCATATGATGGGGCATCATCACCATACGTTTCATTTATTTCATCAAAAGTCTTCTTTGGTGTGCGTCCTTTCAAATACAAAAACCGGATCACTGCGCGACACTCAACTGGTTCCATTTCACACCTGGTCCATTTCGCACCTGACTAAGTTCAAACACCAGTAAATCAGAAACCACAATTAGTTCAGAGCTGTCTTTTGCAACATAACCCATAGAGATATGAATTATTACACATACAAAATTTCATTTAGATCAGACAACTGGAAGTGGGTCAGGACCAATACTTATTGCACGCCCCTCGTATCTAGGCAGTGTTATGAGTGCTGATAATGGAGCACAAAAGAATATCCAGGCCCGACTTGGCAAAGCTAGAGGTTCCTTCAGTCGCCTCCGTGTTATTTGGAAATCCAAATCATTTAGCCTGAAAACCAAGCTCAGACTGTAAAGTAAGTAAGTAATACTTCTTCGTAACAAATCCTCGGGTGAACCTATCTTAACTATGATGCATTTTATTTCACTCTATACTCAATACCTACCAGTTTCGAATACATTATACTTTGACAGATGAAATAGAAGACACTTTGACATATTCTTAAAAGTTCAGAGAGGTTTTACTTTACTCTAAATGAATCCCAAACTTTACAATTTCCCCAGACTAGTGCGCTATCAACAACAAAAGGATATACCTTCGATGAGTTGAGACTTTTCTCAGGGAGAATGAAGCAGAGTGACGTACTTGGCAGCTCGTGTCCATTATTGTGTTGAATACCGGCGCGTCTGGCATTCAAATTCTCACCCTTACATCAAATCGTAGCGCTTTGAAAACAGCCTGTGGAAAGAGACGAGTTTTAAGTGCTCTGGCGTTATTATATCCCATCTGCTGCCGCAATGGCGCCTTGAACTTGGCAGCAGCACGTAGCGAAGGAACCTCAGGAGGTAAAGGCTAATGCCAAGGCGCTTTAATAGTGAGTTTTAAAGGAGTTCAATGTCCTTGCCAGATAGCTTCACTTCGTACACAAACTTTGGAAACTTCAGGAAGCCACAGACATATTCATCTTTCAAATTGTATTTTTCATAAATCTATCTACTTTTGCTTAATATACATTTGTAGTGGCCATGAGAGGATAAAATGCGTGCTTTTGTGATAAACTTATTCTATTTTATAAACTTATTCTGTTTTATAAACTTATCCTTTTTTATAAACGTATCCTACTAGTATTCACCAAAACATTTCGCAACATTAACAGGTTCATAGTTATTACGTTTTTTAGACAGAATATCACAAACTCCAGGTTCTGCTAGCATGCTAACGCCAATATAGATCACTTTCCTTTATATGATCATATCCCGATAAATGAATATACTACCGTATGAATAAGCGCGGGAGCTCATATACACTGGCCGGAGAAAAAGGTCTTTAACTGGATGACAAAACACATAGTGACAGCATGACTAATACAGGTTGTAGATCACTTACTTCAAGTACAGTCAGTAATCTAGTTACTTCGTGTTGAATAACGTCAGATGGACTCCTCAGGCAAGACCTGGGACGTGAGGAGGTTCATAATACTGCCGTTTATTAAACATGACAAACAGTACATCCATCGTCGTTAAGCCCCGTTTACAAATCAAGATTTTAGCTCGGCCGAGTTGTCAGCGAGCTCTAAGTTACGAGGAGGTATGACCCTGATGCCGACGAAGAAACTTTGCTATTTGTTCGTAGGCATCAGGTTCATGCCTCCTCGTAATTTAGAGCTCGCTGACAACTCGGCCGTGCTAAATTATTGATTTGTAAACGGGGCTTTATAGAGCAGCAGTTGCAAACAGCGTATTACACTTACTAGTGGATCGTGTGAACTTTATTGCTCAACAATCTCACAAGGTACGATATGGCAACAAATAGCTATATATATATATATAAGTTTATTGCAAATTCTTGCCCGAAGGCTATCAAATTACCAAAAGAAAAAAGACAGACAAATAATGGCAAGCACTAAAACAGTATAGTACGTAAGCGACTCTAATCTAACTTAAAGATGTAACTTATTGGGTTGACTTCTTATTCTGAGACAGTGGAAGACAAAAGATCCCACTTTTTCTGTAATGTGTGGGTTTTGCGACGTTAAAAGGAGAGTAGTTTTCTTTTTGTCTGTAGACAATATAATAGTACGACGAGGTTACATACATAACAAGAAAATATTATAGCATGAAAGCTCATCTGTTTTGGTGCGAAACATTTTTGAGTTTGTAACAAAATATCATCGATAACAGCACAGTTAAGTATGAGTGATCTGGTCTCGCATTTGGAATAAAGTATAGCTAATTGACCTGCGTAGGCGGATATATGAGTTGAACATGATAGCAGCATATCGTTCTGTGTACCAGTAAGGGATATCGTACTATGGGTTTTATAAAACGCCTGTGTATTCCGTAAAAACATTATAGATTGCCCTCAATACTTGATTCAAAATTGTCAAAATTGCCTCCTAGCAGTTCATGACATTATTGTAGAAAAATCACTAATAGCTGCAAATACGACATGAGTCGCTAGGTGGCCTCAGTGACACGTGAGTGTTGTCCGCATCCCGAAATGAAGCAAAATAAGCACAAAAATCCTTTTATGCTAAAACAACGAAACCTTGTAATATTTTTAATTGCATGTAATGATTATAATGAAGCCTATTGGATAACAAATTTCGCAAACTGTGGTGCCAGGCTCCGGACCGGCTGTCGTTTTCATCGTCACGTCATCAACCGTGGGAAGACACAAGAGCTAAAAAGTCCTACATGTAGTATGGTTTTCAACGGTTTGATGTTAAATAACGACAAAAGGTTGTGCACTTGGAGTAAACTTGATGTTCATTGAATCGATACAAATCTTCGTACAGATGAGAAGAAGAGTTCTATTTTGATGCCTTTTACCCTTTAAATTTGCAATGTGGGGATATCCGGAAACGCAACAATAATGTAGAATGTCAGTTACTATCTAATGTTAGTTCACCTTTATATAACATATATACGTTGTATTTGGGAACAGGTTTCAAGCTGCAATATTTCGAAAATATCACAATAATATTTTGAAGATATTGCAATTTGAAACTATCGTCCGTCGACTTGGTACCTTGTTTGTGAATACACGCAATTTGCGTTCATAAGGGTGAACTAGAGTTACAACAGCATGAGAAACAAAAAATGCGACAACCTCCATTGTTACGTTGGGTGCATTTGGAATATAGCCTGAGTACCATCTTTCGTAGTGACCGATGGCTCAATACTGACAATAGTTTCGCTTGTACAGTATTGATATTGGACCAGCGGTCACTACGGAGGATGGTACTCAGGCTATGTGGAATTCAGTAATTGTATTGCAGAACTTTGATGCTTGAGAAAGACCGAGAAACGATATCGATATGATATAAAAGAACCAAGTATAAACCGCGTCGCATCCAAAATAATCAAATTGATTTTACCGCGTCGAATTCCACCCATGATGCATTTGATAGAACAGTCCATATTCCCACTCTCCAAGTAGATGTTAGGCTTGGCTGGTTTTGGAGAATGCATTTTATCTGGCTTTCTACTTTATCAGGCTCAATTTTTGTCGGCCAGCCTAAATAGAAGACCAGGTAAATAGAGAGATGATGAAAATATGTACAGAGTCGTCCCAAAACCTCTGCGGTTCAGGTAAATTCAGGTAAAACAAACCAGAACCTAACATCTGCTTGGAGAGTAACGTTCAATCACATTTTAGATTTGGTTAATAATATCTTCATAATTTCCCGTTAATAGCTAATGTGCAAACTTCTAAAGTCGCGAATTTAAACGTTTCAACCCTATTCTAGTATATTCTACATACTATATAAATTGTTTATAAATCTCTAAAGGCACAAACACCTTTATTTTACATGGTCATTTCCTACTTACACCCCTACGAAAGATAATGTTAGAGTCCGGTCCAGTTCCGGTTGTGATATTTGCACAATGGCGCTGTTGTCCCCAAACAACGGGGCAAGTTTGGGCTATTTTCAGTCGTCCCGACGTCAGTGAAGTCGTGTGGAAGCCACAAGTGCGTAGAGCTGAAGTTCAGAGTCTCGCAAACCTTCAGAAGTACCAGAGACAGGGGAGTTTGAAACCGGTATTTCATGCGGAACTCCGGATTCGAACTCGACTACTAAGGTTGGCGCGAGTAGGCTCGCCCCCCCCCCCCTTCCAGGCCATTCTTATGGTAAGTTCTAATCTGATTACTTTTGTTAAATCGTTGTTTGCCCATTTACAGCTTATTGTTTTAAATCGCCCAGGGCTCTAAGAAGGTTACAAACCTGCTAAGAATGGTAGTAATGTTTGCGGACTCCATAAAATACAACACGATTCGACCATGCACGTTTTTTGTCTGGTCCGTCCATAGTGTAAAATTACCACTATCAAACCATAATTTGTAACAATTACATTGTCATTTATAGAGAACACCAATTGTTCACCTTGACATTCGTAGCCAAAGTAGTCTTGTACTGGCTGTACACTTAAAAACGAACAAAAACAGCACTTTCTTGGGTGATAATCCGTGAAAAGTGAACACGGTTTGCCCAGTATTTGTCCTGACTGGGTAGGATTGCCAAAATGTAAACAAGCAGCGCAGCAAGGAAAAAATCCAGTCCACATGCGAGCCACATCCAGGCAGACACCCCCTACGTGTGGAATAACAACTTGTTCAGCATATACTTGTCGGAGGGTTTACATGGGGGGATCCCGACAACACTTTATGCTGTATTCAGCAAATTTTTAGGAAAGCAAATATTAGGTGGTTGCCTTGCTACAAATTACGTAAATGGCGCAACAATTTTTTTTACAGGAAATAGAAATAGGCTGCCTACGCTTTGTGGAAAAAGGGGCATACAGACCCTCTTCAGCCTTGTCTGTGGGACACATCTAGGGTTGGTATTCAGACATGGTCTGGTAGCCCTACTGCCCTAGTGTGTTGGATATCACCAGGAATTTATGCTGAAATTTCCTACATTTCTATCTCTGCAGGCTGGCACGTTCTTGTGCAATGGAGCATTTCGTTTAGGCCCTGGGAAATAAAAATAGTGTTTCTGATTATGCTAGAGCTAGACTGAAGTGATCCAACAAATACAGTTTGAACTTTGATCAAAGAAGACTCGAAATTTGTGGGATGTGTAATTCAAAACTATTGGAGACAATTTGTTATTTCCAACATGATATTATAATGATAATTAAATGATAATTTAATGATAATTAAACAGCAGGTATACATTGTTTAAGCACAGTTTTCTGTTGCAATGGTACAGAAATGAGGAAAACATGTCAGAAATGTTTCTACACTCAGATTTTAGATTGAAAAACTTTATGACCCTTACCGGCGGTCGATGAAATAAAAACAAAGTGGGCTGGGTCACCAGGTTTTTGCTAGGATCGGTCAGGTATTCAGAAACACAGCATTTTTTAATCAAGTGTTAGGTGTTGGGAATGTTGTGTAAGTGTACAATATCCAAGCACTCATGGCTCTGAGCTATGGTTGTCCTCCAATCTGGGATCCAAGACACCACCATCTGGGAAAACACTACTGTTGGTGTGACCAAGTTCATAACCATTTCTAAGCAGTGTGTGAACTTTGGATGTAGGACTGAGAAACTGGCCCAGTAAGGCAGCCTTGTTTAGAGAGTGTCCCTAGGAAACAACGTATTTAGCATAAATACTCTTACACCAGTTCAAGGTCAACAGGTTTTGTTCCCATTGAGGGATTTGTTGATGTGCAATTTTCTTTTTCTAGCTTAGGAAAGAGCATTTTGAACCTCTTTGCCACTGTAGATTTATTTTCCAAACTCTCTACTATTTATAGAAAGTAAAGATCACAGCTTATGATAACTGCATTAATATCATATTGGCATACTTGACTTCTGTGTAGCACCTGGTTGTTTTTCTTAAGAGCAAGGTTCCCACCTTTTGACCTATGACCTCTAGCCAGAATTTTTCTGTGGTACCTATTTTGTGTATTCCAGAGATAAGTTGAACTTTGTACTTTGTGCAATGGCCGGAAAAAAAAGGTGAGGGTCAAGTGATTTTAGTCAAGGGAGAAATAGCTAGGGTCTGTACCTTAGCACAATTTTGGGCAGTGAATAAATTAAACCAGGGCATTTAGCAGTTGTCCTTGATCAGATTGATTGATTGATTGATTTTTGTCCAACCATATACTGTTCTTTTTTTGATTCTCTCTTTAAATAATACAGAGAACTAAGCGAACCAAGGGAATAGATCATTGTGGTGTATAGAACTTTTAGAAGAAAGGGTTTTGGTAGAAAGAGGTTTTTTTAATCTGTATGCTTCCTTGTTGCACCGCTGACTCTGTAAAGCCTTTAGCCATTCACTGTGATATGCAATATTTCACAATTGACTAGTGGTTGTCAATGGCATTGGGTCAGATTTGCTAATTGAGTATTTGCCAGAAGATACCCGAATTTCAAAGTCACCAGAAACCATATATGCATATTTTTTTTCTAAACCTGTGTGAAAATCTACTGTTACAATTATATTGAGGGGGAGGGCTTGGTGATCTGTGAACATTGGCTGGTTGAAGTCAGAGGGTAATATAGAAAGCACATTGGCTGTACTTGGGCTAAAAATGTCTAGACTGGTGAGGTGTGTTGTTTTCCTGTACTGTTCCCACCCCGCCAGGTGTTACAGTATTACCTGCCCCCAGGCCAGGTGAGTCATCTCTGTTGTACAAATCTTCAGCTAGGAGGGTCTGCATGGGGGGTCCTGACAATGCTTTGTACTAAATTTGGGATGGCCAACAACGCTTGACGTTAAATTCACAAAGACATTCTTAGGCTCCGTTATGTTTTATGTGAAATTTCTAGTCTCAATTGTGCTTTACGTGAAATATGCTGGCTATGCTGTACAGTAAATTTTCTCATCCTCAAAGCAAATTACGTAAAATAAAATAGCTCTGAGCGATCTGCGTGCGGCGCATCTTGAGTGATTCTGCAATATTAGCTGTACATCTGTAAGTAATCGGTATAAAACTCTTACATCTGATGACAGTTTGTCCTTTTAAAAAGTAGTAACGTTCAGTGCCGCACAGCTTGAAGTTGACTTCCCAGCTGTGAAAGATATAAAGTATAAAAACCTTACATTTTTGTAGAACCATGTCCTAGCCAGGTTATGTTGGTCAGTTTCCAACCCTTTAGATGTTCTGGTCTGACTACCTACAGGTTATAAACAGACTGTTCTTATCTCAAAAGTGTTATGGAGGTCATTAATTTTAGTGTTTCAAAGTTCAACTTTAAGTGTCATGCCAAGTTTACATTACTGACTCTTAGATTAGAAATGCAGGCCAGGCTTTGGCAAAGGTAGATCGCTTCTGGTGTTTTAATGATATTACAACCAGCTGACTCAATGTGCCTAATTTTTAGGGCAAAGTATTACACAAGACATGGTGTATCAATCAAGGTACAAAATTCAATTTGGAACGTTTGTAGTGTTTCTGTTTGACTGCTTGTGTGTGTGTTTCTGTAGGTATTTTGAAATGCTGTATATACGCATATTATAGAGTTGCTAGAAATTTGTCATAGTCAAAGTTACCTTACTGCTGACAGACACTCTAGGTCATGGGGTCAATGGAGGAGGCTACTAATTCATGGGGAGGTATTATTTTTTGGTCTGTTTGTTTGTGATTTTGCAGTTAAGTGTTTTTGTTTTTCCATTTTCTAGCCCATAAAGGACAGTGGCAGGAAGTAATAAATGGACACATGTAATGTGAATCAAAACATTATTTGCTTAATTAATCAACAGCAATTAAACCACCCTGGAAAACCAGACTTTTAGCCACGACCGACCAAGAATGTGTTCAGTAGCAGATGAAGGTCTTCCGACGACCTAAACTGGCTAAATTTAAGCATTTTGGGGATTTGTCGTGCAGGCAGAGCTTGCCGGCCTAGCTAGACCTGCCTTGTCTGCCGAATCAAATTCTCTGCCAGCCCAGGCTAAAAGTACAGTTTTTCAGAGTACAATTAAACAACACATAAGAGAAAGTATTTCATGGAGGTAGGAGATCTTGGAACACTTGCTCGTTGAAGTTGTTGGTTTGTGTTTGTCCTGTACACAGTGTCCCACTGTTGGTGCATGCCTCCCAAACTACATATTTCTCACCCTGGTGAAAACTAACATCTTCTTAAACTGTGTTTTTTTGTGTCAGTCTATTTAAAGAAGATGCTATAAGGTCTGCAACTTTTGAGTGTGTCATGGTGTATGAGTATGTGTTTGCATAACACATTATGTATAACTTTAATTGTGTGTGTGAGTGAGTGAGTGAGTGTGTGAGAGTGAGTGAGTGAGTGAGTGAGTGAGTGAGTGAGTGAGTGAGTGAGTGAGTGAGTGTTATTGATTATTGCAGTGTTGCAAGGGGCTGAAGTCTGTCAACTCTTAAATCAGTCGATGTTACCTTTAATTTCGATGCTTCTTACAAATTTCAACTATTACTTATAGCTTATCGAGTATAACTTTAATCGTAACTTACTCTATATATACCCTAAAGTTGCCACAATATTCTCATCAGTTTTTAGCGTCCTTTTTCATTTTTATCATACAAACCAAACATGAAAAGTCCACATATTTTAGTATGTGTGTAATATTTTACCAATGCAGTATCAAGTAATTTTTTACCCCCATCAAGGAGCAATGGTCCTTTTGATAGACTTGTTTGAATTTTGACAGATTTGTAGTTAATGGCAGTCCCAATGATGCATGTGATTTTGGTTAGGGTAGCAGTATTTTCTTCTCTTGAAGTTGGAATTTGCTCCTAAATCCCAGCGCAGAGCTATCCATGTCAACATTGCCTACATGTAAGTTCTGAAGCACCACTTGAATTTTGGAGTCGTATTGATCAATGGGAGTGGCATCACTTTGATGTTAGAGCTCCCCCATTGTGTTTTAAACACTGTGACAACACAGGCTAGAAGGCTAGGGGAAAAACACGGCCCATGTACTAGTAGGGACATGGAGTTCCTTATGCTGCGCTGGGACACCTTAATTTGGTTTGGATGTATAGTTTTGATAGGACTGTTAGCTTTAAACTGGCACAAGAAAAGTTCCAGATATGGAGTTTTGTTGCAAAGAGGCCAAGCATCTACCAAGGTATACATGTATGTGTACTGTTATTGTATAGACTTGAAATACTGTCTGAATCTTAGGGCTGTGTACCTAAATACCCGTACCTGTACCGTACCTAGAAAATTGTTTAGGTACAGGTTTGGACCTAAACATCTGTGTACCTGTACCTGTACCTAAACAAACTAAATCACTATTAAACACTACTTTCTAAGACTGCTGGAGAAGTAAACCCCAAATCAACAATGACAATGGTGATAATCTTGCAGTTGAAACTTTAAAACTTGCATTGTTGCAAAGAAATTGTTTTGAGATTCAAATATGTAATTCCCCATACAAAGATGACAAGTAAAGACAGATAGCTACATGTTTAACCTACATATACTTGGTTAAATTTTTGTAGGTACAGGTGCAGGTCCGGATCTGTACCTAAACCCGTGTACCTGTACTTGTACCTGAAATTTGTTTAGGTACACAGCCCTATGTCTGATATACTACTTCAGGGGATGTCCCTGTAGCTCATCTGGTAGCAGCCTCACAGTTGACCTTCTGGTTCTAATAACTTAAAAATAAGAGACCCCAGTTCAAATCCTTGATAGGGAATCTCAGTTAGGGATGCACCTGTGTTTTGGAAGGGATGTGAAAAGGGGATCCAGTGCTTGAGCATGTTAAAGAAAAAGATGTAGCAACCCCTCTTTGTTAAAAGTACTCCTTGCTACTGAAACAGTAAGGACACTTGCTACACTGTATGTCACGTCTAGTCACTAGGCACTACAAGGGTGTCAAGTTCAAACTCCTGGGAATCAGCAATTACTCCTTGCATCTGAGTCAACATTAAATAGGATTACTGTTAGATAAACATGTACGTTGAATTTGTGAAAATGCTTTTAAATAGTGGCAGAAGTGACGTATAAACCCCTTACATTGCAAGCATGGGTTTGCAATCTGCCAACATTCCATCTACATATAAGATTGTGAATTGTTATAGCTAATATTTTGGCTTGTCTGTCTGTGTGTTTGCCTGTGTGTGTTTCTATGATTCCCCTGAGCACAATTGAGCATGTGTCTCCAGCGCTGCCACAGTGTATATGTCTGTGTGATGGGAAGGGCTGCAAAGCATTGTGGGCAAAGGGCAAAAAAGCGGCACAAGTAAAGTACTTCAGAACCATGAAATTTTACAGCTATTGTGTTATTAATAAGTAATAATGAAGTTTATTTGCAAGTTAATATTATGCAATATTTATCTTTGTCCCTAATTTTCACCTGTAGTTCAAAGAGTAATAAAACAAATGTTTTGAGGGTTATGAATAAGTTAGTGAAATAAAAGGCTATTTCATAAAGTCTTTGTTTATCGGTCCTTCCCTAAAGTGACAGCTGGTGGAAAAATGGCTTTATCAGACCTACCTGCATGCTGGGGCTCTCCAAGGGGTTTTAGCTTACTGTGTTTGTTATTGTGCTGCAACCTTTGGTCAACTTCTTCTTCTACCAGAAACCCCAAGAGTCCCTCATTGGTAATTGCGTCTTTGAAAGTTGTTTAACTTGGGCCTTTTGGGTCACATTGTTTTCCTTGTAATTGGTTTTGAAGGAGCATGCTTGGATGTTTCTTGACGACTTAACCTTTTTACAACGAAGCGCACTAAATTGCTCACATTGGAGCAATCTTGTTGTGTGTTCACAGCCTACCCCCCCCCCCATACAACAGAACAGCAGAAGAAATTTTGTAGGGTTTAACAAGTTTTGTAAAAAAAACTAAAATTTACTTGGCCTGTCGTCCGTCAGGCAAGTACATGAAAAATTTACTTTCTCGAGGTAAGACTTGGCTTGCCCGAAATTTAAAAAAAAAAATTTTTCTTTGTATTTTCATTTCCGGTAATAAAATTCTTTTACTATTGCTACGTTTTCACAATGCTTAATGCCATGACTGTAAAAACTGAAAAGTAACAGGTACACGTACTGTATATCAAATCTCAGTCAATCTTACTTGCCTGATCGGGCAAGAGTGGGTAGGACTTGCGCTTGCCCGATCAGCACTTTCACTTGCCTGGGACAATCAGACTGGACTTGTCCAACCCTGGCTAGAAGTTACTATAAATGCATTTAAGTTCACGGGGATTTACTTTTGCGGTAGCTGAAAAATGGAGTGTTTGCAATTGCAGTGGTTTTAAGTTCATGGTAGCACCATAGAGTTGATAGACTGCAATCAAAACCTATGATATAAAAACTTCTGTGGTGGTTCACGGTGAAGTGGCCACCGCAAAAAAACGCAGACATAAAACCACCGCCAACATTTCTGCATGTACCAGGAGGAGCTGGGGGGGTATCACGTGGGGTGTGCCCACGTGATACTTAGCCAATCAGCTTGCCCAGCAAGCTCGGGGTGTTACAAAGGCTGTGTAAAGCGCGTTATTTGTTCAGTCTCTAGTTTTCTATTTTCTGAAGAATTGATACTATTTTGAAAGATACGAGTTCCACCAAACTGATACAGACATATGACTTCGTCGCTGGAATGAGATCCCAGTGCCCAGGTACGTATTGAGTTGCCGATTTTGTCGTCGTAATTTGTACGACTCTCTGCATGCTTATAGCACAATTTTCAATTTAGCAATTTTGTGCAGTTTTCAGAGGCCTAGTTTTCCCTTTTACCTGCGTGGTTCGTTAAAATCGTTTGCCTCAATGTAAAGTTCATGTCTTTAACTTCTCAAAAATCAAATTGAACCACATTGAACCACCAATAGTTAAGCCGCCAGAAGCCGTTAAACTCGACGGGTCAGCGGACCTCCAGCGTGCTTTACGAAAAATCCAAGATGGCGGCCCGGTTCGTGCGATGTTTTGCATGTGTAAATGTCTTGGGGATTCCTTCATTACTGATCGATCTGGTGGTTACAGGGAAAAGTAGGAATAGACTATGGTGAAATTAAGACTCCATGAAGACTTGTTTGTTTCACCATTACGATAAAACCTGACGGGAAACGTGTGTTTTGTATTGACGCCGGGTGGGGAGGGGGGCACGAAATCGTCATGTACACAACATGCGTACACACCTTTTGTTGACAGAGTTAACTTATATCTCTGTGCGTGATGGGTGCATCTAAAGACGAAACGATGTAAGAAAGTGGCGAATTTTGACATTTCTTACGTGAAATTTAAAAAATACGACTGCATTATATTTACACTTTGAGTTTGATACGAACAAATTATCCCTACCCTTGCCCAATTGTCATCAATGCCACCATTTGTCATTATTCATACAAGTTGTTTTATTCATCGCCAATTAGAAATGTCTTGAATAATTTTTTTGTTGCTTGTTTGAAGTACATGTACATGTAGTCCTGAGGTGGCTTGTTCTCATTCAAAATGACGCAATAATTGCATGTGTTTTGTGCTTCATGGAAGTCATTTTTGAAACAGATAATACTATGTACTCTAATATTTTTTTCTTTGCAATGTGGTTCAGTTGTGTTAACCCCCATAAAGTGATTGAGGAAAGATATACCCAACGGTCAGGAGGTTCAATTTTTTGTCTAAAGGGGCATGGACGTTATAACATATACATTTTCATGTGTCATCTTCGCCTGTACTCATTTTTTCCACGAACTATCTCTGAGTGGAACGCCCTGACTGGCGCGATTGTAAGTGCTCCCAATGTTGCTCCGTGCTAACCCGGGACCTGAACTACCCCCCGCCCCCACCCTACAATGACCCATGCCGGGCCATTTGAAACAAAGAAGTCTTCATGTCATGTGTTGTATAAAGTCTATGGTTTACCTAACAAAATTTTTCTTCTTCCTTCCTAGTTTGAAGAATGTCAAGAAGGCCGCATGAGCCTAGTGGGGACACACCACACCCAAGCCCTAAGAAGCCATACTGGATTGGGCCACGCTCTAAGACTTGGCGCAACGATGAGTCTGCTGCTCTTGTTGAGTACGTGGCACTGCATCATGCTATCCTTGAAGGAAATGACTGGCCAACGACACATGACAAGAACTTCTGGACAGAGTGTGCAAAGTTTGTGGCCAATAAAACAGAGAGATCTGAGAGATCACGTAAGTTTTCAGTCTATAGAATATTTGTACTCTTGTATTATAACACAGTTAAAGTGTCCATCCTTAGATAAAAGGCTACCGTAGTTTGTACACTTTTACCCATTTCAAGATATATTATTAGACTGGAAACCCAATTTCTACTTTTTTCCTTACTTTCTATATGTTCAAATGTATACTGAAATTTAAGGACTGATAAAATTCCAGCTTTAACGTATACATCTTTTCGGTAGTTATCTATGTCAACTTACAGAATATATTTTTTACCTCATTACAAAATACTATATTTGTTCCAACAGATTCGGCATGCAGGTCACAAGCGAATAGGTTGAGGAATGCCCACAGTACACTCCATCAAGCTGAAGAGCACTTTGGGATCAGATACGCAGACATAGGGCAGAAAGAAAATAACCCACCTGTACCCACTGCATCCAACTCACCAGCAGCCTCACTAGCATACATCCAGTCCCAGTTCCCCAAGCTTACACCAACACAGCAGTGGGATTGCCTGGAAAACTTGTACCGGCAGAAGTTGGAGACAACAAGACCATCCCTTCCTTCTTTTGTGCCACCCAACTTCATAAAGCTGTCAGTCGCTGCCATGGACAGACTGAACACCAACAAGAGAGAGAACACTTTGTACCATTTAGCAAAGGCACTAGGCACAGCAAGGGAAGATGGCAGTCCCCGAATGCCGGTAGACAGGATGCCTTTCCCTCTTATCGAGTACAACGCCAAGTTTTTCTGTGTAGACCACCCAGACTTGCTTAGATGTTCCAGCGAATACACTACATACATGGAGACCATGTATGCCCTTTTTGGCAACAAATGGGCAAACATGCATTGTGGCCCAATGTGGCGTGGTGGCACAGAAGAACAGGAAGAAGAAGATGGAGGAACTCAGAAAGCAGAGAAGAAGAATCTATTGGAGCTGGCAGGTTGTAAACAAGTGGATCTTCTTGCAGAGGCCATGAAGGAACTAGGTGTGGAAGTCCTTACTGGAGAGAACCAGCTGTCTGCATCTGTTGATAACCACCTGCCTGCAGAAGCTAGGATGGAGTCAGGAGACAGCCTGGCCCTTGGTGTGGAACCCCTCCCTGTAGAGGACCAGCTGTCTGCATCTGTTGGTGTCCACCTGCCTGCAGAAGCTAGGATGGAGTCAGGAGACAGCCTGGCCCTTGGTGTGGAACCCATTCCAGTAGAAGACCAGCTGTCTGCAGAAGCGTCTACTTCTTCAATGCCTTGGTTGGACCAGGAAAACTGGGAACAGGATTTGCATCCACCTTGCCCTGCCCTAACATCTACCCCAGCGAAGTCCACCTCAACCCCTCGAACCTACTCTTTTCTGTTTTCTTCGGCTTCGCGTGCAGACAGAAGTGAGCTGCAAGCAGGACTGCCTGCTGAAGAACTTCAGATGCTCCACAACATCCGTCCTGTGGAGCAGCAGAGGAAGGCAAGAGGGAGATTGAAGACCATGGATGTATGTCCTACTTTGATGATTTGGGGGTTGAATATCAAAACCTTTGGTTTTTATGATGTTAAAGTATAGTTGTAGAAAATAAGGTCGGTTATTTGTATATTTGCTAAAGTGTTTGATGGTGTGCTTTGTATTTAAAGTTTGTATTGAAATGTATTTGCAGGCCAAGGTTAATGTTGCTGGGCTGTCAGCCAGAACGTTGCGGGGCAAGATTGCTAAGGCGCCATTTGATGCTGATGCCTCTATTCAAGTAAGTTTCATCAACTCCCTTGCATTGTACTGTAAGTGCATTTAAGTTTGCAGGGAATTAATTTTACTTTTCGCATTGGTTTTAAGTTTGCGGTAGCAACATGCGCTGTAGTCTCTTACTGCCATGGAAAAATGTTCGCGGTGGTTTTGGATTCGCAGTGAAGTGGCTGTCGCAAAAACTGCGTTTACAGTATTACTATTGATGCACGAAATTGATTTTTATGCTGAAATATTTCCAGCTTGTTATGCATGTGACCTGTAACAAAAGACAGATGAAACATTGCTATTTCTGTTAAATTTGAAATTGAAAGTGTTAGTTGAAACCACCAAGATATGCAGTGCTTTGGTAATGTATTGATTCACTACTGTTGTAATTTACAATTAAATTGTTTTATTTCATTGCCATCCAGCTCAGTTTGCTGAAGCAGGCACATGAAGCCAACCCAAAGGGACGGTGGTGGATCAAGGCGGATGCCTGCGATCTGAAGCAGGGTCTTCGCGAATCAATGAAGCATGAGTGGTCTGGAGACACAGACTTGGGAGATGGGAACCTACAACAAGCGCAGGACAAGTACAAGGAGAAGCAGGCATTTGTACGAAACCTCGGCACGGTGGAACGAAAGTCACAACTGTCTTCGGACCTGACCAGCCTGCATGCCATGCTAGAGGAACACAAGGACTTCCTTGAAGCTGGACTCAAAAACTCACAGGCTCTGTACAACAAGAAACAGAGAGAAAATGCCTCTGAAGAAACAATGTTCACGCTTGGATGGGAGATAGATGGTTACCGGTCTCTAAAGCGGGTAAACCAGGAACTGTTGTCCTCAATGGAAGAAATGCAATTGACCTTGACAAGGGGTCAATTTCCTGTAGGCATAGAAAAGCTGCGCCAACAACTGCACTGGTATGTAAAAGGGGTGTTCACGAAGAAGAGAGAAGCGGCCAGCCACTTACTCATATTTATGATAAGTGATGATCAGAGGAGCGTGAAGCCCTATGCCATCCCTGTCCGAGTGCTGCCATGCCGAGTGGTGAAGGACGCGAAGATGAGGGCGCTGAAAGATGACCTGAAGATCACCATGGAGAACATCGGGATGACAGTTGTTGGTGAGACATGAGTCATATTTTGTTGTGATGCTATAATAAAAGTCTTTGTGTACTACATGTAATGTAAAGCTATACAACAGTATAAACAATCTGGTAAAGGACACATTTTTGGTTGTATCATCAGCATAATTCTTACGAGACCTATTTTTTTGTGTCCAATCCAGGATTTGTTACTGATGGCGAGTGGAACTCCCTGCGGACGATGGGGGGTAGTCGGCCCGTTTCCATCATCCAATTGATGATGGATGCAAAAGCCGAAGCCAGGTCCCTGACAGCTGCAACCATCAGGAGATATCTAACACTGAGAGGTAAAACAACAGTTCAAAGTTTACCTGGCAGGTGCTTGTTGTCAGTATAGATGTTTTCCACTTAACTAATCAAACTGCAATCAAAATTATGATAGCATGGATACTTGTGTTTTTCCTACAATGTAAACTTGATTGTGAAATTTACTAGAAAGTGTTCATTATTTGCTTCCAGACAATGCAGACAACCCCCTCCCTGTGGTTGGCCATGAAGCTGTCCCTCTGGAGGATGTTGTATGGCTGGCCAACTTCATGACAGAGCACAACATCGACTTCGAGAGAGCCATCCATATTCTCCGAAGGAAACACTACCCAGTCATGCATGATCCTCTCCCATGGACTCCGGGTATGCTTCTGTTTATTTGAATGAATGGAATCACCTCGCTCAATGCAACGTACATGTATTGGGAGTACCCGGCCAAGTTAGGCATCATCAAGTTAGGCATCATTTTTCATTGTTTTAATGTATGGACATACCTTAATAACATACCTTAATAGCAAATGAAGGTGCAAACATTGGAACTCTTTGAAAAGGCACTGTATGTGATGCATGTTGTTCTAACGTACAGCATTACTTTGTATTGAATTATGGCAGCACGAAACATAACATCCTTTTATTTCATTATTGCAGGAAGAGAGAGGGAGTCCACTTCTGATTGCCTGAAGTCAATCATGGCCACCTACATCTTCAGGAAAAGGATTGTTGACCTGCAGACAACTGGTGTTAACTTCAGCAAGAATCTGTATGTCCCCGAAGTCAGTGATGGGGATGAACCTCATCTTGACAGAGAGGACCATGGCCATGTCCTCAAGAGACTGACAGCCTGTGTCAGGTCAGGGAATGTACCTGGCATAGACATGAGGAGGTGAGCTGCTTAGATTTGTCGTAGTGGAGGGGTGGGTGGAACTCAATGCTTGTCAAAAAAATTTGATGTTAGTATGTTGTAATTGTGTATACTTGACTTGAAACAGATTTTTTCTGTTTGCTTCAGGTGGGTTGAGGCACTTCAAAGTCCCAACACAATGCTGACCTACACAGCATTGACTGGCAAGCGAAAACAGTCAGTTTCTGACTGTGAACGGATGTTCTCAGCAGGCGTTATCCGGTTCTTCAAGGAGAAAGGGTATAAGAAGGAAGCCAGGTATGTTTCTTCTATGTTGTTTGAAAAAAAAAGCAACCATCTTTCACCATACAAAATGTAAGTATAAACCTGGACCAGGGCTCACAACTTGTGAACATAGTGAAACATCATTCTTTAAATTTTATTTCTTATTATAGGTTTGCAGAAATTGTGCTGAACTGGCACAAAGCGACTGATGGCCGTGGGCTGAACCAGAAGACAAGAAGAGAGTACAACATGGCCATGCTGAAGTTCCTTCTTGAGGACTGGATGCCGTATTTCAACAGGGAACCAGACTACGCCAAGCTGGATGTCAATAGGTACATATACATCATATGCGATATCTTTCAATCTTTTCTTGCTGAATAGCTGTAAGCCCATATAGGTTTGTATTTGTAGTTTTCACTTGGCCTGGAAAAACGGGCTTATGTTGTCCAACCCTGCTTTATAAAGCAACATTTGAGAGAACAGTCACCCTTTCTGACCTATACAAGTTATGCATTGTTGTCATATGTTGTTTACAGGCCAATTAAAGGAATCCAGGGGCTCACAAGGGAGGTTGTGGTTGCCATTGTGTGCAACATAGAAAGCCAGGAGAAAAGACGAGAGATGATAACGGATCGCGGGCTCCCTCCAGAACATCCTAGAGCTGGGACTTCAGACGACGTAGAGGCCTACATCTCCACACTTCATGGGATGTTGGGTCCTATCTTCGACCATAAGACATACAGGGAAAATCAAAGGTAATAACACATAGTATTTATTTGCCAAAATAGAAAATCAAATGGGAATAAGATAAAACATCTTAAACTTGCTATTGTTGATTTATATAAATATCAAAGTCTACTTATATTCCTTGTAAACCTATAGATGATTTAGGGCTCTGAAACCTGAAAAAAAATAGCAAAGTGGCTAAATCATTAGTCAAACATCTTTTTTCTATTCCACCAAATTAGGAAGATCTGCCACGAGTTTGGCAAAAGGCTCGACGGTGACCTGCCCTACTGGTACAACACGGGCGTCAACGAACGGTTCCAGTCGTTCGATCAGCCATCTGGCAGACCAGAGCGACTCGACCGGCTGAGGGAATCCAGGTTCGCCGACCCTGGAGTTGACAACCCGTGTAGAGTCCAGATGCCGAGAAGGGGTGCCAGAACCGTCAGAGCTCAATTTCACAACCTACAGGAGGAACTCCCCCCTCCGCCCCAGCTACAGGCATAGACTACTATTTTTGTTCTGTTATGTCATGTCATGAGGGGTTGTCAGACTTCTCTAACCAACTGTATAAGTAATAGAAATCTGTCAAATTAGCTTAGACATTTGAAGAGGTTTGCTTGCCTCTTAACTCTTGTAAGCTTTGCAATATTTGTAAGCTATGTTAGAGACTCAAGCTGAATAGACCCCTCTGATCCACACAAACTGGATTCGTCAAAGGGGGTATTTTACTCAAACAGTATTGTTATCGAGCTCGTCCCTATAAAAAGCGTGTATTATAAAAAGCAGGAAGAAGCAGGTGTTTAATAACAATATTTGCTCTGACTGGCCATTTATGTGTTGTCCCCGCACATGTTTTAAAATGTTTTGTTTACTCCGGGTTTGGCAAACGCTTTTTCTTACACGTTCTTTCTTCACGGCAGAGCTCGATGGCGTTACAGTTAAGTAAAATCCCCCTATTACAAAAACAGTTTGTGTCGATCAAAGTGGTCTATTCTACAATGTCTACTGTTCAACAGGAGGTCTGGTGGAGACTAGGTCATAGGTGATATGATGAGTTTGGTAACCCTATAGTATTCTATTGGGAAAGACTTGTTCATTAATCAAGTTGCAGAATGTTGCATTAAATTACTCAAAATAAGTTACCTTAAGAGATGTAGTAAGATCAATACCAAGTTTTGGTCAAATGGAGTGTTGTTTATTGCTACCTAACAATATGTACAAAAACTAGTAGTAACAGTTGCAGGCAATGTCCTGTCCTAAGGCACTTTCTACATCATGTAATCTAACACCACAAACTTATTAACCATTGTTTGGAAAAGAGAGGAAAAAACAAATGACTCCCTTCGGTGAAAGTAATCATAATTACAATGTCGAAGAGAAATGCAGAACAGTACAGTATCAGCTATATGCCATTAGCCATTGACTTGTACGAATAATACTCCATGTCATTTACCTTGTTTTGATGGAGAAAAGGGAGCAAAACAGTATGTTTCCCTTTGCTGAGAGGAACAACTACAACAAGAAATACAGTCTCTAGTCTCAATAGTGTCATGTCATTGACCTTATTTATATGAGAAAAAGAGGAAATGGAGCAATGACAATAATAACTATATGAAAGGAAACATAACTACGAGAAATACAGAACAGTATCATATGATATAAAAATATTATTTGACCCTGAAGGACTTCTTTAGAACTGCACTATCCCACTTCCCAAGCTTTGTTATCATTAGCTTGATGTAAAAGCCTGGGAGGTACCAGTCCACACGAAATGCTATCTTACCAATTCTCACTCCACCCAGCCTGTTTGTGTTGATAAGAGGGTGGATATATTGTGTTAGTTCTTTTTGGATGTAGCCTACTTTCTCTGCACCATTGTCCGTATATATGCGTACAGCTATGGCACTTGGGTCAAAGGTATTATCAGGCTCGGGTGCAAGATCAGCTTTAGGAGTTCTGTTATTTACAATCATGGCTTCATGTGCTTCCTCCAATACCTCCTGACGGCGTCTGTAATATGTCGGACCCATAACTTTAAAAGGCAGCTCGTGGGGATCAAGACTGTCCTCCTCCAAGTCTGACTCCTCTTCACATACATCAAGATCTGGCTCACTATCAGTCTCAGAAATATAGTCTGACTCCAGTACAGTGCAAGCTGAACTCATAGTACTCTGCGAGGCTTGAGACAAAATGTCTTCATTACTAGTTGACAATAGATACATCAAGTCCCAGCCCCAAACAACAAACTGTTCTATGTTTTCAACTGTTATAGTACAAGATTCTCTTACAACAATATCAAATGGGGTGGTGTGCAAAAGAATTCGATGGTCAGAGGCCCGGAACAGAGAAGGCTTCAGTTGATTATTTACAGATACAGTGGCCTGAATAAATGTTAATGATAGAACGGGAAAACAAGGTGGTGACCACTTGATGGTGTTTCCTAAGTCAATAACTGTGGCCTGGGTTGCTGGGCGGCTCCTGAGACCGTATGCCCGCTCAGGAGATGAGTCAGGCGTTGACCCTTCTGCACTGCTGTGGTCCGGGCTGTCTGGGCACTTGTACGTGAGGTCACTCTGGTCTGAAACATAAAAATAAACCACTGATAAGAAGCTGTTAGATATGACTACTACATTCTCTGCAAGACATCACTTTAAACTTCACTACACATTTTAAACGTTACATTTCAGAACATCAATATACATGTATGCTGTGTAGAGTAAATTCACCTGTTGTGTCTAGCATTTGTGGGCTGACCCATGTCCTATTCAAATCCAGAATAGGTTCCTCAGATAACGGGCTAATAAACTGTCAAGGAAAAATGTAGATGTGAGAGAAAATGACTCATTTCTGTACTGAGAATGTCATGATTACACTAAGTATTCATGCATATTTTGTACACATACAGTATGTTCACACTATCCTACTTGAAAGAATTGGTAAGGATACAGTCCGGCATACTCCATATCTACTGCGGACAAACCGGGTGGATATGGTTGGAGTGGTATGTATCCTTCTTCTGGGTGGTACACTGTCTGGTGCATGAAAGTGTTGACTGCCATTTTAAATTGGTCAATGTAGTCAGGAGGCACTCTGTAGGTCCTGCGTAGTATGGCACTGATGTTCTTGATTTCCTGCATCAACAGGATACAATCAGATATTAAACATAGTGGTTTATTTTGTTTTGTTCTTACATACAGGAGTGAAATGTATCATGGGTCGTTCTTGGGTCTTTATTAGAGAGCATGTCAATACTATAGTAGCATTTTTATTTTGGGTAGTACCATTTCAAACATAAAACTAACCTGGATAATATCCCTGTGCCCAACTTCCTTCACAAACCTAGCTGCCATGCGGATTCCAATGCCAGGAATGGACTTGAGGTAGTCGCATCCAGCCAAGATACAGATGCACCGGAACTTGTCGAAGTTAAAGTCCTTGATGTCCCTGAAGGACCTTTGCAGACTAGTCTGCCTGATGAGCTGACCGCTCATTGTGGTCCTGTCCCATTTGTAGACAACCTAAACAAAATGGGGAAATCATTTACTACTTTTTAAGCCACGGCATTATATAATTTGTGCTGCTATACTAAAGAAATAATGCCATGGCGTTTTTATGTACATACGGTTTTTATTTCATCTTCATTATAGTTTGCCATTCGGTATACAACATTTTGTAGATGACATTGTAAAGGTATTACAATACAAGGTTTTAAGAAATCTACCTTCTTGGCACCGAAGACTAACAGATCCGAGTCTTCTGATATAATGTACTCGACTGCGCCACTCAGGCTCAGCAATGCAAGCTGGGCATCCGCTTCGTATGGGGCAACCACGTAGTCTACCCCTCTCTCCTTTAATTCCTGAAAAATAAGGACTACTTTTACTACAGTATGCAACCAACTGGATCGTAGGTTACCTATCTGATTGATATTCAGAGATCACTTAGTTGTCCTACTTTTGTTTAGGAAATTATGTCAGCATATCTTATGTTAGTCTACTCTACAGTTTGATGACCTTACATATTTTTTTTGTAAAAAGTTGACTGAAGAAACATGAATATTTTATATTGACCTCAATAACTCTGTCAACCATTGCAGGCGTGATTTCAACAGCCTGGGTGTAGGCAGACCTGGCTGTCTGTGGATCACCTGCATTCTCTGCAGTTGCTTTGGCCAGAATCCTTTTCCTGGAAAGAACATACAAATCAGGAAAAATCATTAAATCAATACATTTTAAATAGGATAAGTCTAAAGGTTTTATTTGCTCACCCAGAAATCTTAGACAAGATAACAATGGAATTATTACCATTACAAATGGTGACATCCAAACCAGTGACTACTTTGCTAATGCCATTATCCCATTACAGATGAAAAGTAACTGTCAGTGTAAAGGTATGATCTGAGACACATTTTGAAATGTTAAGACATACCGTTTCCTCTCTTCAGCCACCCCAGCCTTGGCTGGCAGAGTTCTCTGTCCATCAAAGACAACCAAAGGTGTCACGCCATTTCGAAGGAGACACTCGATGGATGTCATAAAGAAGTTGACATAGCTGAAGATGAAAACATATTTAAATGGGTGTACTATGTACTAAAAGTATTTACTGATACACCACAACCATACCCACATACCACAACTTAATTTCACAAAGCATCATACAAGGCATTCATTTGTGCTGTATTTACCTGTTGGTTGGCTGCCCAAGAACAAGTTCCTTGGCACATGCATATGCACCCTTGTGCAACCAGACAGAGGCATCAACTGCTACCACAGTCCCCTCCATGGCCTTTATGTTGATATTTTCAGTTGATGGATAAAGAACAGGCAAAAGCCCTTGAATGCCCATTCTGTGGAACAGAAGAAGATTGGGCAAAATTTCATTGAAATGGACAACAAAGGTAACAATCACATGAAAGGCAAAATTATGATGATGCAATGAATATATATGTAGTAAAAATATGGCTCATTCAGTCTTTGTAGCTACATGTTGACAATAGATATGCATAACATGTTGAAAACCAGCATGTCTTTACACATGAATAGCAACAAATATGCATATATGTACAAAACTAACAGTTCTTTGTAGCTATTATTAACTATAATGAAAATGAATACACACAGGAACCTGCGGCTCTTTGTAGCTATGAATACCTTTGAATCTGAATGTACTGTATTTACAACCTTGTAAATGGACCAAGGCACCTACAAATTACCACATTATCCTTATGGATAAATGTAATGTAATGACCATAAGCACCACTATTAAGATTTCTAAACAAGGAACACAACGGTTATGTTAGTGCCCCCCTAAAAGTTTTTTTTTAAAAAATCGTATCGCTACAATTTTGAGCACACATTGTCGCCCGACCGATCTGCACATTATTTGCCGCCCTCCCCACTCCGTAGTTTATAAAAAAAAATCGTATCCCTACAATTTGAGCACACATTTTCGCCCGACCGATCTGCACATTATTTGCCGCCCTCCCCACTCCGTAGTTTATTAAAAAAATCGTATCGCTACAATTTTGAGCACACATTTTCGCCCGACCGATCTGCACATTATTTGCCGCCCTCCCCACTCCGTAGTTTATAAAAAAAATCGTATCGCTACAATTTTGAGCACACATTTTCGCCCGACCGATCTGCACATTATTTGCCGCCCTCCCCACTCCGTAGTTTATATAAAAACACATTTTCGCCCGCCCGATCTGCACATGCTAAAGTCTCAAGTCACATAAAATATTATTTGCCGCCCTCCCCACTCTCCAATCCGCAGAGAAAAACAGACGAAATTCGCGAAATATTTCAAAGCGACATAAGAAGAAATACATGCAACAATTACGACAAGATCCCGGTATGAATAAGAAGTCATAGGATATTACTTTTAGCAAATATCTGATCGACTACACCACATCAAGGACACCAGATAATAATAATTTCTTTCACACTGACAGTCTGTCCATCTTGTGAGTCATTTTACGTATTTGTGTATTATAGTAACGACTACAAATGCTACGCTGGCATGATTACAATGTTAACAAAGTCTTCACAAACCTGGTGTCTTCTGGGGACCCGTAGTTGTCCAGAAAATGCGTGTCTGACGGTCAAACCCTGGATCAAAACAACTCTAAAATGAGCGCGGCAGCCATTTTGAATTGTGATGGAGAGCTCTTGGCACGTCCGTCCAGGGAGGCGGTCAGGGATCGAATGAACCGCTTGGCCTAATTACCCTTTATGCTTTGCGCGGACCCTTCTTCCCCCCCCTGTGCATGTACAGTAGTATAGAAACTGGAATTGATTAGAGTTAGACATGTATAGTCTCTTAGTAAAGCAGGGATTAATTATCACAGAATCCAGCACAGGAGGACTTCATTTGTCCAGTTTGTTCCTTCCTTCCTTTTCTTGTCCTGGTCTGATGGTATTACTTAAGATAATTGGTTCTAATCAAGTCCTGGCCTAAATGTTAGTCTGCACTGCTAGCAGCTGACTTAACACTGTTTCTTTAGTCTTCAGAGGAGATTTAAAGAAACACGCTTGTAGTATGATATCTGAACTTACATAGTGCAAGTGACCACATTCTGATGGTCTGTTAGTTACTGTAATTAAATGCAGAATTTTTCGGGGTTGTTTAATGTTCGCGGTGTTCGCTGTGGCTGCTTTCCGACAATTTCAAACCACTGCAAACATTTTTCCATGGCAGTAAGAGACTATAGTGCATGGCGCTACCGCGAACTGGAAACCACAGCGAAAAGTCCTTTTTCCCGCCACCACGAAATTAAATCCCTGTGAACTTTAATTCAGTAACTTTCCATTTACACAAACATTAAGAATAGTGACCACCTGTCCACAAAGGCAAGATTTTATTGGTCTCCCGAGTGGTTTGACAGTCATTGTATAAACTTTTTATGAACTACATTGAAATTTCAAAAACAAAAGATCTCATTCTAAGTTGTCTTCTTTTTACCTGCATGTGTTTAAGAATGTTTGTCAGGATCTGGAAAGTTCTGCAGTTTGCTAGCTGCTCTCTAGGTGGAGCTAGTGATCCCACGCCCAACACTACAAATGTAAATTTTAATCCCCAAGCTTTTGCAACATCTTACTTCATCCATAACATAAGGTTGTCGGAACTCCTATCCCTGGAACATGTCTGTCATGATGGCTATTGTAGACCAGTATTAGCATGTTAATTGTTTGGACATCAGCTTTTCTCTTCATCCCAGAACAAGTTTGCTTGGTGCCATACACAGATCATTTCCGATCCACCAACCAGTTGGAACAAAGTAAACACTGTAACTTCATTTGGTTTTGCAGGGATTAAATAAAGCGATGAGAGTGAAAGGAGGTTTTTGCGGATCACACAAACACATATGCCATTTTTGGTGTCATGGTTTTGATATATAGACTAATAGAGAGGCACCAGGAAAACCAGCTCAAATAGCTTAGAGATTTTTATTCTTACAGTTTTTTATTGCCCAACGAATGAGTGTGCTTACAATTGAAAGAAAAATAGCTCCAGATATGCTGTTTTATTTGGATTTGCAGGTGTAGAAGGTGTATGTTTTTATATTTACCATTTTATGTTGGTACAGTCTGTGGTATGAGACCTTCAGTATAAAAATCTGTAGTACAGTAGTAGTAGTACGGGGATCTGAATATTTGCGTAATGAATTTGTGGAGCAGAATTGAATTTGTGGAGCAGAATTCGTCAGTGGGAAAACAGCCATCACCAATAAGTCAAGATTGACAGTACATAGTTTGACAACTCCATTATTATGGCTCCCAGTGATGTCCAGATCCTGTTACTGTTGACAGTCTCAGGGATAATCTGGGATAATCCTTCATGCCTGATCAGGAGATTTAGGGGATCATCAAACGTGTAATGAGCGTGTGATCCTCTGGGATGGTTTTGATAAAAGATTTGCTGTTGTTTCAGTAAGGTCGAAAAACAACCCAGGAAGATTTTCCAGTCAAGTGCCCTTCCTAGTCTGCTATCTAAACAAACCAGTTTAGTCTCTCTCTTTCTCTCCCTCTCCCTTTCTCTCTCTTCCTCTCTGCCTCTCCCTCTCCCTCTCTTTCTCTCTCCTCTCTCTCTCTCTCCTTCTGCTCTTTCCCTTTCTCTCCCACAACCCGCTATCCGAACAACCCTTGCTTGGTCCATTCCTATGGATAGTAATGTACACACAGATGCTATGGCTTCCAGTGCCCGCTGACAACCATGTGTGAACTGACAAACCATTCAGCTCCCAATCCCCTCTTTATCACTTCTTTTCAATCCATAATGTGGACAGAAGCACTTGTGAAAGGGAATCACCGCCCATGAAATATTTAAGACCAGTGTTATCACCCATTCAGATGGTGATTGAATTAGTAGTGTTTGTTTAGATGCTCTTTTGTGGAGTGGGGGTGATCTTGGAAACAGAAGTACTGTAGGACCGGATGGAGGAATTTGTTCAGAAAATACAGGCTATATATTTGCTTCTCCTTGAGGGTCTGTATGGGGGGTCTTGACATTTTACCCTAAATTCAGAAGAGCCTCCACACTACAATTCAAAGATTTGAGAAATTTGGCCATCACGTTGCAAAATGTATGAATAAGAATTTCCCTACAAATCACGGGATCAAAATAGGCTGATTCAAAAGAATGTTTTTTTTTTACACAACCATTGCTTTACTCTCAACAACGTTTCAGTGACCATCTGAGAATAAACGTTGGTGAGAATAATTTCAATGGAAAGCAATGTTTGCGTAAAAAAAAGAGTTTCTTTATTCAGTGATGTACCAACCCGATGAAACTATTCACGGATCAAAATAGGCTGCCTAACATCCTATGGAAAAAGGGCATGCAGATTGTGCTCCCTGTAGTCCTGAGTTGCCATTGGTCAGTAGCCCCTGTTCTGCATGAATGAGTGCCCCCTGGTGAGTAGAAGAGGCATTGCAGGCTGGTGATAACAATGCCCTCTCACTGGAGTAAAAACCTCCATGTGATGCTAGCAGTAGGAGGTGCCATACACTGCCCCAGTAAACATCTGCAATATGTACATCCCGTGTTTCTGTGCAGGGGTTTAAGGTCAGTTTTTTGTTTTGTTTTCCTGAATTCTATCTTTGACAGGTGAATCCACATACAGGTAATATTATTGTGATGTATGAAGAGATGCCTCAAAACTGGGTCAGGTTTGGGGAGTATGAATAACTGAAATATATTTGACATATCAAGGTTACATGTACATGTATCTGTTGTATTTTATAGCATTGTTATAAAAAATGAAACAGCTACTGTATTTTTATCATGATTTGTTTCTATTAAAAATGCATCCTTTTTGCAAAACAAACCTTGCTGTTAAAATATAAACTCTGTTTTAAACCCAACCTTTTGTTGGTAGTAGATTATATACTACCAGTACAGAGTGAATAGGGTCCATTGTTGGCCGTGTATTTGAGTATCCCGTTCCATTGAATGTTAGTACCCCATACTGGTAATCACTACCTGCACCCTCATGCAAAGCGTTCTACTGCATATCATTTGCATAGGAAAGTAGTATAGAAGCACATTATTATCAAGGCTCGAAATACTTTTTTCTGCATGCCTGTACTGGTGCAGGTAACATTGAAAATTACCTGCACCAGACAGATTTTACCTGCACCACTCTGAATTTAGGAAGTATAAATCTAAAATTGTTCAGGAACCATTGATATTGTTTCTTTTATACTTTATAGGTGGTAAAAGTCAATGCAGCTTATAACAATCCACATTCACTTGCATCATATGACATTTATATATAAAATCCAGTACAAGGACCAGTGCAGGTTAGGTGCAGGTAGACAACAGAAATACCTGCACAGTTCCAATCTTACCTGCACTAACCTGCATATGTAGGTGGTATTTCGAGCCCTGGTTATACTTATAGTTACACTGTTTGTATACATAATAATATTGATAGTTACTAGAAAATGAGTTCTTTTGTCATATTGTACTGAAGTATTGAAGCTGTACTTGTTGCCGTTTTGATTTTGTTGATTTATGTGAACCATTTTGGTGAGAAAATACGAACAGGCACTTGAATGTTACAAAGATACACCCAATTTACCTACATTTTTGCGTACCGGAAATTGTCAATTTTCTCATTTTGGTAGAGAATTTTTAAATAGAGAAGAAAAACGCTTGATAGTCGTCTTTTCCAAACAATGAAAAACTGAATGATTGATATGTAACTTGAAGTCCAGCAAGTTGGTCTTCCTGTGAGGCACTTGGACATTTTGTCTCATATAGTGTGGATAGTATTTAGGATTTTATAGTGGATAGTAATGATTTTCAACAGTAAGTCAAGCTTCAAAAAACCCCTTTAAATTTTAGAACTATTTGTTTGAAACTCAGGTCTGTTTGAAACTTAAGCAGCCAGAGGTCTTGACCGCAGTTTTGGAACATGTCATGTGCCCACTTGGAAATTCGATACCTGAATGTGATCGAGTTACTTCATGTAAAATATATCCCATTCGAAGACAAAGTGATGTGATCTATTTGTGCATTTGCTTGCAAATGTGTAGTTATAGTGACTGTATAATCTGTCTTTATCTGCATGTAATGTGTACTGAGGGACTTGGGTAATGAATTTTTGTCATCTCCCCTCAGCCCTTTAATTGTTAAAATACAATCACATGCATATTTGAACTGGTAGTAGACCACTCAATGAATACAAAAAAAATCAAAGTATGTCTATCATATGAGCAAGATTTGATAACGATTACTTTACTTATATAAGTTTGCATAATCGTGCATAGTGGCACATACGACGTAATTTTGTCTACTAGACTTTGACCTGCCCCCCCTCCACAGAAATAGACCGGTCTGTCATGGGGAAATTCCAAAGGCATGACATCAGCTGAGCAGCCAACAGCTGAGCACATGTAAAGCAGGCGCGCGATGTGGAGCGCTATTGTACCGCAACAGTCAAGTTTAGAACCATGCCATCCACTCTGGTTTCAGTTGCGGGTGCTGTTGTGAAGTAATGCATACTTCTCGTTTCAAATGGCTTGTGTCGGGGAGGAGGGGCGAACATTGCAGTCCTTGGGATGGTAACGAACTCTGAGAGGTTTCCTGGTCTAATTCTGTGGACACATTAGTTACAAACAGGTTGGTGTATTAACTGTTTGTATTGCTGCTCATTCTACTGTACCAATTGCAAAGTGGTGGATACATTTTCCAGCTGGCGAATCCTTGTAAATATGGTCTGGAGGGTTTCAATTTCATACTTCGTTGATCGTTGCTTTAGTCGTTTTGTAGGTTATAGGTTTGAAGGTATTTTTCTACTGGTGTCGGTCTCAAGTAGTTGTTAGTTTCGAAGGGTTTATTTTTAGTGCAATTGTTCAAGTTTTATTGTCTGTGTAAGAAAGGGTTCTCCTGTACACAAACATGTTTTTGATGCTAGACAATGATAAGACGTAATAGTATTGCTTGGTTTGTTGCAACTATGAAATATGCAAAGTTTTAATCTATACAACCAAGTTCAATTCTCATACACGAAATGTTAAAACTAAGATGATTGTTAGCTGTATTCGTGAAGTTAGCCTTGGTATCTAGTTTACTAGTTAACTAAATAAGTCACCAATTTAAAGTAGCCTTCTGTGGTATTGTTGTATGTTACTTGAAGCTTTGACCCTGAGACGTAATGGTTAACCTTTGTGTGTACATTTGTATTGTAATAGATTTTCTATTTTTGGGACCTGTTATACAATGAAGTCATATTATCAATAGCTTCTTTATGGTATAATAGAGGTGACTGACAATCAACATGTGGTGAAATTTCATATCTAGTAATGTTTTGTCAAACTATTTTTTACCAGGTATGTCCTGTAATAAGATCTCTTAAGCACTAATCAGTTAGAATCGAGTTTCAGAATGACGTCCGCTCACCTGTAATTGACTGGTGTATCCATTTGGCCATTTTGCAATGATGGACCCAGATGTCGACATACTGTAAATGCAGTTAAGTTCGCGGGGATTTAATTTTACGGTAGCGGGAAAATGGAGTGTTTGCGCCTTCGTGGTGGTTTTGAGTTTGCAGTAGTGTCATCCCGCGTAATGCATTTATAGTTATAAACTGTGGTGAAAGTATTTGTGTGTCTTTGCCGTGGCTCAAGTACCTTAAACATTTCATTATTATTATACATGATACTGTGACAGTGTATACTACGCACATGTAGTGTGGGGAAAAGAAGACGGAAGGAAATTGTTTGCGGCGGTTTTAAGTTGTTATGTTCTTTTTTATAATTCAATGTCATGTATTTATTGATTTTTTAAAACTGCAAAACAAGTTGATAAAAATAAAATAAAAAAGTTTAAAGTGAAGTGGCCACCGCGAAAATTGCAAACATAAAACCTCCGCAAAAGTTTCTGCATTTACAGTATGGATACTGACTGTCAGCGTAGATGAAGTGGTTCCCCGTGATAACGTTTGCAGGGTTCTAATGAGAGTTTTATGGCGGTGAGTGCCGGTGGATGTCAGATTGCTTGTGCCCTTTGTCAGCATGATAACGAAGGAGAAGAGGTTGGTATACCCCGGTACTGATTGTTGCACTGTAAATCAGAGCTTGTAGTACTTTTGTACGCAAAGCGCAGCCACCTAAGGTCGTGTTTGCATTTAAATCATATCTGGCCTGTATTTACGCTCGATATCGGTGTTCCGACCGGTCCGCTACGGTGCGGCCCGGGGCTCCATAGTTCGATTCGAATGATTTGAACCTGGTTAAGTGGGTCACTGTCAAAAATTCAAGTTACTGTTTTGTTCCTTTGCCCGGTTCTTTTGTTCGAATTGACTAAGTTGTTGACACGATGTACACTTGATGTCTCATGTTTTGCTCTTCTTTTTTTTGCGATTTTGAGTTTTCCTGGGGTTGGCATGATATAGGTAAAATACAACACAGGTGTGTAAGCCATGGACCCCACCATGAATCTGACCAGGTGTTTAAAAGCAGGGCTCGACATTCATTTTTGGGATTAGGTGCACTGGTGCACCCAGCTTAAGAAATTGGGTGCACCAAAAATTGTTTGGGTGCACCACTTTAAATTGAAGTAATAACCTAGTAATAAAACTTAGTTACAAGCTATCAAATTCTTTAACAAGTACCATGATAGACATTTTTATTATCTTTCTAACACTTAGATGTCAAGAATAATGATATATTCAAGTATACTATGATATCTTAACATACACAACCTAAGAAAATATTTGGGTGCACCCACAGAAAATAATTGGGTGCACAGCTCCAATTTTGGGTGCACCTGGGTGCACATGCACCCAGTATTTAGAGCCCTGAATAGTGAAGATTGTTGATAAATATGGGTGTGGTCTGGGCCAAAGTTAAGGACATGACATCATTGTATACTAGTTCATTGGTGTTTCTCCCATAGATAGAGTTCACATACAACTTACAGATTGTGTGTAATTTGAGACAGCTGTGGAAAGCTTTATCTCAAGTCATTATTGGATACAAAATGTGCATCCTTTGTGAATAGCATATTCATTTCATTGTATATTTTCTAAAATCTTGCTTAACAGTTAACTATTGATCCCTATTTTTACTTGTTATCAAATTGTAGACTTTAATATTATTTCTTGGTACTTATGATTCTTTTCTTTTGAGTAGTCTAGTTTGCAGTTAAGTCTCAAAGCCCTGATGTAGATAGCCTGTTTGTACCTTTTATAGATCTACAGTATATAGAGAGTGACAATAATAGGTGTGACTCATGTTGTAACTGAATGATGTAATACAATCCACGTGTTCAAAAGAGTCGCCAAAAACTTGAAAGCACCTGTCAATAATTGCATGGGTCAAAATTGCTACTGTGCCATTTAATTCAATGTTTGACTTTGTTTGCATGCCATATACTGTAAAATCAGGTATTTTTTGCAGTAACTTGATTTCACAGTAGATTATTTAGGGGCAAACAAGGTTTTTTTGACATTTTAGATTGTCAAAACAGTTCTGCAGTACAGTGGTAATACGAATGCAGATGCATATCACGGTGGTCACTGCACAAATGCGAATATAAAACAAGCATGAAGATTGCAAGATATACAGTGTTTTCTGTATCACCATCCACAGATAGGATCGCGTATAGACCAATCCAACATGCGGAAGGGCTGAGTCCAGAAACAATGAAAAGAAAGAAAACAATGTTTCAGAAGTCGAGAATTTCAGAAAATTTGGTGTCCACTTACAAAAGATTATAAAAACAACAATTCCATTGTCAGACTTAAGACAGAGCTTAACGCTTGTTCGGAAAAAAAAATGTATCTTTCATTTAGAATCTGTATGTGATTGCATTTCAATAATAGCTGTCAAAGTACAGAACAGATTACAAACTGCAAAACATGGTACCCCAGGGTGTAGAGACTGAGTATAGCACTATAGCCATAGTATAGGAATGAGTTTGATCTGATGATGATGTTCGTCCATCAGAAGGAATGCGTATGGGGTTGACAATACCCCCTTGTGGGAAATAGATATTTGTATGTGTTAATGGTGTACAGTAATGTGAAGTATGCCTGTGCCAGGCAACCCCCTCTACTGACCATACATGCATGTGGGGGAATGCCAGGATTGCATATATTATAAAATAATTAGGAAGTTCTATGGTGATTGGGAGAAATTTCTTGGATAAAGCTTAGACAGTTTTTTTGGTAAAGACTTGTGCTTTCTTTTTTTCTGTCAGGTATCAATATTAGTAGTTCAGTGATTTTAATTTGATTAACTAGAATGATGATAGTCTGTGTAACACAAACTCCGCTGTCCAGGGCTGTAACTGGCCCCTCCCAGCGGAGGGCCGGCGGATGATTGGCGGGCTGCTATAGGCGAGATTTAATCAGGCTAGAATGATGAAAACTCGTAATCCTCTTGATGAAAACTCATCAGATAAACGGAGGACAGAACAAGATGTGGGCACGAGTCTTTACTGCTGGTAGCCTGGGTACCAGACCCCAACACTTTTGAGACCTGGCTGGGGTCTGGTATCTAGGCTGTACTGCTGGCTGTCATGAAGCCGCTATACGGCCACTGTGGTCATGGGTCATGAGTGAGTGAGTGAAAATGTAAAAGATATAAACAGCCATAGTTTGATGAATGTATCTCATAAACTTAATCTTACTATTCATGCATAAGAAAACGTTCAATATGTCAGTAGAAAAATACTATGTACACAGTATATCCTCTGTCTGTCATGATCATGTAATACTATATAACTTCCATATGTTTTTTTAAGTTGTAGTTAGACTGAATATGCAAATATAAATAAGGTTTGGGATAGTCGACAATACCACAGTCTGAAATGTATCAATGAATACAATTGAAATTTAGAAATGTAGTCCTTGTCAGCAACGATGAGAAAAAAAAGAAGCTTGAAAGTGCTAAGGTTCTTGCTGTTACCACACATTTATCATGTGACAAGTGTTTAAGGTCTGTGCTTTGATTAAAATGAATGGAGAATCAAATATTTGCACGGCCAGCTAACGATTCCCTGTAGTTTTTGCAAGTCATGTGCCTGGAGTAGACAAAGCATGTTGATTTACATGAATGCCCATATTTCTTTTCTTATAGTTGTTTGGGTGCAGTCACACAAGCATGTATATATATTTTTTTGTACACAGTCATACGCATCATACACATCTTAATTGTTTTGTACAGTATGCCCCGGCATGCGTACCTTAAAATGGCACAAAAGGGTTCAGATGTGTATGAACTATGAAGTGTTCTCAGCTATTGAAAAAGTGTCATACTTTGTAATGTGTCTGAGGTTTATAATACTTAATACTTTTTGTATCATAATTCATATATTGTATGAATTCTATGTAGGAATACATACACTAGGATTGCAGGTTTGCATTTTTTTGTGGGAATCAACCTGCACTTTTGCATGTGGTTGCTAGGGGGCATCCTTGTACTTGAAACAGTCAGTGATTTTGATTCGTGGCACCATTCTGTTTGTACTTGGAAACTTCCCAGTATCCATTTAGATTGCGTGGTGCACTTGGCTGTCTGATTACAAATCATCAGTATTTTAAGGGATGTGTGGTGTGGATTGAATTACATATAGGTTATGCTTTCTTTCATATCCATCTTACATATTACAAAGACATATAGCAAAGTTGTTTTTATGGAGATATAGTTTTGGGTGTGTCAGTCTGTCTCTCTGTTTGTGTTTCCAGATTTTGAAGTCATCATAACTAAATTGATGGATTAGGATATTTGGTATGTGAGTAGGGGTTGGGAAGACGAGGGTCGATTTTGGGCCCCTTGATATGTTCTCCAGAGCTTTTACTTTCTTTCTGCATAGCTGTTTAACCAAAGCAATAAAAAGAGACAAGTATGCGTGAGGACAACATGTCTGACAGGTCATTACTTAGGCTGGGTTTGTTTAGCTGCCATGGGAGTCATGCGGCCTCCACAAACCCCAGGGCAGGAGCTGGGATTCCTTGGGACAGTTTCAGGAATGCTGTCTAACTGTGCCAAGGCATTTTTGCAGGGTCCATAAGTATAACTGTACAGTCAGAACTCTTACTTCCCAACTGTGCATATACTGATATAGGTAAGCCAAGTCTGTATAACTAGTTCTGTAATGTGAACTTAAAAGATTTTTAGTCATGTACGTGTTTTTCAAGATGTTTACCTGTTCCAACTCTAAGTTCAGGCTGTGTTAAATTTAAGTTGGAAGTCTGAATGAAAACTGGAACCCTCTATCCTTGCCCAGTTGTGTGTGTGTGTGTGTGTATGTGTATGTGTGTGTGTGTGTGTGTGTGTGTGTGTTTGTGTGTGTTTGTGTGTGTGTGTGTGTGTTTGTGTGTGTGTGTGTCTGTGTGTGTGTGTGTGTGTGAGTGTGTGTATGATTGTGTGTGTGCATATGTATGTTTGTTTGTGTGTGTGTGTCTGCTTGTTTGTAAATAACATAATAGATGGATCTTTATGGTATATAGTATGCTGGTAGTAAAATGAAGAAATTTAAAAATCTTTGCCCTAGTGGCTGTCTTTGGTACTGCAGCAGCAATTACTGTTGAATTTGTAACGATTTTATTTGTCGTCAACTTGTAACTCTTTACCAACATTTAATGACTTCTACACTATATAAATTAAGTGTTTTCTGTCTATACTTATTACCACAGGTTTTGGTCTTGCAGTAGTACTATAAGTATAAGTATTACTTTTTTGTTTAACAGTTGATTTTGCAGCACAAGTGAAGGTAGTTGCTATGATGTTTAATGTTTGAGCTCAGTAGTAGAGTACTGTAGTCATACATTTGATTTCGAAGTTGCTTTGTCAGTGGTAGAATTTGTAGAACTTCTACTAGAACTAGTAGAAGAGAGGTGACCTCAAAAGTTAAGCTAAGACAAAATAACTGAGTCGTGAGAAAATAAGGTTCTCAATTATTTTCTGTTGCCTCTGTTGCACATGTGTGTTTAGATTCTTTAAAATAAGATACCTAAATGATTTATATCTAGGAATATCACAATGCATACACAACCTGTGTTGTGTAACTACAGTAATGTTAAAAGTTTATGATGAGTCTATTTATGAGTCATAGTTTTGCCTGAAGCCACGCGTATGAGAAATGTAGACTATGTTTTCAGTAAGCACCACATAAAAATCTTCCCATCTTTCTCATACCATTCCTGCCCAGTGTTAACTCCTGTGTATTTTCATAGGCATTCGTGTGATTCTCACTGTGCCAGTGTCAAGCTTGTACTCAGTTGTAGGTTTTAGGTTATTAGGAGGTCTTTTCGTGAGGTGTAGTTGCCTCATAATTTTCTACAATTTTAAAAGGGCACAGAATTTTTTCTGGAAAACATGTTGTATGTTCATTACTTGCTATTGTTTCAACAGGTAAGTTATAAAACATGTTAAATGCCCCCTACTGCAAGATTAACTGCGAACTTAAATCAATTGAGAATTAACGTCTAAGTATCAAAATGATGTCTGCGAATCCAGTGAGTGATGCAGTCACGATTCCAACTATTCAGACAGAACAGACTGCCGGCTCGCCAAATCTCTAGCGCATCATGGCATGGCGATCTAAATTAACATTGCTGGCATTCTCCTTACAAGTACAAGAACTAAGTACAGTCTACTGGGGCAGACTAGACAGTTCAGTCTCTGTGAAAACATGGCTCTAAGCAGTTCGAGGTCACACAGCCAAGAGCTACAGTTAAGCACCAAGGATTCTTTAGATCTCAACTGTCACTCAGCAGAAAAGACAACATCTTTAGTGGTTGTTCTTTCTTTGATTTTTATCACATACAGTTGAGTCTAGCTTCAAAGCTTTTAAAACAGACTTGGAGGAAAGTTTCCAAAACTCCTTCTCTTTTGGATAAGAAGGTCAAAACTGTGGCTGTCTATAGGACCTGTCCCTTCGTTCTGGGACGGAAATTTGCTGGTTGCTGGTTGCCATGCCGCGTGCCTGCAAAGCATGGTGCGTTAGGCCGAAGGGCGGTTATACCGGCTGTATAGATACAGATACAGATACAGACAAAAATGTCACTCCATCTGTCCGAAAAATCTGAACTTCAGTACATAAAATTGACTTATGAAAATGTGTTTTCCTAAGCTTAAAATGACATTGGCTCACAATGAGAGGGACAGAAAAAAATTTACAGACAGCCCTGACAAAGACATAAATTCACAGGAAACGTTTTGGTAACCATATCTGTCACCTTGATCAGGGCAATACTTACTAGTGCTTTTCGACTTACTGCAGCTAGGTGGCGCTGTAACAATGCAGTCCCAAACATAAAGAACTTTCTCATACACATTATAAAGTGGTTACCAACAAGCTTTCGATTAGTCCTCTGATCCTTATCAAGTTGAAATGACCCAAAGCCTATGTGTATGTCACACATCCAGACCGAAGTCTGACATCAGCAATGGGTCAAAGGTGCTTGGAAGTCAGTATCGGCCCCCGTCTCGGTTGAGGGAAGTTGGTGAACTCTGGTTTAAATGGCTTCTTTCACTCCCCTGAGAAAGTAACCCTTTTCCATTCTCTTTTGTTTTTCCGCAGGTGATTGGTGATTGACTGACAGATGAGAAAAAGGTGCTTCCAAGTTCAAGACCAGTTTGTCGACACACCTTACCTTACCTGAAAAGGTGACAAGAATCAGACAGTTCAGAAGGAACACTGATGAGGGAGGTGCACACTTACATGTAGAGGTACGTCAAATGTTACACAGACTTATGGATTAGATGTGTTGAAAATGGAAATATTACATGTTGAGCAAGAAATAATTAACTCACTCACTCGCTATCTGGTTTAGAGTCCGTTGTTCCCTGTCTTGCTCTAGGGTTGGCCGTTGCGGGAAGTCAATGATGGTAATATTGTTATGATTAGACATTACTAGGCTAGACAGTAGACCATATGAAGGTAAATGTTATGTATTCGCTTGCAGATGTTACCTTTGTGCACATAGTATATGTGGGTAAAATGTATGTTATGATACGGCTGAATTGTTCATGTTCATAGTAGCTTGCCTTAGAATCGAAGATGATTCAGTCTTTACTTCTGGATACATATCAAATCTTTCGAACGGTGTCCACCATTCTTCATCAGTGAATTGAAATTGAAGTTGTACAAAGAATAAGAATAAGGATTGAAGAATCTTCTTCTTCTTCGGCTCTTTTCGTCTCGGGAGACTCGAGTGCCTCTGATGACGTATAAGTTCAATCTTGGCACGGCAACCTCTTCCACAGAAAGTGCATGTGAACACTTCTCCGGTATTCAACCCCTCTGTTGCTTTCTTAGCCTTATTGAAGAATAAGGATTGAAGAATTCTTTTTTGCTTGTCTGTTACAGCTGTGTGTGATGCAGTTTCTATATATTCCGTTAGGGGGTGCTTTTGAGAATTTTGTTCTCAGTGTGCACCTGTCGGCTTACTCTCTCCAGGTCTATATGATATCCTAGTATATTTGTATAAGAATATACCTGATTTCTTCCACAGATATAAAGCAGTAGTGATATCTATACCATGCGTAGGAGTGTAAAATATCCTTCAATTATTGTATCACATTTCTATCAACATTTCTGTAAGATTATGGAGTAACGGGTTTAAAAGAAAAAAGAGGTCACACAGAATCAGAGCAGATTAGGTTGAATCCCTACTGGCTACAAACTCCTGGTACTGAAGACACAACAGGACTAAAGGATGTCAGGGAAAGTTCTTGTGTTACAGTGAGGTTGCCGTATCTATAAGTTCTAGCTGTTATCTTTTTTAATGATTCAAGCCTAAAATTTGTGCGTGTCTGCCGATACTGTCCATTTTCTAATCGGTACAAAGCAGAAGTCTTCTAACTCCAAGGTCAAGAATAGTAGCAAGAAATTTTGGTTTAAAGTTGCCCTTTTATAAAACTTTGGAATCATTTCTGAAGTTCAAAACATCTAACAATCATTGAGATGGGTTAGATACAGCTACAGTGTATGATGATTCTTTTATCTATTTATCCATCAATTCTCTTATGAGGTTTTTATGTACACCATAATAATGTGATATTAGCTAAAATGCAAAAGGTAACTTATCCTCCTTTTGTGGACATCACAAAGCAAAGCTGTTGACTCTAACATAGGTAGCAGAAAGCATCCACCTGATTTAAGGTACTATAAAGTCCTGTGGGAATGCCGTAGATTACCTATATATACAACCCTAGTGCCAGTGTTTTGAGAAGGATTCACCAGACTATCTCAGGAAGAATCCCATGTCTCCCCTGCTCTTACTGTAAAGTCAGGAATTTTTCAAAGGGACTTGAAAAACAGGGATGGAGTTTTTTTGCTGTGTTTCAAGTTGGAGGTAAAAAAAACCTCTGAAGTACAGTAGTAACACAATGGAAATGCTTCTTTGTGGTACCACGATTATGCAGTGAAAAAAAATTGAAAGTTTAAGCCCACTGAAGACCTTTTCTTTCACTTGTTGTGACAGAGAAGACAGATGCTATATTCAGTATTTACAGGTTCATTATTATACTAGGAAAATTCTCCTGTCCTTGACAAGCACAATGAACAGTGGACCGCAACTTTACGCGCCGTCCTAGGCGCGGCAACCCTTTCCAGTAGCGTACATGTCGGTTGAGCGACACAGTCAGAATTGAACTAATGGCTTCAGGTTCTAAGTGCAGGGCCGCTAATAGCCACTGGACTATGCACGCTACTTCGTCTGGAGAGGTCTCTGGAAAAAACTGAGACAATCACAAACATTTCAAGCTTCACAGTAGTCTAACATGGAGGTCCAGCCAGAGAATTTATTTGTTTTCTGTGTGAAGAGACCAGAAGGTTTACTAACATTTGTCCATAAAACACGACTTGTGGTGATTCCAGATGGCTCAACTGTCTCTGTATGTACAGACAAGAAAACACAGGGACTGATAGATCGTTGTTGTTAATCTTAACAAATCCATTATCCTGTTACAGCACAGGGTTAGGTTCTTCCCTGAGTAGATTCTTCTATAGTGTTATATGATATGAACTGCAGTTACTTTAGGCAAGAAGGTTGTTTTTGGTACCGTCTATCTGTGTGTATGTATGTGTGTGTGTGTATGTGTGTGCATGTGTGTGTGTGTGTGTCTGTCTGTAAGTGTGTGCATGTGTGTGTGTATGTGTGCCTGTCTGCCTGTAAGTGTGTGTGTGTGTGTCTGTCTGTCTGTAAGTGTGTGAGTGTGTGTATGTGTGTGCATGTATGTGTGGTAGGTGAGTTATGGCCTGCAACACGGAGGTCAGTTTTGATAATGGGCCTTGTAACTCAGGGATCTCTCAAATCATCATTTCAGATAGTCATGTAAAGCCCATGTCCCCATCTATGATAGAGCTTCATGCATGCATTAACTTCAAGCATCAAATCTCTTCATGTAAAAATTTGTTGAGGTAATATACTGAGTAGCTAGGGATGACCCAGTGTGCTTGCAGCTACTAGTACAAGTGTAATGCAGCTTTCCTACGACTCAGGAAGCAGTGTTACACCAGTAGCTATGATAAAAGGGTTTAACTTAGTCTCAAGCATTTTACTTCCTTTTCCACTGAAGAAGAAGACAAGATTGCTCCCCATCTCACATGACCTAGTTTCCAAAAGTAAGTCCAGTCCATCTGGGTACAGTCTCCCCCAAATGAAGAACTGATCTGGTGATGTTTCAACATTACCAGTCCCCCTGGAACCCATTGGTTTTGGGCTGGTACTTGTCACAACAAACAGTCTCAACTGGCCCAGAACAACCCTGTCAACTGTAGGTAATAAATGGATCTACAGTCTCTTCTCTCTTTACATGGTTCTTTAGCTTAAGATTCAATTCCAGATTTTCCTGTCTCTGTACGGGCATCTCGATCTCATCCTTTAAAAAATTTAAGCTGGAAACATCTCTACTATCACTTTTCTTCAAACAATGACTGTTTATTAAAGGTAGAGAACACGTCCAAGATGTACTGACAGGCATCGAAAATTTGGAGGTGCGTTCTCTACCTTTAATAAACAGTCATTGTTCAAAGAAAATTGATAGTAACTTAAACATACGTGACTGATGAACCTCTTCAACGATGGAAACATCTCTGGGTTTGATGCTTAATGCTAAAACCTGAAGCTCTCTCATTCACAAGGTTACCCTCTTTAGTCACCCCCCACAAAGATAAATGCAACTTTCTTCCAGTCAAGTTAAGACACAGGTGCAGGTTGCCCAGCTCTTGGCTTTACGTCACTACTTGAAAGGAAGCTTCGAAGATTACAATCCCTCACAACATGCCCAAACTAGGGCTGACCCCGGGGATCGAACCCTGGCCCACAGATCCAGAGAAAAGCTGGAGTAAGACTCTGGTGATTTGTTGTGGGAAATTTAAGACTCCACAGAAGGAGTACACAGCCATCAACATTGTCCACATTCCAGCTGGAGGAAAGATACATAATCAAATGTCCATTTGTTGACCCCTGGTCTTCACACGCAGCATTTGTCACCTTGGGACAGACTGTCCATCTGGTCTTGAACAACACATCTGACCACTGAAGTGACCAGTGTATGGTAGGGAGGTAGCTCTGAAGTTTCCTACACTAGAAACAATTTATTATATGATCTATAGTGCTATATGAATAAATTTAAAGAAAACACAATTATAGCAAACACACACAAAGTTCCCCTTCAACTTCATGTCATGTCATGTCCAAGTTCAGATCTTTTTGACAAATCAGGTTAAATTTTTGTTTATCCCAAGCAAACTTCAGTCCTAGGTAGGACAGAGTGATTGGGGGCTGGGTCCTTGATACAGCAACAGTATTATCCTACTAGTGTTAGATGAAACTTTTAAAGAGAACTGTGGCTTCTTGTATACCCGAGTATCTCTGTAGCCTTGCAGTTCTTCAGATGGACAAAAGGGGGCGTATTAGTATTCACTATCAGGTAGAGTACTCAGTCTCTTTCAGAGGCCCTTGTCATTTCAATCTGTTTTTACCCAATATCTTTTCACAAAGGGCTTTTGTCTGTTCATGTAATTGCCATGTAATTACCCGATTACCAGCAGTGTTTATGTAGGAGAAAAGTGCTGTTGACATGTAAATGAGGCAGGAGGGTTGGATCTGGCTTCTTCTTGTTTAATTAACACCTTCCACTATATATGGCTTCTTGTCTGAGGTCTTACAGACCAATAGAATAATTGATTGATTGAAAGACCTTTATTGTACATTCATGCCTCGACGGGCTAGGTACAGGTCACTGATAACAGACATATGCAGGGACAACAAGATACAATTTAACTAATTGAAGGTACTAAGCTAACAGGATGGTCGACATCTTCTCGCTCTTTGTAATATATTTACAGAAATAAAAGAGCAATATAACTTTCAAACCTGCAAAAGTGACTAACTCTACATAAGGGCCACCTGTCTGTTCTTACCACTTTTTGGTGGTCCCAAAGATGATTTTCCCCATTGACTCAATCATTTATTCATTACAAGAATCCTGCCTATTTTATTAAGCCCCCAAGTGGTCTTTTTATAGGCAGTTTTGACTGGTTAAGATAGTTGTCTGGGCAATGGTCTGTGTGTACTAGTCTCTACCAGCCTAGCAGAATTGGGGACTTTGATACACCAACTGTAATACACCGTATGATTATGACTGATGATGAGGGGACTTTGCATGGCCAAGTTGGGAATAAAATAGCCTGATTAAATCTCGCTTATAGCAGCCCGCCAGACATCCGCCGGGCCCCCTAGAGCGGGGCGGGGCCAGTTACATCCCTGGACAGCGGAGTTTGGATTACACAGACTAGGAATAAAAGCCTAGTAGGAGTTAATTGGCCAAGGAGTGTTGGTTGCTCCCCAGCCATCTAACTCCTCTTGCATGTTTTCTGACTTCTTTGACCAGGTATTTCTACCCTTTTTCCAGCGACCTGTGGAGCCTGGTAGAGGATATGGGTGTACTAGCATGTGACCTTTGTGTTGGCATTTTCAGCCAGATTTCTGGAGAAGCCATGCCGGAAAGTGATGTCCCAGATATGCCCATCACTCAACACCATACAGGAAACCAGCTATTGTCTGCTGACCACTATCACAGACAGACTCACAGCACAGGGTACTGGTACGGCTTCAGCTGAAAATACATTTTTATCAGTTTCATGTCATGAAGCTCAGATTTTTTTGGCAGATAGGGCAAATATTTGTCTGTCATGTAAAGTCTGTCATGACAAGCCCAAAATTTAGGTCCTGGGACAGACGAATGGGTCCTGGAAACAGCTCTGTGTGGAAGGCAGCTCAAAATATCACATGTCTAGCAGAAGAGGCATCAGAGAGCTTTTTGAGGAAATACTGTATAACCAATGAATCATGATATTGTACAATTGATCAAGTAATAGCTGAGATATGATTGATCTAATTAAAGTTTTGTCTAACGGTCTGCATGCATGGGCCTATTGCTGTAATTCCTGATTTTTTTCAATGTACTTTTATGTTCAAGGGTTTCATGGTGATGACTGTAACGTGAACTTATCATTACTGATAACAAATAATACATGAGACTTTTTAATGCCCATCTGCCACCACAGTGAACATTAAGTTCCCAGAACAAGTTATCTTTTTTCAGACCGTGAAAGTTTGGTACCGAGAAGTCAAAGTGAATTACAGTATATGCTAAAACCAGGAGTAGTAAGATGTGTATCAAAGTTCTATGGACAGAAGAATTTAGAGGATTGAAATTATTCATGTATCAGTGCTAGCTTGCCCCTGCTTCTGTTACTGACTCGATAGATAATAATTATAGGGATTTTAGGTTGAGAAGATGGAATGTACCAAACATTCTAGTATTGTCTCTCACCTGAAGTGAACATCCGGACTGTTTCCTTTGTTCTTTTGTTAACCTGATAGGTGTATCTATTGTTCTGGTAAATCGTCTCTTCTTGTAGAAGACTGTAGTATCAGTGTGAGATTGCGATCTGTCAGAATCACCAAGTTTCCTGGTATAGATCAGAGTTGACAGAGATTATTGTGATAAGTATATGCTAGGGATGTGTTGGTTGTGGTCTCCTATTTATAACTCCTGAGTCAATCTATAGATGTAAAGTCATGTATCAAAGTCAAAAAAGTTCTGACAGTCTTTTAAATGAATATCTTTAAAGCTACAGACTCTGATTATGATCTCTAGAATCCCTAATTGTATTGACAGAGGTCATAAGAAACTGTGCTCGCAGTCTCTATCCACAGAATCTGTCAGATTGCAATCTCTATGCTGACAATTGTATGTAATATGTCTAGCAAAGGCTGGGTTGGAGTTGGAGTTGAAGTTGCTATTTCTGGGTGACATTCAAAAATAGCTGCATGGATGTTTTGATGTACTAATTTTTAGCCATTCTATTTCTGGACAATGTTGTGTACTGTATTTCTTCCCAGAACAATGGAGATAAAGAGACAGGTGTTTTCTCGTGCATATTTTAAGTCCAGGTGACTGCCCATGAGTTCAGGTGTACTTCCTATTGTCAGTCTGTCTGTATTTGGGGTGGAACTCCTAGACATGGTTTGAAGTCTAGCCAAGTATTATGATCTAATATTAATAGGTTAATGACAATAAGTTTGTTTTCTTTCTAAAGTTCTAAGCACTCCAAAAAAAATACCTGTTGTGTGGTTTTTCCAGCTATACAGATATATTATATCATAGAGATACAGATACTAGGAAGCTAGTGTGTTATGTGTTATACAGGCTATACAAATACTGATACAGACGTTGATGTGTCACGCCGAAGGGCGGTTATACTGGCTATACAGATACAGATAGAGTAGATACAGATACAGACTGATATAGGTTGGTTGCTGGCAATGGGGTTTCTGATACACCCATAAAAACACCAAATGTTTCAGAAGTCTTTAATTGCCTTGTCTAGTCCAAAACCCATAGGGTTAATGGATTTCAGATGATGTTTTCATAGCTGTTTCATCTGTCATGCCTGTCATAATATTATCACAACAAACTGCTTCCTACTGATACTACCAGGGAAGTTCTTTACTCCCAAATCATGCTCTAAACTACAACAGACTTTATATTGATGGTGTTTGTTACGTTTGAGAGCAAGTTTTCAAGACTGGTAGAAAAATTAGCATAAGCAGGATCTGTTGAGATAGTTATCTACTGTGGTAAGTCTAACCTGTCTGACCCCAGTCATTAGCATCCCCCAAATGTTCCCCTGGGGGCAGAGAGAGGAGGTCTAGCAGGGCCACCCTGCTACCAGTCCTACCACCAGCTGATCTACATGTACTACACTACTGTACACCATACAACTTGTAAGCCCAGGTTTGGATTCTCAAACAACTGGACGTTCTGATTCACGTACACTGAACTGGACAACACAACCGGACGCCAAGAGGGGGCAGAGAGAGAAGGTCTAACAGGGCCACCCTGCTACCAGTCCTACCACCAGCTGATCTACTGTACTACACTACTGTACACCATACAACTAGTACGCCCTGGTTTGGATTCTCTAACAACTGGACGTTCTGATTCACATACACTGAACTGGACAACACAACCAAGAGGGGCAGAGAGAGAAGGTCTAACAGGGCCACCCTGCTACCAGTCCTACCATCAGCTGATGTACTGTACTACACTACTGTACACCATACAACTTGTACGCCCAGGTTTGGATTCTCAAACAACTGGATGTTCTGATTCACATACACTGAACTGGACAACACAACCAAGAGGGGCAGAGAGAGAGGAGGTCTAACAGGGCCACCCTGCTACCAGCACTTCCACCAGCTGATCTGCTACTGTTCATTGGATGTACTAGTACTACTACACTACTTCATACAACTAGGCCCTGGTTCAGATGTTCTGATTTGCACACACTGAACTCTGAGAACCCAGAGATCTTGGGTTAGAGTTGAAGTCCAAGCAGGGGACAGTTTAGGAGGAGTTGATACCACAATGGAAATAGAAGAAGACAACACAGAAGGTTGGTTACAATTGTCATGTTGTTAGTTCAGAGTCCACAACTGTTGATTGTGTTGTGATATTCATGTACGAGCCTGTACATTGTGCATGGTTTTCTTCCTGGGGAGAGATTTTACTGTTTGTTGTAGAATATTGAATATTTTTGGTTGAGAGTTGGACGTTATGTTGTCATCATGATATTGTGATGATTGTTATGTCATTTCACCAAAATTATTTATTTAACTGATATAGTGCCCCCCCCCCTTCCCCATGACTAGTGCGTTTAATGAGCTTCTTGTATATATAGTGGAATATTCATGCTAATTTGTTTATCTTCGGTGATTTGGTTGTATTTATTTTCTTTGTCTGTCTAGACACATAACAAGGACGACTTGAAACTCAACAGTTGTTAAACTTTGGTTGCTGTTTTGTAGATTGCATGTTCTATGACCTGCCCTGCTGCAGGGTGTGACTTGAACAGTGTAATGACCATGAGTGATTAGTTCCAATGTCATGCATGACAACTTTGGACAGGATCCAGGAGACTGACAGGAATGCTGGAAATTACTGTTTTGACTGCAGAAAGAAGTAACTCTAGATTTAGCATCGCTCTCAGTAATATCATGGTTGTACAATGTATCACTTACGCGTATAGAGTCCAAATATGTAATGTATTGTAGCGTGGACATGTAACCATTTACAATAGTCAGACAGATGTATGTGTCACCAGTGTGCAAAATTACAAGGTAACATCTTTGATTGTATTGCATACCTGATAAACTGCCTCATGGCGTAACACAACAGGTTTGAACTGAAGAGTATAGATCTAAGCTATCTGGACAGATTTATTTGATCCACGCATACTGGGAAAGAGCCATACTCTTCTGGATAAGTGTGGTAGGATCCTTTCCCTGTTCAAGGTGTGGCTGTCTGCAAACACAGCACCTCCGTTTAACACACAATATGTACCTTAGTAATGCGAAGAAATTAATGATAATTACTTTTCCCAGGGGCACAATATTGGGGCATGTCAGAGGACTCTAACCCAGGATCTATGGGTTTGGGGCCAAACACCTTACCATTAGCATATTAACAGTGCCAACACTAAATTAAACATTTTCTTGCTGTGTGCCCAAATATTACCATCGTGAGAAAAACGAAAACGGATTTATTGAGGCTTTCTCAAGAATCTTTAACCCTTTATATCTCAAGTGTGCATACCTCAGGGATTACTGACGCTACAGTGTTTACAGTAATGTATCTCAATTCGCTGTTATTTTATGTTGCAGCCATAGATATCTGGCATAATTATGAGAGATTAGGTTATATCGGATCAGTAGGATACCAAATTCTGTTCCTTGGCTTTTGGAATAACACTGACAATATTGATAGTGAATGTCAACATAGACATATTATAGAATGCTACAGTATACATTTACTTTGTGACTATATGTATTGGTACATGTACATGTATAGGCCCATACCAACACGTACTATGAATAGCTACTGTAAAACACACAAAAACATACCAAAGTTGCTATAACCCAGCTAATTCTGTGATAATGTAGAGACTGAGACATTCGTACTTTGAACCAACCTTCCCCCTGGCCGGTGGTGGACATGTTATAGAACCTGTTCCTTAGCAACCTCTCCTCTAACTTGGAGACGTCTCAGGACCAGTTGGGTGGGCTCTGAAGATAGGACAACCTTACAACTCTAGGTACCATCAATCTGTAGTCTAGGGTCTATTTATAGGTTAGAGGTGTGTAAGCTTAGCTTTTATGTTATAAACATACAGTTACGACCCATAGATTAAGGTACTTCTATGAAGTTTAGAGACATCCACGTGATAAGATACACCAAAAAGCAGTTACTCGTGGCAAGTAACTGGATATGATTTTGGAAATGGTCGTAGGTTAAGGTGTGGAAATATTTGTTTTTCCCTCAAACTATTTTAGAGTGATGCATGTTGCCATTAGAATTGTAGGAGCATCCTCGTTAAATATTTTCCACTGTAAAATCTTGATAGCACGAATTTACATTACAGAATTGCTTCAACAGAAAACTTTAAAACACCAGAAAAATGTTTCACACAATTAAGTCCCCTGTGAAAAAATGTGAATTTGCAGTGTATTATAACTAAAATGTTTTATACTTATACAGTTGTTACGAGCATTCTATTATACAGGTGCTTTGTTGTAAGTAGCTAGCCTTGAGAAATGGACGATGTGGCCTTCGCTTGACAGGTCCCTATCCTTCCCCCATTGTGAGGTCATTGACCCCAGCACACAGACAGGATCCTCAGGTCCTGAACCTGACACTATCTCCTGCTGTCATCTGCCCTGCTCTAACTCAACATACAAACAGTGGGCATCAGTTTTCCTCCTGTTTTCCCTCCCAGTAAGACATGGGGGTAAATATTGTAGCTTTCATGGCTCCACAGGTCTTGTTGTCTGGTCCCTGGGAGTGGTTTATCATCATTGTAATATCAACAGGTATAGCTTTTTTCAATTTGAAAAGGTAAACGTGTCAAATTAGCATGGAAGGTGCAGATATACATGTATCATGCAAGTTATTAGGGCATTGATTTACTTTGTTGGAACTCATACTGTACCATCTGTAGTCTGTGTAACGCAAACTCCGCTATCCGGAGCCTGAAGCCTGCTCCCCGCGGTTGGCAATTAAATCAGCGCAATTAAAGAAGCGCAATTAAATCAGGCTATACCATCTGTAGCCTGATTAACAGTCGCTTATAGCAGCCCGCCCAACATCAGGAGGGGCCAGTTACAGCCCAGGAGAGCAGACTTTGTTTCACACAGACTATACCATGTTTAGTTTAGATGGAAAGATTTGAAAGTTGCACTGCAAATCCATAGCAAACTGCAAGGCAGCCCAAAATCTATCCCTCCATTTTGTAATAGAGAAGTGCAATTATAAAGAAATTCCATATGGAACACGTTTAGAGGAAGTATCCCAGTAGGTTAAATGAAAAGGTCATGATTCCTGTAGATATAAATCACGAACAACTATTCATAATGGGCAGTTTTAGGCCAGCTCTTGCCAACTCTTCCCTATATCCAGGACAATATGACAAAAATGACATAAAAGTATGTAATCTATGTCCAATATTTATAAACATGCAGACATTGCTGTGAAGGGACAAAGTGAAATCAGCAATTTTTGGCAGTTTTTAGGACAGCTGTTTTGTTGCAAGGTTTGGAAGTGATATGAAACATACTGACCATCTTTGTCAACAGCTTCATGCAAGGGTTCCTCTATATATAATGGTTAATGAGACCCTGTTAATTTACTCAGTTGGTGCTTTGTCATTCAGTATTCTCCCTTACAGTAGAGAAAGAGCCAGAAATATTGAAACATTTACGACACTGTAAGAAAAAGGACTCAAACATTGTGGAGTATAAAAAGAAATAGCCTTCATAAGCCTTGACATTCAATTGTATTGACTTACTTTCAATATGAGTTCCGGCTGTGTCACTCACCTCGCCCAACATGAATGCCACTGGAAATGGTTGCAGTCCTAAGTCCCTCGTCCACAGTTCATTATATTGATAGAAAAGAGCATTTCTCAATTTATGAACCTGTAATTGTAAATACTGTTCATAGTGTCCGTCTTCTCTGTCATGACCAGCAGAATGATAGTGTTTCAGTGAGCTTAACTACTTTGGAGTGTAAATCAATCTACGCCACAAAATAGTTACTCAAGCAACTGGATATGGTTTTGGAAACGGTCAGACGTTTCAACTGGAATCCACCAGTTTTCCTCAGTGACACTGAAGTGATCTGTAAATCACTATCACTATTTTTGCTATAGTCTAATCTCCCAACAACATCGTGTGTATATCTACCCCCAGGTTCACCTAGGAAGGATAATATGTCTGAGTTATGTTTCTGTTATTTCCGAGGTGATCCTGCCCTGAAATGTAACTCCATCAGACAGGTCTGTACAGTTATCCACCTGATATAACAAATAGTGCTGTCCTTCCACAGGGGGAGTTTTCAGCACCTGCGGCAGGGCTACTGTATATTTGTGTTGCAGGGACCACCGTGTTATGGTTTAGTTGGAGGACCTCAATATTAGCTTGTGGTTAGTGAAGGATATGTACAGGGTATAAGTGAGAAGATGGCTTCATTTCAAGTTTTGTTTGAGTGTTAGTGTGTGTGTGTGTGTGAGTGTGTGTGTGTGTGTTAGTGTGTGTGTGTGTGTTACTGTGTGTGTGTGTGTGTGTGTGAGTGTGTGTGTGTGTGTGTGAGTGTGTGTGTGTTTGTTTGTGTGTGTAAATTTTTGTGTGTTTGTGTGTGTATCTGTATGTGACTGTATGTTTGTACACATGTGTGTATGTGTATGTGACTGTGTGTTTGTGTGTGCGCATGTGTGTGTGTTTGTGAATGCGTAAGTGTGCGTGTTTGTGAGTGCGTAAGTTTGTGTGTGTGTGTGTGTGCATGTACGTGCATGCGAGTGTGTGCATGTGTTCTGGGGGTGTGTATCATGTTTTATCTTGCAGAATGAAAAACCAAAACACAGACTTTTCTCTCATTGCTTTAAGTGTAAGGATGGAAGTAAGGATGATGTCATCTTAGTTTTACTGTCATATAGATGCAAATAAATAAATGTTATTGTGTATTATTGTGCAAATAAATTAATTATAATGTTAAGTGCATAAATCAAAGGGTTGTATCCAATGCCTGTACTAGTGCCTTATCCATTGTAGATACACACGCTGTTCTGAGACATGGTAACCAGACCATCTAAGTGAAATGTAAGGAATCCTCCATCTTTCCACAGGAGTGCCCAACATTTCCAAACAGAGTTCTTGTGTTTCTGACACCGTGTTTAGCTAATCAGTTTCACTGTTAGTTTGCTAAACCTACCCAAGGTGGTTTATCTTAGGCTGGCAGGGACTTCCTGGTCTGGTCAGTCCTGGTGGTAAGAGAGAAATTCCTGGTGTTTTGTGGGGGAACACAAAGGTACAGGTTCAAGTACAGCAGAAGTTGTTTTATTGCAAACCCCATTTGCCAGCATTTTTTGTGCAACTATCTGGGTGGTACAATAATGCAAAGTTATACCAGGCACAGGTTCAAGTTTGCATGTAAGTGAAAAAAAAGCCTATTAAGTAAACTTAAAATTCTGTTTGCTTATTGGTAACGTCAAAAATTGAGACTCACAAGATGCTCAAATCGGCCTTCAGGTTGATTTCTTTGAGGACATGAAGGAAGATGTAAGGGTCAGGCAAAATAAAACAAAGAAAAATACAAATTACATTATTCAAAGTCCTAATAAACCTATACACACTTGGGAAGACAATGGTCAACTTCAAGGTTGATTTTTGGCCCTCTGGCATATGACCTTGGTACTGAAGCAGAATTTTTGTGTGCATCTTTTGGCCTGGACACGATATGGTCATGAATTTTGGTGAAGTTAATATTAGGCCTCCTTGAAGCTTGCAATGGTTTTTCATAGGTTGTATAATATGTTCGAAGGACAGTTCATTGACCGTTTTCTGCCAGAATGTTTGATGCTCTCCAGTGTTAGTGTTAGATTATGAAGTCACGGCTTCTCTCAGTATAAAAGTCTAGGTTGTAAGGATGAGTATCACCTGTCATACTCTCCCAGTCTGCTTCTGATTAGTTCTTAGTCTTCCTATCTCCTTGGTATGCTGCAGTTCAAGTGCGTGACCTGTCTTCCTGATTGAAAGCCAAGTAAACAAAAGGAGAGCTTTTCTGTTGCACCTGTAAGATATTTTTCTGAGAATGGATTTCTATTAATGATAATAATTATTATTCTAGATACTGGTCAAATTGCTAGCCTACCTTTACTGGTGCTGTAAAATCGTTTATTTGCATTGGGCTTAATTTTTGGAAAAGGGCTTTTTGAAGTGTTTTAAGTTTGAGGTTGAACCTGTACTACATGGTAATGCAATAGAAAGGCATTTTTGTGGTTTCGTGAACTTGCAGTTGAGAGGTCACTGGGAAAAAACAATCTCTGAAAACATTTCAAGATGTGTATATACTATTTAAAGAACGCTATGGGGACAGATGTATGGAGGGAGAGAGTGGACCTGTTCATGGCATTACTGGCCCGTGATGATGATGATGATATACTATTACTGATTTAGTATGTGTCCAGCTCCTATAACAAGTGTCCTCCATCCTTGTGCAATTTGTAGTTGTTGTAGTGATGACAAAGTCCCATCCAATCTAACAGAGTTAAACAGACTGAGTATATTTACCTGTCAGAAGTATGCTCGCCTCTCTGGCAATTTTACAATTCTTTGACGTCCCGATGGTGATCGAAGGTTGTGGAATAGTGTGACGTTGGCTTGAGGAAATCTGGTGAATCTTAGTTAAACAGGAACTTACGTCTTAGACTGTCAGTTCTACAGTCAGGAGGATGTTTCTTTTCAACATAAGACTGTAATATTTGTTGCACTGTCCTTGCTACAATGACCAGTCAATGTAAATCTTGATGTATCCTGTTTACAATGTGATTACGCAAACAATTGTTTGAACCTTTCCTATGAATTTCTTTGAATGAATCCTTATCCTCCTATAAACCATTAGCACAGTAGAGGAGCCTTTCCCATAGACATGTTTCTTCAAATAGATAAACATCCTGGATGAAAACATACAAATTAATGGCTATGATACTTAAACTTGAAGACACTTAGTTGGATTGTCACCAAGAATAACCCTTGTAAGGATCGTTCTTGACCTTCTTAAGTTGTTTACCACAAAGTCCTTGGATACAGAAGTGCCACATCGTAGGTACCGGAAATACACAGACTTTAAAGTTTAACTTGCAAAAAATTATTACTTCATTAAAAGAGTTTCATGTGCTGTACTGGCTAGAAGATACTTGTGATAACAGAATACAACATTTCCTGATGGCAACATAAAAAGGTGATCGCGTGGCGCTGCTGTAGCTTGTTTGGCTCAGGGCCGAGAGCTCTTGAGTTCGAATCCTAGCGTGTCACCGATCTTGCGCCCTTGGGAAAGGCACTTAACACAACTGTCCTCATTTCACTCAGGTAAAAATGAGTTGTAACCTATAACAAGCTTTGGCTAGGGATTGGACGTTAGATAGAGGTCCCATGTTTCGGGAGAGCCCTCCTTTAAAGAACCCACCACACATTTTGAAAAAGATACGTCACATTTTCCGCGATGTCACGAGTGGTTACCGTGAACATAAAACCATCGCAAATATGTCAAGACTCAAAGTAAAACTTCTAAACTGCTGACTTCCACCTTTTCTATTTTTGGCATCGTCCTTGAATGCTTAGTTCCAAAAATTCCGAAGTCCCAAAAGTCTGCGCTAAATTGGATGACTTCAGTGTCGTTAGAAAATCTGGTTCAGCTAAATTTTGCATACTTGAGGTTGTGTGTGCGAAGTTGGTGTCCTTTGGGTAATCACGACAATTGGGCAGGTCTATTTCTCTTTCTCCCAAAATGATCAAAGTGATGGTTGTTGTCCCAAAGGTCCTCTTTTACCATTTACAAACCATTTGCCTTTGGTGAGGAGTCTTCCAGCTGAACTGTTCCATCTGGCCTCTTGCTGCTAACAAGCTGCTATTAATGTCAACAAGGATGAAGCTTTGAGTTAGTTGAAGGGCAAGGTCCTAAGACTGTATCCAGATACTTATCAAGTTTGAAGGCATGTGGTGGTCGTTCATGAACAAGCTATAATGCACATCCAAATTCTGAGAAAAGCTTTCAAATGCAACAGCTAACTAGCGTTGTCTTGGACAAAACACACAAAATATGGAAGTTCTGCTGCAGTTCCAAGGAAAACCGCCAGGAGGCCCATAATTGACCTTGACCTTGACAGCTTCCCAAAACCTACCCATGTATCAAATATCACAATCCAACCGCAGGATTATAATTTACATAAGGTATGCTGTGCAATTTACGAAAACACACATGCATATACTTATAATTTATGTATCTCCATTTTTCATGAAGGTAATAATGCATAATGAAATATTCAGCCTCAAACATTGTAAAGCAATCAAAGCAATAAAAATTACAATAAATTGTTGCTGTAGTGAGATTCCACACAGATTTGCATGTGTCTATAAAACTACTCATAAAATACATATGTCATCGAGAAAAATTGTGCTTTTATGAACTTCATAAGTATGGAGTTATCTAGTAAGTGCAATGATATTTCCAAAGAATTACAGTCAACTGGGATCGGTGAATCGGGTTGGGATCATTCAAACCAGAATTTGTGAATCTGGACCGATCCTGGCATAAAAAGGGTTTTAAGGGTTGTTCTCATAAGTTATTATTGAAATCTGGTCTTCATCATCCTGGCTTTCCCAGCCTGGAAATGAGAGATCCAACCTTAATACAGGTGGGATCGTATCTAGTCTGGTATATCGGGTACAAGATATTTGCTGGCAGGACGGATTAAACATAATCCTTTTAGAACCTTAAAGTGTTTTGAAGTCTAGAGCAGCATGTTTTTGTTATTCAACCTGTAAACATAGCTACATAATGAAATGCCATACTTTAGCCACCCGTCATTTTGCTATTTTTACCTTCTAAAATACTTCTGTCGTGTCCATGTTCAAAACCAATTCTTCTGTCATATATCCAAGTGTACATGATAAATAATAGATGCGACAGTAGGAGGGTGTAGATAGTGTTACTAATGACAGGGGATTGAAAGGCGGTGTTCTGTTTCTGATCCTCTTATTATGACTGTACCAGGTAATGCCTTCCTCGCTGATTGATGTATGTGCATTATGTATAATATTAATTTCCATAATTCCACGGGGTACCTTTACAGGGCTCGAAATTCGTTTTTGGAATTACATTTGTAGGTGCACTGGTGCACCCAGCTTAAAAAATTGGGTGCACTAAAAATTTTTTGGGTGCACCACTTAAGTTGAAGTAAAGACCTAAAAAAGTAAAACTTAGGTACAAGCTATCAAATTCTTAAACAAGTACCATGACAGACATTTTTATTGTCTTTCTAACACTTAGATGTCAAGAATATGATGTATACTTGACTATAAGTATACTTTGAAATCTTTACATAGTTACATAAACATAATAAAAATATTTGGGTGCACTCTGTGCACCCACAGAAAATAATTGGGTGCACAGCTCCAATTTTGGGTGCACCTGGGTGCACATGCACCCAGTATTTCGAGCCCTGCTTTAGAATGGGGTGGGGGTGGGGTGTACCTACTGGTTGTGGCTCAACTGGTAGCAGCCTTACAATTGAGCTGCTGGTTAACTAGGAGACCCTGGTTTAATCCAGGGAAGGGCTGTGTTTCAGGAGGGATGGAAAATGGGGTCCCTTGTTTGAGGAGGTGCCATGAGAATGTTAAATGGGAAGGGGTATCAGCCCATACCTGTAAAAGTATGCCCTGTTACTAAAACAGAAAAACAGAAAAATTACCATGTGCATGCCAGTAGTATCTGAATGAATAAATTGATATTAGGTCAAAGATGTTTTTTATACACTTTATTATATTTCAGCCATACCATATATGGTATGGTGAAATATATTGTATTCGTAATGTTTCTTTCTTTCTTTCTTTCTTTCTCCTGTCAAATCTTCAAAGCGATTCATCTCCGTCGTTCCGTGACCGAATGACCTGAAATTTGGCACAAGGGTAGAGTGGGTCAATACCAAGGTGCTGTTTTCTCATTTTTTTATATCTGCCTCTAAAATGATTTTATTGAAGTTTAAAGGTCATGTTTTGACCAAAACGGTATATTGTGGCCCCCTGTTCCCTTGAATTACAATGGAATGACCTTAAATTTGGTGTAGATAGGCATTAGATAGTTGGTAAAATGATCCAAGTAAAATTTTGGGCATAAACTACTTTAAAATGCTTAATTTCAGCGCTTTTCTGAGGGGAAATTGGTTTTCTTTCGGCTTCCTGCCGTGAACTCCAGTGACCCCAGAGCCCACACGTGCCAGGTGCCAGCGGTCTGGGGAGAGCGAGAGATAATTACTTTATGGACGCCAGCCAATCAGCGACGAGAAAGGCGAATGCTAGTTAATATTCATAAGCGGGGCCTTGCAATCCCGTATATACACAAACAGATGCATATTACACATTTACAGCCTTACAGTCCCCTTTGCCGGGTTTGAAATTGTAGTTTGCGAGGATTTGGAGTTCAGACAGGGTCATTTGAGCGGTAGCGGACGGTACGCGTGCATTGAACGTTAGTGTCGATGAATTTACCAACATTCCGCATGGCACTATCAATCATTTTCGGCAGATTTGGACAGGGAAAATTGGACGGCTTGCGTTTAGTTTTGATACGTAAGTTTGACAGTGGCGAGAATGCATGTATTTTTCCCCGAACAAATGTAGGTACTTCTAGCGTTGTTGTTGTTCTTTTTTGACGTAAACTTTGTACATTCAAATTGTAAGTAACTTTAAACTGCCAGAGTTTGAGCCCAATAAAACACTCTCAATACCAGAGTATCACCACTGACCTCCGAAAAGAAACCCCCGAACAAAGTAGAAACACCTATCCTCCAGGTCTCGCACGCTACGAGCAGGAAATTATAACACTCAGACAAGATTACGTCCGATGGCTGATTGCATACAAAGTAAAACAATTTAACAGTGGTATGCAGGGGCATATACTTAACAAAGAATTCGAAGGAAAATGAAATATATAGATAAAGCCAAATCAAGTTAACTTGTTCGTCCTGGGATTTTTCAGAAAAGAAATGAAGCGACAGGGTGGTAAAATTCTTGTAAAATTTCGAGACGTCTCCGTTTATGTAATGGCTCATACAAAACAAGAAGAAGATTGAAGTTTTTAGCTTGAAAAAAACAACAACACTCCTACTACACAGTACCTGCACCTGACAATTATTAAAACGTATGCCCTACTTGCTTAAAAAAAAGTTCACTGCAATAATAAATGCACCCACATCACAAGGAGATTATGACGGTACTTAGACCTAGTTATCGAAGTGGAAATTGTTGAATGGCGTCATGTAATTTCATGACGAAAATCTTCTGAATGGAAGATGCGTTTTTTTTTTCACTCTCGGAAAAATAGGAGCTGCCGCAATTCTAAAAACCAATCAGTTATGCATAGGCGCTCCTGTGGAAGATTATATTCTTCCATATGGGCCCGGGGCATATTGGGCAAGCTCTGTTTTGACATGGAATCAATTCACAATATTAGTTCTCTTTTGGGGATAACTTACATTAAATATTGCATTTTTGCGCAGGGGTGACTTGGAACAGTCCAATGTTGCGTGGGAATGGGTATGGCTGAAATATGCTGTATTTGCACCCAAGCAAATGTCGGCCTTTCTAGTTTTAGATTTGAGTTTAACAAAGGATATTACGAACAACAAAACACTGATCGTTGCTTAGTCAAATGTATCATCATTTGCTACATGTATGTTGTTAGTAGAAAGGTACATAGATTCTTATTAGCTCTTGTTTAGAGCCTTTGACACAATTTCATTGTGTGACAGAAAAGATTATAACTTGTAGCATTAATACTTTGACCTACTGTGCACGTGGGACTAATTAGTGTAAAATTTTGCTATTCATGGCTTAATTTTCACTGTTCGTTTGCATTTTGTATTGCTTATCCTCTGCCCAAGGAGGTTTCCCTATATATATTATAACCTCCATGCTATGACAGAAAAAAATTGTAGCAATTTACATTTGTTAGTGTGTGTCCCAGTTGATAGAAATAGATCTATTCTCTGATTGCCCAATCTTCTGGAGGTGATAAACATGTTGATGGAACATCAAATTATTCAAAGGCCATCATTGATGCCATTTGTAAGTAACATTTGTTTCTCTAGCTGCCTGCCACTGCACTGCAATGTAGACAAAATACAAAACAACATGCCCTTGGTATAGTCTAACACCCCTGCAAGTGCAGTGGTATCTTCTCAAGCCTTTTTGTGAGCTCTGATTGGCTGGGGAGTAATACATACAGTCCACTGATTGGTTAATCTACTTCTTTATCAAACACCTTCTATCAAGGCTGGAGATATAAAGGTCTCCTGTAGGGAAGTCTGAATGTTTGGATGGATATCACCCCCTGACAGCTATGTTTGCAGTGGATGTGTGTACCCGTTTCTGAACTGGACCCGTCCCAGACCCTTTCTGCTCTTGTTTTTCTGAGGCTACACGGATAAATACCAACAGTATTCACCATGCTGCGTTCAAATAGCATCCGAAGGATATCCCTGGCAAGTTTGGGTGGTAAGATATACATATTTTCTTTCAGTATTCAATGGTCGGTTTGTTGATCAGTTTCTACTTTTGGAATGGGTTGAAGCTAAAAGTAGCATGTCTTCTTGTTCGTCCGTCGGCATCAACCAGTTTCTAGTTCTGTAACGGGATGAATCTAAAAGTAGCTTGTGCTGTGTACATATGGCCCAAATGCTTTTCTCAGGATTCTTAGAATGTTTCATCTTTTCTTCTACGTGCTCGTCTTTTGTCAGAGCATGCACATCCTTCATTTGAAATTACTACCTAGTGTGTGGAAGGCACAGGAGGTGGCGTCGGGTCAGAAATGGGGCTTCAGTACTCTCACCAGGATTTTTTCACAGAATAGGGGCATCTTATTCTTAGTGCATGCAGCAAAGCCACATGGTAAGCAATTCAGGTGTGAGCCTTGATGGGGTATGTGGGAATCTTTTGAAATTACTACGTAGTGTGGAAGGCACAGAAGGGTGCCGTTAGCCGGTTAGATCAGAAACGGGGCTTGCAGCTTTCAGGGGTTCCAGTACAGTAAATCTACAGACTTGGGACTTGTAGCCTTCAGGGGTTTCAGTCCAGTAATCTACGGACTTGTCCCTGACGCTGCTTTGCTTGCCAACTGTGTGTAGGATTTCCGGCAAGTAGCCGTACAGGAAACCCTGGGACACATCTACATCCCAGCAACAGATCTGGGCAGGATTCCTCCCATGTTGGGGGATAAGCCGCCCGGCTACCTGCACTGATGTACCGTAAAACTGGAAATGTTTGCAGGGATTTTCCTCTCAAATTGTTTTTGCACCACGTATACACAGTGATACCGTTTGCTTTTTTTTTTATTTATGGTTGAGCATCAGTGATAATTTTGTGAATAGGATAATGTTGAAAAAAAAAGTGCCCTTGCAACCTGCACTAATACCGTAAATCTAGTAATGTTTGCAGTGGTTTTCCTCTCATTGTTTTTGCACCACTTGAAATTGATGTCGTTTGCTATTTATTGGTTGAGCATCACGGATAATTTTGTGAATAGGTTGGAAAAAAAAAAGTGCTGAAAATTTACCTTGATCACATGGCCGTTGTGGTGTGTATGCCTTTCCAATGTATTACTATTGTACTACTGCAGAATTGTTGCAACCAGGAAATCAAAATATCACAAAAACCTCCTTTTATCCTCCTATTTTTAAATAAAACCACAGCAGACATAACTGAATCTACAGTAGCTGAAGTGTTGCTGGTACACATGAGGCCAGGGCTTAGGCAGCATGAGGCGTTATCTTGAATATGGCATTTTTAGGTCAGCCACAGACATTGAGGCCATGGATCTATGGAGTAGTGTGTACCCTGATCTTCATGGTGACATCACGTATCTAATCTGACCTTCCAGAGCTCAGTTACAAGATTCTTGTTCAGATAATTTGGTCTAATGAATTATAATGTAATTGGAGTTATACCATAATTTAGGATGGATATTTCTGTTTATAAAGTGTGTAATCATATCTGCAATGTTGTTATTGTAGTAAGAGTTAATAGCTGAATTTTGTTGGTGGTAAGGATAATTTTGCATCCTGAAAATAAGACATGTCCAACGGTGGAATGAACCAAAAGACGTGCTTGTTGCTGAGAAAATTCTTTCTGAATCGTTGTCGTGCTTACAGCCTTGGTAGCTGGAGGAATTTTCTTCCCACTACCCTTAAGCATGTAGAGTGGCTTCCTCTATTTACTTGTCCCTTCATTCCTGTATACAACAATACTATCTTGTATTGATATTACAGTCAGGTCCCATAACACACTGATTACCAGTGTGCCAAAATGATGGAAAGCATGGTTCTGTTTATATCGTGCTAATTATAGTATCTATCAAATACACACATTGTAGTAGCGGGATGTCATTTGCATGAAGAGATTCGTGCCACACCTTAATAGTAAAGAGATGACATTGTCTCGTGGGACAAAATTTTCTAGTGTTTTACATGCAAGTATGCTACATTTTTAAGCATCGACATTATAAAAATTTTGGAATGAATTATAGAGATTGGTAAAAAGAATCGAGCAGGTAAATCCCTTTGCAAATTTAAGGCAACAACAATTTGACTGGAAAAAATTATGGACAATCTTAGACATCAATAAAACAGAAGGCTGGGACTTGAACCTGACTCTGTTCAATCCCTAAGACCATGTGAAAAAAGGACTTTTCTCTCAGAAGTTCTGTTTTCATACTGATAGTCCATTATCTAGCATTATTCTTTTAGGATCTGAAAACCAAGAAGTTAAATTGACGTGTCGTAAGTGAAGTGAATTGTGTTGAGTCAGCAGGCAGTGTGTATATGATGTAGCAGCTTGTATGTAGAACAGAAATTGATTGAGAGAGTGTTGTCTAAAGCCTGTCAGCTTATGTCAGAGGAATCTTACCATAGCATGTGTACCGCCTGTGTTATTCTGGAGAAGTGAATGAGTGCCCCAGATATGATAAGACAAGCCCCTGTCATGGACAGGAGACATGCATGCACTGATGGCTAGCAGGGCTGAGAGAGGAGGCACTAAGTGCTTTACTGTCGTATGATACTTTTCATGTTATAATTCATATATAATTGGGCTTCAAGGTGAATGGATGGATGGAGGAATGTAGGGATGGATGGATGGATGGATGGATGGATGGATGGATGGATGGATGGATGGATGGATGGATGGATGGATGGATGGATTAGTAAATGGATGGATGGATGGATGGATGGATGGATGAATGGATGGATGGATGAATAGAGGAATGGATGGATGGATGGATGGAGGAATGGATGGATGGATGGATGGATGGAAGGATGGATGGATGAATGAGGGATGGATGGATGGATGGATGGGTTTGGGTGGGTGGAGGATGGATGGATGGATGGATGGAGGAATGGATGGATGGATGGATGGATGGATTGGGTGAGTGGAGGATGGATGGATGGATGGATGGATGGATGGATGGAGGAATGGATGGATGGGTAAACGAATGGATGGATGGAGGATAAATGTTTGGATAGATGGATGGATTTTGGTATACTGCTACAGTAACAATATATGATACTGTCTGTACGCAACACAAAAATGGTGAAAAGTACCCTGCAGGATAGTATTGCATAGTTTCACATCGTCGGCCCCATGGCATTAAACAACATTGTTCAATTCCCTCCCTATCTTGAGAACACCTTGGCACTGTCAGTCCATCATGATTTGTATGTGAAAACAGTTAATGGGGAGGTATATGGTATCTAGTATGTGTTTTCCACAGTAAGTGAGCGGATGTGGCCTCCGTGTGCACAGTTGACTCTCCATGTTGATAGAAAGCGAGCTGTTTGATGGCGCAATCCTGCGGAATTTGGGTCCACAAACAAACACATCTCTGTCCTCCCCCATCCCCCTCCCTCATGATTGACACTCCCGTCCCTCTGGCCTGGATGTAATAGGGGTATAGTCGCTGGGATACAAACAACATTCATCCAACATTCTTCTTGATATCATTCTTACAATAATCATCCCTTATTGGAATGTTTCTGTTGATTTTGAACATTTTCATCTTTTTCTTTGCACAATAATTTTTAGTTACGCGACTACGTTAGCAATTTTTTAAAGATAAGTAGGAACTTGATGCAGTTGGTTTGTTTTGTTCTGTGGTTTATCATAATTCTCATAATTGACATCAGTACCTTAAAAGTTCTTCGATGGCTACATCCATGTAGTTGTATAATTTATACATTTACATTGCGCACATTTATATGCCTGGTAGTATTCAACTTTAGGAAGTGTGAATGGACCTCTGTTTAAGTTAAATCTGACCATTATATTTAGGTACATGTCTAGGTAAGTTACACATAGGTAAGCTTTGAATATCAGTAAAACATTTTTTACAAGCAAGGAAATACATTTTATGTTTGCTGTATGAGACTCAGCTCCAAAGTATTCTGAGATGGTATACTGCATCTATATACTGCATATTGAGGGAGACAAAGGGAAATTTGAGATCGTTTTGCTAACAGTTCAAGGCTTTAAACATCAAGTTTACAAAAATACCAGTCCTTGTGCCTCCAGAAAGGACAGACTGGAAGGTTATTTTCTTATGTCTTCTGGCTGGAAGTAAACTGTTCACAAAGAACGAGTGCAGCTGGTATCCCTGACACCCAGGCAAACAGGACTTGGCAAAAGATGGGAGTTCATAATCCCTGTCTTTCTGCAGTCTGTGCCATGTGGTTTAGATGATTCAATTAAAGACATTCCTTGTAGGGATTTCTGGTGTTATGCACAGGGAGTTCTTCCCATTCCCAACAACCTGCTTGGAGACATTGCTAACGAGTCTCAGAGCACCCTTCAGGAGAAACTGTTAAGGGCAAAATCATTTTACTTAAAGTTTGTGGTGATGAAATCTCGCAGTAGTGAGAAAATGGAGTGATGCCGGTAGATTTAAGTTTGGAAGTATGAAGGAAGAAGACAGAACCAAAATTTTTGTGGTGGTTTTAAGTTTGCAGTGAAGAAGTCACCACTGAAAATGTGAACATAAAACCACTGAAAATATTTTCCCTTTTACAGTAAAAGGGTCTTAATGGGTGGGGGGGGGTTGTAATGCTGCTTTGTGCAAAATTCAGTAGGACAGCCTTGGTATTACGCTTGGAATTACAGGGTTAACTTAAGGTAGCCATCTTCACGGAAAAGGGTGAATGCAGTCCCCTGTTTAAGACAGTTGGAATGTGTTGTCTTTGGGCGACGTTCAGAAATACTTGGGTAGACTCTTCATTCTTGGACGTTTTTCAAGAGTTTGGGAGAAGAATCACAAATGTTTATGTGGCTCTCCAGATGTAAGAAAAAGAAAACATACATGACATATTATTGCACTTTTTGAGTCAGTCTGGCCAGAAAAAATAATAGAAGTTTGTTTAAAATAATTTTATTTTAAATAATTGTATCTGGTGAAAACGTATTTGGAATGGATGCACCTAATTTTTTTAAGTTACATTTCAAAAATGAATTTGTATTTAATGTACTTGCTTCATATGACTTAATCTATCTAATTTATGTAAATTTTGAGAGCTTTCAGTGGCAGTGATTTTTGGCCAACATTTTGACAGTGTTCTATATTTGCCCATCTTTACCCATGGGTGGTCCGCCTGTATTTTTCTCATATTTCTGGGACTAACCCACCTGTCATCCCGGGGATCAGCTTCGTTTATCTTCTGCTCAAGTAGTCTGTTTGGGCAAGTATTAGTCAAACCCTGCTGCATTCTCCAGGGTTGAACAAGTTTTCTGAAATTCATTTGTCCTATCGGGCAAGTACCTGAAAAATTTACTAGCCCAAACTAACTTTTAACTTGCTCAAAATTGTAATATTATTTTCCTATGTGTTTTAGCTTCTAGCAATAGATCTAGAATTCTATAATTATAATCTTTTATTTTTTATTTGGCTGTATTTCTCTGTGTTGATCAATGCTTGATGCCATGATTATGAAAAGTAACAAGTAGATCAAAATCTCATTCATGGAAAGTTCTACTTCACTTGTCCAATCGGTGGGTAAGTGGGAAAAGGACATGCACTTGCCCCCATCAGCACTTGCCTGGGACAAAGGGCTAGTGGGCTTGTTCAACCCTGTTCTCGCTTTTCAACTCTCCAGGTCTCGCACCATTGGGGAAAGATTACTCAGAGACTAAGACCTCAGACTAGTATTATATTTCTTGCATATAGATAAGTAGATGTTTATGTAAACAAAATGTGTTTGCTTCCGTCTGGTTATAGGAAATCTCCAAAGATGTCTCTTCTTTGATTTCTCAGAATATGGTAGAACCTTTCCATGTGGATTCAAATTACATTGTAGAATCAATCTTACATGCGATTTGAAATGTTTACATGCTAAACGATATATAGTCTGTAATACTTTCTACACGCAAAATTGCAAGTTAAGATTTTTTTCTGGCAATCTGGAAAACAGCATGTGTAAGTTGTATGTTGCAGGTTTGTATTTGTGTTTGTATTTGTATTGTGATTTTTGTCAGGAGCGAATGAAAAAATATAACAAGGGGAAAAAATCACCTCAGACCACACATTTCTTTGTTTCATCCACATGATTTATTATGACTCGTAACTTGTAACATCTCCTCACCCTTTGCATAAGTCACAATGTAGGATCAGGTGATTAGTTTACCTGTCCAGCTGAATACCTTTCAGGGACAGGTGAAACTATGCACCTGTGTACAGAGGCTTACATGGAGGGACTGGAAGTTGTGAACAAGTTGGTAATCTTCAGCTACAACTTACACAGCTGTGGAGAATACTGAACTGTTTCAACTTTGTTTAATCTTGAGTTGTAGTTTTTTCTCATGGTTTAGAATTGTTGAGCTTTTTGCTAGAGAAACTTGACATAAGCTTGTTTACCAACTGTCAACAGTGTACTAGTAGGCTCAGTCTAACATGTACTCTACTAGTAGTACTAGTGACCACTTTGTCATTGTAGCCGCTTTTCCCACTGTTGATAAAGGCAAATAAGAATTGACTATAGTGACCACCTGTCTGCTTTGACTGTAAACTTTCTCAAGTGGTCACCACAAAAGGACTTTGTGACTGGTCTGATGTTCCAATTGTGAAATACTGTAAATTTTCAAACGTTTGCAGTGGTTAGATAGTTTTCATGTATTTTTGCAAATAGTTCATAGTGACATCTCCGTATAATTGTTTCCATATTTTCCAACTGTATTTACTACAGAATCGAGAACTTGTTTAAAACACTGTGTGTAAAAATCTCTTTTCCCCATCTACTGCAAAGTCATATGTCTTGCAAAAAGAAAGAAAATTACAGTACAAGAAGAAGAAAAAATGTTATTGGAGCAATTTTACACCTTTGTACAGGTCACACAAGATTGCCACCTTAACATGTACAGTCTCTAACCTTGTAAACAGACAAGAATAATATTTTTCCAGGGTTAACCAGCCGTGACCCTGTAGCCTGCCCCATGGCCATCTGCTACTTGTGTTTGGCACTTGACCTTCCTGTTTGACCATGAAGACGTAACCTCAGTAAGTGTGAAGTAGACTTAACTCCTGTGAGCTGTCATACAACAGGAAAAGTAACACAGCTGTTTGGAAAGAATATGTATTATTACCAAATTTCTCCTCAATGTTGTTTTCTGTCCAACACCAAACATTGAGATTTAATCTTTATTTTGTCCCTTTCAGTCTTCAGAACGGTCGGTTTTCAAATATTTCTCTTTATTCCTCTTTGTTGGTATTTGGAAAAATGATATAACCCGGTTGTTCTAAGGCACTTATTATAATTATGTAATACAATTCAGGTAAGTTTCAGTTAGCACAAACATCAATGACTAAGGGAACAACTGTTTGTATGTATAACTACAGTTATAAAGTTTATGTGCTTGAATATAAACATATCTGGACATGTAAAAGTCCAAAGCTTGTACATACATATCCTGTACATGTATCTGGAATGCATTAACACTTCAAGTTGACTGTTAATATGCTGCATGTTGAAACATTAGCAATAGGAATCCCTGCTAACAGCACGTCTGGTATTCCCCCCACTGATCCCAGGTCCCTACCCTCCAACTCCACTGGTCAAAACACACCATCACTCTGATTCTACTCCCTCTCATCTTGCCGACAAATATTTTGCCTGGACGAAATTGGCAGAAAATGGGGGCGCTGAATTGTTTAAGGTTGACATTAGGTAATATACATGTGTTCAGATCAGGTAATAACTCCCAATTTAGCCCCATTAGTGATGGCTACCATCTGGAGTGCTTGAAGACAGAAAGTTACAACCTACAGAAGTTTGGTATCCTGTTTCCACTCTACAATTTCTATCTGTAGAGAGAAGGAAAGCGTCTTTCCGTATTTTGCTTCTTTCTTTTTTGGCAAAGGAAATAAATGCCTTGTATTTTGCTCAGCTTCAATGATGGAAGAGTCTGTTCCAGGAGGTTTATATTTACATAATTGAGTTAAGGAAATCCCATTTGCAGTCCATAAAACCAAGGGGGTTCAATTTTATCACTTAGCACATCTATGTTGGCAGCAGCTCACAACACTGACTTTGCAATTTGTGTTCTTTACTGAAGCCCACTTTACGTTAGAAATTTTCTAATGTTAAATATTGCAACCGGAAATATTGATGGTGACAGGTTTTTGAAAAAGAAATTCATTGATTGTTTGACTTGTTTGGCTTCATTGAATTTTTTCAAAACTTGAAACTGTGTTGTAACATCACATTCTGCCAGCAAATCCAGAAAAGGGACCTCTTTTTTTCTATTTTTTTTCCAGATTGCTTTATTTTTCTAAATACCTAGATTTTAGACAAGGCATAACAGTGCCTTTACTCCCAAAAAGTAATTCCAAGCCCTGGTCATACTCTACCTATAATATTAAAGGTACTAAGTCATCTAGATCAAAGCTATGTCTTATCGCCTGTTGGCTGTTCCATGACAAACCAGTGTTTGTTGTGTGTAGGGTGTTCCGGATGATATTGTCTTGTGCCATCAAAACGGCCGTCAGTCCCCAACCCTGGGGCAGTCTTACTCCAGTAGTCCTGTACCATGGAGCCATTCAGGACGGCTTGTCTGGCTACTGTACTGTCGCTGCCTTGTGTGCAGATAGGGTGAAAGAATGTACACTCCAGGCAGTTGGGTTTCCTGTTGGATTCTTGAGTAGTCGTCAGAAGGTTGTGTACGGTCACACAAGGTCAGAGATGCGCAAAAGGTCATCAGACTCTTGGCTATCCACTTAGGCCTAATTGTAAGAGTGTAACTATAATACTGATGAATGATGTCAGGTGGACAGACTACTAGTATTCTAAACAATTATGAATAACTCTTAAGTATTTCACCAAGTTTAGAGATCTTGGAACCCTTGTTAATGAAAGTTTATGTTGTGTTACAGAAATCTTCACTCTAGGCAGAATGATGTCAGGTGGAAAGACTGTTCTATACAATTATGAATAACTCTTATATATTTCACCAAGGTTAGAGATCTTTGAACCCTTGTTAATGAAAGTTTTGTGTTGTGTTACAGAGATCTTCACTCTAGGCAAAAGGATGTCGGATGGACAGACTATTCAGTTTAAAAATACTTGCCATGGCCTAATGAAAGTTTTTGTGTTGTGTTACAGAAATCTTCACCCTTGGCAGTAGGATATCGGGTGGACAGACTATTTGAACCCTTGTTAATGAAAGTTTTTGTGTTGTGTTACAGAAATCTTCACCCTAGGCAGAAGGATGTCGGGTGTGAAGGACCTGTACTCCTTCTTGGAGGAGGCGGAGCTACTGCAGTACTACAGGTGAGAGAGCACCTTGCAGACCCTTGGCCTGATATTGCCCTATATATGTTAGATAAATTTTTTCCTGGGCAAGTATTGATCAAAAAGGTAGTACTTTTCTGTTTGAGAGGACTGAACAGGGCTCAAAATGCTTTTTTTTTCTGCATACCTGCACTGGAAAATTACCTGCACTAGACAAAATTTACCTGCACCACTCTGAATTTAGGATGTAGGTTCTAGTTCTAGTGCAGCACATCCTCCTATGCAGGGACATCCAACAGCCAATCTGCCTGTCTGGATGTGCCCTGCTCTTTCAACCGTCACCCTTAGTTCCTGACCGCCCTGCTTATAAACATTGATGAGGTTATTGATTGAGTGAGGTTACCCTTATATTTGAAATAAGGCAAAAATTGTTAAAAAATCTTTTGACCTGTAGTTGACCTCTATATTTCAGCTGAATGCTGGACTGATCCATTAGGACAGGGGGTGAAATTTTGACCAAAACAAACCTGACAAAACAAGCTTTGCAGTAGAAATGTAGGTAAATATGTTTTTGAGTCATTCTATTGACTGTTCCCGCCCCTCCAGCGCCTTCACCGACACCCTCAAGGTCGGGAACCTGTCGCAGCTCAAGTACGTGGAGGACGATGACCTGGCCGCCATCGGGCTCACCAAACCCGAGATGAGGCGCTTCAAGAAGTTCTACGACAAGGAGTGTCCCAAGGGATTCACCGGCAAACTTAGGAAGGTGGGTAGAATTAAGGTTTGCAATACAGGTTTGAATCCTGCCATTTCACCGATCTTGTGCCCTTGGGAAAGGCAATTTACACGACTTTACTCACTTCACTCAGGTGAAAAATGATTACCTCGCTTCGGCTTTGGCTGTCCCTTGGAGAGGACGTGTTTGGTGGGGAGAACCACACTCCACACACATTAAAAGACCCACCACAACTTTTGAAAAAGAGTAGGGGCATGCCCCGGTGTGCGATTGAGTAAATCCCTCTACCTGGAGTTAGTGATTGCACCACTAGTCTAAATAAGACTACTTGAAAAGGCTCAAGTTTCATCTCAGTTGATAATGACTTCATACAACAGCTAAAAATCATTAACCGCAACGAGGGTTGGGAGCTGCCCAAGTCCTACCTACCCCTTCTCCGCAAGGATGCGGGGGGAGGGGGCAGATGATCTACGCAAGACTGGTCTAGTCTTGTCTTCTCTCACGAGATCGAGACTAGACCATTCTCCACGTCCAAGATACTGACAAACATAAAAAATTTGGAGGTACGTTCTCTACCTTTAGTAAATAGTCACTGAAAATTGATAGTAACAGCTAAAAATCAAGGTTTTACTCCTATATGCAGATCATATTTTCAGACCAGAATGTTTTTACCGCTGTCCGGACTGGACAGGATTTTGGAAAACAAAATCAAGATTTTGTAGAACATGAATATTGTGGGACCTTAACTATAGGGAGGCCCCCTTGGCAAACCATCAGTACTGAAACTCTACTGTTAAGTACTGATTGACTACTAACAGTAGAATTTTAGTAGATTTTCAGTAAATCGACTTCTACTGTCCTACTGAACCACTACTGACAAGTACTACGCCTATATCTCCTGTTCTTTTACTGTCAGAACAGTACGAAAATTCTACTGTTCTACTACTTGCCATCTACTGAATAGTTTGACCAATCAGATCACTACTGACATCTACTGTTCAACTATTGGCCATCTACTGAGTTATCGACCAATCAGATCACTACTGGACATCTACTGATATCTTTTGACCAATCACAGTCTTTAAATTGTCAATCTGTGATTGGTCCATTTGTACTTCAAATGTCAGTTGCATTTTGGCTCCATTTTTGAGATGGAGCCAGCCAGGGTAAGATGTCTGCTTGTCTCTCTGTGTGTAAACTTTATCTATAAAAACTCCAAGACAGTTTTGAAGTTAATGGTAATGAAGATTATGGTAAAAATGAAAAGGAGATGCTGTGAAGATTATAGCAAAACATAAAGGTAGGAAAATTTAGCAAAAAAGTTACTTCAAAGTTTAATATAGCCAGTGTCAATTGAAATCAGACATTAATTAATGATTGTTTGGACAAATTGATACATGACATGTAACATATACTGTAACAATGAGACTACTTCTGCCCACCCACCCCCCTCCCCTCAGAGTGACCTTGAAGTTCATACACAGTAACAATGAGTCCACTTCTGCCCCCCTCCCCCAGAATGACCTTGAAGTCCATATACTGTAACAATGAGTCCACTTCTGCCCCCCTCCCCCATGCATGCCTGACCTTGAGCAGGTTGTTGCAGAGAGTGTCTCCAGGTTGGTGAGAATTGTTGGATGTGACAGGCAGCTTCTGCACCTGGTTGGTGCCCAGGTTCTGTTTCACCAGTTCAAAGTTTATACCCCCTCCCCAGCCAGTGTTAATTGAATCAGACATTGATTGTTTCAACAAATTTATAATTACATGTATCATTGTCCAATTACCGGCTGCAACAATTTATGAGTCCACTTCTGCCCCCCTCCCCCCAGAATGACCTTCGTTGTTCATATACTGTAACTGCAGTTATTTAGACAAATTTATACATTGAACAAGGCACAGCATACTGAGTGAAACGGTAAGTTAAATGTGAATAGTAAATGCAACAGCATGTATCAGAGAGAGTAAAATGATTGACTGAGTGTTTACCCCCCATTCTCTAAGCCAAAGTCAATTTGATATTGTATCAAGCATGGATTATTTGAACATTATACTTAGTATCTTATCAATGTGCATACATGTAACAGTTAACACTTGATAAGAAATTACTTCTTAAGTTAAATGATGTAATTACTGCTAATGTCCATTTTCTGTTTTTGTGCTGAGTACTTGCACATGTTCTGTGTTCTCCATGAATGCTTGAGGGTCATATTGTTTACAATTCTTGGATTTACTGTGTGTCAGTAGATATTTCATAGTCAGTGTCAGTAGATATTTACTGTGTGTCAGTGGATATTTAGTAGTCATCTACTGTGTGTCAGTAGATATTTAGTAATCATCTACTATGTGTCAGTAGATATTTAGTAGTCATCTACTGTGTGTCAGTAGATATTTAGTAGTCATCTACTGTGTGTCAGTAGATATTTAGTAGTCATCTACTGTGTGTCAGTAGATATTTAGTAGTCATCTACTGTTTCCCCAATAAGTATCTACTGATCATTTACTGATTTTCCACTGAGTATTTACTGTTTTTCTACTACGTCAGTACTGGAAATTTGCATAAAGTGTGAATAATTAGTAGATATTGACAGTACTAGATAGTTACTATTCAGTAGATAGACAGTAGATTTTTCAGTACTAAACAGTAGTCGGCCAGTACTTAACAGTAGATTTTCAGTACTGGTGGTTTCCCAAGGGGGGCTCTTTAGAAACTTCAAAAATTGAGTCATTGGTGTGCAGGTACTCAAGAAAAGAATCAGGAAAGTACAAAGAACAATATGGGAGCTACTTGGCCACTACTAATTGTCCCAAATCATATGGATGTCAATCAAATTATGCATGGACCAATCAGATTACCTCCCACTTACACACTGATTACATCCTTACCCAGCAGGAAATGAGGCTTATCTTGTAGTATTAACACAAATTGGTGTAATATTACAGATGTTTCTCTAAGAGTTAAGGGATTATTCATGTGTTTTCTTTTCCTAAATTTGATTGACATTCTTTATTACATTATCTTTTTTTGGTTTCAACTCTCATTTATCATTGTCAGCGTAGATCATGCTAGATGCAAATAAAAAGCGCATATCAAGTTTTAAAAGATTAATTCACTTGCCTTATAGGGTAAGTACATAGCAAATCTACAGGCCCAAACCAACTTTTCACAGGCCAGAAATGTTGCCATGAAATTTTACTTGCAGCAAGGAAATCCTCTCATCTTTCCTTAATGTTATACCTGAAAAAAAAGCACTTTAATGCTAACTGGACAAATATCTACCAAAATCTACCCATGGAAAAATTGCACTGGTCCAATCAGGCAAGTATGGTTTTAGGGCATGTCAGCACTTTCACAATCAGCACTTTCACTTGCCCTGGGCAATTGAGCCATTCAACTTGTCTAACCTTGTATCAAACTATGACTGGGGAAAGGGCTGAAAAATGTTTTTACAACAGTCTTACACTGTGCTTATCAAGATTTCGGCAGGCTGGCATTTGATCTGAGAAAGAAAATCAAAACAAATTCTTAAGAACAGGATTTGATTTGAGAAAGATAAGTTAGTCTTGCCAATCTAACTTTAAATCAAACAAACATAAGTCGGGAGGGACTGTGTTTGCGTAAAGGACTGGTGGACGGAAAGAAAAACCCTTCTCAGATTCTGTAATTGTGTTGCTGATATTCTGTGATAGCCTGAAACAGGTAGAGAATTCAGGTGCAGATTCAGTCTGTCAGAGTCACCACTTCACAGTGGCATGGAGATACCATGTGATACATGAGTATGACCTGCAGGACCTTAACCTTTAGCACTAGAAAGGTTAATGTATTACTAAGTTCCTGTTTATGTCTCCATTCAGCTGCATGTGTATGCATTCTGATTCTTAAGTTAGTGCTTTCCTTGATTCTGCAAGTTGTAAACAAGCCTTCATCCCCTAAAATACTATTTCTTTTTTACAAAATCTAATATATATATATATATCAGGTGGGATCATTGAAAAGCAGTTTATTATCAACATAAATAAATGCTTTGGGGCCCATTTATTTTTCTCACCTGTGACCAGTCGACGTTCTTTTGTGAATCAAATTTTCCATATTACTGTCTTCAAATGATTACTATAATCCTATTTTTGCCTGTCCCTAAGATCCTCCATGATGAACAATAATGGTTTGTCCCTGTTACTGATCTGTCCCTGGGGAGGGGAGGGTCTCCCTACTGTACTACACCACAGGCAACCTGAAGCATATCAAATCTCTTTACTGGAAAGTTCTCACAGTTACATGACCTACTTGTATTTCTAACTTCAGCATTCTAGCTAGGATGTAATATGTAATTGTAATGCCATGACAATGGCAAGGTTGTAAAGCAACCATTCAGGATGGTGTGGAAGAGGGGTCTTGGCAATTTTGACATGTTGGGTAAAAAGTTGGAATTCTAAGGGTACCCATGATCAACACCATTTGGGGTCAGTTTGGAGGGTCATATCAACATCTTTACCTTTGATCAGACATTGTTTCACTAGTAACTACTATATCAAAGTATCATCACGACAGTTGAAAATTAGTTTAGTGGTCCTAATTTTAATAGCGTGTTGGTCGCAAATCATAGCGTGGTGGTCTTTTCGCTCGAATTCACAAGCTAAAACCTTGAACTTTCCAGACAAAGCAAAAGGAAAGGTTAGTACCTTTAGGTATTTGGAATCCCTCCAACGTCTACACCAAATTGAAACTGATGCTCCTCAGGATCAAGGCGAAAAACAAAAGATAAGAAGTCCCAAGTCCAAGGTCATGTGCTATAGATACACCAGAGAAATATACAACGTTATCCAGGTGGTGAGGCTGCCTTCTGAGCTGCGTCACACAAAATGTAAATATTTCTACAGCCCCGTGGAACGAAAATAAATGAATCCCGACATTTTGCCAATTTGGAGGAGAATTCCTGCAATCCTTTGTGACGGGTTGAAATGTTTTTTGAAAGCAAGGTCTCTTTGGATGTGTTTTAACATGAGCCAGGTTTTGGCAGTGAAGTTTGAAGCTGAAATAGGTTTAGTTGAACTTCTTCTAATAAGTTGTTGCAATGTTGTTGCAATTAGGAAGAAGTAAGTGTGTAGAAAGTTATTTTTACCTGCAAAAATCATTTCCATATTTGTGCCAAAAAAGACATTTTTTTAAAACATTAAGTTTTATTGGACTCCGTGTTTACAGTTTTGTTTTTTTTACTAATTTTAGTTATTTTTTGTAACGCCTCAGGGGCTAGCCTATAGTATTGTTTGCAAATAGCTTGCCTTGTGAAAGTAGCCTGGTATCCAGCCGTAATATAGCGAAGAGGAGAGGAGAGACTCGGGAGCTTTATAACGGCTGGATACCAGGCTATGAGAAAGAGCAAATTACTAGGAGAATAGGAAACAACCTGCATTTTCTCTAAAATGTTGGCTTAAGTTTCTAGTTACTAAGTTAATGGTAGTTTCCCCACCTTGACCCTACAAAGTGCTGATGTCTGTAACTCTACTTAACTCCTGAGCGTGTAGGAGAAACTCAGGACATGTGTGAAAGTTACTTAACTCCTGAGCCTGTAGGAGAAACTCAGGACATGTGTGAAAGTTACTTAACTCCTGAGCCTACAGAGAAACTCAGGACATGTGTGAAAGTTACTTAACTCCTGAGCCTACAGAGAAACTCAGGACATGTGTGAAAGTTACTTAACTCCTGAGCCTGTAGGAGAAACTCAGGACATGTGTGAAAGTTACTTAACTCCTGAGCCTACAGAGAAACTCAGGACATGTGTGAAAGTTACTTAACTCCTGAGCCTACAGAGAAACTCAGGACATGTGTGAAAGTTAGGGACCGTACGATATTTATTGGGGGGGGAGGGCTGGTGCACTGGAAGTCTGATCAAAAAATTTTTTGATGGCCCTCCCCCCCATGTAAAAAAAATTTAACGTGACCCTCCCCCTCCACCTCAAAAAATCAACATGGCCCTCCCCCCGACAGGCATAATCAAACGGGTAGAAAAACAACCGATAAAATAATCTTAATTGACGTCAGGGCACAAGGGCGCCAGTGTTCTTGCCAGGATTTTTTCACAGCGTCGGGGCAGGGGTCCGGGGGCATGCTCTCCCGGGAAAATTTGGATTTTCAGACCCTCTAAAACAGAATTTCCTGCAATTTGAGAGGAAAATTATGCCCTCGAGATTGGATGCCGGTTGCCTTTTTTACTCCCGTTTTTCAGTAATCGACGTCCGCCTTCTCCCCAAAAATACGTTATAACTATAAGCTCGGGGAATCAGCAGTCCGTGATCTGGCCCGGGTATTATTTGTCCAGTCATGTCTATATGAAAATTTTGGGTTTTTGATGCTTCCAAACAGGGCTCTAGCCAATGAGTTCGTCAGCCCATGGAAAAATCCTGCCAATTTTTTTCCGGCATTGAATAAAAAATGCCTACCTCGTGCGATCGATGTTGCGCCCTCCCGCATCAAATCAGTTTTTCCAGAGGATAGAATGACGGCGCCATTACACCTTGTGTTTTTTTTTCTATTTTTTTTTCTATTTTGCCCGATGATTTTACTCAAATTTATCATTTATCGAATCGGTCGGGTTTTACAAGGCCGCGCCGTCATTTTCCAGGAGCGTGCGTTTGTTTCGTGCGACCTCAGGTAACCCCGTTTTCGGCGTGAAATCTTTGGCTCACCGCTGGATTTCTTTTTACATAGGGTAGAGTAGACCAAGAACGTTATACATTATACGAAGGTGGGTGATCTGCTGCGTCTTTGGCAGTGATCAGTGCCGGTTTAGCCTTGAAGGAGTAGCCAAAAGACGTCCCAACGTGCTGGGCGGTGCGATCGACAGTCCTTCTGGGGAGGGGGGCGTGCCGCGCCATGTGCTACGGACGCCAATGCCAGAGCACAGCCGACTCGATCGACGCTTGACAACAATATTGCGGCCCCTTTTCTGCCGCAAATTTTGTCCTTTTGAAACAAAAGAAATGTTGTAAATAAAAAATAAAGTGTATAATTTTGGATTCTTCACATATTTACCGCGCACCGCTTTTGTAACTTAAATATTTGGGGAAACTCCGCCGAGCCGAGTGCGTCTTTCCAGAAAAAAAGAAGTCCGTAGACGGAATGACGTATGCCTGGCGGGAACGCTGGTCCAGGGCAGCGCCACTTTGGGGGACCTAGGGGGGGCGAAGCCCCCCGGAAGCTCTTGCATTTTAGGCTATTCAGAAGGCTTATTTTATCAGTTTTAGGGCATGTCAAGATATCAAAACATAAAATAGTATAAACAATTCTTTCAAAAAAATTAACATGGCCCTCCCCCTATCTCAAAAAAAATTAACATGGCCCTCCCCCCACCTCAAAAAAAATTAACATGGCCCTCCCCCCCTAATGCACCAGCCCTCCCCCCCTGATAAATATCGTACAGTCCCTTACTTAACTCCTGAGCCTACAGAGAAACTCAGGACATGTGTGAAAGTTACTTAACTCCTGAGCCTGTAGGAGAAACTCAGGACATGTGTGAAAGTTGTTGTCGTTGACTTCTCATGGTGTGGTCCTGAGGACATTACCTCTCCCAAGGTCAACATCAATCCTTCAAGTCTCGCTTCAAGGTTATAATAACAGCACAAATAAGCATGGCTGGCAACTATTAAGGTTGATTGGACTATCATAAATTCACAATAATGATCTGGATACTACTGTATTTTCTTGAATTAAGTACACACTTTTTATACTTCAAGATTCAAGATTGAAAAGGCACTACAAGTTGTTGCCAAAGGTAGGATGTGTGTACTGCATGGATGATTTAAAGAAAGAAGACTTTACCTAGCAAGTTGGTACTACAGTTCAATGAAGGGTGCATATATAATGGTATGCACATTGCTGCTGTGTGCAAGATTCCCTCTATTGTGAGTATAACTTGCAGTAACTTGAAGTTTAAGCTAGAACACTGCAAAGTTGGAGACGTTTGTGGGACAAATGGTCTAGTTTTTTCACCTAAATCCCAATACAGAATTCTTTCAACCGCAAGCTTAGATACCTGCCTAAGTACTTAGTCGGTTGACTGGTCCCTTGCACCAGTCCTGCCAAATTGTAGCCTGGTATCCAGCCGTATTATAGCTACGAAAATACAGAGAGGACAGAAGAGACTCAGGAGCTATAATATGGCTGGATACTAGGCTAGCCAAATAGTCCTTTTTACAGTGTCAACATTTTCTGGTACTTGTACACTATACCTGCTGTGAGATGTTAAACCTGATTAGTGTACAGTAATGTGTGGCAGACCTGAGGCTACTTGAGGATCAGGTGTACTTAAATGTACAAGGTCTGCTGGATTATAGAACATGGTAGGAAAATAAACAGGGTAGTTGGTTGATGTAATTCTCATTGTCATTGGAATATTGATGGCAGGTAGCCTGCATGTGGAGGGTCTGCTAAATCATTGGCTAAAATTTGTAGTCTATTTGTGGAAGTTGTGCACTGAAGGTATGCCTCGACATGTCAAGATTACCTTAAATGTCCACATATTTGCAATGGTTTTGTATTAGCTGTAACCCCTTGCCTTTAAATTTGTATTCCAGGTACCTCTCGGCTTTAGACTTCTGATTCCGCAAACATGCCTATCAATTGTTTACATACGTGTTGTTTGAAACGCTGTAAAAAAACTGCTTTCTGCTCTGAAATACCACAAAACTACTCACACTGGCAAGGAGTCCCTACTCTTAATAGTCTTATCGATAAGTGTGGTGCAAGTCAACAGCCCTAACAAACTATAGACCACCTTGCCAGGTTTTCATTTTTTGCCAATCTTAATGAAATACCTTGGCTTGTATGGCTGTAGAGTGTGTCTACTTTCTTGACCTGAAGATCTCACAATGTCAGAGCCTGCAGAAGTGAAAGTGAAGTTAAAGATGCCACCTGTGGTGTGTGATGAATGAGAGGTTACTGTGTTACTGACAGACTCTGGCCCTCCCCCTGCACTACCCCTGCTCCTGTAACCCATGGTGCATGTTCTAGCCAGCCTGAATCTTTTTTCCGTCCCTGGATTTTTAATGGAAATCCTGTTGAAGGCACAACGATCCTAGGGAGGTCCAGGGGCATGCTCCTTAGGAAAACTTTGAAATCTAGACCCTTTGAAAGGATATTTCCTTTATTTTGCTGGTAGACTCAGCTTGATAGTTGGGTCCAAGATCAGTATGTATGGGTTGTAAGAACTTGTCTGCTGCATACAGATACCAACTTGTACTTCTCTTGCCAGTCCCTCTGTGTAGCATGTATGAAAGGCATGTGCATATTAATGAACTTTCCCATAGTGATTATTATGTCTTCCTGGTTTCCCTGATCAAAGACCAAGTCAAGGAAGTCTTCTGGAGTGTATGGCACAAAGAAGTAGCCCTGGGAGCCAGACAGGACCGGGTAGCTAGCGAGTTTTTGTTCGGGGAGCCAAGGCAGTCAGCCCACCGATCTCACATAAGCGCTCCGGGGAGTTTAAGCCTGGAGGAGTTACATGTATGCTACCCTTGCAGGTGGACGTCATTGGGCTTAAACTCCCCGGACACTAATAGGAGATCAGGCGGGCCTGACTGTCTTGGGCCACCGAATGAACTGTTCTAGCTGCCCGATCCCGGCTGGCTCCCAGGGTACAAAGAAGTAGCCATATCACAAGTAGTGATTAGTCCAGTCTCTTCAAAGCAACCCCCCCCCCCCCATATCTAGGTGTGCCTGGTATAAACCAGTCCCTGCATGTTTATACACACAGTACTTAAGTTAGCTCCCAGGAAAGCAGTCTGCCCCTTCTATAGCTACTTCAGCTCATGTTTATGTGTTGACTAAACAGTCCATGTTGGCAGTCATTAGTCTAACCTTAAGCCTGACAATTCTTACCAATCCCTCTTCATGTTTCATCTACTGTAGATCTGTAAATATTTGCCTTGGTGTTATTTTCGCTGCACTCATAGTCATTAAAATATTTTCACCACGAAATCAAGACACCGGAAATACAGTACATTTTGTAGCAATGATTTTACTGTATTGCAGAATTATTTTGTCTGCAAACTTAAGATTACCTCCATGGAACATCTTTTCGAATGACTACCTGCAAGCTACCTATTGTAGGTAGTCATTAGAAAATGATTGATGTCTGATCAGTCAATGATCATTCATATGTTCCAATTAAAACCTAGAACCTTGAAGTTGGAATATGTAAAGTTTGCAGCTTTCATCATTGAGCGCAATCATCAAAAGTTTTCATTGCAGTTGTAAGAAAGGAGTAGAAACAGACAGAAACAATCCTGACTCCCTGGGGTTCAAACCCGCGCCAAATCCAGGCTGCCAGACCACAAACCCAGAATGCTACCGATTATGCCAAAAGGCTCAGAGCTGTATGGCATGGTCGATTTGCCGGTCCAACTGTTATACAGTTAATTATATGTACCAAAGTGGTACAATGTATTTTCTTCTTGGAAAAAAATAAACATCTAACTATCTTGCACAGGCATGCTGTGAAAATATCTACACATGCAACAAGTTGTATGGATGAGATTGAAATAACATAAACATGTAAAGAAATGTGGGATATACAAGCCACATGGCCTAACTGTATGCCAAGATAAACGGGAGGAAAGAATGTGCTATTGATGATAAAAGGGAGGAAAGAATGTGGTAATTGATGGGAATGGTCAAGTAAGCACCCAGATTTAGGAAGTGTTTATGTCAGTGGGTCACCACCTCCGCTACCACTTGGTGAGGAGCTGGGGTTTTACCTTTGACTTATGGAGAGGGGAGGGGTCTGTGTTATCAGAAGTAACAAACAATTTTCATGGCCTAAATTGATAGATCCAAACTGTTTGCAAACAACATCCTTCACAGACTAGTACTGTACATGTACATGGTGTCTATTACAATGCCCATCTCTGTTCCAAAGTCCTTTGGCCATACAACTTTGTATAATTGATATAGTAGCAGGCTAAGTCCACTGGTAGTGGTTTGTGTGTTCAAGTACCACACTCTTTCTCAAATGCTGAGTGCAAAGTGGACACAACATGACACAACATACCAGGTCAAAGTAGGTCAAAGTCAAAGTCCTTCCTGTGCCTGATAGGTGCATAGGGCGGCGCCCATCCCCGTTTTAGTGGCCCTGGGCCACACAACTTTGTGCAAGGCTAGTCCACTGGTAGTGGTGTGTGTTCAACTTACATACTCTTTTCTGATTGCTGAATGCTAAGCAAAGAAAGCAGCATGTATACCAAGCCTTTTTATGACTCAGCCAGGGATCAAACTCACGACCTACCAAATGCAAGGCAAACACTCGACCCACTGGCCATTGCACCAGTCTATATCAGTAGGTACTGTCAATTAAATGCAATTTTGTGATCTTCCCTTCCTACAGAGCATTCTGAGAACCCATTCCAAGAGGGAAGTGTCCCACAAAAACAAGGTGCCGACGTCCCCCAAGGCGGACGGCACGGCTAAACCAGGGAAGTACATCATCCCAGCGGAGGCCATCAGTATACAGAAGGAGATCGGTACAGGGGAGTTTGGGGTGGTACAGCAGGGGTTGTGGACCAGTGAAGCCGGAGAAAGGGTAAGGACTGTTATATTGCTCTGGGAAAATGGAGGGTGTTCTGATGCATATCCACTGAGAAAGAGTGTTCTAGTGACAATCCACTCTTGCCTAGACTCCAAGCAGATTCCCTGTGGCATATAACATAGTATCAAAGCTGGCCAAGGAGTAAAGCTGGCCAGAGGAGGTCCGTCGCCTACTGGGATCTCCTGTTGCATACACACTCCTAGGCCGGCTTCACTCCTCTGCCAGCTTTTGATACTATCTTATGCTACCGTAGGATCTGCTTGGTTGCACAGTATTGATCCTGAAAAGGCAACAGTGGTCGTTGAAAATTTGATCCATGTATACCTTTCTGTTGGAAGAAAGTTTAGCTTTGTACTATGAATACTACCAAGTTGAACACAGATGAACTTCCCTGACCGATTTATTTGATTCCTTGTTGTTTTCTCCCAGATCCAGGCTGGCCAGTCTGACTTCCTGAAGGAGGCTTTTATCATGCTTGAACCCCACAGTTACAACTTACATGTTTTATTTGATTAATTGTTGCTTTCCCCAGGTCCAAGTTGCTCTGAAGTGCCTGAGTAAGGAACAGATCCAGGCTGGCCAGTCTGACTTCCTGAAGGAGGCGTCCATCATGCACAGTCTGGATCACGAGTACCTGGTCAGACTGTACGGGGTGGTGCTGGATTACGACAACTCATTCATGCTGGTGGGTTTGTTTGTTTGTTTGTTTACTTGTTTGTTAGTACCTGGTCAGGCTGTACAGGGTGGTGCTCGACTACGACAACTCCTTCATGCTGGTGGGTTTGTTTGTTTGTTTGTTTGTTTGTTTACTTGTTTGTTAGTACCAGGTCAGGCTGTACGGGGTGGTACTCGACTACGACAACTCATTCATGCTGGTGGGTTTGTTTGTTTGTTTGTTTGTTTGTTTACTTGTTTGTTAGTACCTGGTCAGACTGTACGGAGTGGTGCTCGACTACGACAACTCCTTCATGTTGGTGGGTTTGTTTGTTTGTTTGTTTACTTGTTTGTAAGTACCTGGTCAGGCTGTACAGGGTGGTGCTTGACTACGACAACTCCTTCATGCTGGTGGGTTTGTTTGTTTGTTTGTTTACTTGTTTGTTAGTACCTGGTCAGGCTATACGGGGTGGTGCTCGACTACGACAACTCCTTCATGCTGGTGGGTTTGTTTGTATGTTTGTGATGTTTAGACATTCAGGTGTTGGTAGGTACCTGTACAGTAAATTCAGTTAGAGGTACAGTTCAGGTCCAGAGGATCAGGTCTAGATCCAGCAGGTCCAGGCATGAACCAGGACCTATAGTTATCTGTGAAAACTTGTGAATTGGCGATACACAAAACAATAGTCCATTACACTATAAATGTATCTGAGTGTTTGATGAAGTATCCAAATTTCTATCCTCATGCAAAAACACTAAGTCTGATTAACTTAGTTTGAAACAACGAGAAAAAATGGTTGTACCGTATTCTTTAATCTTTGATCAAATAAAACATTCATAACACACATCTACATTCAGGTAAACAATATTTATCAAATACAATTCAATCTCTACAATTGGATGAAAACAGATATTTACTTTCAGATGTTTCTTTTGTCCACAGGTAACAGAACTGGCCCCCCTGAGGTCTCTGCTGGAGTGTTTGAAGGAGCCCTCCCTCAGACCAAACTTCCCTGTCATCACCCTGTGTGAGTTCGCACTGCAGGTGGCCAAGGGCATGAAGTACCTCGAGGATAACAGGCTCATTCACAGGGACCTGGCCGCACGGAACATCCTGGTCTTCAGTAGAGACAAGGTTAGTCTCCTTCTCAGACTTCGAGCTGGGATAGCTTTTATTTCATGGGGGCTCTGGTTGGCTAGTTTCAAAGTACAGTTACTGTAGACTCTATAGTAGAGCCCTGGAGGATAACAGGCTCATTCACAGGGACCTGGCCGCTCGCAACATCCTGGTCTTCAGTAGAGACAAGGTGAGGTCACAGCAAATGGACAGTAGAGGCAAAGTCAGATCATAGCTAAAGTACACAGGGACCTGGCCGCTCGGAACATCCTGGTCTTCAGTAGAGACAAGGTCAGGCTTTAAATGATATGTTAAACAAGGAAAATCAACAACATTGGCTCCTAAACAATGAGAGGAACAGAAAGAATTTAAAGCAGGAGACAGCCCTGGATCATAGCAAAAGACTACTTCTATGACTTCTGTGCTAGATAATTGTATATTCTGAAATTATTGCAATTGTTCATTTGCCATTCTTCAGCACTAGCACTAAGTTTCTTTCAAACTGCATAATTTATACATTTTGTAACAAGCTCAAATTTTTGGCTCCTGCATGGTTGTATATTTTGAAGTACCTGTATACAGCAATGTTCACAATATATATATGTAATGTTATCCTTAGAAAATCATGCCAGGTGTTTGACTTTTATTCTAAATCTCTCCTCATTTCCCCCCTTGTAGGTAAAAATAAGTGACTTTGGCCTGTCCAGAGCCCTGGGAGTAGGGAAGGACTATTACCAAACAAACTTCAATGTCAATCTCAAGTTGCCTTTAGCATGGTGAGACAACTTCTCTTATTGTGTTCATCATAAAGTGTGTATTATCTGCATATCTAAATTACCTTAGCCAAGAAAGTACCATGTTTTTGATTGGGTTTGTTTATGGACAACATAAATCTACAAGCTGTGGATGGATCTTTATGATATTTGTTAGGTTAGTACTGGGAGTCGTAGAGAAGAAAAAGGTCAAGTTCGATATTGGTCCTCATGGTAACTTTCTGTGGTACTGCAGTGGGATTTCCAGTTTTGATATCTCATATTCTGCTATGGGGGACAGAGATGTCTGGAAGGAGAGGGTGGACTTGGTCCGGGCAAGCAGCCCGCGATGATGATGATGATTCTGCTATGGCCGTGGTTTTTTAGTGGACGATAGCTCTTGTTACAAGTATTTTTCAAGTGATGGGAATTTATGTTTACTTGAAGCCAATAAACTTGAACTGACTCTGTCAGTGTTGTTGTTGTTATATTGTAGGTGTGCCCCTGAGTCTATAAACTACCTGAAGTTCACATCAGCGAGCGATGTGTGGGGGTTTGGTGTGACTCTGTGGGAGATGTTCTGTTACGGGTTCCAGCCATGGGCTGCACTCACTGGTGCACAGGTAAGGAGTATTTATAATACAGCTATACTGTTTGTTTGAGTTTTGAGGTGCCTTTTGATACTAAGTCAACAGCCCAAAGCACAAAACCACCTGGCAACCTGATAGCTTATACAGAAGTTCATGTTTCTAATTTTTGGATTTTTAATGTGACTCTGGTATTCATTAACTGATTATTCATGTCAAAGAGATACATTGTACTATGTGAATTAATTCAACATTGTCAGTTGGATCAGACAATGGAATTCCATCGCTTCAGCCACCTGTAAAGGTCTCACTCTAGGAGCCCTCCCCCAGGTACTTCTACAAACCAGCATGCAGGGTTTGGTATGTAGTTATTTCTCATTAGGCCATGATAATGATTTGATTAACAGATGTAGTTTATGTACAGCATGTAACTTTGGCCTGCCTGGTAGTTCACGAGCTTTTGTTTTTACTTTCTGATACATGGCCACTTGGGAGAGGGTCTGCATGGGGGTACCGACAATGATTTACGCTCTTAATTCAGAAGAACCTCCTACATATTACACTAATTCAAGGAAGGCAATTAAGCTAAATTTGGTCACCTCACTACGAATTATGTAGATAAGGCCGACTTTAGACAGACAACACTTTCATAGTCGTGCGACTGTTGTTGTCGACAACGTTGCCGGCAACGATAATTTTAGGCTGTCTAAAGAAGATCAAAATAGTCGTGCGAGGTTTTTCCTCGAATCATCGTGCGACCACCTCGGACCCAGTCGCGCGACCCTTCAGCGGGGGGTCCGCGACCATTCCTCACATGTCTAAAGAAGAATCGTCGCCGGCGACGGAAGTGGATCATATGCTAATAAGCCTGCAGCGTGTTTTTTCTGTTCGAAAAGGCATTTTTCTCCGTAAATATACATGTAGTCAGTAAATGGAAACGTATTTTCGTAATCAGAAACTGCCTGTTCCAGCGCAATGCCCCGCCACCAGTGGCTATATCCTTCGCATGCACCTATTCCTTGATGATAATCTGTAAGGCCTGTAATACCACCGGCGGCCATGATTTCTCGTCTCTGTATGGGCCTCCGGATGTCATTCTTTGTTGAGAACGTGCTCTACGTCTTATCTATAAGACAGTGTTTGTTTGCAAGCAAAAAATACTAATCTGCTGCATGACGAAAATGAAGAATTCTCCCGCCATTTTTAATTTTTGAGCAAGAGGTCACTGTGGGTCACGAACGCACCGCAATGGAATCCTGCGCCGCGGGTGTCCCGCAATATATACTCTGGACGCATGTCTAAAGACAACCGTTGTCCACAACGATAGGCAATAAAAGTCGCACGACTATGTAAGTGTTGTCTGTTTGAAGTGGGCCTAAGATGGTTTTCCGTACAAGTTACGAGAAATAAAGATAGACTGCCTATGCCTTACATAAAAGAGCATGCAGACCATCTTGGGACACTCGAAAAGTGTTCACAACTCCAGGATGTCAGTCTAGAAGTTGAAGGCTAAGGAAATGTCAGCCTAACTAACATTGATGACTGGAAATTCTACCCTCCCTGGGAGGAATAAGGCAGTTTTTCAAAAATGGAAAACATGCGGTAGCAATGATCTTAGTTTCAGTTACACTAATCCTCACTTCAGGGCAAACCATATCCACTCCCATGATTCTATCAGCAACCTAAGGCCACACCAATTTAATTTCTTGGTTCACGGATTTCTTCATAAAAAATATGGAGCGAGAGGGCAAAATAAAAATAAAAATTGTAAAATGGTTGGGGTAAAGGTAACGGCTCATCCAAAACAAAGAGAAAAAAAGTTTTCAGCTTGAAAAAAGTACAAAAACACTATTATTGTACAGTAACAGCACCTGTACCCACACTTTAAGGAGCTTACAATATAAGAGCCAATTTGCTACACCAGAAAGTTGTTGAATGGTTTAATTAATAGTGAAAATTTGCTGAGTGGTAATTTTATTTTTATTTTTTATTCCAAAAAATAGAAGCGAGTGAATCCGTGAACCAAGAAATTAAATTGGTGTGGCCTAATGCCACTTTGAAAATGATATCTTTTGTCCTGTATCAGCTAAGTTTTTGTCATGTTTTCTGTTGTTGGCAGATAGCTCTTGATGAAAGAAGAAAAATTTGTATAGGTTTGGGTTGACATTATGTTTTAAGTCATTATGCTTAAGTACTATGTATGTAGAATTGTGTACATAGCCTTATAAGCCTTAGTAGGACTTTAAATGATGTAAACTGTATTGTGGGGCCGCGTAGCACAGTGGTAGTGTATACGGCCCGTGACCGAGAGGTCGCCGGTTCGAATCCGCCTCCGTGTTGCCGGTCTTGTGCCCTTGGGAAAGGCACTTTACACGACTTTCCTCACTTTACTCAAGTGAAAAATGAGTCGTCCCTCGGATAGGACGTTAAATGGAGGTCCTGTGTATGGGGAGAGTCACACCCCATGCACGTTAAAGAACCCCCACACGTGCGATGGTGCGGTGTGGTTGGAGCAAACCCTTCTGTCCGGAGTTGGTGATTCACTTCAAATCACCCGGTTGGAGGCCTGGCGAACCTCCATACCGTATCAGCCACACGGTGATTTACATCATTCACCCGGACGGGAGACCTGGCGCATCCCCGTCTTGTAATTAGCCAGCGAAAGGGTATGTCACCCCGAAAGGGGCGGTATCACCCCGTCGTGTGTAAACATGTGCGAACATGTTTACATTTGATCACGTCGACCGATGATGATGAAACTGTATTATACTTTGTCTGACCCTTTCCTCATGACCTCAATGAAAAGCGGCCTGCAGGCTGATTTGAGCTTTCAGGAATAAACTAAAAAAAGACATGAAAGCTATAATCATCACCAAGAAAATCGCCAAACTATGCTTGTGAACCAAAAGTTGATGACTTTTAATAGAAAAACTCTCTGTTTGTCTTTGAAAACTGTGAAGTATCCTTGAAAGATAAGTGACAGTTCATTATAAATCAGCAGAAAGTAGGAAATACCATATCCCCAGTGTTAGGCACATTTTAATAGCATCACTTTCAACTGGTATTGTGTTTCTCAGTGGAGAAATCAGTAGGGACTTGAGAGGAAATGTACCATGGGCCACAGTCTATCAGATATCACCTGGTCTCTGGCAGTTACAGTCAGAGTTATGTACAAAATGTGCTGAAGTGAACATGTACAATGATGCTTTTTAAGTATGTCATTCAAACCTCAAGACGTTAGTACTTTTATTTTAAAGATGTCAACCCTAACCGAAGCTAGGTACTCAATTTCACCTGAGCGAAGTGAGGAAAGATGTGTAAAGTGCCTTTTTCCAAGGGCACAAGATCAGCGGCACATCAACGGATTCAAACCCAGAACCTCTGGGTTGTGAATTGAACACCCTGCCGATTGCGCCTCACCACACGCATGATTCTTACACAGCCTGTAGTTAACTACAGTACAGGGCTCTAGCCAGCGTCCGTTTTTCCGTCAATTGACGGAAATTTGCTGCGTGTAACAGAAATTTTTTAAAGCCAATTTGTCAACCTTGACGGACAAAAATTCTTGGTGGAAGCTACAAGCGGCTTGGGGAAGCTGTCCACGGTCGTAAAAGCCACACACTGTTTGTTTTGCTATTGTTATGATTGTTGACAATGTGTGTCGGCGCCCTTTCGCATACGATAATCTCATTAAAAACCTGTTTGTCAAGGTCTCTGTTCCGTCTTTATTTTCGCGGTTTTCGCGACAATGGGAATTGGTTGACGGAAAAAAATGTCGAGCTGGCTAGAGCCCTGCTACAGTACAAGTATTGAGTTGTTTTTCCAATTACAGGAAGATTTACAGAGTTTCCTTCATGTTAGCTGTGTTCCGGCCTTGTTAGGGAATCTGTTCAGTAACCAGAACCCTCCTCAGGGACTTCCCTGGTCAGGGGGAGGAGGAAGTGGACAGACAGGGCCCACATGCCACCAACTACTGCACAGGTCTAGACTAGATAATTGGCAGGCCTGAATTGTCATGGTTTTAGATTTCCAACACAATTAACTTCAGATTTCAGAAACTAAATGTTTATATCACACAAATTATGTCATTGGAGCCTTTGCATTTCCTTTACTAGTGAGGATAAATGAAAACAGAGGGCTAGATGGAAAACATAAGTCTGACCATGATTGAACAGTTTCAAGCTTTGAAAGTTTGATCCGACAAAAGGAAAACACTCACCATGAATTTTCAGTCGATCTCATCGACCTTCAACAGATGTCTGATTCACTGTTGTAGATCACCCATGTATGGTTCACATGGTATTACATTTGGCAAAAAGTTTAAGACAGCGAATTGATTGCTTATATTTCATGCCAGGTAAATCACCTCATGGCGTACACCAGGTTTGTACTGAAGAGTACAAGATGCATATTCAGACAAATTTTTTTGAGGGCACTCATACTTGTCATAGGAAAGTTATTTTTGTGTTGACATGCAGTGACAGTCATCTTTCAGCGATAAGATCAACAGTTGTGGTAGTCTTGCTGAAATTGTACAGCAAAAATTGTAAGTGGCAGTGAGACGAAGATACACTTCATCATTGTAACATATACTGTTGATGTTAACTTGTTGTTGTTGTTGTGTAGATCCTGGAAGCGGTGGATGCGCCTAACTGCCAGCGCCTGGAGAAGCCAGACTACTGCCCAGAGAAGTACTACGAGCTGATGAGGCAGTGCTGGGAACACGAACCTGCCAAGAGGCCCAAGTTCTCCGACATTGTGGACATCCTTCCCACGGTAATACCAACATTGCTACTTCATTAACTTGTTTTGTATAAGTTTGTGAATTGATAAGTTTTCTTTCTTAATTTATTCGCTCTACCTCTTCAGTTTAGCAGTCCTTGAACCCCACTGTTACAACTGTTACCTATACGTTGATGTAGGTTAGACATCCAGGTAATAAGATACACCCAAAAGTAGTTACTCAAGCAACTGGATATGGTTTTGAAACGGTCAAAACCATATCCAGTTGCTTGAGTAACTACTTTTTGGCGTAACTGTTACCTATGTTCAAGGAATTCTTAATTATGTCAGGAATGACCTCCCTGCAGAGGGGTCCAAATCACTGACCATGACAATTGCTGGATGATGTGGTTTCAGATGACCTTCATGTGATGGAAAATGCTAGCCATAGTTGGCATGATGCACCTGCTGTAGTTTTGTCACAGTGGAGGCCACTTCAGATATTAGTGCTCCTAGTGGTTTGTGATAGCATTGCACCTCCTTCAGCATACATGGTTTAGCCAAAGGGGTTTTCTTTTTGAGAGGGACATTCACTTTATTACTTTAACAATGACAATGATATTGTTGTTTATTACTATCCATCATTATTTACAATACAGGCATTTGAAGGCTCCTTTCTTTTATCTATTCTTATTGTTAAAGGATTCCAGATCATCATTGCCCCAAACCACATACCTTCCGGTATACTGCAATTACTAGTAACCATTTCATCAAGTTTGGTATACAGGCACAGCTAGCTGATCGGTCAATCTCAGATCTAGTAGTTATAATTAGCACTACAATTTTACAACTCCTAAATCCACATCTTTTGTGATGTTGATTGACACACCTGTTAGCAGCTAATTAGATTATCACAATAGCTGCTAATCAGTCTATCACAATGCCCTGTTGTTGTCCCACCCGTTGACTTGTCTGTGTTTGTGTTTGTGCATTGTTCCAGTTGATAACGATTCTTGAACTAGTTCTCACCCACCCCTTTTGTTTGATACATGTCACAGTCGATGAAGAAAATGTTATGTCTTCAACATTGTGTTTTGTGATTGAGACATGTCGTTTTGACACAACAGTAATGTGTGAACATGTATGCGTTCACTGCTTCAGTCTTAACAATGCCTTTAACCATATAAGTGTCAAGGGCTAATTATGACACAGAGTTCTATTGGTGCATGATTTTGTGAGGGTTAAGGATTATGCTACTAGTAATAGTATTTAGTAATTTGATATCTTTCTGAGTTTGTTTGGGGCATTTCTCACTTAAATACGTATACAGCATACTGCAACAAACCACATTGATTGGGGAGTTAAATCTGCAACAGCATAGAATATGACAAGTTTTACTATTTTGGCAAAGCTATTCTCAGTAGGACTAAGCCATTGTTATTTGTACCATGACATAAGAATTATGTGGTTTACCTGATGTATACACGTATACAATACAAACAAACATACAAAGAAAAGCTACTTGTAAAGTGTGACAGTAGATAACATGCAGGCCCAGTGGAGTGTGGTTCCATCCCTGCTCACACACACACACACACAGCCAGAGGCAAGGTCATAATCAGCAATCAAGTTCACACAGATACATGTATACAATACTAACAATCATACAAAGAAAGAATACCTGTTAAGTGTCAGATATTGACAACAGATACATGCAGGCCCAGTGGAGTGTGGTTCCATCCCTTCACACACACATAGCCAGAGGCAAGGTCATGTATGGGGCAGGTACACCTCATAGCTGCCATTCCTGCATGCTCCTGTAATGTTTCTCAGAAATTCACCACTACTGGAAACCCACTTATTTTCACATGGACTTGCTTCTATCTATTTCAACTGCAAACTTAAAACATAGCGAACACTCGATTGTACAAACACTCCTTTGTACTGCCAAAAAACGTTACTCAAGCAACTGGAGTTTATGATTTTGGAAACGGTCCAACTTTTATAGCTTGCATTCACTAGTTTTCCTCAGTGTCAAATAATATCCAGTTGCTTGAGTAACTGCTTGTTGGCATATCTTATTACCTGGATGTCTAACCTTCATGGACGTACTCCATTATACTACAACCCCTGCAAATATAAATTTTATGCACTTAACAGTAGTTTTATATTTCTAAGTATCAAAACCATGAAATTAATTTTTTCTGGCCCAAGAATGATGTCAGAGTCCTTTTTATCAATTGATACTGCCTAAATAAGATCCTTTTCACTTGTCAGGGATTCCTGTGGGTAGTGTCAGAAAGCTGGGCAACTTTCATGTTTCCCAGTTAACTTTGCCCTTATATGGCTGTGTGTTATAAGTGGGATGACTCAGTGATAGGAAGTTAGTACATGTATATATATACAGGTTACACTGTACTGTAGGGACCATGCAGGCAGTATGTTCAGCTGGTGTTCTGTATCACCCAAGGTACCAGCACAACTGAATCTGCTGGAACTGAATCTGCTGGACCACACTGGTTTGGGATTTGGGGATTCTGCTCATTTTAACAGAAGTGTGCGGTAATCTGCTGTGCAATTAACTGGCTTCTACTGTACTTGAAAAGTGTGACTGTCAGAATCTGACCCAACAGCCAAAGGTTGGGACATGAGGTCATATGAATACACCATGTTGTATCCTTTTTGTCATGAATACTCTTCTTCTTCTTTCGGTTAGGCTGCCAACCTCATCTTTTTGAGGATTCTGCAGCCGTAAACCAAAGCAAAGAGGTTATATAAAGAAGAACCTTCTTGACCCAATAAAACACACATTTACATGTCAGTTTAGAAAGTAAAAAAAAAACAGCTGTCCTCAACACAATGAAATAATAGAAGAACCCATTGAACTAAACATCATTTGTAACTTCCTTATGCTGTATTTGGATTTCAACATGGCACACGTGAAATTTAAATCACAGCCAGACCAGGTATTACATAAATGGTAGTCTATGTTACTGTAATATATATATATATATATATATATATATATACTCGATAATGTAGAGAAAGGTACTTGTTACAGGTCTCGGGAAGTCAACACTTGAAATACATTTTTATGATACCAACTAGGTATTAATTAGAGTGGACCCTTCCCTCATCAGTACTGGTCGGTCCCTTGGTTAATGCTTTCCCCTCTGATCAGTACTGGTTGATCCCTTGGTTAATGATTTCATCTATGTCTATGTGTACAGTTATGACTAGACCGGAGCTGATATTTCCCCTGGTACAACTATGGGAAGTTGTGGTGTGAAACTGTACTAGTAACAGGAAATGTAAATTAGTTCTCCAGATTTGAGACTAGTGAGTAACTATTGGTTTATTTGATTCAATGTATGAACTCTAGAATACATGGCAAGAATTGCGCATTTTAGACATACAATATACATGTACAGTACAGTGTTGGTTCCTTCATTTTTTTTTTTTTTTTTTTTTTTTTTTTGAGACTGGAAAAGTTTTTATTTCAGAAATGAATGAAGATCTTTATTGTAGATTGTAGGACAAAAAAATAATTCACAGATACACACATTAAATAATGTCAAGCTAGGACTTGAATTATAATCTTCTAAGTGAACTTCACTTTATAAGTTTATTCTCCTTGCTTCTTTTCTGTTTGTTTGCTTGTTTGTTTGTGAGGGTGAAATTGTAAGAACAGATATGTTGCCTAATCAAAGTTTTGTCTAAACTCATTAGAAAATTCACCTATGAATTAATTATTAGGTGTATGACGTAGGGAAGCAGGTTTTATAAAGTTCATCTCTCTCATTTTTGCATTTATTATGATTACACCTGTGTCATAACAAGCAGTTAAATAACTATAAAATAGAAAATGATATGTAATTACAGTGAAATTATTATGTTGAAGTTTCCTTGTTGTATTGCTAAAGACGTCATGACTAACTCTGATGTTTACCGTTCCCTGTGGAGTGGTTGTTTCCCAATATTTGTATGTTACATCCTCCCCACAATGTCAAACATCCGATGGACCCATTTCCATTTCAAGTGTTTGTACAACACTATATAAAGGGCCTTGAGGTTTTTGTTGTATTGTCATACCAACTTACAAGCCTAAGGCCGACAAGTATTACAACAGGAATTCATGACAATTCACAACATTCTATGAGAGGTCATTTTACTTGTTAGACTTTTTTGTTCGTAATTGTCTTTCAGTGTTGGGAAATTCTGCCCTGTTGTTGTTTTAGACTGTAAGGTGTGAAAAGTTTGTGTTGTTTGAGAATGTTTATGTTTCAATTTGTACTCCTGTGAACAACAAAACTCTCCTTTTGAGACAAAATTTCTCCATTCCAAAAGTTCCCTGTCACAGTTGCAGAAGTGACCTAGAAATGTCAAAATACCTGATCTCAAGATTAATGGAAATAGACCAGAGCAAGGTAAACTGCCACAGAAAGAGCAGTCCTACTGCAAATTTGGTCTGCCTTTATCCAACATGTAGAACCAACAAGGCGCTTTGCTTGACTCCTTAGGCAGTGCAAAGAGAACCTAATGCACTGGTATAACATGTATAAAATGTCCCATTACTCACACAGGCCTCCTTTTGAAGTGCCCCAAACCAGGGTACCCACTGTACAGTCAGTCAGACACTCTCTACTCCAGTCAGAGACTACTTCCTGATGTGGGACTGCCCCGGCCTGGGAGGGCGGGGAATCATCCCCCCAGGGCTCCCAGCTTTTACCAATTATGGGGAGATGAGGTCACTGTTATGCAAATAGGCAGCAGACACAGACTGAAGCCACTTCCCTTCTCTCCTCTCTCAGATGAAGCCACAGCAGTTACGAGCTGCGACAGACTACCAGGGCAACAGACCGGACTTTCTGTGTTTTCAAGCTGGAGACGTCATAACAGTGCTAGAGAAGGGGTGAGTAGGGTTTTGTAATGTTTGTCTGTGAGTGTGTAACTTGTCTGTAGTGATTTTGGGTGAGCTACCATTCTTCATTTCTTGGAATGTGAAGACAAGTTGGTGGGCTCTACTGACATACCGTAACATCCAACATTGTAGCAATGTTTGCTGTGGGTGGGGGGGGGGGGGGGTCCACTACTGTAGTTCCTAGTGTAAATGACTTTTATTATAAAAGTTGTTTAGTGGGATAAGGCTACAACACATTTAAGACAACATTTAGTATTTTGATATATCTAAAACTCCTCTGCTCTGGACAGTACACAACTGTCAAGTCTTGTAACATAAGATAACATCTAACACAACATGATGTAACTTGTAACTGTATATTGTAGACTAACCTAAAAAGGAACACAAAAGTTTACACCTTTCTAAAACTGTTTGTGTTATTTTCCTCTCTTGCTAATTAAGAATCTTTTAATTAGCAAAATCTAGGACTTGTCCCTTGAGGTAGACACAAGCATGTCTGCCATGTACTTTCACATCGAAACACAACACAGTCTTCTAGAATGGTAATTAGAGACTAAACAAGACTCCTTGCCACGAAACATGCATATTATGGCTTAGAACAGGCTGTATAAATTCATTGAACCCTGGGGCTGAGGTTTTGGGTCTGTTTTTCATTGTGAGCGAAGGCCATGTGTGTGTACTGTAGTGTTCTTCCTGTGATAAGGGAAGGGTTAGGTTAGAAAGCGGGAGGCACCAAAAGCTTCACTAGTAAACATCTGGCTTCCTTCATACTGTGAGAGTCTCGGAGTCCTGCCATGGTGATCACATGTGTTTCCGGACAGGCTGTCATCATAGTCCACCAGCATTCCTATTGCTTGAATACCACTGTTACTAATGTGTTACAAGGTGTGCAGACATCTCCTTATGTACAGGATTGACTTAAAGTGGTCATTAGTTAGCACTTAAAACTGGGTGTGTATGTCATTCATACAGGTACTTTCTAGAAAATTACCTGTGTGCGTGTGCGTGGGGGGGGGGGGGGGTGATGACGTGTGAATGAAAGTGTAAGGGGTAGTTACAGTATCAGTCGTATGTGTTTGTTTTAGGTTTGTTTTGTTTTAGAACAATGGCTCTGTTTGGGGTTCATTGTTTGTAGGAAATAGTGCAGTGTTAAAGAGCCTTCTTTTGAAGTCTTTAGCACCTGAAGCTGCCAACGTGTAACAGAAAAAGAAATAAGAACTGTTCGCATTGGTAAAATTCAACTTCTTCTAATACATGTATCACAGCTTGTGAGTAGATTATAACATGACATGGTGTTAGTTAACACTAGTTCACCTTTATGTGTGTCCATTATTGTGGTCCTGGCAGTACAGTTGCCACCACCTCTCTGGGAGGAGGTCAGTAACCCCAGCCAGCAAGAGTTTGTGCAATCATACTCACAGGCTTGGATATAGGTTACGCTATTAAAAATATTGCAGTTTGATTTAATAGGTTACCGCAGCCAGATAAAGGTGAACTTAAGTTTGCAAAAATTGTGTTTTGGTTCAGTTAAGAAGACCTTTGTTGAATGTTAGTAAAACATTAAGTTTTAAGTTTTACATAATAAATACTAGTAGTATCTGATGGGAGAGCATAAGTATGTAATATTTCATAAGAACTGTGTTTTATTTTCAGGCCAGAAATGTGGAAAGGATCGTTACACAACGGTAAGGTGGGGCTGTTCAGCCCGGCTAACACGGCGCCTTATGACCACAACTCTCCCGGCAAGGTCAAGGTCTACAAGAGAAGTAAGTCTGCACACACAGCAGGAAACTGTGACCTCCTTCATACCATTGGTATGAATTTTCACCCAGGCATGGGATTGATCCAGGCCTGGATCCAGGGAATACCCCTCAGAGCCGGATTGGTACTGTTCGTACCTGGTTTAGCAAATCCGGATCATTCCCTTGCCTAATCTCCAAGCAGATCCTACAGTAGTATAATAAGATATTATCAAAAGCTGGCAGAGGAGTGTAGCCAGCCTAAAAGGTGTTTGTGACCTTTTAACTCCCTTTGGCTGGTTATACTTCTTGGCCATTGCAGCTTTGATACTATCTTATAGCACCGTAGGATCTGCTTGGAGATTATTGCCTGGATGAATTGAGATTTATTAAACCTTGTATGAACGTGGTCTAACATTAGCAGCATTTAATTCTATGTAGTTCTTGTGTGTCCTTTTGGTCTCTTTCCTTGTCTAGAGATCTAGAAACCTGTCGTGTATTTTCCAGCTGTGTCTCTGAGTCTTGTTTCTTCTAACCTACTCTTCGTCGCCCCCCTGGAATGGGTTCTAACTCGGTTCAAATGAAAACATGGTCAGGAACAGCAGTGGTCCTAGTAATGGCCATCTCAAGGCTACCACTGTACAAATGTAGTCCTGTACTGTCTCTGTGCTAATAGGCCCCCTTGGAGAAATCCTTCTCCCTGTGAACTGTTACCTAGGCATGTTTCAAATGACCTATTTTGAGCTCCACCTGTTGACCCTAATTGGCGTTGCAGGCAGGGGTTAAACACACCCTGCAGGTAGTGAAAACTATCCCCAGCCTTTGTACCACACTTAGTGAGAAGAAGAAGAAAATTATGTAGCCTGAGGCTAGGGAAGGGTACAGTGAGGAGGAAATTAAGAGTTGTCCCTCAAGCTGGAAAATTCCACACTGAACGGATATCTTTCTTCGTGAACATATTACAGTTCTTTGCCCAGCAAGTATGCCAGATGAATCCTTGTACATTTGTGTTTGTTCAATTATAGGATCAATTAGTTTAATCCACCTGCCATATTATACTATTTATAGCCCCAAATCTCTTCTGTCCCCTGGTGGACATAAGAGACTCAGGAGCTATAGTACAGCTGGATACCAAGCTACCCAGTCTTGTACTCAGTAAAATGGTACCAAAACCCTCTGAAAACATATTTTACATTTACTACAAAAAGATACTGTATCATACAACATTCTATATACATTGTATTTACCTTTGTGTCATAGATGGGTCATGATAACATTTTATGAAGATGTTCTGGTATCCGTATAGGGTGATATTTTCGGTTATGTCATTTTTGATACAGAATCATTTAAAATTAGGCACTTCACATGCATTGATGTCAAAAATTTGAATACCGGATTTAGGACATTAGAATTGATGTTGTTACAGTATTTTGTTTGAGGACATGATCTTTTCCTCTATCCAGTGACCTACATATTATGTACAATGTACTGTAAATGCAGAAATGTTCGCGGTGGATTAATATTTGCGGTTTTCGCGGCGGCCGCTTCACCGCGAATTTAAAACCACCGCGAACATTTTTCCATAACAGTATGAGACTACAGTGCATGGTGCTACCGCGAAATTAAAACCACCGCGAAAAGTCCATTTTCCCGCTACCACGAAATTAAATCCCTGCAAAATTAAATGCATTTACAGTATCTTGGAACATACATAAGATAATCCAAAGAGGACACCAGAAATCGAAAATTCAAAGAACTTCTTCCGGTAATGTCATCCAAACTGTTTCAGGAGGAATACCGGTAGTAAAGAAATATGAAAGAGTACAAATCCATTTGGTGAAGACGTAGGCATTCCGGACATGTATGATGGTATTTGAAGTAATCGTCTGTAGTATGGCAACATGGTGCCTGTCCCTTTCCTGGGCCTGACACAACTGTACACGCTGCTATGTGACCTCTGCCCCTGGCTACGCTCTGTTTGCTTGCACTTGTTATTGCTCCACTTATTGCATGCATAACTCTGTGCTGCACTCTGACTCACTGCCTATGTCTGCTATGTGCCCGCTCTCTGTGCATGCCTCTCTCTCTGTCACCTCACACCGGGAAGTGCTCGAAAACGCTGAAACAGCAGTCAGGGAGTTTATGGAGAAGACGCAAGGTACAGAGGGTCTGCATGGGGGATTCTAACATCATGGAAGTGGATCTGGAATACTGTATATTGATTTACTTTTGCGGTGGTTTTATTCAGCAGGAAAAGGATGGTTTTGCTGTGTTAAAGATTTGCAGTGCCAGTTGAAACAATTCAGTACTATAGAAGTTGTACACTACATATACGTGCCATGAATTTATTGTATAGCGACCTATAGGAAAACCGTGAATATAAAACCACCGCAAAATTTTGACAATCAACAGTAATATTATTATTTTTATAAAAGCATGATGTTTCCATTTCTGTTTCCCCTATTTCTGTTGTGCCTGTGACCTTGTCTTGTGACTGTGTGATGAGTAAGTTGACACCCAACCTTGTGAAGGGTGGAGTGTGTGTATAAAAGGATGCCATTCATTCCTCCCTACCCTTCAAACTGACTGTGTCTACACCACTACAGTGGCAAAGGAATGACTATGAGTAGCAAAATGCTTTTGGTTTGATTGCGCTGTACATATTACAACACATACCATCAATTTGTTGCATGAGAAGCAAAGTGCACAGCAAAAATATAGTATAATCATCAATTTATCAATTTGGTAACTAATGTCATTGATGTTCAGTTACCATCATTGGTCTAGTTTCATCATTGATCTAAAACACATTTTTTTATTGAACAAAGATGCTTTAGATCATGCAGCATTCCTCTCTTCTTTGATAATTTTACCAGCTTTATTTTGCCAGTTTTGTCAGTAAATTCCCTGCTACATTCCTGTCCCTGTGTGGTCTGTGCATGCCTGAAGTTATAGTCAGTATGACAGGTGCCATCTGATATCCACTTCCCCTGCACATACCATATAGCCCCTTGCTGTATGTGTTGTACATACCATCAAGTTATCAACCACTTACATATTCATTCATTCCTGACTTTGTTTAAACCTCTTAAATGTCATGTATGTACATAATATTCATAGGAAGTTATCAATGAATCACGACTATATCATTGAACAGAATGTAATCTTTATTCTTTACATAGAGCATTTGTAAGATACTTTGTCTGAATGTCTCATGTCACCCTGCAATTAGCCCACGGGCAAGAATTTGCAATAAACATCATGTGGTTGCATGTGGTTTCAAAGAAGTTCAACTGTTTTATCCTACCTGTATTTACTAAGATATTATCATGTCATTATTCATACAAAAAAATTAATATTCATACCCTGTTGTTTCTTATTCCAGCACCACCAAGCAGTGGGTCTAGAAAAACAGAAAAGAGAAGGTAAGTGAAGTATATGATTTTACTTTTCCTGTTGTTTTTGCCATTATGGTAACACTTTGTATATCTATAGTGCTTTTGAGATACTCAAGTTCATTGCTTTTAACTTGTAGTAAGTTGTACAAAGCATTTTCACTCTTCAGCTTATGTAAAAATGGCTTTTCTACACTTGAACATCAATATTCTTACGCCTTGTTCTTGAGTCGCTAGTCATAGTTTGAAGTTTCTCCACCAAAAACTGTATATCAATCAGTAGAAGTTAGAATAATCTGCCATAGCTTAAAGTGCATTCTGTTACAGTGCAGTATGTGTAGATCAATATGAGTATTAAAGTACAATGTAGCATTGACAACTATGTATATGACATGTTGCTGACTCATAATCATAGTCATCCTATTATTGTAGAGTAGGTGACACTAACATTAAACAGCACTAGCTTTTTACATTGTCATTATTTTTTTTTTTTTTTTGGACATTTTTTTTATTTTTTACTTTTCCCCATTTTACATTTACCTAGCGGAATCTAACGTAGTAGTAAATCCAAGTCGAAAAAAAGAAACAAAAATTGCAGTCACCATGTCATTCCTTTGCTTTGTTCGAAATTAACTCCTCCACCAAAATAGCAATTACATCTAAACCACCCTAACTTCAACAGAAATCATCTTTAACGGCACCCTGGGAATCCAGCTCAAAGAAGCTTGCAAAGAAGAGTTAACGTTACCGATCCCCTGCATCACGCGCACCCACAACTATACACCCGTCCCACTACCAGCTGGCCCCACTTACGCCGGCTCCCAACTATCGCTTGCTTCTCTGAGCCATGGAGGCAAGCGATAGTTGAGAGGCCGGTTAGATCGTCGGGCGTGCGGGTGTTGGGCGGCGGGTGTTCCGAGGGCCTGTGTGGCGGGGATCGGTAAACCTTGCGCACGGCTCTAGGAGTCTGCGTTTTCCCAGGGTACTTTAACAGTGTTGGTGAAACTCAGACACTGATAATTTTATCACAGTTGGTAAACACATTTGACCCCCTATACAGCATGCTCGCGTCGATTAGGGCAAGCACCAGTAAACGGGGTGCCGTTGGGAAGGAAGGGTGAGTGTGCACTTCCACGTTTGAACTTGGTGGTGGAGGGCAAGGGTTCAAAGGTCATGTCAAAGGTCACCAATTGTTGACTACCAAAGAAGAAGTGGTGGAGGGCAAAGGTTCAAAGGTCATGTCAAAGGTCACCAGTCGTTGACTGTACCTTAGAAGATGGCCAATAATGGAATGAGGTTTAAAGATGTTCACTTGTAACACCCACCCCCCTACCCCAGTCCCCTGGTATTGGAGCAAGGGATAGTATTAGCTCAGAGTAGTATTAGCACAATAGTGTATTGTTTCCTTGCCATTTGTGTGCAGTTCTCTTTATGCATCCCTTCTTTCTCACTATGGATAGATTAACAAATGCAGTTTCTGTATCTAACATGTTCTAGGCCTGCAACAATGTTCGGTTGATTATTGTACAGTCTGTTGTCATTCCCATCTATAGAATGATATTATATACATGTTTGTATTTATTTATATATGACTTTTCCTGGTGAGAATTATAAAATTTTCTGAAATACTTCATTGCTTTGTTGCATAATTTCTTTTGTTTTGAGAGTACAAATATGTAGCAAACTCATGCAACATCCATATATTTAACTGTTGAGTGGTACACTAAAAATGTACCAATCCCAAAGGTACCATTCCTAGACATATACAAAATCAATGTAGAACAGCATGCATCTCTACCCCTACACATCCTGATTAATGCCAATCCTTCCTCAGTTCCCTGACGATCACCAGGGACATGATCAGTGGACCTATGGGGGACTTTAAGCACACCATGCACATAGGGCTGAGGGGACAGCAGGACGCCTTCGGGGACACCTCCTTCATCAAGGATAAATAGTAAGATATCGTCACGAACATAAACAATCTTTCAATTTTTTTTTGTTCTCTGTCGGACAAAGTTTGTTTTATCACAAAAGCTGGAATCAGTAATGACTTCATTTTTATTTGGATCTAGAGACTTTTACCTTTCCACATTTGTCCAGGCTTTGTGGACCAATTACAAACCTTCTGGTATTGATTATATAGCCATGCCATAGCCATTTTTATGATTGATTGTTAATGCAGGTGAGATTCAGAATGATGAGAATTGAGGGATTGTAAGTCCTCAAAACAGTGTGTGTCATCAAAGATATTGTCTGACAAAGTTATGTCAAATTTAGCACTGTCTGATGATAAACATGTAAAACATGTCACTCTCTAACTCATGTCTGTTCCCCCACAGCCATCTGCTGCCAGTCAAGAGTGCCTCATGTGAGTGCTTGTCTGCATGTAAATATGGCTTTTCTCTGTTTCGTTTGCTGTGCTTTATTTTACGTTTATTGTAACTAATACTGTTTTATAGATACTGGCACTAATAAGCAAACACTGCAATGCCAAGTTTAAGGCTTTACAGTTGCAAAGCATAACGAATTGCTAGATTTTGTTTGTTTTACTAACATTGTTTAAGGGGCGGTATAACCCCAACGGTGCTGTAATACACCGTATGACTATGACTGACTGACTGACTGTTAGATGTTAATTCTGTTTTTGTTATTTTACGTTTATTACAATGTACTGTTTTATAGATTCTACCCCAAATGAGCAAACACTGCAGTGCCAACTTAAATGTTTTACAGTAGCAGTGCAAAGCATTAAGATTTCAATAAGTCTTGTTTGTTTTACTAACATGTAAAGTCTGTTTCTCGTTTGTTTTAAGCGTCTTGCCTTTTATTTTAATCAGCTAACACATTTTTTCTCTGGCTTACCTTCAGCTTTGTTCTGCATATTTCTCGTTAAAAACATTGTTTTGGTTGACAATGTATAAAAGGACTTTAGACATGTAGCATGAGACCAAAGGTCTGTAAAATGTAAAACATCATTACATATTTGTTGTTAGCAGAGCTTTTTCCAGCTTTGAATTTTTTTTTTCGTCCCACTCATTGTTTGGAAGCGAAATGATTTTTTGTTGTTGTAATTTTCAGCTTGCAAATTCACATTTTCGTCAGTTTCATATCATGATGAAGTAAGATTTTTTAGGACATATGGAAGGAAAATATATATATATATATATATATATATATATATATATATATATATATATATATATATAACTTTATCAAAATTCTACCACACATCTGAGATTTAGCAAGCTGATGAAAATTTTTGATGTTCCGTGTTCTGTTTTCGTACGTGTCACACAGACCAAGCGGCAGCGCAACAGAACGGTCACTCCTCAGCCACGTCCACTCCTGAGCGGTCGCCCGACAAGGCCGGACCCCCCAAACCGCCACGCCTGCACCTCCCCGAAGGCGACAAGTTTGACGGTCGGACTTCTCCCCTCGGTCAGTCATCCTCGTCTCCCAGCAAATCGCAGGACTCGCTGGACCGCGCCCTGTCGGGGGACGTGGTGAATTCGGACGTGTCGGATCACGAGTATCTCGATCTGGAGGGCGATGGTGGCGGGGAGGCCAACGGGAAGGACGACTTTGTGAGTATACGCCGCGCCGATGTCCGGATCACAGGCATTTCTCTACATCAGGCTGGATTGAGAGGATAGTGTGGATGACATCCTCTGGGTACTGACAATTTGATGCAACCTTGGGGACAAAAGTTTTCGTGCTAAAAATTCATACGAGTATGTGGGAAAAAAGTTTAGCCCCAAAAAGCTGCTTTCATTTTGAAATCTAAGTGATAACTGAAAGGAAGGTTTGTTCAAAATGACACAGAACATATCTTATTAAATGAATTTCAAAATTTGTTCTTTCTTATCTTACTGGAAAACCATTGCTCAGTGCTCTAAATACTTTTTGTGCATCTAAGAGAAAGTTTCAGTTTTTGATACAAAAAGTGTGGCACTGTCTGAAATTTTATTAAGTTTATGGCTAAGTTGCTTGTAATGTTACAGTAGTTGCTCATGTTGCAGCTGCTTTTATGACGGTATAGTCTCAAACTTTTTATGGGAAAGACAGGGCTCTAGCCAGCTCAAAATTTTTTTCCGTCAGCCAATTCCCACTGTCGCGAAAACACTATTCCAGGAGTTAGAGAGACTGAACTGAGACCTTGAAAAACGGGTTTATACACTTCGTCAACAATGATAACAATAGCAAAACAAACAGTGTGTGGCTTTTACGGCCGTGGACGGCATCCCCAAGCCGCCTGTAGCTTCCACCAAGGATTTTTGTCCGTCAAGGTTGACGGATTGGTTTAAAAATTTTTCCGTCACACGCAGCAAATTTCCGTCAATTGACGGAAAAACGGACGCTGGCTAGAGCCCTGGGGAAAGATAAATGTGATTTGCTAGTGGATGTCATCCATGATGTCAAGTCAACATGGCCGTAGCTACTTCCTCCAATCCAGTCCTGTCCAACCTGTCAGTTGATACCTTTGGCTGAAAATGTTTTCTTTTGTTATGTGTTGGAATTAGTTTCTTTGATTTGCTTGAAATCCAGTGTGCTGCTGATTCCTTTTCTGTTTTCACTTTAGTTTAATAGCTGTAAAATGTTATTTTATCTCCTTTTGATAGAAGCACATTTTCATACATTTCTAGTGTTTTAGAAGGAAGCTCTTTTGCCCAATATCTATTTCTTCAGCATCACCTTTGAATGAACACAGAAGTGTTTTGGATTCAGGAATGTTTCGACTTCAAGCAGTAAAAGAAAACAAATTCTAACATAATCAGTTTTTACGAAGTCTTCTATTTACTCATGTACTTCTTTAAAGACTGAAGGATCTTTTTCGAAACCACAATTTGTGAAATTAGTACATTTGTATTTGATATGTGAGTCTAATAGGCTGTACAATATGTTACAAGGCCAAAAGCTAGACCTGCACTTTCTTCACGTTCAAGATTTGATGATCAGGCTTTCAGCCAGGCATGCGTCAACACGTCATCTGGACGCACTTTTCTTAGAATAACAAGAATTTTTATGCCCCTGGATGCCCTTACACTAGGGAGAAAATCTTGTCTGACACACAAGCATGAAATTCTGGATGACCAGGGATGCTACCAGGTCATCTGTGGTCCCAGTCTTCTACTGTGACCTCTGGAACAGTATTTTTGCCTCTTGGGATACCTAAAAATGCACTTTTTTTAACTTAAAATCATCAAAAACTCTGCACCATGGAAGGTGGATGCCCCCGGACCCCCCTACAATAGTCACTTACCGGGACTCACCAATAAGTTTGAACTCCCTATTATAGAATCCTAGCTAAAAGCCTGTTGATGATTCAAAACACTTCATTTTCATTTGAAGTCTATTTTGATGTATATGTTTCCTTTTGTTTCGAGCATGGTGGAATATTTTATCACCTTACTTATTTCTGCTGCCATGTTTCTTTCCTTATTTCTCTGCATGCATGACTTGTTCTTGGCCTTCCTTGCTGCATGGTGCGTGCGAGTAGGACTCCACCTCAGTACTGTCCCTGGTAGGTACACAGACAACACTCTGCTTCTCTTAAAGCTTAAGTGGGTATCTTATTGGATGTGCGAAGAAATGCCACCAAAATTAATCAGAAAGAAATTGGCAGTGATAAAATGATGTTCGCCATTTTGTGTCCATTTGCATCATGTTGCTACATGGTAATTTTTTTAGATATCAAAATTGCCCTGAATTTTCTTAAAATTTCAAAAACTTTGCAATGCTTAAGATTTCAAAAACTTTGCAAAATTTTGCACATTTTTCTGCACAGTCAATTGAGATACCTACTTTAAGCATTCATTACTTAGGGTGGGGCAAGAAGTCTCTTGGTGTATAAGGTATACTATTTGCAACATTAAGGAAATTTATCCATCAATTTTGGACTGTCCAACTGTGGTCTGCCCAGTTGTCAATGATAGAAAAAAATAAGTAGTGCTACCCTGACACAACCTCTCCACAGTCCTTTCTGATCCCTCTTTTACTTCTCTAAGGTGTGGTGATGTAAGGTGAGGTGTGGTGTGTGCAATTCATCACTATTACTGTATTGTGGCTCAACAACTTTTCTTCAGTAAAGAAATAAAACATTTTTGATATTGGAGTAAGTCTCAGAATTCTGTGTTACAAACTGATCAGAACGTTCGTTAGCATGTACTGAATTCCTGAAGAAAGACTGTTGACTTCAGATGAATACTGTCACAAAGACTGAAATAAGTAACAAAATATCTGTACAGTGAGAGTGGAATTCAGGTTTATTTTGTTTGTGATTTGCCAATTTCTATGTAATTTTTTTGATCTTCCTTGTTTACCTTACACAGAACTTGGACCTTGGACCATCTCTCCTGGACGATGTGCTGAAGATCATGGAGACTGGAGGAGAAGAGAAAGCAGCGCCCCCTCCCAGCCCAGAGAAGAAAGACAAGAAGGTCCCCACCTCTATCCCTGTCCCGACAAGCTCTGCACGGACGTACCGCAGAACCGCCAGCACAGAGTCTTCCAGCAGTGTTTCCAGCGGGCCTAGGTCGCCCACGAAATCCCTGTCGTCTCTCACATCTCAGACAATAGAGGAGGGCAAAGTAACAAAAGGTACGGACAATGCCCCGAGGAGTCCTAAGTCTCCCACAGACGTTGTTGCATTAAAACTGTGTGAAACGATCTCCCCCGACGGGAAAAAGGCGTACGATGCGTTGGTTGGGGGTGTGTCCACTGACTCCATAGCGGAGGCAAGGGAGCGGTCGCGGGTGGCTTATCAGGAGGAGACCAAGGTGTGGGAGGAAAGGATTAAGGGTGCTGCTTCTGATAGGTCTTCCCAGGAGGACAGTAACTCCAGCCCGTCCATAGGACGCCTGCGGTCCTTGGACAGTCCTCTCCTTTCCAGGCCGGTGCCGGAAGAGCCGGACGAAACGACCTCCACGGAGTCGGGGGATTCGTCGTCCAATCCGGTGCCGCTCCCGCCAAGAGTGCCTATCCAGACCAACTGGCCCAAGCCGCGCAGAAGGACGAGAAAGTCCACCGCGTCGTCGACGTCTAGCGACAAGAGCTACTACAACCCCGGCACGGGGAGCACGTCGTCGCTACAGCACGCCTCGTCTCTGCCCGAGATGCCTTCTCCGACGACGCCCAGGTCGCCCGTGTATCCTAGCAACAACCGCAGCCGCACCAACAGCGAGGTGAACTCTCCCTTCAAAGGTAACGACAACGTCTTCCTTACCACCTCGCCCGAGGGCACCATAACCTTTAAGAACTATGTCCCAGAAGGCGAGAAGAAGGAGGCCGCGCCAGAGCCGGCCAAGAAGCTTCCCGAGGACCCCTTCCTCAGGCAGAAAATGTTCATGGCCGATCCCTTCTTCGCGATGGGGAAGCCCAGGACCAAGCGCGAGCCCGCAGACTCCCGACTGAAGAAGAGCCAACAGAACAGCAGCTCGTCCAGTGCCATCTCCATCGACAACACCAGCTACGACGAACTCTCGGATTGCTCGTCGAACCCGCCTACGGGGGACTCCGCCAACGAAGCGCCGATGACGACGCGTAGGTATCACCGTTCCCCGGGAAACGCCAGCTCTGCCACCGACACATCAGAAACAGATGAAGGTTACATGGACATGACCGGCAAGCCGTTGTCACACCACAGAAATGGTAATAAAGACCGCGAGAAAGACATTCCTCGACGTAGACCCCTTCGGTGGGAGATAGTTGAGATGCAGAGAGTGGTGGGGGACCAGGTTTGGCACTCACGTTCTGGCATGCCTTACTAACGGGCGCTTCTACTGAGCTTGTGGGCCAGGGTTAGCGGTATTTCCGTTTCACGCTTACCTCTCTGCTAACTCACAGAGGCAACTTCCTTCAGTTTGTCCCTCTCGTTATTTGTTATTTCTTATTTGTTGTCTCTGTGTAAATATGGCTAATTGTTCTTCATCTGTTTAGTTATGTTTAAACTAACCCAAAACTTTGGAGGCAATGTTATCTCCGCCGTCCCGCGTACTAACACCACTCTCGTCAGTGTCGGTTCTACAAAATTTTGCGTTTCGCAGAGCGTGAAAACGGAAGTACAACTAAGACTGGCCTACAAGCTGGTGTGAACTATCCATTCTGACTTGTGACCTTTGCTTGCGGTCTTCTAGAAACTTAAGAAGTTGCTTCTAGAAACTTAAGAAAGTGCTTGGCATTTACACACTACTATACTGGTGGCAAGTTTGGTTGTGTTTCAAACCTATTGCATGGTGTTGCCCTTTTCCGGGATGATGATTTTAATGCTTGATTTAGTATCTTATAGCTATAGCTCGAGAGATTCTATTCTTAATTCATCATACTAATTGCAATTAATGAGTAGTAATGACGTTTGGTAATTAATTGCCCATCAATCATAGTCATTTTAGCGTGATTATTTTTGATTATCTTTGATTTTATAGATTAACTCTCGCTGGTTAATTGCTTCTGATTTCTGTTCTTTTGTTTTCTTTATAGTTTTCATTCTAACGTGACAGTGTTCTCCCTAAGGTGAGAGGAGCACTTCCCAACCTTCCACAGTGCAACTCCTGTTGTGGAGAAAACGTTTAGCTCTAATGTAGCAGGACATAAGAGTTTTCTTTTACACAACCAGTTTTTCTCACCTGCTGAAGTTTCGATGTCTGTCAGACATCTTCCTCAGAGCTTCTGCTTCTTGCCGCTTTATGTAGCTGAGGAAAATATCTGACAGACATTGAAACGTCAGCACGTGAGAGAAACTGGTTGTGTAAAAGAAAACTCCTGTGTCCTATGATCTACCAACCTGATGAAATTATTTTCGGAATTAAGCACTAATATAGATAGCCCCTCAAACATCTCATAATACATATGTAACAGCAGACCAGAATTTTAACCAAGCATTCTAGATATTAGAAATTATTCCTAAAACAACTTACTGTCTGGCATTCTCAATTACTGACTAGTTTCTAACATTGACTCAAATTTTCAGTCAGATTAAATATTTTCCTTAGTTTTGGTTATCATCAAGACGCTGAAGTTGAGGTTAAAGCCAAAGAGTTATACCTCCCAGATATTTAAATACCTTGAGGGATGAAAATGCCTAAGAAATGTTGTCAATGAATATAGTGTTTATGATTTGCATTTTATTACGTTATGTATGTAATACTCTATGAAGTAGCCAATTTTAGACACCGCTTTTTTATTATAAGCCCACAGAAAGTGCATGTGGCAGTAGTACAAGTGGCTGTGTAGTATTGTAGTCAGCATGGCAAACAGGCAACAACTCCACTTATCTGAACCTCGCAGTTATTTCCTGACAATAAGAGGGAAAAGTTCAGATTATATACCCTGAATCTGTAGACATGATGCACAATATAAATTTACCTTTTTTAGAGGAAACTTAAGAGGCAAACTTGCTCTTCCAGTGCCTTCTTGTCAATAAACTTAAGGGTTCATGTACATGTATCTAAAAGGTGAAGTTTTATTTAACTGGTGAAACTCAAATCCTTTCCAGTTTGGGCCATAGATTTATTCGAAAGATTTGCCTAAGCCAACATGGAAGATTCCAGTCATTAAAAGTCCATACCTAACCATGCACTTCAAGAAGTAACTGCCAGGGGGTGCTATTGTGCATACAGTGCATTGGCCTGCCTCCGTAAGTCTGCATGTTCGTTAACTGCCACCATAGGGAGAACCTGGCATGTGTTTGTTCCACTAGTTTGTCATTCTCCTACGCAGGGACATCCAATGGCAAAACCGCCTGTCTGGATGTACCCTGCTTTCTCAACCGTCACCCTTAGTTCCTGTAGGCATCATCACAAACCAGCTGTCAGCCAATCGAAGAATAGGCCTTTTAGTTTTCAAAAGGGATCTCGCATGTATAAGGAGAGCTCATTGATATTCATAAGCAGGGCAGTCAAGAACTAAGAGTGACGGTTGAGAAAGCAGGGTACATCCAGACAGGCGGTTTCGCCGTTGGATGTCCCTGCCTAGGAGGATGCTAGTTTGTGTCGGCAGGCCCTTTCTAAATGCCAGCGTACATTTTCGTTTCCCTCACCAGGTTTCCACTGAGGACTGTCGCATGGCGCTCCGAGAGATGAGATACGACGTCGACAAGGCCATCAAGTTCATCAAGCTGCAGCAGCTAGTTAACATGGACGAGGGGGACTTTAAGTACGCCAAGCAGACGCTCATATACTGCAACTGGGACGTAGACAAGGCGGCCAACTTCCTGCTAGTCCACAATCAATCCCGCGGGAAATCCACGGACCTGTAACCACGGGCGGCGCGTTTAGCCGCGACCGCTCTCTATCCAATCACAGCCTGTGTTACATACATAGTGTGTTTACAAACAAAATCTGCCAATAGCAAGTCCTGTTACAGTGTAGTCGTTGTAGACGTTTGTAGAATGTTACATATTAGATAGCTTTGAAGCAGTCGTTTCGGCTTCTTGTATAGTTTTCCAAGTTTTCAAGCTCAGCAAAAATATTCCAGCAACTATTTTTGAAGAATAGCTACTGAATTTTGTTAGACCGCATCAAATGTTGTCTTCAATGAACAAATTATGTACAGAACTGTTGTGTAACAAAGCGAAGTTTCCCTGTATATTTTGTAAAGCTAATGCTAATTATATTTAGTTACTGTGCATATAGAGGTTTTTGCAGAATTCTCCTATCTAGTTATGGTAGGCTATCTATCTAAGCAAGTTTCTATATAATTCCATTTTTCTGCAATTGTCCAAAATACCCCTTTTCCACTAGATGGCAAATACAGTGACAGTACAGCGACCAACATAACATTCGTAGATTTCATATTTGGAATATGATAGAAATAGAGACAACAAAACACATAAAAGCATTGAAAATTCATTAATTCGTCTATGAACTTCGGCGCTTTGTAAAATATATGGTTGTTCAGTGGTCGTAGGCAGTTGAAGTGTCTAGTAGAAAGGGGGTGTTGCAAATGATTGACTTGTTAGTAGCTGTTACACATAGCTAGAAAACTGGGCTACAAGGTAACAAACCTGTTTAGGGTACATCGCAACAAACGCTGCCTTACTGAAACTAATGAAATTAGCATTCTATATATACATCAAGGGGTTGGTTGGAAAGTTTGCGTCATTCAGGGAGGAAAACTTTGCAGATCTTTGTAGGTGCTGAAAGTTAGAAACAGGCATTGTTTTCAGCAAAAACATAATCTTTTGCAGTCGTGTTACAAAATCAAGTTCAGGTTTAGAAAACCTGTGACCATGCCCACATTACAGTGTTACAAGTAGCTTCTTCATGCAGCTTTGTTATGGTCAACCAACAATTGCGTGTGAGTTTGTATGAAACAGTAGATATGCCTTAAAGGTCTGTTAAAGATTGGAAATGGTGACATTCATGCGGAAGTAGAAATGTTTGTTGTACTGTTTCAGCCTACTTTTGTGTGTGGTTGTTCCGAAAAAATGTATAAGGCAAACATTCCACATTTACGATAACTTGGAACAAGATGTTTTTGTTATGAATTAAGCATTTGAAATCCATTTGAAAGGTAACAGTTACAGTTGAATTTTGTTCTGCATTTGTCAAGATGTTTTCCTGCATTTCAGTCGCTTGTGGTGAGAGCAAAGAACTGTTCCTTCCAAAAATCCCATTGCTGTGCCCTAGTACTTCATTGTACATGGCTTATATTGATAAAGCCCTTAGATGTCATGAATATTAATTCTATCAGCATAAACCTAATACATTTGTGCTAATTTAGTTAGATAAATTACTCTGCAACTTACACCAATCACTTTGCTTGTACCACCCGGTATACTCCACAGTTTTGATAGATCCCATGTTCTCATTGGTCAGTACTACATGTAGCTCTTTGCCAGAGTTGTTATTCAGGTAATTAAATCATCTATGTGACCAATGAAATCAGAGTTAGAACAGTTGCTGACCAATCAGCAAGCAACTTGCATAGTTTGCCTCTTAACCAATCAACATTGTTCTTCCAAGTGGTTTATTTACTAGTGTAGGGTCCAATATTTCATACTGTATGATTATATTTGACACGTTGTCTTTGTTCTTATTGACTTTCCGTGTACATTATAAGTAATTCCCCATTCTGTCTCCTTTCCAAGATTTGTATGATAAGTTTATAACATTTAATTTCCAGTACTTTAGTGTATGTGCACAACTTTCTGTACAGATAATATTTCCAAGTATTACAGAGCATTAGCCTGTTGAAAAAGAGTATGACAGCCATTATAGCATCCTTAGATAGCGTTCCTTTATGTCGTGTATATCTTGCAACTTGTATTCTAAGGGTAACAAATAGTCTGAATGTGTTGGTCAGGGAAAGCAAAAAACAAGTGTATCAGTCTGCTGGTTCTTGTGATGTGGTGTACGCTGTAGTTCGAGAAGAAATTGACAGAGGGAGCTGTTGCTTGAGTTTGCGGGTAGCATGTGTAGAAGATGTGTTGGTGCCCTGTGAACATCAAGGTTGTAATATACATATATGTATAACCTTGTGAAAGTTGAGAACGTTGGTAGTTGTGATTTGGTAGGGCTGTGCTCAAGAGGAAGTCTTTTTGGATGCCCTTTTATGTACAAACCGTGCAGAAAATAATTCTCAGTAGTCATTTTGACGGAAAGTGGAAGAATTTGGCATTTTGAAGTAGAGGACGGACGTGTATGTCTATGCAAATTGCGGAAGCCTCAAAGCCAAGACCTACCTGACATGATGACGTCACTATCAGGTGTAAGAATCTCCAGTTCACGACGCCATGACACCAGACCGACTACATGCATGTCATGAAGTGTGAAGTTTCTATGTACACAGGGAGTACTGAGAGCTGGGGAGATGAAATGTTACTGTTTGGGGTTTTTCTGTCGTGACAGTGTATGGAACATAATGTTCTTTCAATAAATCTGTCTAGTTGAAGGTGTGGGAAATACCTAAGCCTTTCACTTGTGTGTCTTAATTACTTTAAATCAGCCCCGCAGAATGGAATGTGTGTGCGTGCGTGCATGTATGTGTGCATTAATGTAGGGGGTGTTTGTGTCAGTGTATCTGTGAGTGTGTGTGCGTGCATGCATGTACATGTGTGTGTGCATGCATGTGTGTACAGGTATGTGCGCGCGCATTCATGTAGGGTGTGTGTGTGTGTGCGCATTTATGTAGGGTGTGTACATGTGTGTGCGTGCGAAAACATGTTCATGTAAGGTGTGTTTGTGAGTGAACAGCAGTACTAGATAGACATATTTGGAGGTACACCTATGTAGGTACTGATTTTGCTGGGTCTATGTGTTTGTGGTTATAACATAAGAGCCCTTTGTTACGTATGTATTTTGCCATGCTGGCACCATTGGAATGCAGTATTTCATGTAATAGAACGACACCCTCATCTTGAAGGTATTGTGGTGTATATAACATTCAAGTTAGATGTCATATGCCTGGCTAGTGCTGTTTTAGCTTCCCTCCAAGCAGGGGTTAGACTATTATGTTGTAGTAGATGTTCCTTCATGTGCAGCACACTGTGTTGTACATGTACAAGCTGGGGCCAATTATCTACATGTACTCTCCAATCAGAGGTGAGGCTCTAGATTACCACACTGCCTTGCATTATGATAAATATAAATAACTGGGCATATAAATTTAGATGGTATTTCTGGTAAAGAGGGTATCAAGCGCCCTAGCCCACACCGCGATTATATCACGGAGGTTTTTGCCCGACGGACTCTTGTTAGAGTCTGCTTGCTTGTGCATTCATTGCATTGTTGCTTCAGCAAAATAAAGCATGTATTTCATATTATGGGTGTCCTAGGGGTAACGTTTGGTACTGTAGCAGAGCTTTTTATCAGCTTGTGTGTGTGTGTCGCCCGATACTGTAAAATTCGATGTATTATAGTTCGCGGGGATTTAATTTCGCGGTTGTTTTGAGTTTGCGGTAGCGCCATATTTATACCGTTATGGAAAAACGTTCGTGGGCGAAAACCGTGAACATTTCTACCTTTACAATACACTGGTTTGGGTACATTCCCCATTGTTACTGCTGGCTCTCTCTCTAGTTTTACTTGCCCGCCCATCAAGCGCAAGCGAACACCACGCAAGCAAAAAGATGGAGAAAGTGGTAACTACAGAGGATGTTACCCTGGCTGAGTAAGAGAGAGTATCAAATGCTATCTGACCTAGAAGCATTCAAAAGTCTTACAAACAGAAGTTGAAAGCTGTTCAAACTTTATTCAAAGTTTATACAGACAGTGTCTACGATTATAACAGAACCAAGAAGAGTTGGGCGGCTTCATACCTCCATGAAATGTTTTTTCAATAGTTTTTTCTAAGTATAACAGCACTACAAGGAAACACAACTTTCTTGGCAAAGGTAATAAGAAAATGTCTACACAGTAATAAACTTATGTGTTAGGTGCCATATAGTAATCCATATAATAAGATAAAGGCAGAGATAGCCAAACGTAGAGGTGTTGATCATCATAAATGAAGTGACATTGCTGTCATTTCTCATGCGTTTGTCATTTAACATCAACAACAAGTCAATTTTACTACATCACAACCTGGCTGTGCGTACTAAAGAGCCAAACAAACAAACAAAGTGACATTGCTGTAATTTCTTAAGAATCTGACAGCTAACATCAACAACACTAACATCAACAAGTCAATTTTACTACATTAGAACCTGGCTGTGAACAGCCAAACAGATAAATGAAGTGACATTGCTGTCATTTCTTAAGAATCTGTCAGCTAACATCAACAACACTAGCATCAACAAGTCAATTTTACTCACAACCTGGCTGGGAACGACCAAACAAATAAATAAAGTGACATTGCTGCCATTTCTTAAGCGTCTGTCATCTAACATTAACAGCACTAAGATCAACACCAAGTCAATTTTACTACATTACAACCTGACTGAACAGCCAAACAAAGAGATTAAAAATAAATGAAATGTCATTGCTGTCATTTCTTAAGCGTCTGTCAACTAACATCAACAACAAGTAAATTTTACTACATTACAACCTGGTCGGCTGTGAACAGCCAAACAAATAGATAAAGTGACATTGCTGTAATTTCTTAAGAATCTGTCAGCTAACATCAACAACACTAGCATCAACAAGTCAATTTTACTACATTACAACCTGGCTGTGAACAGCCGAGCAAATAAATAAAGTGACATTGCTGTCATTTCTTAAGCGTCGGTCATCTAAAATTTACAGCCCTAACACCAACAACAACTCAATTTTACTATACATTGCAACCTGGTCGTCTGTGAAAAGCCAAAGAAATAAATGAAATGTCATTGCTGTCATTTCCTAAGCGTCTGCCATATAACATCGACAACACTAACATCAACAACATGTCAATCTTACTACATTACAACCTGGCTGAACAGTCAAACAAAGAGATTAAAAATAAATGAAATGTCATTGCTGTCATTTCTTAAGCATCTGTCAACTACCATCAACAGTACTGACATCAACAACAAGTCAACTTTACTACATTTACATTCACTGTTGCATTTAAGAACACTTTCATTCGGCTAACAGCACTGGTAGTATATCTGTACAAATATGCATTGTATAGGCACAAGCATTAGTAATAAACAAAATAAAAAGTGTAAACTTTACAAAACCTTCTTACACCAACTTTTATCAGCTAATGACCCAGTAAAACATGAAAATTTAAAAGGCCAGCAAAAGTGTACAATGAGCCCCAGAAGACCTTAAAAATGCACAGAGAGCCTGCTATGGAGGCTAAACAACAAGTCAACTTTACTACAATGCCAAATTCAAGGTTGCATTTATGAACACATTCAGCTAATACCTTTGTGTGTTTATGCAGATACGCATGCATTGCACAAGCATAAGTAATACATGAACAAAGAGGTGTAAAGTTTACTATACATTCTTACACCAGCTGTTCAAAGTCTTGTCATCAGATTATGAAATACATGTACAGGGAATCTGTAAGACTACTTAGAATTCAAAAAGCAAATTTTCCAAAATAGAAAGTCCGACAAAACATGCCTACTCAGAAAAAGCCTCTCCTCTCTCAAAGCCTACAAAGACATATTATTAAATATTATGCATCCAAAACAAACCGGAACACAACCCTTGCTGGGAACTAGGGTAATGCTGGAATAAACCCTTTTCTTTGACTTGATTATTTAGTCAATTTGGTGGGTTTCTTTAACCTATAAAACGGTTATTCCAGAAAATAGTGTTATTGGTATTTATGATGGGCTAGTCCTTTGTCCTTTTTCTACCTTACCGATTAATTCGTACTGTTAAAAATACCACCAAGAGGTTCAACTTCAGTTTCTGGTAAAAAGAACATGGGAAAGCGGGGATGTTATCCCATGTTTCTACCAGTAAGAGGTTCAAGAATCCTGTTATTCCATGGGATATAACCAATCCTTTTCTTACTGTTGTGGGTTCAAACCTTCTGCAGAAGTAGTATTGTATATGTAGTTTGTGCAGCTTACCGTAGGTGCCTCGCTTGTATAGAGGGCATCTATCGCAGTAGTAGTGAGGTTAGATGTCGCGTAGTGCTCTGCGTTATTCGAGACGGCAGTATTTTCGTGGTACAACTCGTTTGCAGAGTTTTCTAGTGGTGTGGTCCGACATTCACCTGAGTCAACTAACTGTCCGTGATTCAAACCTTGTGTAGAGGTACCGGTGCTCTGAATCAGGGAGTTTTCCAGCGGTGATGTACGCGTCATTTCTTGTGCAACTGGAAGTCCGTGGTTCGAACCTTGTGTAGAGGTACTAAGCGTCATTTCTTGTCCAACTGGAGGTCCATGGTTCGAACCTTGTGTAGAGGTGCCGGTGCTTTGGTGCAGGGGGTTTTCCAGCGGTGATGTACGCGTCATTTCTTGTGCAACTGGGGGTCCTTGGTTCGAACCCCCGCCAACATGTCCGTGGTATAAAGTGTTTTCGATGGGTGGAACGAGATGGCGAAGCTGGCACAAGGGGAAGGAATCATGGTCGTTGTCCACGTTGTTGGTAACTGGAGGTCCATGGTTCGAACCTCCGGCGACATGTCCGTCGTATAAAGTGTTTTCGATGGGTGGAACGAGATGGCGAAGCTGGCGCAAGGGGAAGGAATCATGGTCGATGCCCACGTTGTTGGTAAGGTCCCTTCGATTGTAGCACAGGGTTATCGTGCGAGAGACGATGTAGGCAACGAACGCTACGGTTAGAAAAATGACGATGTAACGAATTATATGTTTTTCCTCTTTTTCGTTCCCCACGTCCGTTGTTGATTCTGTTGGAGATGTCACGTTATACGGGCTAGTCTGGTTAGCACTTGTCGGGTCCCTGGCTGAACAGTCCTGAAGGTAGGACTCTGTTGTGCTCATGTTCATCCACAGTTGGGTTTGTGTGGGAACAGTTTTTGAATCGCTGATGAGAAAAGTGCCGTTTTCTACGCTCGGAAGTTCGGTCTTGTTTGGCTCAGTGGTCGGTCCACAGTCCGTCATGTGTGTGGCCAGAGTGGACAACAGTCGACGACGCAGTTGACTTGGACTGGTGCATTGAAAACGTCCGGTCAGAACAATAAAACACGCGGCACACGAAGAACAACAGGCCTGTCGAGGACCCCACTTACAGCCCTCTAAACACGCCAGTTTGTCGATCAGCCAGGAAAGCTCACAGTCGCAGTGAAACGGGTTCTCGTTGATAACTACGTTCACTTGTGGCCATCCTAGAGCGTGTTTTGAGAACGATGTAAGTTTGTTCCCGCTCAAATTCACGTGACTCAGCTTTGGCAGATGCGCAATGACGGTGTCAAGTTGGACGTACTTCAGTCGGTTTCCTTGCAGAGAGAAATCTTCTAAAGCTGGCAAGGCCAGCAGAGACATCCAGGACATGCTTTCGATGGAATTATAGCTCAGGTCTAAAGAGTACAGATACGGCAGTGGTGGAAAGGACGAGACGTTTTTGATGTTATTTTCAACGAGTTCGAGTCGCTCAGCGTTGGACGGTACATCACTGGGCCATGTCGCGAGGCCAAGCCTGTTACAGTAAACTGCCGAACGCATACCCACAGAAAAGAACGGTTTTCTCTTTTCCACAACGCATGGCAGACTGCTACATCCTAACAAACAAGATCCAAAGGCAACAAGCAACAAGAAGTCACTTACAGCCATGTTTGACATTTGTCCCAGAACTGAAATCTGGTTGTCAGCACCTACACTGGTCTGTCTATGACGATGTCTACAACGAACCACTAAAACTAATTCAAAAGTGGCACACCTCAACATGTTTCGGGCCTCAATTTGAGGCTGCGACCGTCTCTTACCTTCAAATGTTTTGAAGAAAAGAAACAAACTGGATCCTCGAAACACTTTCTTCACTTTTTCTAGCGTACTATCACCAGTGGCGCGGAACAATAGTCCTTGTTTGGGTGCATCTTGTTTTCAGCAAGGACGTTATTATACTATTTATATACTAGTATAACGTCCTTCCTTCATTATGCATGGTCAGTTTGATACCTAAATTGGATACATAAAAACATATGGCTTGGCTGTGCCAGACAATTTTCCTTCTTGTAGAAAGAAAACAATCAAAAAGGTTGGTATAGAAAATAGGGGGGGGGGGTTGCTACCAAGGGAGTCACCAACACAAACTGCAACCCATAATGTCCAGAACAGAAGAAATTTTCGTTTTCCCGCGAACAATTCCAGAGTGGAATGCCCTGCGTGGAGCGGTGGTAGAGACCTGCCCGCCTTTAATAGCCCGGGGACCTCAACTCCCCCTTACTTTGCTCCTGATTGGGTTATGTGGGGTTTATCTGATGCAAATGTAGCTGTAGATGTAACGTTAGATGATTACAGTCCATGAAAAACCTACCATGTACGCACTTTTCAATGGCACTAGGGGTGGATACCGGTACAGAAAATTCAGGTCCAGGTCCGGTTCAGGTCCAGAGGATCAGGTCCAGGTCCGGACCTGAACCTGGACCTGATTCATTATGTGGAAACTTGTGAATAAACGATACTCAAAACAATGTTCCATTTTGCTACAAAGAAATCTGTTTTGTGTAGTATTCGACTCCCACTGGCGTTTTAAAAACCCTACAAGGCTATCCTCTGTACTAACTACCTCTGTACGATTGACTGTAAAAGTTGGTAAAGATGACTATAGAGTCTACTCTGCTTTGCTCTTGTTATTTGCCTAGACCGGTAACCCCGAAAACGTGCGAATGCCTGGCTTTATAATCAGTTCAATTTCCAATCGGTCCAACATCCGGTCCACGGAATTTTTTCAGGTCCGTTTTTCTGGACTGGTCCAATGAGAAAAAACGGTTTTGTACCGGTGTGACAGCGATCTCGCCCCCCCAGTGATCTCGCCCCCCCGCCCCCTAGCGTTTTCGCCCCCCTTTAGCGTTTTCGCCCCCCCCCCCCCCCAAACATTACTAGTATTCCTCGGAGGGGTCTTAAGAGCAGCTGGTTACTACATATTAGGTGCGCTACCTGGTACTATACTGCACCTGGGAGTAACATAGTTGGTGTGTTACCTGGTACCTATATGGCACCTTATTACCGTAAGATGTCATACCTTGTTCGGTGCAAACACTACATTGAAAGGACATTTTTTTGCAGCTGACATGGCAGAGGTGGCATAGAAATCAATGCTATTGTGAACGTATAAATCAACACCGTCTATGGTACAGAATACGTCAGCTATATGTTTTCAATTTGTCACAGTATTTTCTTTCTTGTGCAGAAAACATTTCCAAAGCACTAAGAAAATGCTACAAAAAACTGGTAAAGTACCAGTCTTAAGAAACACGGGTAAAACACCAGTCTCTAAATACTAGAAAAACAGTCATATTGGAGGTGAAGATATCCATAGGGTAGGTGCATATAACGTACCAGTTTCTAAATACTAGAAAAACAGCCATATTGAAGGTGAAGATACCCCTTGGCCAGGTACATACACCAAAATGTGCATTATTCTAATGAATACCTTATTTGCATAATCAATAAAGACATGACATAGTTCTTTTGTGGTCAATTCATAATAGAGACTTCATATTGGAGATATATAGGTTGCTCGAGGACAGGTGAATACAATAATGAAATATATCTCATGTCGAGACTCAGGTACATGCAATAAAGGGAATACAAGGGACCCAACCCTCCTTGTCTGAAACAAGTTCAACTATCTTATTGCCAAGTACTTACGTTAATATTGATACTATGGATGGCGTTATGTATCAAACTCGTGTACTTATATCATTCTGAAACTGCATTGTGTGATTTATACCAATCAACTTCTAAAATATCATGTAAACCCGTTTTTTTTTGGGGGGGGGCGAAATCGCTAAAGGGGGGCGAGGTAGGGGGGCGACATCACTAACCGGGGAGGGCGAGATCGCTAGTGATTTCGCCCCCGGGGGGGCGAGATCACGGGGGGGCGAGAACGCTGTCACACCGGTACACCGTACCGATACCCAGCCCTAAATGGCACACATTAGGAACGTTAACACGTGTCGATACATTTTTGTAAGTTGATGCAAGGACTTAATACAGTATACTAGTATATGGTTGAAGATATCCATATAATAGTTTAACTTGATGTCTACAACCAACACTCAACACTAAAGTGGCACACCACAGCTTTTTTTCGGGTCTCACTTTCAGGCTGCGAATGTCTCTTACCTGAGAAATTTATATAATATGAAGAAACAAACTGAACCCTCGACACCCTTTCTTCGCTTTTTTTCTAGTGCACTATCACCAGTAGCGCGGAACAGTATGATGATAGACCTTGTTTGGGTGCATCTTGCTTTTAGCAAGGACGTTATAGATATTTTTTTATATTTTTATATAACGTTTATGTCCTTATATAACGTCCTTGTTTTCAGTATGGTCAGTTTGATACCTAAATTGGATACATAGAAACATATGGTTTGGCTGTACCAGACAATTTTCCAATCTAAAAGAGTGGTACAGAAAATTAAGTTTCAATAATTGTTTTTTTTTCTGATAGATACTGTCCAGGGCTTGGGCCAGGCGAGAGGTCGGTCCGCCCGAGCTCGTGACCGCCCCCCCCCCCCCCACACACACACACACACTTTGCCCCTGATGGGGTTATGAGGGGGTTACCTCATGTAGACTTAGCGGTTGATGATGACACTTCATTTATGAATTTTTGAATGGGACACATAAGGGATATGTGTACATAAGTTGAAGATATCCATCTATTAAGTCAACTTTATGTCTATAATCAACGGTCAACACTTAACTAGTGCACCGGTACCCCAGCATATTTTGGGTTCCAATTCCTGCTGAAGGAAAAAAATAGGTATGGAAATGGACATGTATATCCGTCTAGCTATAAGGACATTTGAGTTTTAGTTTCTTTTACCTCTGAAATTTTAGTAAAAGTCTTATTCGGTCAAAAATGGTGCGCACAACTGATGTTTCACTCAAAATTGAAACCATCGCCTACAATATTTTACACAAAAAAATGATTTACAATGTCGAAATAGTAATCTAGAAGGCTGTAATTTGTAACCAAACCAATTAACTTTCAACGCAGAAGTATATCTGGAAGTAAAATATTCCTCTTTCGGATTGGTTTTGTGGAAAGAAGGAATATAATATTTTCTAATTTAGTACACCCAAGCAACACATGTTTTTATGTATCCAGGTTAGACATTCGCTTATATAACCTCATTGGTTGTACGAAAAAAAAAACAGATGCACGCACGCAGACAATTTAAGATTGGCTATCTGATGACGTCCTACCCGGGGCCTGACCAAGCTGTTTGCGGCAAGGAAAAATTAAAGTTTACAATTATGCCGCAAATATACACAAGACAAGCTGTTGAATTATGTTTGGCACAATTTGTGTTTTTGTTGTCTTTTATATCATACTTATCGTTCCCGATGGCTGCCCGACCGAGCCCCTTTGTGGAAATGTGACGTTAGCCTAATGCTAGGTAGGATACTAGTGGGCTTGTTTTGTAATACCCCCCTCACATTAGGCGCGATTCGATCGGACGACGAGTCTGCGAGCTCTAATTTACGAGGAGGCATGACCCTGATGCCGACGAAGAAATGTCAGAGTTCCCCCTTCCCGTCAGGGTCATGACTCCTCGTAATTTAGAGCTCGCAGACTTGTCGTCCGATCGAATCGCGCCTAATGTGAGGGGGGTATAACCGACCTCTCTTAGAGAGAAGGGGAACTAGTACTGTAAAAAGATTCTGTATGTACTTTTACACAGCAGGACACATACATTTAAGGGGTGCAATGAATTGCCTTTTACTAGTTAACATTATTTTAGAGGTTTCAATGGCATGTGGAAGATGTGTAGTAGGGATTTTTTTTTCCTGTAGGACCGGTCCGGAAAAACTGGACCTGAAAAAAAAATAGCGTACCGGATGTTGGACCTATTAGAAAATGAACAGATTACAAGTAGAGAAATTAATCATTATTTTGAGTATCGTCCATTCACAAACAATTAGGTCCAGGTTCACGTCCGCACTTGGACCTGATCCTCTGGACCTGGACCGTACCTGGACCTGTATTTTCCGTACCGGTACCCACCCCTAATGTATAGTGTTTCATCAACCATATCACAATATTTTGAATGTCCAACCTTCTTAATCCAAGCTGTCACTTTTCATCTCTGGCCGGTAGTTGATAGACGTAGGACCATTGTTCTGTGTGCATTCTCCTCGGAACTTTGGGAAACAACCAGACTGTGAAAATATACATGTTACAAATACACGTTAGGATGAAAATGAGGTGACGTTAGTTACCTTTATCCGCAGGGTAACCTATATCCGTTGTATATAAAATACGGTGTTTGGGGATTGTTAAGTCGATGGAAAGTAGTTTCACACATGCATTACAATAGTGAAAATGTTGACATTTGAAACTCATGTCGTTGACCTGAAATCTCTGAATACCCAGTTTTTTAAACTACGAATTTTGGTTACCCCACGGATTAAGGCGAACTAGTGTTACAATTAATGTCAGGATGAAAATTATGATAACCTTAGGCATATTCTGTACAAATTCATATCTCATATAAACATGTGTAGACAATTACAGACATAGTGGTGGCGCACTCATTAGAACAAACTTATATCAACACCACAATCAACATGTATACAAAATCGTGTATTAACAATGTAAAAGCCTAAATGAACACAAAGTAGGGTAAGGCTATCATTAACTTAAATTGTTTACGTTATTAACATTTTCTGATCATGTTCAACTATAACAGCATTATTCAATGAACAACGACGATTATTTGTCAAAAATTTCTACTGAAGTTGTGCAGTTGTGTTTTTCCCCACCCGACCCAGCACTGGGTTGAAGATTGTATGTTTAATCTCCCACTTCTAAAAAACAGAGACATTAAAAATTGAACCGCCAACACTCTGGGCTCTTAGCGTTATTTTGAATGAAGACCTTTATTGCACATTTTTGCACACCGGGCTAAGTACAGGTCACAACCGTTGAAGACATGATGAAAAGATACAGTTCATAGATACAAAATGAGACTATTGCTGGATAAATTCAACTTCTCCTCGCTTTTCTGTTATAGTGGAGATTAAAGAGCAGATATGTTTTATGATCGATGGTTTGTCAAGTTGCATTATGAATATAAAGTTTTCTACAGAACTTAGATGTATGTTATTGTGTTTATTACTAGCATGCCGAATCCGCGAATAGACAATTAACCGTGGTTACCTTCCTGTCCCCCCACCGGCCCTTGTAGTTGAGCCACGTCCAGGACCCGGTATAGCCTCCGTCTGGTAGGTACTTGGTGAAAGTGACGTTCTTCCACGTGTCCCATGCCGTGCCGTTACTGGTAATGTCGAGTATGTGCGAGTCAGGGATGAGCCTTCTCTTGTAATAATGGTCCCCGGGGGTGGCCCACAGGTTGTGGCTATCTGTATTAAAGAAACCGTTTCAGGTCACTTTTTGCCTTTGCCAGAATAGATAATGTTATGTTTGGGCATGTTTGTGTGTCTGTGTGTTTGTGTGTGCGTCAACAGTATAACTCGAGAAGCCTTGGATGGATGATATTTAGTAGGTGGGTAGGGGTCGGGAAAACGAAGGTCAAATTCAATAATGGGCCCCCTAGCAGCTTGCTAAGGTACTGCAGCGGAAACTCAATTTTTTTATATCTCGTTTTCTAGACATGCTGGTGTCATGATTTTTTAGTGGTAGATAGCCTTCAAGGAAGAGAGTAAGTGCTGTGAGTTTGGGCCCCCTAGCGGCTTTTTTGTAACTGCAGGCGCCAGTTTCCTTTCAAACTTTGGACGAGAATAACTCTACAACTTGTTGACGGATCGTCATGATTTGTAATATGTTTTATAATTGGAGAAAAATGATATTTGTTAGTAACACTTTACTTCCAACACGGAATTAAACTATAGGGACTTACCCCTCTAAATTTTTAGACAATCTCCGTCGACCCTGTTCACAGAATGACCCTTCTATCTCCAGCAGTGACGTCAGGAACTCGCCACTTTTGAAGGAGGTGGTCATAAGTATCAGAAAGTCTATGTCGCCCCCCGTCTCTGTTGGCTCTAATATACACTGCGCCTTCACACTTTTTACCCTTTACTTCGGTACAGACAGAACAATGTGGCACTGCACACTATACTAATCTCCAAGCAGCTCCTACGATGCCATAATATAGTATCAAAGCTGGCAAGGGAGTACTAAGTATATAGCCGGCCAAAGGGAGTCAGACGGGCACCGGTATGTTAGCTGGTGTGTTACGCCGAATGGCGGTTATACCGGCTATACAGATACAGATACAGGTATCATACTATTAGACACTCCCAGGCCGGCTTCACTCCTTTGCCAGCTTTTGATACTATCTTATGCTACCGTAGGATCTGCTTGGAGATTAGCCTTGCACTAATCGTCAAGCAGATCCTACGGTGTCATAAGATAGTATCAAAAGCTGGCCAAGAAGTATAGCCGGCTAAAGGGAGTCAGCCGGGCACCGTTAGCACCGATATAACATTGAAAACAACTACAGCAGTACGTGTTCTAAGACACTCTAATAGTTTAAAGAATGTAGAATAATTACCGGCGGCTGAATACAAGATAGGATGCGTTCCCTCAGTTTGCACAGCTTCTGCACCTTTCCTATATGTCCGCGATGTAGGGTCCCAGTTGTATGTACCTGGCAAATTATCATTATCAATAGAAGCTATCATGGTATGGGATTTTTTTATGTTATCTTATAAATATACGCATCTAATTTTAACATGTCATTATTTGAAATGAAATAAATTTAAAAAGAAAATAAACAAAGACTGCATAATGGTGGTCGATTGGTGGAAAAGCCAACGTGCAAAAATGTAGCACTGGTTGCGCCAACTGGCATCAGAAATTCCAGTCAGAAATTGAATACACGTCAAACATTTTCAGGCACTTCGTCCATAAGGCGAAAGTTATGACCTAACGCCCGCCTTTGGTGTATGATAAGTGTCATTGTACTGAAAATTGACAGACCACTTCACCCCCAAAAGCAGTTACTCGAGCAGCTGGATATGATGCTAGAAACAGGTGTAGAACTTTACGTGCAGGCAAAAATTTATGTTGCCGTGTTGACGTACTCGCTCCCTGCTTTTGCACGTCGTTCGCCACGTTTTCAGAAATACGTGGCGGACGTGGTCTCCAAAAAAACGTAAGGCGGGTTGTGCCCTTAGCTTTAACCCTTAAACTGCCAGAGTTTTAGCCTTATAAAATGCTATCAGTGCCAGGGTTGGCCGCTGACCTCCAAAAAGAAACCCCCGAACAAGGCCGAAGTCCCTATTAAACTTCCGGAGTTCGTGCGCTATGTGCGCGCAAAGCTGCTACTTCGGGGGAATACGCTATCCGGATATATCTGGGCGCGGCATACAGGGCATGTATATGTGTGCCGGATATATCCGGGCTTGGCAGTTTAAGGGTTTTAACATTCATCATGATCGTACCTTCGTGCTTATATGCAGGATTGATAAAGATGCTCCTTGGGTGTCCGCCCACCAGACGAAGGGTCATGTGTTCCCAGTCGCCCACGTGACGCAGGACACCCCTCATACCGCCCATGCAGCTGCCCCACAGCGACCACAAACCTGATGACATATGCGGAAAAAAAAGTTATTGAAATATTCATTATTCAATAAGAGTTCGGCGATTCATACCTCCATGAAATGTTTAGAGCTTTTGTAAATTTTATGCAAATGACCATGATTTATGCATGGTGATGTTCATAATTGACTAACTTGCACATGTCATAAGTATAAATTTCCCGTCATTAATCATTAAGCGGTTTTGCAATTTCCACATATATTATGCAAATCAGTTCCTCATTAGCATATTTGGTATCTGCTAATGTTCCATCTAACATAATTTACATGTGTTACAGTTATTAAAAACAATGTAGTTATGCGATTCTCACATCAATTATGCAAATTAAGTCCTCATTTGCATAACATTTATATCATTATGAACATCTTTGACTAAGCTACCCGTATGCCTAAAATGATGTCAATCCGTCATTCCTTTCTGCAGTTGTTCCGCAAAACCGGAAGTTGTGCTGCAGTACCAAGGGAAGCCGCTAGGGAGCCCAAAATCTAATCATTTCCAGCTTTCATTCCACCAACGCACCAAGTGTAAAATCAGTCCATCCAGCCGTTTTGGAGTCATCTTGAAACAGACAAACACTAGTGAAAATATAACCCCCTTGAAATTTCATGGAGGTAATAATAACTAGAGTTCGGGGACCTCATACCTCCATGAAATATTTATTGCTTTTTTGTGGATGGTATGTATGTTTATAGTCGGTTGTATTTGAGAGTAATGGTTATAAATGTTATGGGAAAGTAGTGGTGTATTTATTTAATGACACAGAGGATGTCCATCTGATTAGTAATTATTAAAATGTGACACTTAATTGTGTAATGTGCGTTTAAGAGGTCGACGGCATATGGTAGCGTGGTGTTCCTTAAGCATGATGTTTGGCATTTAAACTGTCTAAGGTTGTCAGCATTATTCAATTTATTGAGGTTCGACTATGTGCCTCAAAGCGGTGTGGTGGGAGGAAGTTGGGAAACTCAGAAAGAAGAAGGGATGTGGCCAACTTTAGTCAGATGGTGATTTGATTTTCCACCAATATGTCATAACATCAGCTGTTCACACGGTACAAAAATGAGATGCACACTTTCCTCTGATAGCCCTACATCAACTGTAAGATGACTACTTGGCGCCAACCCCGTCTGCTAAAAAACAAGTACCATTGGCTACGAAAGAGACAACTAACAACTGTCCCTTATCGTAACGAAATCAGAACATCTGTATCGCCCATAAAACTTCTGACACCCAACCCATCTAAGATGAGAGGACCTAATGGCATTTTAATCACCATGTCACTCAAATCAGCAGTACAGTATGTGAGACATCCATACCTGTTAAGCATTACCGTTAAATGTACCTCAACTTCTTACAATTATACTTACGCTTCACATCTCCATGATATCCTAAGCAGACATAAATAAAACTAATTATCATATTCAAAAAAACTCGGGGTTCCCCAAACAGCTGTCATACAAATCACTTCACTATCTGCTTGGAGCTAAGCCCATTAACAAACACTTAAAGCACGATGCCTGTTCCAATATATCGCAGATATAGGGGGGATTTCTGATATTATTACATCGATTATAACGACAGATACGGCGCCCAAAATCACATCGATTCGAGCTTTCATCACAGCCCACCAACACAACAAATATGAAACCAATCAATCCATCCAGCCGTTCTTGAGTAATCTTGTACACAGACAGAGACACATAACAGAAAATATAACCTCCATGACATTTCATGGAGGTAACTACTGTGCCAACTGTTACAAATATTTCAAACAGTCCTAAGCAGACATAAATAAAACTACTGGGGGTTCCCCAAACAGCTGTCACCTCACTATCTGCTTGCAGCTAAGCCCATTAACAAACACATGCAGCACGATGCCTGTACCATTATATCTTTAATATAGGGGTGATTTCTGATATTATTACATCGATTATAACGACAGATACGGCTGCCAAGATCTCATCGATTCGAGCTTTCATCACACCCCACCAACACAACAAGTATGAAACCAATCCATCCAGCCGTTCTTGAGTAATAATCTACACAGACAGAGACACATAACAGAAAATATAACCTCCATTCCATGACATTTCATGGAGGTAATGATACCGTGTGTATTTGCAGCCAGTAGGTACCCAATGTGTTGAGTAATGAGGCTGATTTATGTGGTCGCCTCCTCGAGCACGGGACCCCCGTTTTACGTTATTTGAAGGGTTATAAGAATTTTCTTGAGAAAACAGTAAGACTAACGTCACATTTCCACAAAAGGGCCCAGCCGGGCAGTTTGGGGGACCAAAAGGACTATATTAAAGACAAGAAAATACGAAACGGACCAAAAAAAAAAAATCAACAACATGCCTTGTGCATATTTATTGGCATAAACTCTACGGATAAAAAGCAGAACAAGAGTTATCAGAAAAGGAAGTTCCGCTGCAGTACCTTAGGAAACCACTAGGGGGCCGTTATCGAAGTTGACCTACATGTCCCCGACCCACCTACCGACGAGTTATGCCGTTGAGACGCAGACAGACAGACAGACACGCTCAAAACGTAACCATCTTCCTTTCTGGCTAAGGTAATACTAAAGGACTTTTCGCGGTGTATTTAAGTTCGCGGTAACACCATAGACTAATACCATAATAGAAAAATGTTCGCGGTGGTTTTAAGTTCGCGGTAAGGTGGTCACCGCAAAAACCGCAAACATTAATCCACCGCGAAAATTTCTGCATTTACAGTAACTTACCAGGGCAGGCTGGGTCCGGTCCGTTGTAGGGGTAGAACATCCAGTAGAAGATGTCTGTAGTGATCGTGTTGATCCGCTTCACAATAGCGTACACGGGAGGCTGGCGGGTAGGTCCGATCTCCTCTCCGTGGAAGAAAGGCAGGCTGTCTTCGTCAGATCGCCGCCATCCGGTGGTGCTCATGTGACAGGACTCAGAACACGTGGGGAGGGTCGACGCGTTGCTGGAGTAGACTTTATGACCGTCGTGAACAGCGACGTTTTCGAGATGGAAGTCGACGCTGGAAGGTTTGTACCTCTCACCCTTCGCCAGCCAGATTTTAGGCGCGTACTTGGTCACTAGATCCTCCAGCTGGTCATCTCTGACAGGAGTCACTGTAGCGATGAAAATTGTAAGAGGTATATATATATATATACCTCTGATAATCTTTATATTTATGGATATATGGACGTGACATAAATAAATATATATATATTAGATAGAGATAAAGAGGGAGATAAAGAGAGAGAGAGAGAAGCCGTACATAAATCGGCATATATATATATATAAAGACAGAGTGGCAGTATATATATCTATTACATATATACAGAGAGACAGAGACACAGAAAGATAATGTGTGACCAAACTAAAAAAGACAGCTATAGTATAGAGAGACAGACATCTGAGAGAGAGAGAGAGACAGCAGAGAGAGAGAGGAAGAGAGAGAGAGAGAGCGAGAGAGAGAGAGAGAGGAAGAGAGAGAGAGAGAGGAAGAGAGAGAGAGAGGGAGAGAGAGGAAGAGAGAGAGAGTGAGAGAGAGAGGAAGAGAGAGAGGGACAGCGAGAGAGAGAGAAGAGAGAGAGTGAGAGAGAGTGAGAGAGAGAGAGAGAGGAAGAGAGAGAGGGACAGCGAGAGAGAGGAAGAGAGAGAGTGAGAGAGAGAGAGAGAGGAAGAGAGAGAGGGACAGCGAGAGAGACAGGAAGAGAGAGAAGGAGAGAGAGAGGGAGTCACAGGTTAGAGAAAAGAGTCACTGATGTTCGCTCTCTGGCCAAAGGTTGTCCTGGCTTAGGTCACATTTCCAAACTGGGGCCCGGCCGGGATGTTTTAAGAAACTGAAAACTCGAGTTACTAGTATATGCCTAGAAAAATACACAAATTATGTCCTTGAATTTTATTTTGACATTTTGTGTATTTTGAAGTCTGTTATATAATTCTTTTCGCTCCCGAAACCTGCTCGGCCGGGCCCCTTTTTTGAAATGTGACATAACCCTAACCTGTAACACAGCGGTATGTCGGCTCCAGGTACATGTGTCTCACGTGGCAGGGGTCACCGGAAACATATCCGCTGGTTCTTATGGTGCACTCCTGTAACCCCTCACAGGCTCCCTTCAGGACGGCCAGGCTGTTGGCGGCTCGGCAGTCGGCGTCACAGGGCCGGCAGGGGCAGACAGGGGTGGCCGTCCGGTCGTACTTGGCGTAGTCGATGAAGACAGTCTTTCCTGTCGGGCACGACAGCTGCAGAGGGTTGCTCCAGCAGGCAAAGGTAGTCTCTGTATAAAAAAAAAGATCAAGACAATAGCATGTCAAGGACCAAACACACTAAAAGTCCTACCTTGGAATGCAGTGGATTTATGAACTTTCATAATTAATTATGTAAATTAGCTGTTGATTTGCATAATTAGTATTGCATTATGTATGTCATCACTTAGGCTGTCTACCACTGAAAAATCACGACCACAGCATGTTCAGAACACGAGATGTCAAAAATTGTACTGTAGCACCTTAGCAAGCCGCTAGGGGGCCCATTAGAAAACTTGACTTTCGTTTTCCTGACCCGTACCCACCTACCAAATATTAGGATCCATTCAAGTATTCTTTCTCTTGTTATGCATTCCACAAACAAACGGACGCACACACTCGGCCCGCTACCGTCCTGACAAAAAATGCTACGCCAACCATTTTCGAACTTAACCTTCCTTTCTGCAACCGCTGCTCAAATATCAAATATCAAGAAAATCCATACACAGCTTCTTGAGCTATATGCTGTTGGCATGGATTTATGAACTGTCCTCATTAATTATGCAAATTAGCTATTGATTTGCATAATTAGTATTACATTATGTAAGTCATCATTCATACCATACATCTACATACCAAAAATCCTGATGATCCGTCAACACGTCCTCGAGTTATTCTTGTCCAAAGTTGGAAAGGAAAATATTGCCTGCAGTTCCAAAAAAGCCGCTATGGGGTCCAAACTCACAGCACTTGCTATCTGCCCCAAGGGCTATTTACCCTTCAAAAATCCTGACTACAGCATGTCCAGAACACGTGATGTCAAAATATTTTAAAACTTTTGCTGCAGTACCTTAGGGAGCCGCTAGGGGGGGGGGGCCCTAACTGGACGCTACCATAGTCCTCGACCCTAAGGCATAAGGATGGTACTAGGTAAAGACCCCGTATCTCAAGCAGATTCTACAATGGCATAAAAGAGTACCAAACTGGCCAGGAGATAGTCAGCCAAGAGGTGTCCATTTGCCAGTAGCGAAACACACTCCTAAGTCGGCTTCACTCCTTTGCCAGCTTTTGATACTATCTAATGCTAGCGTAGGATCTGCATGGAGATTAAAAGAACCCACCTTAAGGGTCCAGAGTAAGATCTTACCACAGGCGGGCACATCACAAAACTCCCATCTCTCCCCTGGGTCCGTGGTGAAGCACCAGACACCGGCTTGATTATCAGGATTCCGGCAGAAGTCACGCTCCAGTCCGGACGTTGGGTACGCAGACGGTTTTAAGCCATGTACGTGAGGCGTCTGACTGCTCCAACTTTGGCACAGCTTGCCTGTTTTCATTGTATTCATGTTACTTTCACAGAAGGGAACAAATTGTTTTTGCTTTGTTTCTTCTTCTTTTCCGCGCAAATAAGGTCAACGACCTGGGCCAGACGGCTGTCACCATGGTAACCGGTAAAGTAGCAGGCACCATGTGGTGTTCGGTTACATAATGTAGCAAATGTCAGATCTAGAGGAGCTCGGGTCACTACATTTATAATGTGTTCAAATAAGAATGAACAAAACAGTTGCCAGTGTTAGACTACAACATGTAAAGGTAACATTCTGTATTTGCTTGCAAATATTACCTTTCTAGTGATTATTACTCTCCAAGCAGAGGTAAGGCTCCGGCTGTTTTTAAACGTTTTTTGGTCGTTTTTATCGGGCTTTCTATTTTGTACTTCAAAACCTTTGTTTGGCTGGTGTACTTCAAGAAAAATGATAGAATAGAAAGCCCGATAAAAACGGCTAAAAACGTGAAAAAAGCAGCCGGAGCCTAACCTCTGCTTGGAGAGTAATTGATTATCCCACTTGTAAATGCGGCTATCATTGTGAAACTGAACATTTAATTATCTCCTAGTCCTATACTGTAAACTCTATACTCAACGACCTAAAGTCAATGACAGTCCAATGCACAGGTAGATTCTCCTCATTGATTCAGCACCGACTTGTCTAAATTTACCTTTCTGTTATCCATTATGTATTTATGTATGTACATATGTTGTTAATTACTATTAATTCATGCCAATGTTTTTGAGTAGAAGGCTTCATATAATCAAATTGTCCCTTTTTTCTGGTACTCACAAAATATATGTGAATAAAAAGTCTTGCCTGTTTCTGTCATATAAACGGTCCCTCTGTAGGACGACCCGTCTCCCAACTGGCAAGTTGTTGGTTGAGGAAACTTGAAATGAAATTGATAAACACTACCTTGAATGGACCGATCCTGTCGAACGCCATATCGAACAAAAAGAACCCCCTATTCTATTTCGAACGCCTCCGTCAAAAACTGCCACAGTGGGAAAGAAATGGCTATTTTTTAAGAAGTTGTTCGAAATAGAACCATGATCGAACAGGGGGCGGGGTTTTGGGATCGATCCATTTCAAGTGGGCTGCAAAACACAGGAAGTATATCCTCATAGGCGGATGATTGTCAACCCAAATAAATTCAGACTCTAAACTCAGTAACCACTGGATTCGTGGTCAATGTACTTGGAATTCGTTAAAGTGAAACATTACGGGAACAAACTTCTCTCAACGATTATACTACCGCAAATACCAAATGATTGCTAGATTTCCATGATATAACGTTAGGTATCTACTAGTACTGTCTTGTGATTGTGCTAAAAAAATAGTCATTGCTGAGTGCTGCAAAAATCATAGATGGACTTACGGTGGTTGAGGTAAGATCGGTGGTGGTCCCATCCTGCGGTGTAGTTGTCAGCTCTGCAGCTGTACCATTGACTGGGGAATGTGTTGTTGTCATACCGGTAGTCCATGCAGGTGAACCAGATGGATAAACTCCGTTGACCGAATCAGGCTGATGTAACGAAAAGCACACACAGCTTTAGCCCTCAAGCTTGGAAAGACTTTGATAAACACTACCTTGAATTTCAAGTGGCTTATAGCCCTCTTAGGCTGGGGAAAACAGAGGTTTGACGTCTTGAATTAAAATGGACTTAACCATGTTTTGAATGGAGGAAAGGGTTATGAAGGCACGACGAATATGTAACACAATACCAACCCTCACAATTCCACCACGTGTCATAATACTGCCACATAAAAAAAAACATTATTGAGGCATTGTCAACATTTTCTGGAACACCTAAATGTATTAAGTGTATTACTGATGCCGCATTGGTCCATCTCTTCAAGTCACTTCAGATTCATGTATTTGTCTCATTCGGCGGTATCATGGCATCCGTTGGAGTCATGCGAGTTTATGTTAGTACCTAAAGGCGCCCTCTCACTGCACTTGCGTCAAGCTTGCGTCACTGCGGGGTTCGTTCACTGCATCACTGTTTTGTTATTTTCTCCGTTTTTTTTATTATAATTTAGATATTGCGTAATACGTAAAAGTATGACTTAGAAGACGACAAAATACACAAAAAGTAAGAAAATTCGTTCTTTATCTCTGAAATTCATTGAGAGTATCTTTCGAACACCGCAGTGACGCAAGTGCAGTGAGAGGACACCTTTAGACATAAGACTAACCGGACGGATGGCAGTTCCGTTCTCTTGATTAGCAGTAAAATGTAGGTTGGCTAGAAAAGTAGACGCAACCAGAGCTGAAATCACAGCCGTAGTGATGAAGAATAGGAGTAGACAGGAACGGCGAGATCCCGTGCAGCAAAGATGATCCGATTCTGTAAATAATTACATTCAGACAGGGTAGGCATTAGAGCCATCATACCAAACTTTTTATTGTTAAATAACACACAAAAGACGCACTTCCTGCTAAGATCATCGAATCAATCTGTTATAGAAAATGTGGGACATTTTATTTTTAAGTGTTTTCAAAGAAGAAGTCAAACCCCGCAATTGTAATATAGATTTAGAATTGAATTCGATATTCTGTATGTTCCTTCAATCAGTTAATCTTGTATGTTAGAATTTAGATCATTCACCTGTTTTTAATCACTTCATGTATTTGATTTTGTTCACTTGCAATTAGCCCCATGGGCATGAATTTGCAATAATGTCTCTATTACATTGTGCATACGGCGATTAAGGTTAGACATCCAGATAATTTTTAAATATAGCAATAACTCAAGCAAATAGCTGGGCGTGATTTTGGAAACGGTTAGACGTTTCAGATAGCATCCATTATCTTTCCCTAGGGACACTGATGAGATCTTGTTGAAGAGCATGATTTTACTCTCTATACGAATGGATATGGGAGGCGAAGACAAATGTTGGATGTAAGTCCCGGCAGGACTGACAATATGCATCTCTGCAATTGTAATGCAGCCGATGATTGTTTTTAGAATCCTTAATGGTAGTTTTCATGCTGGAGTACAAGCTGTAATATACTTTTGAATAAATAGACTTTTTTTTCATAACACTTGTTTTATATTCGCCGACGATTCGGTGACCGTCTGTCACCTTTCTCAGGGCAGTTCTGACTGGTTCATATTGTACCGCAGCTTTGTCATGAAGAAACAACATTAAGTCTCTTTACTCCGTAGCGTATCAACCTGATAAAACTTTTAACTCTATCGACCAGACATGTTTAAATTATATATTCAAGTCGCTGTTAAGTTCAGGTATAATTCTCTGTTTTATTTTTCTACCGGTGGGGGGGTTGACTCATGCTCACTGTTGTAATTTCTAGTACGTTTATTCTTATCCAATTCATTTACTTATTATAGTCCTGTGTAATATATCGTTTTTAATATATGTTCTAGTAGCGGCATTAAAATAAGTTATGTACAACTGGAGTTCGCCGTCACTTTATCATTGCACTTTTCTGTATCTTTATCTGTATCTGTATATAATAGTATATAGCCGGTATAACCGCCGTTCGGCGTAACACACCAGCTTCGCGGGCACGTGGCGCGGCAGCAGCTGGTTATATTATACCGAACGACCCGTCACACCTAGAGAAGATGCCCCTACTGTACTTGGTGATAGCAAATTCCACTCTACGATTTGTATTTTTACGTGTACTTTTCAATAAAAAAAAATAAGGAAGTAAATACCTCTGTCTTCATCTTGCACACCAGACCCGTAGGTCGGGTTATTATGCAGGCCGGTCGCTGTCTTCCGTGTTTTGATAGGTATTCCGGTGTCTTTCTGTATGTCAGTTGGTTGTTGACTATTTTCGCTGTCCGCACCAGTGTGCTGTTGGCTCTCGCTGTCTTCCTGGTCGACTGACTGGTACACGTTTGGGTCAGGATCATCAGTAGCAATGCATTCGATCTCAGCTTCCTCGTCATTAGCAGGAATTGCTGTATCTTAGGTGCAGTAGAGAGGAATTTTTTTGTTATGAATTTTCTTCTCCTTATGATACTAGACAAAACCCCGCGTGGGGCATAATGTCCAGGACTTACTTATGATCAGAGGCCTTACCCAAGTGTGGCCGGTGGTGGTGGTGCAAGCCGTCAACAAAATAGAAAAAAGTGGTGCATAAATAAACGAACAACGTGATACTGTACATTGCCATATACTAGGTATATATTTTATTTCACCTTATTTTATTAAAAGTGTAACAAGAAAATACAGAGGGCACTCAAGACAGCAACATTGACGTTTGGTGCCATCGAACACACAGACATTATGCAGTGGAGCATTTACGTAGGATAAAGCAGTAATACGTATATGTAGGGGTGGGTACCGGTGTGACAGCGATCTCGCCCCCCCGGGGGGCGAGATCACTAGCGTTTTCGCCCCCCTTTAGCGTTTTCGCCCCCCCCCCCGAACATTACTAGTATTCCTCGGAGGGGTCTTAAGAGCAGCTGGTTACTACATATTAGGTGCTGCACCTGGGAGTAACATAGTTGGTGTGTTACCTGGTACCTATATGGCACCTTATTACCGTAAGATGTCATACCTTGTTCGGTGCAAACACTACATTGAAAGGACATTTTTTTTTGCAGCTGACATGGCAGAGGTGGCATAGAAAACAATGCTATTGTGAACGTATAAATCAACACCGTCTATGGCACGGAATACGTCAGCTATATGTTTTCAATTTGTCACAGTATTTTCTTTCTTGTGAAGAAAACATTTCCAAAGCACTAAGAAAAACACAATTGAATAATAGTTTCTCATTATAAACACTATCTACGCACAAGTTCATATACCTGTTGCTAAATGCTACAAAAAACTGGTAAAGTACCAGTCTTAAGAAACACGGGTAAAACACCAGTTCCTAAATACTAGAAAAACAGTCATATTGGAGGTGAAGATATCCATAGGGTAGGTGCATATAACGTACCAGTTTCTAAATACTAGAAAAACAGTCATATTGAAGGTGAAGATACCCCTTGGCCAGGTGCATACACCAAAATGTGCATTATTCTAATGAATACCTTATTTGCATAATCAATAAAGACATGACATAGTTCTTTTGTGGTCAATTCATAATAGAAGCTTCATATTGGAGATATATAGGTTGCTTGAGGACAGGTGAATACAATGAAATATATCTCATGTCGAGACTCAGGTACATGCAATAAAGGGAATACAAGGGACCCAACCGTCCTTGTCTGAAACAAGTTCAACTATCTTATTGCCATGTACTTACGTTAATATTAATACTATGGATGGAGTTATGTATCAAACTCGAGTACTTATATCATTCTGAAACTGCATTGTGTGATTTATACCAATCAACTTCTAAAATATCATGTAAACCCGTTTTTTTTTTGGGGGGGCGAAATCGCTAAAGGGGGGCGAGGTAGGGGGGCGAGATCACTAACCGGGGAGGGCGAGATCGCTAGTGATTTCGCCCGGGGGGGCGAGATCGCTAGTGATTTCGCCCCCGGGGGGGCGAGATCACGGGGGGGCGAGAACGCTGTCACACCGGTACAGAAAATTCAGGTCTAGGTCCGGTTCAGGTCCAAAAGATTAGGTCCAGGTCCGGACCTGAACCTGGACCTGATGCAGTATGACTCATACCAATGGTCCATTTTACTACAAAGAAATCTGTTTGGTGAAGTATTAGACTCACACTGGCGCTTTAAAATTATACAACGCTAACTGCACCGGTACGATTGGCTGTAAAACTTGGTAGAAATTATTATAAACTCTACTCTACTTCACTCTTGTTATTTTCTTCCATCTACAAGCGCTAAATTGTGTGAATGCCTGATAAAATAATCTGTTATTTTTGTAATCGGTCCAACATTCGGTCCACCTAATTTTTTCAGGTCCGGTTTTTCTGGACCGGTCCAATACGAAAAACCGGTTTTGTACCGGTACGCTGTACCGATACCCAGCCCTACGTATATGCATAAAGTAAGTAAAACAGCAATGACAAGAATTCGTATATGCATTAAGTACGTAAAAACAACACAATCTAAATTTCTTTACAAAACTATGCAATAAAATTGATTTGTACTGGAGTACAAATAGTACCTTCGTCTCCGCCTTGTTGTTCCTCACCGGGCAAGTAGAGTTGGTTTTCAGGAGCGCCCTTCTGTGTCTTGTTGGGCGGTGCTGTATCTCTGTAAATAGTTGGCTGCCGTTGGCTCTCGATGTCATCTTCGGGGAACGACTGGTGCACGTGGCTGATAGAATCGGCGTCAGCTCCTCCGTACGCGTCTTCGGTAGGAATCGACGTTTGTTCATAGTAGGGCCGTGTTGATTTGATTAATGGATTTGATTGATTTTAATATCCCGGCAAATATTAGGGTTTGTGCTGTTATCATTGTAATAGTAAAAAGTAAATCAAGACGAACACGCAAACAGGTAGCCTCCATAGCAGGCTCTCTGGGGCCTTTTTTTTGGCTCATTATACATTTTTGCTGGCCATTTCATTTTCTCCCGGGTCGCTGATTGTCGGCCGTCGCTGATTACTGGCTCCTTGGATCAGCAACGGCCGGCAATCAGCGACCCAGTACAAAAAGAAATGGCCAGCAAAAGTGTAATATAAGCCAAAAAAAAGGCCTCAGAGAGCCTGCTATTGAGGCTATAAACAGTAGGCTGACACAAAGGGAAAGAAACACGTCCTTGAATGGGACCCCTGGTCCGGATGACATTGAGGAATGCGATTGAAAATAGTTCCAAGACCTCATACCTTCGCCAAATAGTTTGAATCTTTTTGAGTGAATTCGATGTATTTATAAATTCTTCCATTTGATCACATAAGTACGCAAATAAGGTCCTGATTTACATAATTTGGCTTGTTTGACCATCCTCTCTACCCAAAAGGCATAAGCACAAAGTATGAACGCTTTATTGTAGCAGAGAAGACCATTTTAGTGTTTCCTGACGTAAACGTTAAACTGATTTGCATGATTTATGTCTAATAATGTTCACCATCACTAAGCTTCATTGTGTTGTTTTGCGTATGAAATTTCTATCCTTGACTACCAAGGAATTATAATATTTTCCCGTTAATCATGCAAAACAGGTCGCAATTTGCATAATTGCTATGTATTGACATTTCTCTATTTTCTCAGTTATATATGTGAGAAGTTTAAAACTTCTATCATGGAATGCTATGGACTAGGGCTGGGTACCGGTACGTAAAATTCAGGTCCAGGTCCGGTTCAGGTCCAAAGGATCAGGTCCAGGTCCGGACCTGAACCTGGACCTGATTCAGTATGACTCATACCAATTGTCCATTTCACTACAAAGAAATCTGTTTGGTGGAGTATTAGACTTACACTGGCGTTTTAAAATCCTACAACGCTAACTGCACCTGTACGATTGACTGTAAACCTTGGTAGAAATTACTATAAACTCTACTCTACTTCACTCTTGTCATTTTCTTCCAACTGCAAGCGCCAAAACGTGTGAATGCCTGATAAATAATATGTTAATTTTCTAATCGGTCCAACATCCGGTCCACCTAATTTTTTCAGGTCCGGTTTTTCTGGACCGGTCCAATAAGAAAAACCGGTTTTGTACCGGTACGCTGTACCGATACCCAGCCCTACTATGGACTAATAAACCCTTCCTCATTAATTATGCAAATTAGCTGTTGATTTACATAATTAGTATCACATAATTAGTATCTCATTATTTAAGTCGTCACTTATGCTATGTACATACCAAAAATCATGACAATCCGTAGACACATGTACATTCTCGAGTTATTCTCGTCCAAATTTTAAAAGGAAATCGGCACCTGCAGCCGCTAGGGGTCCAAACTTACAGCACTTGCTCTCTGTCCCAACAAGGGATATCTACTCACAAATCACAGCCACATTTCACTCGTTCTCATTGAAATGTCGAAAATGGCATTTTTTTGGTCGAAAAATAAATCGGCTTCATTTTCACTGAAAACTACTTGGTTGTTTGGGAAAATTCCTCTTTAACAATAGCCAAAAAATGGCAACTTATCATTTTCGGTCCCACTGATAATACATTACAGGGCATGTAACAAACGTTACCGGTAACGTTTGTTACAACAGTAGACTTTACCCTGTTTTCTTCAAAAGGACGTACCTTTTGAAGAGGGCCTGGGTAGCTGGTTTCACCTGCCGAACAATCATTCTGGGAACTGAATTGTTACATTTTTGGCTACTATTTGAATTCTTCGTTTCTTCTCAGGCGACAGCCATTTTTCAGGGTGTGAAATCCCACCCGTGGCTATAATAATCTTCTAATCCATCAACCTCTACGAATGTTGTGGTGCATCTTTTGTAAAACATTACTGGGGTTGTGGAAAAAATGAAGGAACCAGTAATGTTGTCTATAATTTGCTCCATATCAAGGCGTAAAGTCAGGCGACAGCATTTCGACATTTAAATGAGAACGAGCCATTTGCATGATATGAGACAGCATGCCCAGAACACGAGATATAAAAATGAATCAAGGAAGTGGACATATAAATTGCACAGTCTCAATACCCCTATTGAATGCTCTAAAATTGCATACACGTTTTTGCCTACATGATGTGGTTGGGATGTCAGAATAAAGGGAGGGGGGGGGGGTCTACAATTACAAACTACCAACCTTACAAGCCCTGTGTAGTCGTTAGGCCTAGGAAATAATGTTGTGTTTCCTGTTTCAGTCCTGAAAAAAAAGGGTCGGTAGGTATAGGGATCATCTTATCTTTTTATTTATTTTGGCCAAAGTACAATACAATTAAACAAAGTAAAACTGAAATGCATGAGGACACTTATTTTTTCAATGCCAAACTTCAATTTTGTGCATTCTGGTTACAAATCTGTGAATACATTTATCCTTCATTAGATAAGACAATCAGTTTTATTTTTTACTAGAATGGGAAGCAGGCTGAATAGAAATTCTTACTGGAAGCTTTGTGACTCCATTGTCCACCCGAAAAAAAAAAACTGGGATCGGCAAGTTTTTCTTACTCTCCAAGCAGAGGTTTAGGCTCCGGCTGTTTTTTTAACGTTTTTTTTTTAGTCGTTTTTATCGGGCTTTCTATTTTGTCATTTTTTTTCGTTGTGTCCGGCCGGTTGTGTCCGGCCGGACACAACGAAAAAATGACAAAATAGAAAGCCCGATAAAAACGACTAAAAAAAAACGTTAAAAAACAGCCGGAGCCTAAACCTCTGCTTGGAGAGTAGGTTTTTCTAGGGTAAGAAGGGAAACAGAAACATTTTTTCTTAGGCCTTGCTACCCCTAGTCTGTGTAACGCAAACTCCGCTGTCCAGGGCTGTAACTGGCCCCTAAAGGGGGACAGCGGATGTTGGGCGGGCTGCTATAAACGAGATTTAATCAGGCTAGCTAACCTCTTCCACACAAGCAAGCACAATCTTAATTTTCCGAGCGACATTCTTTGAGCCGAAGACTTCAATAGATATAACTACTACCGTAACTGGCTGCGATAGAAAGCAAAGCAATCATGACACGTGTTTTTGTTGTGAAATCAGAGCATAGCTGTCCAAGACTAATCATTCTAAGATGAAGGATTTGCTTGCTTACAAGCTTGCAAAGCTTGTGGATTACTGCAATGCAGTTTTGCGTTAGTGACTACGTGGCGGTTGTTTTAACTAACACCAGCCTTAAAAGACAGATGATATGACATGGGGGGGTGCACATCAAAATAAGTGTGGCAATAAGAATTATTGCCATGCTATGCATTATTGCCATGGCGACGGTTTTATAGTTAATAAGTATAGATGATTGCCAAAACGACCCCATATCTGCTTGGAGATAAGTAATTGCCAAACGCCATCGTCTATAGGCCAGCTGTTCTACAATAACAGGGAAATAGGGGTGATATCTCAAATTATTACATCGATAATGAAAACAGCTACCGCGAAAAAAAATGATCCCAAGGATCAAACACGTTCTAACCATAAAATGCATTTGACTATCAACCGCGCAAAATGTTAACAGTATGCCATGTCAAACCAACCTCAATATTGGAAACGCAAAGCCCGAACGAGATGGCATATTCCGACGAGGACAACATCTGCTTGACGGTATCAAATTACTACAAGGCTTAAGGCACAATCATAAGGAAGACCTGAACCACTATACCGGACGGCGTAGGGGTGAAAACTGAAATTATTACATCCATAATAAAAACAGCTACGGCGAAAAAAAATAACGTGCATCATTTCCCAACCGAGTACAGACCAATCCATATGTGATTGCGGCATACGGAACATAGAGATATAGGTGCGAACACTCAACGCACAAAGTGATTACAATACTCTGTTACTGGAGGTTACCCTCCAGTGTCACAGAGTAAAAAGCTAAGACAAAGTTGGGGCAATCAGTACCTGTGACATCAGCTTCCGGGCAGTAGCCGCATGCGCCGTACATGGTGTTGATGATCTCATGGCCCATGGTTACGGTATAAGTACCTGTCGCATCTGTTTCGTATGTTTGTTCACCATCATTGTTTGCAGCATCGGTCTCCATGGTTACGGTATAAGTACCTGTCGCATCTGTTTCGTACGTTTGTTCACCATCATTGTTTGCTGGATCGGTCTCCATGGTGGTGTCGGGGTCTTCCCCGCATGCGGAAGTGGTGTCGGCCGCGCTTTCCATTTCTGTGTTTAATGAAGGAACTTTCACCAACAGGCCATGTTGAGTAACAGAGGAACGAAGGAAAGAAGCGCAACCAGCCCACTGTTGGGTCTAGCCCAAACAGCTCAACACGTCTGATGAACGGATTATAAAAGCAAGGATGTTATATAACGTCCTTGGTAGAAGCAAATTGTTTTCTATAATGCGAATCAAAGAAAAATAAAAGCAAGGACGTCATAAAACGTCATTGATAAAAGAAAATGTAAATGCATAAAAAAGTAAGGACGCTACACAACTTTAAAAGCAAATTATTTTTGAAATGCAAATGCAAAAAAAAAATTAAAAGTAAAGACGCTATACAACATTCTTGATAAAAACAAATGATTTTTTATAATGCAAATGCAAAAAAATAAAAATCAGGACGTTATACAAAGTCCTTCATAAAAGCAAATGATTTTTTTATAATGCAAATGAAAAAAAAGAAATAAAAGTAAGGACGTTCTCTAACGTCCTTGATAAAAGCAAATGATTCTTATGATACAAATGCAAAGAACAAAAACAAAGACGTCATCTTATAAAATATTATTTTATAACGCAAACGCAAAAATAAAGCAAATGATGTCTTAGAATGCAAATGCAAAAAACAATTAAAGTAAGGACGCCTCACAACTTCCTTGATAAAAGCAAATGATTTGATTTTTTTATAATGCAAATGCAAAAAAGGGCAAGGACGTTATATAACGTCCTTGATAAAGCAAATGATTTTTTATAATGCAAACGTAACAAAAATTAAGCAAGGACTTTCTCTAATAAAATTCTATTTTATGATGCAAATGCAAAAAATAAAAGCAAATGATGTCTTAGAATGCAAATGCAAAAAAAAAAATTAAAGTAAGGACGCCTCACAACTTCCTTGATAAAAGCAATTGACCTTTTTTATAATGCAATTGCAAAAAAGGGCAAGGACGTTATTCACCGTCCTTGATTAAGCAAATGTTTTTGCCTTGCCGCCGGCAAGGCTTTACGCCAGCTTTCTTCCATGGATCCATGGATCAATGGACGGACCTGTTAACCCAGCCCTTCCAAAGCCCCTTCCAAAGGCCCTTCTTTCCTTGCCGAGTTTCATGGCTTAGTTAAACAATGGTACATTCCAGGCGAGTATTAAAACGCTCTTCTAGACGCATGTTACTGTATGTGGTCCAGCGTAATAAATCTACGCTTTAACTCACCATGTTTATATAAATATATATATATATTTCACAAATTGCATCAGAAGGAACTTAGTTTGTAATAAAAAATAATGCATATTCATTGTGGGTCAAAAAGTTTTACAAAACCTGTTTAATGTGCCAATAGTTCATCTGACATAAATTATGATAATGAGGGGGAAGGGGGGCGACATGTGGAACTCGGGATTTTTAAGCGTAGAATCTAGTCTAACTTACCAAAATAACATAAAATACGCGGCAAGGCACAGCTTTTTTAAAAAGATTTCTTGTTTTATGTAAATGCAAAAAATAAAAGTAAGGACGTTCTCTAACGTCCGTGATTAAAGCAAATGTTTTTTTGAAATGCAAACGTAAAATAATTTAAGCAAGGACTTTATCTAATAAAATTCTATTTTATGATGCAAATGCAAAAAATAAAAGCAAATGATTTTTTGTAATGCAAATGCAAAAAATAAAAATTAAGGACGCCTCATAACTTTCTCGATAAAAGCAAATAATTTTTTATGATGCAAATGCAAAAAAGGCTAGGGCGTTGTCTAACATCCTTGATAAAGCAAATGATTTTTTATAATACAAACGTAACAAAAATTAAGCAAGGACTTTATCTAATAAAATTCTATTTTATGATGCAAATGCAAAAAATAAAAGCAAATGATTTTTTATAATGCAAATGAAAAAATAAAAGTAAGGACGCCTCACAACTTCCTTGATAAAAGCAAATGTTTTTTAAAACGCAAATGCAAAAAAGGGCAAGGACGTTATCTAACGTCCTTGATAAAAGCAAGCATTTGTTATAATGCAAATACAAAAGATAAAGCAAGGACTTTCTCTAAAATGTAAAAAAAAATGATTATCAGAACAAGTGTTCCTCTTCTTTGGAGAATCATCTGTTTTCATTTTCGTCAGTAAATTTCATTTGCATCATAAGCGAGAAGAAGCCGCACAAATGTATTAGACTACTAAGTTTTAGAACCCATGTTTTAGATTTGTCTTAAAAACCATATGAACTGTATTAGGAACTTTTGTATCTGTATGCCTGTACTTAGCCCGATAGGGTATGAATGTGCAATAAAGGCTATTATTTGTTATTCTTTATTCATAAAAATCATTTACTTTTATAACAGTCGTCCTTGCTTTTATGAACCGTTTGATGAAACTTTGCATGACTGATCTCCACGGTACTTGTGAAACAACAGTTACGTCAAATATGATGACGCACATTTTGTCCTCACGTCTAGATTGTTCAGGCAATAGCTGATAATGAATGCATAATTTTGATGGCATGTGGTAATATATGTTTATTTGATATGTTGAACTTCCACACCAGTTTGACACAGTCTCAGCCATATGATTCGAAGACAAAAGTAATTACTAGAATGGTAATATTTGCAAGCAAATACAGAATGTTACCTTCACATGTTGTAGTCTAACACTGACAACTGTTTTGTTCATTCCTATTTGAACACATTTCTAAATGTAGTGAACCGAGCCCCTCTAGATCTGACATTGCTACATTATGTAACCGAACACCACATGGTGCCTGCTACTTTACCGGTTACCATGGTGACAGCCGTCTGGTCCAGGTCGTTGACCTTATTTGCGCGGAAAGGAAGAAACAAAGCAAAAACAGACATGTTCCCTTCTATGAAGGTAACATAATGATAATGATACTGTTATATACGTTGTATTGCCCTCGCCTCTTCCCTCGTGACCTCAATGAAAAGCGACCTGCAGGCCGATTTGAGCTTTCATGAATAAACAAATCTTAAAAAAAAAAATAGTACAAATTGACTATAAAGATTGGTAATACATTTTGTGTACACGAGTTTATGTTTTCGTTTGTAGTTTACACGTATACGCATTTAAGCAACCAGTTTTATTTAAAGCCTCTCATTGCGCAACGTAACTCTGGCGTCTGCTCTCGTAGACATTTGTTTCTCAGTTATTGTTCATTTTTCAGCCCCTTCCACAACTTTGTCGTACACCTTTCTGGCTTGCTCCCGTACACCTTTCTGGCTCTGTCTCTGTAGACATTTGTTTCTCAGTCATTGTTCACTTGTCAGCCCCTGCCACCACTTTGTCGTACACCTTTCTGGCTTGCTCTCTGTACATCCTCGGGACTGGTCCGAACACGGGCAGCCTGTCGCTCTCCGTCCGCTGCGCCATGTTGTAGTGGTGGAGGATCTTGTCCCAGTGGGTGGACACGCCCTGTTGGCCGTACAACCTGACCAGGTAGTAATGAGCACGGGGGACCTGAAGGATACAAAAACAGCCGCTCACTTCATTGTGGTAAAAACAAAACCGTTTGTTTGCTTGTTTGAACCTTTGTCTTCAAAAAAGCTCGATTCGGCTCGCAGGTCACTTTTCATCGATGCCATGATCGAAGAGGTAAGGTCCAGACAAAATCTATAACAGAGGTACAGTTTACATAAGTTAAAGTCCTAATAAGTCCTTACACATGTATGGTACAAAAACACATAATAGTGCCTGCTGCTGCATTATTTGCGTCCGTTTGATTTGGTTTAAATTTCATCTCCCTTTCCAATTCTATTGTTTTATTTTAGCACAACTTTCTTTCGTCAAGTCGGTTGTACTTATGAGCTACAATTGAATTCGAATAATTGAAATGATTATCATTATTTTATTATGTATCATTTTTTCTGTTTACAACCATATCTAATACAGTTTTATCACTTGCAGCACAAGTTGTACTTTCAAGTTGATATTTTGTTGTATGAATTGGAGTATAATTGATTTATGATATTTGACTTCACTCGACTTTTGAGTTTCCCTTTGTTTTCTGCTATTTCAGAATCATTATGATATGTTTATATGTCCGTTGTTATATCTTTTAATCTGGACTTCAGGAAGAGTAGTGATGTATCACTAATTGAGATCTAAATATTTCTTTCATTCTTTCCTTCGGGTATGAAAACCCATGGAGCACACGATACCAAGGGACACACACACATACATAGAAAAAGCTAACTGTACAGCAGACCATAAGTGTTGTAAAAGTCAGACGTCACGAATACAATTATCGAAGGAAGTAATCTTTGTAAGAAAGAATAACATAGCCCCCTTCTCCTTGATTTAAATGTGTTAGTCAATTGGTAAACAAACGTTATACTAGCACTACACCGCTGAGGTAAATTCATAAATAAACCAAATCAATCCAAACCTGATGGTGACAGGATGGGGCGGTGTGGAGGAAGTGTTCCAACTGCCTGACGGCCTGTGGAACGGACACAGACATGGAGCTTCGTGCGGTGTAGAACAGAGTAGACAGGTGGGTGGGTTTGTGCATGAGAGCACTGGCACAGGCGGACAGGGTCGGGCCGGCTTGTTTGGTACTCGTCCACAGGGTAGAACACAGTGCGAAGTATATGTAAGCTATGTCGCTGTAAAAAGCATCTGTTTTCCCGCGCTGGAGGACAACGTCGATGACATTGTTTATGGCTCGCAGTCGACGGTCTCCTGCCGGAAGCTGCAGTGCCTGTAGCAGCAGACAGGGGGTGTTGTTAGCGCTGTCCCGCAGCTCAGTCGATAAGAGGTTGTTTAGTTTCGCCTTGTCGAGGTTTAGCCAGTGTTGAGCATACAGAACGGTTTCCACGTCTCCTGGTAACACTTCCTCCATGAGCACGAGCCCTTCCAAGAGATCCCTGACGCCCTCCCCCTGCTGATACCCGCTATCGACCAACATGGCCGCTCCCTTCTCCAAACAGCTGTAGGCTTGAAGCATTGCTTTCGCGGTTGGTGAATCTTTATGCCGTTTTAGCCTGGCTGCCAGGCTAATCTGTGGACGTTTCTGTTTAGGTTTCCCCTTGCCAGATGACGAATCATATTCTTTCCCGCCTTGTGGATCTTCATCGGATGTAAAGATGGACAGCGCGGCTAGATCGCTCCCCGGTGCCCCCGAGTTCTCTGCATCTGTGGTGTAGAGAGTTTCCTGTAGTTTCTGAAGTGGTGGAAATATGTAAGTAATCTTTAACACCCTTTTGCGAGTGAGTAACTAAACGATAGAAAACAGAAAGTCATAAAATGCATTTACAACTCTGCGACACATGAAGGTCACCATACAGTGAGGTTATAGAATTTGAGAAGCAAAAACTTAACAACGCCATTATAAACCACTAACAGCATTATATATAACAATATATCCGCCAAAATCGCCTATTCTATCGTATTGGAGCCTCTGTCTGTCACAAACAGAACACTAGGGATATGTCAGACCGGTGGTCTCCCATGCATAAGTCCATCCATCTAAAAATGTTGACATGAATCGAAGTTCAAACGCTTTGACTGTATTTTAAGTGAATATCTACAAGCGCAGATTCAAGTCTGCATCTCGACCAGTAGAACCACAATATTGGCAAGTCTAATTAGTTGTAGCCCACCTTTACTGGTGACGTTACTTGTGTCAGGTCGTCCTCCATTTTGTTTTGCCTCGTTACACCTTTCACCAGCCCAGCTGCTATCCTGTCTTCAGCTACCGTCGGTACTTCCCACTGTTCCGCACTCACATCAACCGTCTCCGTGTACCCGATCTTCTCCAGCTCTGCTGTCAGACAAGCCTTGAGGAAAGGGCCGTTTAGTATGGAGCTGAAGTAGTCGTACCCAAGTCTGGAGTGAAAGATGACAGGGACTAGAAGAGAGCCGACTTGTACCTCCAACCCAACCTCCGGGTCGGCTGGCTGGTTAGGGTTGTCGGGATCCCATCGGTCGACAGATCTACGTATCACCTGCCTGACTAGATCCACTTGTTGGAAGTAGAAGGCGGCGATCCCGACACCCACACCGGTACCTCCCCCAGGCACAGCATCGCTCCGCCATGGGTTGTAGATTCTGAGTTGTACACGGCCCCACTCTCCCGTCCGGGCAATCCGGGCGTCTACAACTGGTTGCAATGCCCCTACAGGTTGTCCAGCCACCGAACGCTGTTCTTTCGAACGTTGTTCTTTCGAACGTTGTTCTTCCTGGAGGTTTTCAGCCATACCGTGGAGTTGTAGGATTAATAGAGATAACTTTACAGGGTGACCAAATATGTGCCCCCCCTCCCCTACTGTGTACGGATTTGATAGGGCAATGACGTGGAACCGGTTGGACGGAACACACGCTCATACTTGCCTGCGGCGTTCTGCTAACTCTAGGCTACTGTAATTTTGGACGTTGTGCGAGGACATGGGTGTATTAAAAACAATCTTACCTTGTTGTGTGAAAAGTAAATATATGTATTATATGATTTTCCTTTGACCCTGTCAGAAATCGCCTAGCTCATGTTGTTTGAGTACATGAGTAAAATTAGCATGCTCGCATCAATTTTGGCGTTCCATATAATCAGCATGGCCTTATAATCTAAAATTTGTCTTCATACATATCAATTTTATTTAGGATACCACATCTGCTTTTCAACAAGACTCCTTGGTGTCACTGACGAAAGGTAGTGGATGCTACATACAGGAAACGTCTGGCCGTTTTCAAAATCATATCCAATTGCTTGAGTAACTGCTATTCAGTGTATTTTTTGTTTCTTGGATGTCCAACCTTCATGGACGCGTTTTTTAAATAATATTATCAAGGCCCTTAATTCTATTACCTCCATGAAAAATGGAAGCATGGTTTTGGCGTGTCTGATATTTGGAGGATGAAGGTCAAGATCAATACCCTCTGGCGTGTGACCTACTACAGCAGAACTTCCCGTCTGTTGTATCTCTTTTCCTGGACGTGCTATGGTGGTGGCCGATAGCCGTAGTGAGAACATGGTGTAGGTTTTGGCCTACTAGCGGCTTGCTTTGTAGCTGAAGAAGAGAGGGGGCAAAATAACTTCCCGTCTGTTGTACTTTTTGTCCTGGACATGCTATGATGGTGGCAGATAGCCGTAGTGAGAAAACATGGTGTAGGTTTTGGCCTACTAGCGGCTTGCTTTGTAGCTGAAGAAGAGAGGGGGCAAAATAACTTCCCGTCTGTTGTACTTTTTGTCCTGGACATGCTATGATGGTGGCAGATAGCCGTAGTGAGAAAACATGGTGTAGGTTTTGGCCTACTAGCGGCTTGCTCTGTAGCTGAAGGAGGGAGGGGGGTGGCAAAATCTTCCTAACTTCTTGGAATGACTGAACAGAAGAACCACGGATTTTCAGAGATACACACAGTAAACTGTAAAGTATGCAGGTTATCATGCATAATCAATGAGGAAATGTCACAACCTCAGTGTTTTTCCTGGTAGGACTTTAATAGATTCCAACAAATGACAGCAATAAAGTAAATGACCCCAGATTTGCATAATTAATGTATATTCCGTACAACATTGTAGCATTTGTAAGTTAGTTAACCCTATCTAGACCGGGCTTTTTTATTCCTTGGGCCTTCGTAACTTCAAAACGGCTTGGGTTGCGATGACCAAATTTGCAGGGGATGATGTAATCGTAGAGTTTTATCTGACATCTTGGATGTCCATGACGTCATTAGATTACCAAAAATCATGAATATTGAATCATACTGTAAAAGTAATAAAAATTGAAACCTGATTATTTAAGCTGAAAGTATGCAGGTTATCATGCATAATCAATGAGGAAATGTCACAATCTGTTTTTCATGGTAGGACTTTAATAAATTCCAACAATTAAGTAAATGATCACAGATTTGTGTAATTAATGTACATTCCGTACAACATTGTGGCATTTGTGAGTAGGTTAACCCTATCTAGACCGGGCTTTATTATTCCTTGGGTCCTCGTAACTTCAAAACGGCTTGGGTTGCGATGACCAAATTTGCAGGGGATGATGTAATCGTAGAGTTTTATCCAACATCTTGAATGTTTTCCCATGACGTCATTAGATTAGCATAAATTATGAATATTGAATCATACTGTAAAAGTAATAAAAATTGAAACCTGATTATTTAAGCTGAAAGTAGTACATTTGGGAAATATGTCTGTCAGAAACCCGTTTACAATCACAAGGTTATAAGTTTTCGTATAGTTGTTGCCAGCAATGTTTTAGGGAAAGTCGCCAAGTTTCGTAGACCAAGCACACATTGTTTGGCAGTTATACGACGTCGAAGTTGGCGCAGGTACCTTAAGCCACCCCCCACCCCCCCGGTCTTGATAGGGTCTACATGATATACGGAGGATGTAAATCTGGATGCCATTTACATAACTTTTTACATATTTCATGAATGCTTCATTAGCAATAGTAAGGAACTAAGCTTCCATAGGAAAGGCAACCTTAGCGTTATTATATCGTTAAGAGAGGAAATAATCTGGAGAAGGCAATCTGTATGAAATTGGTGTATACTGCATTGTACTTTATACTTTGAGTGGTTAAAAATGTCACTGAAACAAGCAGCACTAAGGTTCCCTAAATATTGTAACCCACAAAAATTAGGCCTTGATCCAGACAGTAACCGTTTTCCGTTGACAATGTTCGGTACGTTAACAGCATATATGTGTTAAATTTACACATCGGTTACACGTCATTACCCTATCCAGTCAGCACACAATAGGGGAGGGGGGCACACATTTGGTCACCCTGTAAAATTATCTCTTTTAATCCTGCAAACTCACGGTATAGCTGAGAACCGGCTGGTCGTTCTCCAGGAAGAACGTTTGGTTGTACCAGTAGCTGGGCAACCTGCAGGGATAGTGCAACCAGGTGTGGCCGCTGAGGTTGCCCGGACAGTGGGCCGGGATGGGTACAGCTTACCCACGGCGGAGATATAGCTTAAATATACTTCGCACTGTGTTCTACCCTGTGGAGGAGTACCAAACAAGCCGGCCCGACTCTGTCTGCCTGTACCAGTGCTCTCATGCACAAACCTACCCATCTGTCTACTCTGTTCTACACCGCACGGAGCTCCATGTCTGTGTCCGTTCCGCAGGCTGTCAGACAGTTGGAACACTTCATCCAAACCGCTCCATCCGGTCACCACCAGGTTTGGTTTGGTTTATTTAGATCTCCTGAATTAGTCATACATAACTACTATTCCTGAAGTCCAGATTAAAGAATTATAGTACAAAATATAACAACGGGAGTATAAAACGTAATGATGACAAAACACTCAAAATTAAATGTTCATAAGTCAATATGAAATAAGGTAAATCAATCATACTTCAATTTATACAACAAAATCTCAGACTTAAGACACTGTTTTTACACAACTACAGATTTATTTCAACCGAAGTTTCGGTGACTGTCTGTCACCTTCCTCAATGCAACAAAAATCTCAATTTTAATCAACAGAAAACTTGATGACATTTATAAAAAATGGAGTGGGCGAGGTAAGAGATCGATACATAAATGACTTAGATAGAACATCAAAATGTAATTTGTACTGAAAGTAATAAAACAAGGTATTTGATAACATATGAAACAAAAATAGCAAAAATATTCAATACATGATAACAATCATGGAAATTGCTAAACTTTCTTTCCAACACGAATTAATATAGGGACTTGCCCTAAATTTTCGGTCAACTCCGTCGACCTTGTTCACAGAATGACCCTCCAGCAGTGACGTCAGGAAGACGCCACTTTTGCAGGAGGGGGTCATAAGAAAGTTTAGCAATTTTCATAATGTATTCTACCAACACAGATGAACTTTCATGCTAACATAATAACAATCATTTAAATAATTCACATTCATCATGAGTAACCAACTTCACTAAAGGAAGTTGTACTAAAAAACAAAAACAAAGTAGAATTGGAAAAGGGAGATGAGTTTTATCTTCCACACTGAAGTGAGCGGCTGTTTTTGTCCCTCAGATCCCCCGGGCTCATTACTACCTGGTTGGGTTGTATGGTCAACAGGGCGTCCTGGGACAAAATCCTCCGAATTAATCACTACAACTTACATTCCAACATTTTATACAAAACATTCGGACCCTCATGAATTCATAGAAAACAATGGTCTTACAATCCCCCTCATCAGGCAGTTAGGAAAATCTATTCATGTAGTATTAGATATGAGAGAAAAGAAAATTGATTGAAGGCTTTGTCATTATAAAACATTATGCAAGTTGTCATTATCTCATATGTTTTTTTACTATTGTTTCTCATGTTGTATCCTTCTATTATTGTTAATTTTACTATTGTTTCTCATATTGTATCCTTCTATCATTATTGATGGTGTTGTTGTATTTTATGTTTGATTGCTAAAGACATATGTTGTCTGAAAAACAAAGAATAAAGTTCACATGTACACATGCTATTCAACCCTGCCTACAGAATGCAATCGTGATTCAACAAGCAGACACGTGCGTTAATCTTTTATATGCATATACAAGTCGCTTAATTGCACACCCCATTTACCAGCGTATTTCGTGCAATTATCCGGATGGTGCAATAAAGTGGAGTTGTCCAGCTGGACCGCACCAGTTTGGTATTTTGGGATTCCGTGCAATTAACGGAAGTGTGCAGAAATTGGTTTGAATTAACTGCCTTCTACTGTATCTTTAAAAGTGTACGAGGCATAGCATTTCACAGTTTTGTTTTGCTAAGTGTACTGTGCTACCTGTATGCCCTAGGAATTAAAACTCAGCAATTGGCAATGCGTTTACAGGTCACGCAGCGCTATTATGTTGATCTTCTAAGCATTCTTATTTTCTAAATTGTAAAACCAGCAAAATGGCTTTTGTTTGACATCAGTAATTGATTTTTGCAATGATAATAATTTCTGTATGCATTGAGGCATCGATACGGTAAAGTGATACACAATGATTGCCAAATGAATGGCAATGTAACCGTGATTACAACATTTATACTTGACAATGCATATGTGTCATCCACCACCCCTCTGTAATTTTTTCTCTTCCTTCATATTTTGGTTTTTCTTCCATTTTTATTACTTTTAAAAGCTGTAACAAAATTTGGGAGAAATATTTTACTCAGACGAATCATCGATGTCCTTTTATTTTCGTTCTTGTCTTAAATCTTTCCTCAATCACATGTTCTTATTTTGGAGCCTTGCAAATGTAAGGCTTGGCGAAATCGCATCGATAGTCCACCCATTCTCCTTTATGCCTCTCCTTTCCACCGATCCAGTCCTTGCCGTTCTGTTGAAAAGAAAATGTACATGTGTCGTCCGAAAATATTTTATACACAACCAGTAAGTGCAGTAAGATTTTTCTCGCCGCAAAAGCGCCACCTACATCGACTACAAATAGAGGCGAGAAGCAGAACTTCAGTTAGAAGATCTGAGGAAGGCATCTGAGAGACACTAAAACGAAAGTACTTACTGGTTGTGTGTTAAGAATTCTCCTATATCCAATGTATATGTATGCCAATACGTTTAGAGATTGCGATCTAGCATAGACCTCGGTCAGAGTCTCTGTCGACAGATATCGCACCTAGTATATATGATTATAGTATATTGTCTACTAAGACTTTAGAGCACTTGCAACTATGGGTTAAATTTTTGCAACCTCATACAAAGGTGGTGTAATATAAATGTTAGGAAATTGAATGAAGACATTGTATAAAAGAAAGAAGTATCTACTTTAGAAAACAACAGAAGTACACACCCTTGTGAATATAACGGCACAGTGGGAGTGAGACCAAGACAGCAATGCCTTGCCGTTAGGTTCACCAGGAGCCCAGTTGGTATAGGAAAGTTGAGATCCATCTGTCCACTTGCCATCCTTCATTCCAATGTAGACAGTTAGGGCAGGGCCTGTGATAGAAAAAAAACTGTCATTACTCCTTTAAATTGAGGCCTAAGAAAACATGTCCTGTTTCCGGCTTCAGTCCTGAAGAATAGGGGTTCGGGAGTACATGAAGACTAATTTCAAACATCCTGAAATAGAAGACTAACATCAAAACAAAGTTCAGGGGTGGGGGTGCCCTGGTGTGTAGACTGGACGTTCTCTTGCTAAAAAGTATAAAGAATGTCCTATAAGCTAGGAAATGAATTGTCGTTGTTTTAATACTTTTTTGAATCACTATTGACAACATACATCATACCCACTATTACTGATGAGTTCTTTGATGAAGTCGTTCTCCGATTGGTCATGGATAGAAACGAGTTTTGCATCCTCACGGTCACAACGTTCCCTCCAATTAAAAAGGTAGTCCGTCACCAGCTTGTAGCAGTGGTTCCTGTACCCCTCCCATCCACTTTGGCATCGCCTGACTGTAAAAATCGACACGCTACATTTACGCAAAGTAGAGCTTTTCTCTGTTAGTTTTTTTCATCTGTTGGTCGCCAAGATAAAAGAATGACAGGCCGGATTGGTGTTACATTTGATGTGTTGGTGGGTTGTTGCTGAAGATGATTAAGTCTTGGACCCCTTGCATTTTTCTATGGTACTGCAGCAGAAATTCCCATTTTTATATCTTGTGCTCTATTTTGGTACTTATGATGCTTGGAAACCGGTTGTAGGTTTGGGCATCCTAGCGTTCAGTTCAGAAACTGCAGGGGTGTTACAGAGCGGTTGAGGGATCGTCGTGATTTGGGAATGCAGTTGATGATAACTATGCAGGACAACCTCTAATATGAACAGGTAATTGATTATTTCATAAATCAATGAGTTTTCTGAAAACAAGAGGCACACGGATGGTCTCTTGGTCCTGGATTGCCAAAGAATACGAAAAACACGTCTCGTTATGTATATTTTGATATCATGTGAACAATTGGTCTTTTTGGTGTGCTTGTCGACCCTTGTTTATGCCAAAAATATTTCATGATGGCGGAAGCGTTTGTACGTGTAGGAAAGGAATAGGTATGGTCTGAATGGGTTCAGGGAGTATCATGTTTTTCACAAACACACGTGCTATGTATTTTGATTTATTTTCTTTATTGAATACACTTCAATTGGAATTCTGCAAAAAATCGGCTGGTTATGTATTCATTTATACATAATCCATTGAAAAATGATACCCCCTTTGGAGTTTATTGCTCCTGAAATATTGTAAATAACTCACCGTCATGCTCACAATTCTGTCCAGTCCATCCAGTGGAGCAGGAGCAGCTGTATCCGCCATCTTCGTTCTCGCAGCGTCCATGGTGACAAGGCCCTCTGGTGCACTCATTGATGTCTGCGGAAATGGGGTAATCATAGGGTGAGGTAGAATGACAAGTAAATTGAATGCTTGTTCAGCAAATGTAAACACATTAGAAGATATGAAATACATAATCAATATATTGCAAGTGAAGTACTCACCTTGCTGACAGTTCTGTCCAGTCCATCCATGTGAGCAGGAGCAGCTGTATCCGCCATCTTTGTTTTCACAGCGTCCATGTTGGCATGGGTTCCAGGTACACTCATTGATGTCTGTGTTCATGGCGATAACAAAGTAAATCTTGTGTCTAGTGCACACACACACACACACACACACACACACACACACACACACACACACACTCTCTCTCACTGTGTATATGTATATCTATATGTCTATCCATTTACTAGCATATCTATCAATCTGTGTATACATCTATGCAATTTGCTTATATATTTAGCTAAATGAAATAAACCATTATATACACAGCTTATTGTTGGCATTTCCACCGAAATTGCATATTTTGATACAAATGCAATAATAGTGAATAACATCAATAATTATAGTTGAAGAACTCACCACGCTGACAGTTCTGCCCAGTCCATCCAGGTGAGCAGGTACATTTGTAGCCGCCATCGTGGTTCACACAGCGTCCATGTTGACATGTGTTCCTGGTACACTCGTCTATTCATAACCATATAATTCAGTTTGATTTGTCATCCAGGAAATGCATTTTTAAGGTAACTCAATCTTAATATGAAATCATTTATAAATCATATGTAATTAACAAAGTGCAATAGTCAAACAGAATGATAGGCAGGGATGTAAATGAAAGTAAGATCAAAATGCACATGTCAATGTACTGTAGTCAAGTTCTCTTGTTCATGCTATCGTTTGAAGAGCGTCGTTTGATGAGTTAAGCCACCCTCCCACACAGGGTTGACTGCCTGGCATTGCCGCGAGAGTTAATCCTGTGTGGGAGGGTGGTGTGAGTGTTCTTGCCGATTTTCATCGAGATGATAAGGAGCCCGCTTTCTGTGTTCAGATTTATCATTTGGTGGGGACCAATTTCACTATTTTGTGATCTGATCCGGGTATTGTGTGTGTTTTTGTCTGTGTGTGTGTTTCTGTGTGTGTGTTTCTGTGTGTGTGTGTGTGTTTTCTCTCTCTCTCTGTGTGTGTGTGTGTTTCTGTGTGTTTGTTTCTGTGTGTGTGTTTCTGTGTGTTTCCGTGTGTGTGTTTCTGTGTGTTTGTTTCTGTGTGTTTGTGTGTGTCTCTGTGTGTTTCTGTGTGTGTGTCTGTGTGTTTCTGTGTCTGTGTGTTTCTGTGTGTGTGTTTCTGTGTGTGTGTTTCTGTGTGTGTGTGTGTGTGTTTTCTGTGTGTTTCTGTGTGTTTGTGTCTCTGTGTGTTTCTGTGTGTGTGTGTGTTTCTGTGTGTGTGTTTCTCTGTGTGTGTTTCTGTGTGTGTGTGTGTTTCTGTGTGTTTGTTTCTGTGTGTTTCTCTGTGTGTGTTTCTGTGTGTGTGTTTCTGTGTGTGTGTCTCTGTGTGTTTCTGTGTGTGTGTGTTTCTGTGTGTGTGTGTTTCTGTGTGTGTGTTTCTGTGTGTGTGTTTCTGTGTGTGTGTTTCTGTGTGTGTTTCTGTGTGTGTGTATGTTTCTGTGTGTGTGTTTCTGTGTGTGTGGATTTCTGAGGGTCTGCATAAACAATGTAGCTAGATGAGGGATTGGGGGTCATGACATTGAGTGTCTTAAATATCAGTGTGGCTTTACTCTTCTTGGGATTCATCCGAGAATGTGCAACACATTTGAGCTAGACTTGTTCCTATTACACTCCAAGATCACCCGGCAGATCTACTTTGGAGTTTCTGCACAAGTATACACGAACACACACACACACACACACACACACACACTTACATAGACATGCACACCACCCACCGTTGGAAGATGCAGATCAACAATTACTCGCTTGGACTCAGCTTTCAGAGAATTAACAACTGCTTACCAATGACTGTCACAGTTGTTGCCGACTTCTCAATGTTAGGGCCGGTACTTGCAAACGGCTCTGGGGTGTTGCTGACTCCCAGTGATGTCAGAAAGAAAGTTGTCGTGATTTTTTCCTTGGAGAATGACGTCAGACCCAATGGAGGCACGAGTGACGTGAAGTGAACATTGGAAACGTTTGCCTTGTTGAGCGTCGTCCCCTACAAGCATGTGTTACAGGAAACTTGTGGAATTACAAAACTCAACAGGTAAAAGTCAGAAATTACATGTTGATCCACGCAGAAACAAGTCGCACGTTTACTGGCTGGATCAAGGCCTGATTGTTTTTTTGGGGTCCAATATTTAAGGAATCCTCGTGAGACTCGTATCTCAGCCATTTCTAACCGCTCAAAGTCTGACTTAATGATGTAATTGTGGGAATGTAGTGCAGTAGATATCAATTCCATACAGAGCTTGCCTTATCCAGAATATTTCCATTTTTAACTCTCTAATATGGCCTACCGTTTGTTTGTTTGTTTGTTTATTTCGCACATATGAAAACTATAACAATAAAGTATAGAAGGTAACACATGCACTTGTACAAAATATAAGATAAATTAAGGAATTGTAACGATTGGAAAATGTCAATACTTAATCATAAAAAGAGTGATTTTTAACCTCCTTGATCAGACATAGAACGTTGTGCTTAAGGTTAACTATGAACTGCCTCCATGCCTACCGTGCCTCCAGGTCCGAGAGAGATTGCCTGAAGAGCCCCGCCGACAACGGCTGCTGCCAACAGTCCACAGACAAGTGCTAATCCCTTGGTAGTTTTCATCTTGGTCCACATGTCCTTGACACGGTCTAGAATATGATAGAATGGCATATTCTTTACTAGAAGGAAACAACTGCAGCATATAACATCCGCCTCGTGGTACAACTGCTCTCACACCAATGTTCTCCTCAATTTTAACTTGTATAACTTAACTTGTGTAGTGATACGTAATATTCTCGGTATCTACTTTTTTCTGTCATTATGTTGATATACATAGACATGCTCAGGAAAGACACAGGCCTTGAAGTTGACAACCTACAACGAGCAATGATTGACAGGGACGCATGGTCTGCCATCACAAGTCGAGATCGGATGGACTCGACTTAAGCAAGCAAGTAAGCCAGCATGTTGCAATTGACTCCCAAACATCAGCCATTGCTACAGTTCCTTGTCACATTTTGCAAATAAACAATACACAAGCTGCAGCATATCTTATATCTATCCAATCCTTTTTAGTAGAAGACCGGCCAAAGGAAAACAACATAAATATCGCTGCTGCTGTGTTCCCTCGGGATTGTGGCAAGACACACTTCCCTCTCTCTATAGCGTCTTGGCTTAGAATAGTCCTTTCCGAACATGGAAAAGTAGCTGCACCGGAAAAGTCACGCCTCTTCACTAGAAAAATAGATTCTGGTGTCACCAATCTCATTTTCCACCGGACATTACCCTCATTTGACTCAGTTTTTAATTTTTATGTCCTGCTTTCCGTTGCCTCACAATGTTCCCTTGTAAGAAAATGAAAGAACTAATACATTCGTGTGACGTTGTCACGTATACACTGCCAAAAATGCTTTTTCTTGTTTATCTTGTTTGCTTCCTCACAGAAAACTTATCTTCCAGGAAGAAAATTATTCTGTCCCCAAGAAATCTTAGAAAAATGTGATTGTCCATGGGGCAAGCAAAGTTTTGCTTGTTAAGTTTTTAAGACAATTTGAGATTTGTTTTTCAAAAACTGCTTTTTAATGTTTATCTTGTTTTGCTTCCTCACAGAAAATTCATCTTCCAAGAAGAAAAAAAAGTCTTGTATTTCTTCTTGTATTTCTTAAGAGTTGAATCTGGTTTTAAAAACAAGAATTTCTATAATTTTTTTCTTGCATTATAAGAAAAGAAAGAAGATTTTGCTTAAATGTCTAGAAAAAAATTGTAGTTTCTCGTTTTGCTTGCATTTCATTCTACATTTTCTTCCTGTAAGAATATTTTCTTCATGTAAGAATTGTCCATGGGGTAAGCAAAATAATAAAAAAATCATTTTTGACAGTGTACGTCAATCCTTTGTCTGACATTGCATGTGCGGCTATAAGCAGGCTGGCAAAGGCAAAATCCATATGCATCTACATGTATTGTATGGCATGCCAAGGTAATGCCCTTAGTAGGCCGAGTTTACAGAACAGTTTGTTTATCTGGAACAGTCTAGTTGCAGATGTATATTTTACATGTCTGGTGCACACACCGTCACAGACAGTATACGTTATAAGATTTCTACACCTTTTAAATACATGTACCTGGAAACATATATTTATCCACTATTGCAGTCTTCTTCCACTACTTTGTATTTAGAAGTTTTTGTATGACTAAAGTATTGTGTGCGAGATAAAATGCTCGTATTTACAATTACAGCTAATATTCAATCTAAGCTTTGATTGTGTTCTGGCGGAAGAAGAAAGGAAAAGAACAAACCAGCAAAAACAAGATGTTTCCCTACCAGAGAAAACATAACGATGTAGAAATGGAAACTAAATATGAAATATGAAAACAGTCTGAGAGGAAAGTCTACTTTAGGCAACTGTTTCTAGGAGGATTATAGGCATATTGGATTTCATGTTTTACTCTTAGTATTCTAGATCTGTTTTCTTGATCTTTTGCTAAAAGATTCTAAAATGTTCAAGAGTTATATTGGCGTTGTCTTAACACTGTCTGACTACATTCAATTTGTCATCACAAAATCTTAACTTCTCTTTGAGTGTATTGCCCATATATTTGAACATGCAACTTGAATGTGTCTGGATAAAGTTGTACTGTAATTTCAAACACAAGAAATAGGATTTACCAAAATTGTCGACATATGAACTCTTTTTCAAGTAATGAAATGTCTGGAGTCTATCAGTTGAAAATTTTAGTGAGTATTATTTCTTGTGTTGGAAATTACAGTTCATCTTTATCCAGATGTCTACCGACACAGATGAACTTTCAAGTTAAATGTATCTGGACATACCTCTTATGTTGTAGCTGCAGCCAGAAGCTTCACATTCTTCATCTCCAGACGTATCCTTTGATGTGTAGCACTCATCACAGTAGGAATCAGCTCCGGAGCATGGTTCGCCATCGCAAGGCCACTCTACAGTGTGGTCTCCCATATCAAGTTTAGGCGGAGAAGTGGTGGTATCGACATTTACATTGTGACGCTCCATGTCAACACCGCTGTGGTTTATGTCCGCTTCTTCGTTTGATGACTGCTCTGCGTTGTTTCCTTCAATTTCTGGGAGTTGATTGGACGTATAGCAGGCATTGGCCATGTAGTGTCCAGCGTCAAGGCGGTAATGGTCATTGTAACCACCGCAGTCTTGGCCAACAACTTCCTCTACTCCCTTTTCTTCTTCCTTACGTTCAGGTAGATTGTCTTCCATATCATAGATGTCGCTGAACTTTTGGTTCGCTTCTTCAGACTGTTCGTTTGGTGGCTGCTCTGTGTTGCTTTCCCTTATTTCTGTAAGATGGCGATGTGGGTTTTGACTGACCGTGTAGCAGGTATTCGCCGCGTACTGTCCATTGTCAAGACGGTAAAGTGGTAGCACGTTGTAACCACCATAGCCTTGACCAAAGGCGTCCTCCGCTTCATCCTCTTCTTCTTCTTCCTTCTGCTCAGACACATTGTCTCCCATATCAAGTGTGCGAGAAGTGGGTACGTCGGACACAGGGTGATTTGATCCAGACGCCAGCATCACACCCTCACCGCTGTACTGTAGACTCATATCTTCATACTCGTAGTTTTGGCTCGGCGCTTGTCCGGGGGACTGCCCAGTGTTTTGTTCATTGTTTTCTGCATAATTGCTGGGAGGCAGTTCATTGAATGCAGTGCCAGAGCTCGCGAAGATACTTTCACCAGCCGGATCTGCGCCTTCGTCCGTTCTGTCTGATTCTTCAGTCCATTCGTCCAGTTGTTTCATCTCCATGTATTCCATGTCAAGATGGCAAGGTGGGGTTTCTTTGCGACCCAGAACTCAATACGAAGATTCCATCACAGTGCGGACTCACGTCTTCAGCCACAGTCTGTGAAACAGGGTCTTTAGTCTGCCACGATTCAGCGCAAGTGAAGATATGAAACAACTGCCACGTATGAGACTAATTCTCAGGCACTTCAGTAGATGCACGTGCCCCCACAGTGTTCACAAAGGTGACTAAGACCCTTCAAAGGCTTCTTGTCCCAGACCCATTTCCTACTATGAAAGAGACTCTACAAAACAAGGGATTTAATTCTGCACATACACCGGTAAATACAATGGCAATGAAAATTGCATTATGCATGCCTAATCATGGGGGGCCAGATACAGTAAATAGTTGAACTAAAGAATAACAGAAAAACATAGCCCCATCAACTGGCCTCTGTGTGGTTATTAGCGTATGTTGTTGGGGTGGGTTTTTGGTGGTGGAAGGCGATTTGAACTGTGCTTCCCTGCATATAATCCTTTCCCTGCGTATATTCACTTCACCGCATAGGAAGCTTCCTGGTTGAAAATCACAAATCGCTCACCTGGTAACCCCAACACCCCCCTTCCACAACAACTCACGTCAGTGCCTACAGAGACGCCGGTTGAAGAGGCTAAGGAAAACTATACCGCGCTATGTTTTACCTATTTATATGTACTCCAACCCACAAACTCCCTATCCACGAGAGATTGTGTACGTATTGCTCAAAGAATGCAGTGGAAAATGAAACACATTTTACCAGTCATTGTACCCACTATGAAACCGACAGAAACACCGTATTTCAAACAGTTGTCACTATTTTACCAAGCTTTTACCAACTAAGAGATCACAAAAATACTATATTTCTACTAAAAGCACAAAATCCCACCACCAGACAGAACGTGGGACAGTTCAATAACCACTGCCTTCAATGAAGAAGTCAAACCCGACAATAGTATCCATAGTACCACGTAGTTGATTAGACACTAGTTTTACGTATTACTCTATTTACTTTTCTTAGTTCTTGAGACTGTATATTAGCCCTCGGGCATGGTTTGCAAATAAACATTATTACTAATTTTACTTATATAGCTAACGTTATCTCCTAGTGCACAAACTGTTACTGTGGAATCCGAACCACGGAAACAGGGGCAGGGGAAGACCGCGTAAGTCATACACTAAGCAGCTTGCTGAAGACACCGGTCTGGACCTGCAACAACTTCCCGCAGCGATGGATGACAAAGAGGGGTGGAGGAAACTGGTTATGGGGAGACTCCGAGCGAGCTCGCCGGAGTAAGTAAGCTATCTCCTCTAAAATCATGTGTAGACGAAATCCCTATTTATGAATGTAGGGGATTTATTCCTTTGGCCGGGGAAACAAGTTTTTTTTCTAAGCTGCCTTCTTGGCCCTTATAAAAGTATTTATAGACGTATTTTGTAAACATCTACCTGTAGAACATATACATTCATTTTCAGCTGCATATATATATATATATATATATATATATATATATATATATATATATATATATATATATATATATATATATATATAAAGCATTCTGTATAGTTGTACCTAGGTTATTATAGATGTATATAGTGCACTGTTATATTTGTACCTATTCATTTTGATTCATATATATATATATGTAAAACATTCTGTATAGTTGTACCTAGGTTGTTGTAGATGTATATGGTGCACTGTTATGATTGTAACTACGCTGTTATAACTGTATCTAGGATGGGGAATACTATCAAAGGACACGCTGTCTGTTAATAGAACTGTTACTACCTAAGTAGCCCTTTTCGACAATGTTAAGTCGCAAGAAATTCCTCCATACTCATTCCATGCTACACATTCTAGTTATGTACCAGTAGATGCCATACCTTGTACAAATAAACTTTGCAACAAAATTATCATTATCTTTTTTTTTCTTTACAACAGGCCTGAAACTGGAAGGTAATGTACTGTTGATTGCCCGGATAAAATGATATTCATTAAATCCATTCAATACTAATGTGATATCGTGACCGGATGTCCATCATACTGCGATTCAAATTAGATCAGCTCTTGGGATCAGGGCAATTACTGAGCATATCAAAGACTCGTTCGTATACATGGGCATTGGGCATTATGTCCTTAAGCCCCGTTTACAAATCAAGAATTTAGCTCGGCCGAGTTGTAAGCGAGTTCTAAATTACGAGGAGGTATGACCCTGATGCCGACGAAGAAACTCTGTCATTTGTTCGTTGGCATCAGAGTCATGCCTCCTCGTAATTTAGAGCTCGCTGACACCTCGGCCGAGCTAAATTCTTGATTTGTAAACGGGGCTTTATCACGGTTTGAGATCTTGCACAAACCTATTATCTGATATGTATTGTATTGTATTGACCTTGACCAACATTGTAGTCATTTTACAGAAAATAAGGTTTGTGTCATTTGTTAACCCTTAAACTGCCAGAGTTTCAGCCCTATAAAATGCTATCAGTGCCAGGGTTGACCGCTGACCTCCCAAAAGAACCCGCCGAACAAGGCCGAAGTCCCTAACTTCCGGCGTTACAAAGTTGCTACTTCGGGGGAATACGCTATCCCGGATATATCCGGGTGCGGCACACAGGACATGTATATGTGTGCCGGATATATCCGAATTTGGCAGTTTAAGGGACTCGAAGCACGTTGTCTGGTAAGACCACACTGACTTACGCCACAGCAAGTAAATTTTACGGATGACATCCGCGCGCTCATTAATTTTCGCCTTATTTCAGAAAAAAAAACAAGATTTTTTCTTCTTCTTTGGAGATGGCCAACATGACGAAAAATTACCAAAATGAACAAATATGTTGTACTGTAGCCTTATAATTACTTGTAAAGGTGAAACTTGTGAGATACCTGCAGTTGTAGAAATGAAACTGGTCGGATAGTTATAAAAGTGGCACCAATTTGGAAGCCATAAGTGTAGTTAGCAGCTTTGTTAGTGATACCAGTCTACCACACTAGTGTCACTTTCACTTCACCATACAGGGATGAATGCCTTGTTGGCTGTGATACCATGGCCATATTTTGCCCCTTTAATTCTTGTTACAACGTTTATGGGGCCTATTTTGAAAATGTAACCATCTTGTTTTTTTGTACCCATCTTGTTTTTTTTTCGCCCTATCGCACTATTTTTGCAGTCTGCAGAGGATGCCATCCATAAAATTTACTTGCTATGGCCTTAGTTTTATGACTGCCATTCTCGGGACACCATAAGACTATTGCTGGAGGGCGGAAAAGAAATAAAAATTCAGCAAAAAGAAATGGCGCTAAACCGCAGGACTTAACATCCAGTCCATTTTTTTTCGCAGGCTTGGCTTGTTCTATGTTCACAAACTTCACCTTCACTAAGACTGTAAGTCACATTCGTCGCCAGTTCAATAATGTGTTTCTTGTCATTATTGAGAGAGAAAATTCAGAATAGAACAAGGACTGTTGTCCCGGATCCCGTGCCCTGACCATGTGCCCATTACCGCAAATATAAAATCCTGAGTTGCTAGGGATACTATTGGCTCACATGTGGCCACCGTTTTTTTTAAGAACACGCCAAGATCACGGATGTCGTCCATAGACAAGCCATCGGTGTGGTCTAACTGGACTAAACCAGGCTTCTATCACTATCAGCCCTTCTACATTTAATATAATGTCTTTATTATTCGTGTTTTACATATTATTATTTTCTCACATCAACACTGAGTATGTTATTAGTATCCATTTCCAGCTTTATTTCAGTCAAAGACATACATTTACTTATTTTGCAGCTTCTTTGTAATATTTGAAATATAGTGGCAATTTTTTTTCTTCTTCTTCTGGAAACGGCCGACAATTGATGC